>JALMLS010000466.1:0-600000 GCA_038496445.1 Trichosphaerium sp. ATCC 40318
CCAAAAAAGTTCATGAACCGGTTTTTTTACCCTTTTGACCTGCGATTTGAATGTACATTGAATGAACTGTTCTGCATTATCCATGAGCTCATTACGTAGGTTATCTGCCATGTCAAGATTGAGTATAAACCAGAAAGACTTGCTGAGACGCTGTTCATGGATATGTTGAAAGAAATGTTGAATAGCTTGTTTTGGATAAGTATTCAGAAACTTTGCAAGAGGTTTTCGGTATGGACTGCTAATATTACGACAATTGATTTGCTCAAGTTGTGATGTGATCGTAATTAAAGGTTCCAAGAACTTTGAAGCTGCAGGAGGCAGCAAGTGAAAAGTTTCGATAATAGCAGCCGGAATATCAATAATTTCATCCGTCTCCTAAAAACGCAACTAAGTCAAAAAAAAAAAAAAAGGATCACGTGATAAATTGTTTTCCCTTCTAAACACGTACAGTAACACGAATTGAAGACATCATATTCGGTGCTGTACGAACTTGAGGATCCATCCATTTCTTGAGATGATCCAAGAACTTATCACCAAGCATAACATTGAAGCATTTCGTCAACAACTCCAAGAGTCTGCATAACCCTTGCAAGAGCGGAACAGTCAACTTGTTAGGCTCAGCGAGCTTGTATAGTATTGGTCGTAAGCTCTTTTGTAACAAATCCTTAGGCAGTTGATTTTGGTGTATAACTTGATCCAATCCATTCTTTGCAACCATAACAATTTGTGAAGGTTGCAAAGTCAACGCTTTGAAGAAAATGCCAATAATACGGTGACGCAAGTTTCCAGGCTTTTTACCGTTTTCAGGTGAGCTTTGGGCAGGTGGAGGGTTCTCTGTAATGTGTTTAAACTCTTCTGTAGCCATAGCTGCAGCTAAAAGCTTTACAGCAGCACAATGAAGGCTAACAGACTGCGCAGAACCTTCAAATAAAACCATAAGCACTAAAACAACAGAAGTATAGTATACGTACCCTCAGCAATACCAAGCGTAGCTTCTACTAACTCTAGCAGTTTTGGGGTGAATGATAGGATTGGTGGCCTGAGCCCAAGACAAAATGTGACTGCGTCAAGATGTCCGGTTTGAACTTCAGGTTTGAGGTATTGTAAAGGTTGTGAAAGGATTGATTGCATAAGAGACTCCTTGTACGGCTCGATAAGCTCTGGTATTTCCATCTTTGTCATATCTGCAAGGCTCTCAAGAGACTTGGTACAAGTACTTCTGACAACTTCACGTGGTGTTGATAAGTGCTGTGTTAAAATTTCAACAACAGCTCCGAGATTACGTTTGTTCTCAGCTTCTGTGCCGTCAGTTGTGGCATGACCTCCGTTGCAAATCTTAAGAATCTCAGCCAAGGTCTCTTGGGCCTCTTCTATTGTCGTTACAGACAATGAAGGAGATAAATCCTTTAATACATAAAGCAATGCTTTAACAGAAGCCAATTGATTACGCCTTAAAAAGAAAAGGTTAATCAAACTTACATAGGAAACAAACAATAACCATACCTGACCCAAGCTGGACTCAGTGACTTGGATAGGTGCTTAATACCTAAGACACCACCAGCTTTAGAGTACCACTCACATTTATAGCAGCAGTAATTACAACGTTCTCTTATCTTTTCGAAGACCTGATTTTAAACAAAAAGTTAATTACATGTAATACTAGTAGTGGTGTCTTTCAATCATTGTCGTACACTAAGTTCTGAAGCCTTGTCTCCTGGATTAAACTTTTTACTAACATCAAGAAGAATATCTATCGCTTTGACAGCAGCAGGAGCATGTTTACGGTTCTCTGATGTAATAACATCAAGAAGAGCGCCGACAAATCCATCAGGATCAAGTTCTGTTAACTCACTCACTTCTGGTCTCTTATTGGCAGCAAACAGCAAAGCAAAGTGCCTGCACACGCTCTCATAGAATTGAACATTATCGCATTGCTACAAAAACAAATTAATATGGCATACAAGCTAGTCAAACTGTACCTTCAAGTCATCGTATGTTGAAGCTGTCATGATACTGTTAAGAATGAGCTTCAGTGTCCAAGTTTCAGCTACGAATTTATGCTTTGTCTTGATACGCTTAGTACCCATTCGCGATTCATCTTCGAGAGTCACTTTCTTTGGATACAATAGCGGTTCTGTTGATGGTTCTTAAAAGAAGTATTAATACCAACCATGAAAAGAAACAAGGGTACCATTGATAACAAATCCATCAGGTGGAGTAGCATTAATAAGACCGCATAAACAAGATTTTAGGAACAAATAAGACAACCGACGCCGATTTGAATTGGAAGGTGCAATGAATAGGATTTTTCTTGCTTCATGTACTGCTTGAGCAAGTGGAAGAACCAAACTGTGATCAGGCTCAAGGCTGAGTGTTATACTGTACCCAGATTCTATATTACGGGTTGCCTTCTAAACGAAAAAGTAAGATTAAAAGTAATACTGGAGTAAAAAAGAGACGTACCAATTTTGGTGGCTTTGCAAAGAAATTACGGTTCCTTCCAGCCATTTTTCCCATTATACGTAGTACTTGAGGAGCATATGGATATGGTGGAGGCTTGAGATGTAGCCAAAGAGCCTTCATGAGTCTCGGTTTGTAAGGTAGTAATATTGGTTCCAAATAATCAGCAGATAGCCTATCTATACATAATTCTAGCAATCTCAAGCCTTGAAGAACAACATCTGTTATAGACTCAATAGCAAGCACCAACGGCTTCATAAGGTGGTGAAGACAGTGCAATAGAGAGCTAAGGCGAGGAGGCACCTATATGACATGGTGTTAGCACTCAGAAAACCGAGATCAAAGAGCTAGGTACATCACGAACGGTAAGACTCAATTCTATAAACAAGTCCCGAAGCTCATGAGGATGTGAGCTTGAATGAAGTCTGTTGAACTGTTTCAATAGCTCTATTGTTTGTCAGAAATCTAAGCATTCTAATAGGTAAGAGCGTACCGCTCAATAATGGCAGGAATTCACGAGAAAACATATCGAATTTCCCGCCACCAATACTTCGGAATAAATACCTCAAAAGCATAAAGTAATTCGTCGAGTCTTTAACCTCAGAAGCAAGCTTCATAGCTTGTCTTACAACCAGGCCAAGATGAGGTTGTAATACAGGCTCGTTATCCGAAAAATATGTAACAGAGTTAAACACAGCCTTAAACAGCCTTAACATTACAGTCGCTCTTCCCTTTTGTGGTGAAGATAATTGTCTTAAAAAAACACGTTAGTTTTAAGTAAGTAAACATAAGCTAGCTTGTCCTTTGGTTACGTACTTCATGCGAGATACCAAGAAACGTAAGATACACTCGGCGAAGTGTTTAGATACAGGTGGGTTGAGTAAAAAATGCTCAACGAGGGTTAGAACTTGATGGTTTCCAAGACTTGACTTGAAAATAAACGGCATCTCAAGCTCCAGAACATCACGGAATACTTGAGGATCAAGCATAGTAAAAACAGCAGCAAAGTATTCCATTATCTTTGTAGACATCTCAGCATTCTGTAATTATTAGCGGTGGGTTGTGTTAAGAAAGAGGGAGTAAAAGATTTTCACAACTGCTTGTCAAAAAAAAAATACAAAAAAAATAGAAGCAACAAATTGTGATATTGGGATGCTAACTACTAACCTCTTGTACCTCTTGCTCCTCCTTCTTAGTTCCCTCAGAGAGGCATACGTTATAAATTTTGAAGCAATGTAGACCGTTTCTTAGAAGTCTCGTAAAGAGGAGACTCTCTTCAACAGTAAGTCTCTTAGAGGATTGACCGTTCTAAAGTAAAAGCATTAATGACTAGTCTAGATTCAATAATGTTTTAAAAACATACTTGTGCTTGATATGCAGTAGAGCTAATACCCCAAACAATATTTTTAAGTCCAAGGACCAAAGTCTTTAGCAGCAATCTGCAATCTATGAAAAAAGTTATTTTCAGAAAAAAATCGAACAAAATGTAATGTTTTGTATCTAATCAAGCTTACCTTTAATCTTTGCCATTGTGCGATTTGCACGAAGGGAATTTGCTACAGCTGGTTCCACAATGCTTCCTCGAGCGACTACGTCTGTTAATAACTGCCAAATTGGTTTTGAATAAAAGAAAGAAGGCTTTAAAAAAAAAAAGAAACTCTCTTGCCTTTTATCTTTAATAACTCAGGTATCTGACGCTTTAAGCTACTGAACTTATTTACAAACGCATTTAGGATACAAACAAGCAATGTACGACCTATTATCAATTAAATAAAAACCCTAAAGAACAATCATTTTTTTGCGTACCATTATTCTCTGCGTTATTGTTCCTAGCAATACATTCCACAAGGTTCAATAATAGCTTTGCGGACATTGTCTGTATAGCGAATGGCAAGGAAGAATCATGAATATTGCGTGAATACAAATGAACAACTTTTGTAAGCTGTGGCAGCTTAAGTTCAGCGCGAACATGATGGACCTTAAAAAAAAAGTTAAAAAAAACCTATTTCTTCTGTATGACGTACCAAGTCCGCGAGTGTACTATAAGCCAAAGGTCTAAGTGTTTCGTAACATGTCCTCCCTTTGCCTAGCCATTTAAGAAAAAAACCAGATGACAAGTTGTTTCTTTTGGAAGAAAATTAAAAAAACATACCTAAAAGCATTTCCTCTTTTAGGAGGGTATCAATGTGTTTTACAAACCCTTTACGAAAATCTGTAGCTAGAACATGACGTGTAGCAACTAGTAACTCCTTACGAATCGACGCAGATTCTGAAGGGCAGTTACGAAGAAGCTGTATGACGCATTTTGGAATCTCTGAGATATATGGTCTGAGTTGATCAACAAAGCCGCGTAACATGTATGCGAGGAATGATAGTGTCTAATAGTGTAATGTGGTAAGAACACGTAATGATCATTGTTATAAAAAGAGAGGTATATTTGGGTTACCTTGACTTGAGCACCAATAAACCCAATGTATTGTTGTCTGTATTTTGGTGTCTTAGCTGGTTCACCAGCTTGTAGATCAAGAGTCTTTACAATGAGAGGCATAAATTCTCTCACAGTACTCTGAAGATGTCGAGGGTATAACTGGAAAAGAAGTACGACGATAAAAGGGCATTCTGTCAATACCTGATGCAAAAACGTGAGTAACTAAAAAAAAAAAACTTTTTGTCCCTTCCATACCTTAAAACTATTGAGAGAAGAAATTAGCGTGTTTCCCTTTGGTGGTTGTAATAAACCAGGATTTAAATTATCTAAAAGAAGAATGTAATCAGTTTACAGTCACAAAAAAGAATAGGTTTAAACTAAACGTACCGGCTTGTTGAATTGTAAATTTTTGTTTACCTAAAGGGTAAATGTCAAAAAACGGAAAAAACAAAAACAAAAAAAAAAAAAAACGAGGCGCCGACACCTTTCAAAAAAAAAGGAACTAAGAGCTTTTCATAGCCAGTGAAAGATTTAAAATATACGGGTGCGTATAAAGTACGTAAAAAAGGAATTACAACCATTGAGTTAGATTGATTTTAAACCGCTTGTTCGAAAAATCAAAACACGTGTATAAAGCGTCGTACCACCTGTCCTGCCTTCAGAAAAAGTAATATGGACTGTTGTGGTAAGCTCCTTGTAAATACGTTGAACAAAAGTCAAAAAATTTTGAGCTTCTGTTTCAAGCTCTGGTCTGTATGCTTTGTGCAGGTCAATGATAATACGTAAGCAAATAGCGGCGTTATCTTCGTTTTCGTGGGATAATAACTTGGTGGTGAATTGTAAGAACCGTTTGCACATTGGTTTCAAGCATTCGTCTGTTTTCAACCTTTTTGTGATGTGAGAACGCGTGGTGAAGCACTTTTGAGGGTTTTTGTTGATGTGTTTAACTAATTAATAATTTTTCGCTGTAAATAGCGTTTTAGAGCTCAGTACCTATTAAGTATCTCTAATATGGTATTTCGAAGCTTTTGCTCGTGATTGTCGGTGAGTTGAGGTTTTCCAATGGCAAGCTCTTCCATTAGAAGGGGAAATATCTCCTTTAGAAAGCCTTTGTAATTTTGGGCTTGTAACGCTCCAATATTTTCTCTAATCTCGGTTGCACAGGCAACTCTGTACGCAAACGTCGAGTCTACGCACCACATTAAATTAAGCAATTTGAAAAATACAAACCAGTGCCCCGCGCTTTCTTCCAGCTTGCGCTGTACCCCTTTAACGCCTCATCATTGTTTATAATCGGTGTAAGCCGTGGGAAGTTAACAGGCGGCTGTTGAGACGGCCCTGAAGGCGAATCCACCTTAGGGTGCATTTATGTCTCTTGTGGTATAAGTTGCTTGACGCGCAAGCGTGTACCAACCTTCTATGTACTGTTGAGCAATGAATAATCAAAGTCGCGAAGATTCCGTGACTTAAGAATTTTGCTCTACTTTTCTGTAAGTCTGCACCTTGGTTTTTCGCCACTTTCAGTTATCTTCGTTAGGATACACATAACAGTCTCGAGCTAATGTCATTACCCGCAAAGGTGTTTTTGGCATTGGCAACTGTAACAACAGTGACAGTTGTTACGTACATACATTTGGATCATAATAAACAAAAACGGGTGCGCGTGTGATTATAGACGCCAACTGGAATAACTGTAGGCTAGGAAATGAAGCTCGGTATACGAAGAGACTTTGAGCGCAGAGCAAAGCGCGAAATGGACAATCCGTGCGTAGAGTAGCTACAAACTAGCAGTTTAGCACTAAATGAATTCGACAGACCTCCAAAAAACGTATTACCGGACGCACAATAGCCATTCGTAGAGTTGAGGGTATATCTGAACTCATTCAGTCACGCTACATTTTACATTTATCAAATCGAATCGAAAGTAAGTACAAATACACGACTTGGCCGCGAATTGCCTCAGAACCAGTTGCTATCCACCACTGCTGTACAATAAAACAAAATTAAAAGTTACAATTTTGGCATCCGTGGCAAGCTGGAAGGCAAACGTGAAGTGATATTACTACTTTATGTATATGTCAGGTATAACTGTTTTGTGTGGTTTGAAATGATTAGCACTTGAATACCAAACGTATGTAATATTAGGCTTTTCCAATAAAAACACTCGGAAATGCGTTACTACGCGTGACCAGAAGTGTTAGGGTGTTTTCCCACTTTTTTTTAACAACCATGGAATTTCACAAAAGTGAATTCTCAAAATTTCGAAAAAAAACCTTACTTTGACCACATCTAAAAGCGAACTAATCGATCGCTACCCACTTTATGTACACACTATTTTTTTCACACATTATCCAAATACTAATAATTTCTGTTTTTCATTCATTATAACTCATTGCTGTAGCTGCATAACACCCTAAACATTCATAAACAAAAAAAATTTTCAAAAACATTTTATGCAAAACCTGATAATCAAGCCATATATTAGTCATCGCTTCTTCTTTATAAGTCATTGGATTATGTCGTGAATTATATAAACGGAAGTAAACCATATAACGGACATCAGGTGAAGTATTAGGAACAGAAATACGAGCCAACTGATAATGACACTAGTGGATAGTTCATTAACAACCCGACCAAGAAAAAAAAAAGAAAAAAAACTTACCAAAAGAATGTCACCAGCCTTCGCCAATATATGTTTTGGTTCGACGTCAAGTGTTGGTTTCTTTATACCGCTCTTTAATGTATTTGTAGGGCCTCCATTCTCATTGAAAAATCTCTGTAATTGCACATGTGTACCAGGAAACACTGCCATGTTCCCAGAAAAATCACGTGGTAAATCTGTTAAGAAAACAGCACAAAACAAAGTGTAATTGTTAAACTACCGATAAGATTTAGCATACAAAAAACAATTCAATGTAGTGGCTCTAAACTTACTGTGTTTGGTGGTATTTTATTGTGAGGAGAAGACATTCCGTCCAGAATCCATCCGTTTGACCATTCAGGTTTAGGAAACAAACCGTCCTAGTTTCATATTTATTAAAAATAATCCACAATTGCTCAAGCTTTAGACGCACTCCAGAAAAAACTATTTGATTACGAAATTGTGCAGGCGTGAAACATCCTTGACCAGGAAAGTTTAAACGTATATCTCCACCGCTACAAAAAAAATGAATTAAGTTAAAGGGAAAACAAGAACATTGTAGTTGATCAACTGAAAGCAAAAAATATAATACAAAGCTTCACGTACCCTGGTGCATGTATATCACCTACTAAAGATCTTATAAGAGGAAGCGCACTCGAACGTAAAATAAGATCACTAATAGCATCACATGAATATATAGGAGGTGGGAACTTCAATCCTGTCTTATCAAATTTACTATGTCCAGAACCAATGATCATATTTATACAACGACGTGCATTATCAATAAGATCTTTTTGTACAGCAGAATTTATAACAACATAACCTAGGCTCACAGTTAACAAACAAAATTATATCGAACAAAGGGACCACCGAAGGAGTCATCAGTAAACAAACTAAAAGGTACATACCATTTGACACAAAGTGGTTTTTCTGCTCAGTGCTGAGTTGCGCTTGTATTGCAGGGGATTGCTCTTTGTGCTTAATACTCATCTCGAGGCTAAGTATGCGTTAAGATGAAATGCTTTTAAAAAAAGGAGTAGAATGAAACAAGTTCATAAATCATACTTTGCTTTTATAACCTCTGTGAGGTTAGGTTCAACTTTCTTTGTTGTATTTCCTTTATATTGTGGTGGTCTTTTTGGAGGCATTCTATTTACTAGGTACATCGCATTAGCGAGCCAAACAACACATAAAAGAGGAGGTATCAAAACTTACCACTTTGTTGGGGTTGCTTTGGTGACGCGTGTACAGGTTCGCTCCTGTCTCCTGCTATCGTTAAGTACTCTTACATCAACACTTGAGATTGTAAAAAGACAAAAAATTATATTACCTGTAAACTGCTGAGGATGCTTTACAAGAGATTCAGGAGCTCTTGTTAAAGGATTTTGACTTGGAAATAAGCCAGATGGCGCTGAAGGCCCTTCATGCATAGGTACCAGGTTCGCCCATGCACCTTTACCTCTCCTGTTACCTCTCCCTTTACCATTCCATCTTCCTTTGCCATTTCTGTTTCCTTGACGTTTACCTCTCCATTGTGCAAATCTCTGTAACTGCGAACCCCAGCCTCCTAACAACAGCTTTGGTAAGAAAAAACCTGGTATAAAACACTCACCTTGGTTAGCGTTGTTCATTTTTCTACCTGCTTTAGGCGGTTGTGAATGGTGTGAGTGTGAACGGTGCCTTTGATGGTCACCCATTTGGTTGTTTATATTACCATTACCATTCTGTTGATGCGTTGCATACCCATTTCCGTAAGCTTTGGGTGCGTTGTATTCAGGTCGTTGTGAATTCATATGAGAATGGTATGATTGTCGTGAGGCTTCCTCTTGATAGCTTGGAGGTTCAGGAGCGCTGTATGATAATGGATTACGTTGTAACCGTGCGTTTGGATCATATTGTGGTGCTCGGTGATAGGTTGGTGCTGATGTATTATGTTGTAGGGGGTATGATACATTACGTTGTAACTTGGGTGGTTGAGTCTACAATCGCGTGTTGGTTTTACTATAAACTCAAGGGATATTGAAATAAATGCTTGGTGACGTACATATACAGGAGACTCGTATTGTGGTGGTGGAGGAGCACGCCGATGTGGTACATACTAACACAAAAAAAATTAAACTAAGAATCTTAGAGCTAACTGAAAAATGTGCAAAGGTGTTTATTACATGGACTGCAAACTTCAAAATAAAATACGTACAGTTTTTGGAGGTTGCTGGTGTTGCTGTTCTGCACGAAGAGGATACGAGTTCTGTTTATGTAGTTGTGTATCTTTGGAATAAAGGTTTAGAAAAAATTTGTTTGAACACCACGTGATAGTAAAATAAAATGGTTTTGACATTAGTCTAATGCGTACAAGAAGGGTATGATTGTGTTGGAGGATATGTTGTGTTTGAACTATTCTCTGGTCTTGTTGGTGGTTGAGCTTCTTGTTGTGCTGTAGGTGCATTTGATGGGTTTTGTGGTCTAGGTGGTTGAACGTTTGGGTCTTCAACTGGTGTTGAATGTTTTGGAGATGTTGGTGGGTTGTCAGATACTTTTAAACGCTCCTACAGAGCGTTACTGGCGAAAATACCGTTAATTGGTTACCATTTGCTTAATAGGTGGATCATTTTGCTTGGTGGCCTCTGTATTAACGCCACAGGCTGACATTAAAAGTGTTATTGTTTTTGTAAGGTCTCCAGCTGTTTGTGCCCACGACGCAACGATTAACTCCTTATCGAGCTGTGGGAACATCATAGACAGCTGAGAAACGAATGGTGGTGATGCTTCTGGTGTAGTTGAAGCCATAGGTACAATCTTGCGTATGCAATTGGTTAGTTCCTTCTATGTGCGTATATACAATTTTCTACGCGTTGTTGCGTATATTATTCTTTTAACCTTGAATTGCAGTAAGCCGTGAAAAAATAGGAACAATTTCAACACTCCACCAGATTAATCGCACGAGCACGCTACAGAAACAATATGGGTTGCAGGAACTCATGACGCTACCGGCACTAATGGGCAGACATTTACCCGTTAATTGTTTATTACCCAAGTGTCACAATATGTAGAGGTGATTGCAGTGCGCCATAACCACATTGTGACACACTGTGACATTAAAACACTCTAAGCGAAAAATGCCTAATCCGCTGCAATTGTTGACTTTGTAGACAATAGTTTTTTAAGCGTGTAACACGGTTGTTCTTGTTACTGCCGTTACCCCTACCACGTCATCGCCTTAAACGCATGAAATGGCCATAAGCACAAGTAATGAACCATTTCCGTCTATAACCTACCAAACCCTTATATATATAACCCTAGAAGGCGCTAAGCGGCAATTACAAAGAAATGAAGGTTTACATCACGTCGAACAATTAGAAACAGCTTTTGACTACCTTCCAGTTGAACTAATAGTAGAGGTACCTCCAACGCACCATATTACGAATTATGTAGTTATTTACCATCCAGATAATCTCTTGGCTACCAATCGCTTCTATTCTCAGTTTTCGATCAACAGCACAACACATTGCAAAGCTTGTAGACTTTCACGTGCCAACAGTAAAGGTGCAATCATGTCAAAATCATCTTTTTGACAATGTTCCAAAAGGAAGGAAGAAAGACGTTCCAGGCCAAAGAGAATGGACCAAAATATAAGCCAATTGAAGAAACAGAGTTTTCTACAGTCACTTCTATTGCACTAACACCCAAAGGACACGTACGTGGGCCACCTACAGTAGCATTGATCTTGTCTTTTTTTTACAATTTTGTTGATATCATAAAATATTAGGTTGCGTTCGTTGAGTATGGAGAGTCGTTGATTCATATCTTAAACCTTAAAACAGGAAAACTGTACAGGCGAAAGATTATAGAGCTTTTTCGTAGGCCGTATGGGATACTTGCAATGGATAATGGAGACTTGATTGTGTCCGATAGTAGCACTCACACAGTGTCACGTGTTGAGATGTCAGGCGGTAAAAGACGAAAGCATACAGTCATCGCTGGGCAACATATGAACACTGGTTTTGTTAATGGAGATAAAGGTAAACTCAATGTACCCAGGGGACTATGTATGGATTCAAACGGGCGAATACTTGTTTGTGATACTTCAAATCGAGCTATACGACAGATTAAAGAAGATGGTTCATTTAGTACACTTTGTGGCTCTCCAACTAGTTCAGGAATAGCTACGGATGGCCCTGTTGCAACAGCTTCTTTCTTTAGTCCTAGGAAAGTTGTTGTTGATTCTAAGAGAGATATAATTTATGTCGCTGATGGAACAGTATGTTATTTGTTTGAACTTTCTCAAAACTTGTATTTTGTGCTAAACCTCTCTTTTCGTTCTAGGCCATTAGGAGGATTTCAAGTGGTTATGTAGATACTATATACAATCAAGATAATCCTATTCATAGTATGGCTCTTGATAAGAGAGGTGACCTTTACTTTGGGACAAGCCAAGGTCTGAAGAAGATTTATTTAAACACCAATTTTCAGCATGTCATCAACTTAAGTATTGTTCCCAAAGTAACTCATATCTCTGCTGCCTTTTGTTACGAAGAAACACTACTGGTGTTCGCCAATATTACTGGATGTATGGGATATACTTTGCTATCAATATCTCTTTTGTAGCTTGTAACAAATAGTTGAAAAAAAATGATGCTTAACACCGCAAGTTGTTTCACTTAGGTGCCAGCAAGTGGCATTTTTTTCTATGAAATTCAAAATACCAGTCAGGGTTTTTTTTGCAATGTCACGTGACTTGTTTAATTTCTGTTTTTTTTGTATTTTTACCACTGCTTGCAAACGCGTTTACACTCTTCTTTTCTACAACGTGAATTGAGCTGTGCAACCTCGTTATTCAAATTTTTGTACAAAATAACAATAAGTTAGCAATGCTTATATGTGTTCAACTAATGCAACACGTTAATTTGAGAAGATCTTGGATTCAGGATTGGCTCATCTAAACGTAAATTTTAGCTCCTCGATTCCTTAGTAAAAGCGTACACTGAGACCCAGAAGAACCACAACAAATCAGAGCGCCATCCTTTACATTAACCGGAACTTCTTTCCAGAATGACCAGTTAGGTATTATCTCTGCGCCCTTCTTCTTGCTTAGGATGACAATAAGTATAACAGCCTCTACACATCAGCGTACCGCGTCACGTTTATCACTGCACCAACCCCACAGTAAAGTGCTGATATGCAAAGAAAGGCAATCAAAAACCCAGTGCCTATACTGATGGCAGGTCCTAAAACCGGTCTGAATATAATGAGATTTCAAGAGGACGTACTGTGAGATGGACAGGCAGATTTGGTTCTTAGATTAATCGTTATATTACTTGGTATCGTATGTGCCCCACTGTCATCTACTGTGGTATACCCTTACCAAAATAAGCATAAATTATCAAATCATTTAGGTTCAAACCTGAAGTGCTCTTATCACAAAGCAAATACAATTTCGTCCCTAACCGCGTGTCAAAATATACTTATAAGCAAAGTGTAAAGATTCCTACTTGATGGTCTGTCATCCTCGTATAAGACCTCAAAATCTTCTGACTCAAGCATACGTATTACCGTACGACTGTGTCTACCCAAGCATACCTGGTAGGACACTGTGAGCATCAAAAAAAGAAATAAGAAAGTTACTTGATCTGTTTTGTTTCCAAAGTGCTGATATTCACTTCTACAAACAGATGCATCGCCTAGTTCGCATCCTAAAAACATAGTAAATTGTACAGTGAACCTACCAAGGAAAAATACCTTCAAAACCGCACGTGAACGAACCATCACCACAAAAACTGAATTTGTAGAAATACTGAGGCGATTTACTCGAGCCCTTACGGTTTAAGAGCTCACGTTTTTGTAATCGTTTTTTTTAACGTACTGCCACAATCATTTCTCCCAAAGATTCCACCTTACCCAAGTCCCACGTGTCGTGTCCTAATTTATATGAGTTGTTTCCAAAATAAACGTGATTGTACCCTTTTTAATTTCGGATATCTGGTTACACTGATACTCGTGTACATCTAGCGTTGACGAAGCGGTATCACCTCCAGTTAATACGATAGCACAGATATAAAGAAATAAAAGTCGCTCTAACATTAGGGTACAGTAGCGAACAGTTTGAAGTGGCAAAAGACAAAGGCTTGGTGCTTGTTTGACTACAAGTAGACTTTTAACCATTTTTGTACGTTTTGTCAGTGACATTGTCTTACTTGGTATCAGACATAAATTATTAGGAACCACATTCGTTACAAGGTAATTAACACAATTTAAGCTCAAGGCTAACACTCCAACCTTCGGTTTCTAGGCAAGACTCGTAAGCCCCTCTTACTGTGTCCGTTGAGAAGGTTCTATTGAAGACAAAGCAGCAAACCTGGTTCCAATCTTCTTCATCGACAAATGTGGAACTGAGTCTGTATTCGCTTACACGTGACGCGATTTTGTACAACTTTTGTGGATCTTTCGTAGTCATCCACAAGACGCTATCTTGCCTCCAAATGTGGCGTGTTTTGCGGCTCTAACCAGAGACTCGGCGTAGATTTTAGTTGAACCCCGCTCACAAAAAACACACCACAGATATTGCTTTGGTGTCAAAAACTGTGTTTCTGGTAGCATCACCAAGTGTTCAGGCAGTACAGTGGCGACATTGTCGCTAAAATCGATGGATGCAAGCTAGCCGCTGCAACTTTGACATCCTAAGTCATTAAAACCGAAACAGCTATCAAAAATTCAGTTGTAAAAACTATTTCTGCTGCGACACTTTGTAACTACAAACACCAGTTGATGTTTCTAATAAACTCCCCTTTCCTTTACACAAGCTTTGTTACCATTAAGTTCACTCGTGATCAAAAACCGTGAAGTCAACGTTTGGTGTAATTCAAAAATTCAAATATGTATCCCGCCAAACTTGTACGCATGGCAGTGGAACTGTGAGAAGTTATTAACATGGCATCCGACACAAGTTTATCGTTATCATTCGAAATATCGTCTGATGAGGTGCGTGACGCTTATTATACGCGTATGTAACAATATACAAGGAATTGGAGCTCGGTTACGTTCCGTTTTCTACTAAACCATCAACAACCACTCACAGCCCTCCAAAACTAACACCAAAACGAACAAAGGTTAAAAAAAACTGTTTTATTGACTTAACAGGTCCTACTCCTCAAAAAGGCGCGACTGCTACTTGAAAAACGCCTGAAACTGACATTCGCTGTAGAAAAACGACAAAACTATACAACACCTTCACCAATACGCAGGCCAACGTTTGATTACACCCTTTCGCCTGAGTTATCACCGATATCAGACTTATCAGAGTTTAACCTCAGCCCCATCCAAGATTTTCCGGCGTATTCGCCTTTGGCTGTTCCTATGGCATCCAGCTTTCATTCGCCAACACTGTCCCCAATCTCACCGAGCATATCACCAATAGCAGCACGACTGACATACTCCCCATTGTCGCCAATATCATCACCAATATCATTTGGAAGCTTGTCTCCAATGTCAGCAACTCTAGACTGCAGGCATAACACTACAAAGACACCAAAGCGTAGCTATGTTAAAAAACAGAATAAGAAGAAACCTGTAGAGGCCGCGTTCTCAATTCATTCCTTCACAGCACCTAAACAGACTCAGCCCAGAACGAAACAAGCAGTATCCAGAAAAAAAGCAATGACAAAGGAAAAAAGCATTGACAACATAAAACTTCAACTGGACAAGTAAGTACTTGCCATTTTATCAAATTAAAATAATGCTAATAGTGTGCATTAGGGGATTAGCGAATACTACGGTATTTCATACTCTGAGCGTACTTTTTGAAGTCGAACAAAAAAAAACAGATATTGAAAATAGTATCACGTGGGTTAATACTGATAAGGTGTTGTATTCAAAAGTGTTTGTCTTTTCTCATTACTCTGTAATAGGATATTAAGGAGTCTCTTGGGAATATTGCTATAGTAATGTGTGCGGCACAGTTGTATGATATGATAAAGAAAGAGAAGTTGACTAGTTTCATAAAAAATGTAAAACAAAAAAATCCAAACATGACGTTAACACTCATTGTCCACGGTACGTCCTTTTTTCAATTAGTTAAAAAATTACCTCTAATGGTATACTAGGCATACCAGCTTTTCAGGGGTGTTTACCAAAGTCAAAACAAATTAATTTCAACAGACATTTTGCTCGACTTCAAGTTTTTTGTCATCCACTGTTTATCCGTCAACCTAAAGAAGAATCACAAGCAGCAAGCTTATTAGTCACATTCACAAAAGAGCTTGCATTTAAACCGTATAGGTACCACAAACCTTAACTCTCTATTATTTCACTCTTTGACTTTTTTAAACCCAGACATGACTTGGCGTCACTTGGATTTTGCTCAGCTACTGTTGGTCGCTCTGGCACAAATTTAACTGATACGTGGATGCTACAATTATCACAAATCAAAGGTTTATCAGAAGCAGCTGGTAAAGCTATTGTCGCAGAGTACCCAACATTTCAAAGTCTTTATACGATTTATAAAGACAACACAAAAACAAAAGGTACAACTTGTTTTATCTCGTTTTTTTCTCATATAAGGGTTTAGAGTACAAGAGTAAATTACTCGCTTCTCTTGAAATTCCTTCAAAGGCTACTAGCTCAAGAAGTAGTAGGAGATTGGGTCCTGCACTATCAACCAAAGTTTATAATTTTTTTACTCTTCCTGGAGATGCTGTACTAGTAAATTGACCGTGTATTTTTATGCTCTTGTTGTCAATTACATTCAGTGTAACTGACGGTTTGAAGTTTGTTGCTAATTGAGTGTCAAGTAGTGGTAAAAATGGCGATTTATTGTGGGTTTCAGAGTGCCTCAACCAGGGCATTAGAACCTGCGTATTAATCGTTGCTTTGAGTTGGCTTAACTCTACAACTTAAGGGTTGTTTCAGAAAATTCAACGCTCATGACACGCTTTCTTCCTCCTGGGTTAATTAACCTATTCGCTCCGCGACCAATGCCTATTCAACTGGCGCCTATGGCCAAGAAAGAATGCCCAAAATACGATGGGTTGGCCGGTTTTATTGACCGATTTGAAGGCTATGACTACGAGCCAAGCCCCAAGCCCGAGGTGCCATTATCGCTTCAAGGAACAGTGCGCAGAGAATCTCTACAAAAGCGCAAGCGTGAAGAACGGCTAGGAGAGGAGAAAGAGAATATTGCCAAGAAAGTAAAGCTTTGGGACCCTTACAGTGAACCTAAAGCAACTGGTGATGCTTATAAGACGTTAATTGCTGCAAGAATTTCATACGAGACATCTGAGCAGACGTTGAAACGCGAATTCGAAAAGTATGGCCCTGTGAAGTCCATTCGAATGGTTTACGATCTAGAGGTACTCTACAATTTTTTTTAAAGGCTTAGGTACGTTGCTGACCTTCTTTAAGGGTAAACCACGCGGTTACGCTTTTATTGAGTACGAAAGAGAGCGTGACATGCGTACTGCATACAAAGAGGCAGATGGCCAAAAAATCGATGGCAAACGTGTTCTGGTTGACGTAGAGCGTGGTAGAACAGGTGCGTAGCAAGTTTAAACAATAAAAGCTTTGTTTTGTTTGTAGATTACTCCTAACCATTGCATAGTGAGCGACTGGAAGCCAAGACGCTTTGGCGGTGGAAAAGGAGGAACACGTAAAGGTGGCGAGAGAGATAACGTAAAATACTCAGGAAGAGAGCCTCCAAGAAGAAGTAGTGGTACGTTTAAAGCGTTTACACGTTTTGCTTCAATACTAACAAAAACAGACGATCGCAGACGCGATGACCGTAGAGGCGGTGACCGTAGAGGCTATGATAGAGGTGATAGACGTGGTGGGTACGACAGACGAAGAGATAGTTACAATGACAGACGTGGTGGTGATAGACGCAGTTACAACAATGATCGCCGTGGTGGGTATGATCGTGATCGCTCTGATCGTAGAGATCGTGGTGATAGAAGATCCTACGGAGGCCGTGATGGCGGTTATGACCGCCGCGATGATCGTAGACGCGACAGATGATGATATTGCCTTGCCCCGTACGCTGCTTGGAGGTACAAGCGGGTACAAGACTACCATTTTTTGAAAAACAAAAAAAAAAAGAAAAAAAAACTTGAGGTGTTTCTCGCTTCGAAGCAGATGTAATAATAAGAGGTTTGTACGTAAAAAAACATGGTACGGTTGTACGTCATTCGATGTGTCATATGTGGTGGGTACTGTGAGTAGTCTAGTAATGGCTTTGGTATTGGAGTGCAGCTATGGCACCAACCGTTTTTTTTTTCTTTACATGAGAGCCAAAAAAATTGTGCTACGGCATAGTTGGCCAACAATTTACCGAGGTCAATAGTACCATTGATCTAGGTTCTTCCCAGGCGAGCGCAATAACACAAGAATTGATAGAACAGTCTTCAATTTGAAAAAAACGTGCGTATTTGATAGATACATTTGTTTTTTCCGTAAAGCGATAAACGGTGTCAAATAAATCTCAGGTTTCGGTATTTCGAATCAAATTTTCTTTGTACAAGTTCAAGTTTGCCCTTGAGGTAAATATTCATCAACATATTGGTTGTATTAAAAAGGAGGTAGTAGAACGATTTTCTAGGCGTTTTCATTGAGCTCTGTAGATTCCAATTCATCATAAACTTTTCGCCATTTAACATTGACTTCTTCTTCTTTGGCCATAACTACAAATAAAGTCAACACTTGCAACATATTTAATTAATAGAATCATCAACGTACCTTTAAGCTTTTCAACCCATTTTTCTACTTCCTAAGCGTAGTATTGAGTGTTTAATTATTTTCAAAGTCTTCGAAAACTTTTTTTTTTTGATAATTTCATTTTGACGTACAGACTTCAATATACTTTCAGGTACTTCAGCCCATGTGTCTTTGCTTTCCTCTTTTTCGAAGTACTTTGGTAGTTTGTGTAAGATGTTGCTGTGTAGTGTCAAGGTGTAAAAATTCGTATTTTGTTTTGAAAATTATTAGCTGACAATAAAGGTCATGAAGGATACGCGTTTTTGAGCAACAATGTGTGGCATTTTCTTAATTTTGGTTCGTTCAGGTCCAATTTTTGTTTGTTGACAATATCAAGAACCAATAAGTTTACATGAGCGTCTAGGTCTATCACTGGTTTCCTCTCGCCGAATTTTGGGAGTTTATCTGAGCCTAGTTACAAACTACGCTTAAATTTGGTTCGTACGATTTGTCCAGACCCATTTAGGTGGTGTATATACAATGCCGCAGCCTAGGCAACTTTAGAACCAATTTTCTCGCTAAATCGTACCCTTTTTGTGTCTGCGATGTATGTTTCTCTTCTCTACAGTGGCGACTTCTAGCGGGAGTTTTGAGCATAATAATAATTTAATTTAGACTACGCACTGAGTTTAGGCGTAACCACGGTGCTACGTGAACAATTCAGTCGAGATACAGCCGCCAACCTGTTCATAATGGTTTTTGGTCAAGCTGACTTGATACGACCAACGGAATAAAAATGCTCAGAATCGATCCAAAATATTGTTTTAACGCAGTAATTACACCTTTACGCCAATTAATACGCGTTTATAAACAGTGGGTGTTAAAGTTGCAAGATTAAATGTTCGTGTAAAGTAATTGCACCTCACGTGACAAGTTGGTGTCACGATGGTTTTAAGCTGGTTCATGGTAACGAAAGTAATAAAGAAACTTGTTTGCTCTTGAGAATCGAAACAGCTTGAATAAACTTTTAAGAAGTTCGGTTTTGTTTAGTCACTAAGTAGAGAACAAGTATCACTAGCGTTCACTTGTAGTACCACTCATAAGCCTAGAGTGCTTTGATAAAACAAACCTTCAAATTGCCACAGTGGGTAACTATTGGCACATTGTGTGCGACCAGGCATAAACAATTACAGTTTGCCTTAAAACTATATTCACGTGAAAAGCACATGATTATACGCTACAGTGGAATCTTTCCACCGGTTTTCACGAATACAACATGGAAATCATGATGAATGATAGTGGCTTGTCGTGAGCACTTTTGAAAAGTTTTTCAGCCAGGAAAATCAACGAAATCTACGTTCTTTCATTTATCACTGAATACGACGTTATCATTTGGGTCAAACAACTTTATGCGACAACAAATTAACCAGTTACAGCATTAGCTTAAAAATTTATTGGCCGTTCATACATTGTCAGGGCTCCTGTTTATACTGTATCTACTGTACGATATACTACTCCTACGTACGCTAAAACGAGCTAGAACCATGCCACGTTTAATTCGAGTGACTATACAAACTCTTACTGGCGCTGCCGTGTGTGTTGATATTGATCCTACATTCACTGTTTTACAATTAAAACAAAGGATATACGACATTGAAGGTATACCTCCTGATGAGCAGCGTCTAATATTTGGTGGTCGAGAACTCAAAGATGATAGAACACTAGCGTCGTATAACATAAAAAATAACTCTACCATACATCTCGTAGTATTGATCAGATGAAGTAAAAACACGTGCTTTGTGTAAAATAAGCAAAACCGATTAAACCGTTTTTGTTCAAAAAGTTATAACTCAACGCCTTCTCTATATTCAGAGAAGTATTTCAGCACGTACATAACGTCCACAAAGAGCGAGGGTACTACTCTGGCGATTTAGTTTGTACAAAAAAAGGAATAAAAACATTTCAGCTTCTTTTTTGGTTTGTCATTACTGTCCAAGGTTGCACCAGAAGAGCAACCTTGATTTCTTCAACACCTTGTGGCCGTACTTGTAATGGTATTTGTTTCTGACAAGACGTTCATTATCTCCATCGGTGGTTGAAGGAGCAAGCGCTTTAAGCTTGCGTAAGGTACAACAGGTGTCAAAGTAATATTACAAAAAGACGAAGGAAGAGTGGTTTCAAAACAAGTGTGTTGAGTATCATACATCTTCTAAATGCTTGAATCGTACGTTGTCCAGATACATAAAATCCTGTTCGTCTGGCTTTAATAGCAGAAGAAAGTCAATAGCAGTCTATTCTCTCAGAGATTAGATTCAACACAAGATGGATTTTGCGTGCTGCTCTTGGTGCTACACAAAGGTTAGAGATGGGTCACCATGCTTTAAGTGTAGTAAATGTAGGAAACGGTTATACTGCGGTAAACAATGTCAAAAAGATGACTGGAGCGCTCATAAAGTGTTTTGCGGGAAAGTCGGGGAGATATATTGCGATTGGGAGGTGCGAAAGTGCGATTACGTCAATGGTCTTGGTGTCTTTGCTCTCAGAGACTTTAAGGCAAACGAAGCTTTGATGGTTGAACGACCTGTCATTGCTAGTGATAGCACTCTTTCAGGTCTTGCAGTTGTGCTGCAAACCAAACCTCTAAGAGAATCAGAGTCCGAAGCAGTCTCCAAACTTACTCCCGAAGGGAACATTGTGGAGAAATTTAGTCGAAACAGCATCAGTCTGTCTGATGATAGCGAAAAAGCTGGACTGTTCGTTCATATGTCGCGTATCAATCACCATTGTTTGGGTAACACGATGCATAAGTATATCCCAAAGTACAACGTGAAATTACTTGTTACAACACGTGCTATATCAAAGGGAGAGGAAATTACTTTTTCGTATCATTGGGCGGCATCAGGAAGAAAGGCTTTTATTCAAAAAGCATGGAACTTCACTTGCACGTGTGATGTCTGCCAAGACCCTGATAAAACAGCCGAACTAGACCGTGTGTTCGAGCTTGACGAGAACGTCATCAAGTACTTAAATTGTCATGTGTCTTCGCGAGAGAAACTTACACAATCTGTTAGGTTTGGAAGAATGGGTCAAATACGAAAAGCTGTTCTGTGCGGCAAAGCGTTGATTAGTCTATACGATAAACTCAGTCTTTCTCATACGTTGTACAGCAGGACATACTATGACTTGTATCAGTTGGCTATTTCAAGACGTAGTATGTTCAGCAAAGCAAAGGAATACATTCAACTCGCAGCCAAATATAAACTTAGCTTCTACAACAACACTCCGTGTGCTGATTTGCAAACACTTCTTAACTACAGAGATGATCCTAAATCCCACTATGCATACGGAATGATGGGTAATTAGTAAACTAAACACTATCAATAAACTACTAGCAACGTTAAAGTTCATAACTCAAATTTTGAAGTGGTTAAAGATTGTTCAATTGAATTCACCTATTGCGAACATCAACATAAAAAAAAACAAGGCCTTTTAAGAAAAAAACCCGAATTCGTGCCTCAAAGTCTACGTCCTCGAATTTAATTCCATAAGAGCCTCATTTTTTTACGGGCAAATATTTCATCACCCTAAACTATCACATGCAACAACCTACATCTTAAACTAATTATGCTGTACGTAGCTATATGGAGTGGATAGCAACAAGATTGTTTTTGTTTTATTTATGCCAATCGATAGGCTTTTACTAAAGTGATATCACGTGTTACAAAACTGTCTGCAAGAGTGCTAAGACTTGTTTACCCTTTACTCTGGCTTTTTCTTTGGTGCAGCTTTCTTTGGTTTTTTTGTAACCTTCTCATCATCGTCATCTAGTTCAGACACCTTTCTTTTTTTTTTGGTCGCGTTCCTTTTAGGTCTCGTTTTCCTCACTTCCTTCTTCTCATTTTTTTCATCTTCTTGATCGTCATCACCCATTAGATCACGTATATGTTTTGGTATTGGAGCATTAGCCCAACATGTCATCTCAACATGCTCATTTATATTTTCAATAACTTTAATCTTTTCAGGCTTTCTACCTTTTCCTTTGTAGTTCAAACTATCACCTAATTGTCCCACAGAAACAAATGGAAACAAAGGCTTTGCTGATGATGTCAACCATGCATCATACTTACAGTGGCTAGGCCCAAAAACAGCTACCTGTTTTCCATTATGAAAGTAAGTAATACTCCTGTCTTGAGTCGGCTGAGCGTCAAATAAAACGCCGATAGTGTCATAAGCAGAAATCTGTATTCCAACGCCATTTCGTCCATGACTTCCTTCTGATGATGCATAGCTGACCTCAAAGTCGTTTCCGTTGATGTAAAAGCGCTCAGAGCCATCTTCAGTTTTAACGCCCAGATCGGTGTATGCGTAGTTGTATTTCTTTTTAAACTCTTTGAGTGTCAATTCCCAGTAGTGTTTGCCGCTATTAAAGCCTTCTGGGCCTACTCCTTCCCACTGCATCCATGTTTTTTGCTTTTCAACGTCATTGTCCCACTCCCAGTGGTGTAGTTTAATTTTGGCGGGCTGATTATCCATTCTTTCTCCACAATAGCTTGATTCTATAGACGAAAGTCTCTGATGAGTTAGCGATACTGCAGCGTTGGTATAAAGCGTAAATAGAAGAGATCTGATAAGTACGTTGACACTAACTTGTCAACAATTTCTCTGAATATTCACTGTTCTGGCAACCGTGGTTTAAAAAACAGAAATAAAACAACACATCACTCTTCTCGCTAAATTGCTAAGAGCCACCATTGACTTAAAAAACTCGCTTGGTGCAAATCAACTGTTGTACAAAAAGGGTTCCAAAACACCCACGTGATTTCGGACAAGTAGAACATAACATGTGGCCGAATTTCAAAAAGTGCGTTTTGACCCACAACGTTCTTGGTTTGTAAACTCAGAGTCAGAGTAGAAGAAAGCACATATCTTGCCTGGAAAAGCTTGGAGCTAATGGACACTGTCTGAATGTGGAGCACAAGAATCTTTAAAGGTTTGTTTCTCAAGTGTTTTTTTTTCTTTGAAATTTTTTCGTTTTGGTTATTTACAATCTCTATTATTACAACATTGCCTTGGTGTTTTTTTTTCTTTATCACGTGGCCATCAAAGATGTTACAGGTTTCAAAGTTTTGTAGAAGTTAATAACAAACTTGTTTGTTCTGATGACATGTCTATTTATTGGTTCAATCAACCTCAAGCTCTAAATTGTAACAAATTATTATCACACTGTATTTTGCAAAATACCATGTGTTATTTATTTACATACCTCAAGTGACCTTGCTCTACTCAATGCCACATATGCTTGACCTTCAGAGAATACAGTCTTCAAACTATGACAATACTAGTGAGCTCTTGATTGAAATAATTATAATTTTCAAAAAACAAAAAGGGTTGACTTCTGTGTTGCGTATTAGCACGTACCTGACTTCAAGTCTATCGATGGTCATGCCTTGACTTTTGTGGATAGATAACGCCCATGCCAACGTTAATGGAACCTGCCATGATATCAGCAAATAAGAAACAATGGGGAAATATCTCGTGTTTAAAGTACCTGTTCTCTCCAGTTCTCTTTGTTATGTGCATCCATCCATTTTTCGGGAGTGATAACAACTGTTCTTTGATTTGAAAATTCAACAACTGGTAGAATCCTCTGCTTGGCTTCAACGAACTCAAACCCAACTACTTTACCTGTAATACTACCATCAATGTAATGATATTCAGCAAAGTAATACGTACCACGAGCACCATTGACAAGACCATCACGAATATTGAGGTTTTTCACCAAAACAACCTTTTCCAAAAATAAGTTTTTTTAAGGTTCTCGTTTTGAAAAATAGTTGAACACCATCCTTTTGAGCATGGCTTCGTTCAAAATATATTTGCTGATTGCTACGTACTTGCGCATTTTTCTTTAATGTTAGTTTTTTAGCAGCAGGACAAAAGTTATCAGTTAGGGATCTACCTTTGTCTACAGCACTATTTTTGTATAACAAACAAGTTAGTTGAAATCGTTCAATGAATATGTCAAAGAATCTGAATTTGCTGCATACGTGAAAGTTATAGCATCCCCAGGTAGTTCTTCTAAGTAACGATTGTTTAGTGCTTTGACTTCTTTTGTACGAGAGTCTGAAGTGAAAGGTCAGTAATAAAAAAACCACCAAAGTGTTCTAATGTATTGTACGCACAAAGACGTGTTGGGAGAATGCCGTCACTTGGAAATGTTGTTCCCATCGTATTGTTTAATATTGATATAGCATTTTGTGATATATTAGCTTCTCTGATTTCCTGGAGTACGCCCTGAAACACTTTGTCTTTTTGACGAAAAATCGTTGTGAGAAGAAATCGATTTGTGATCAGCTGTAACAATGTAAGCATGATTAAGGAATATTTAAAGGTATAACACTTACATCTGACCAAGGTTTTGTTTGAAAGCATAAACGAGATCCTTGCACAGGTGGAAGCTGAAAAAAATCTCCACAAAGAATCATCTAAACCAATCAAAAAAAAGTGAGTAAACAGAATTTGTTGCTTAAAAAGAGGTTCACCTGTAACCCTCCAAAAGGTTTTTCTGGATCTTTCACACCTATAATTCTATTAGTGAGTGATCTTCATATTTATTACGTTTACCTCTAGCGATATAATCAATTTTTTCAAAGAGTTCTGCGCTTATCATTGAGATCTCATCAATTATCAGAACTTTTGTATTCATCCATCGTCGCAATGTTGTCGGTGTGCCTTTGACCTGCTGAAGTAACGCCTAAATCTAACATTAATGTGTTCAAATGTTCGCGTTATTTGTACCTCAGCTGATTTTGATCCATTACCGATACCTCCAAAGGCATAAATTGTTGATCCGCCAACACCACATGCAGCTATTTTAAAAATTATTAGTTCAAAGGCTTCGAAACGAAACTATTACCTATGCCAGTAGGCGCTGTTATATGAACTTTACTAGCACCATGTCTTTGCCGAAGAGCCAATACTATCTCTTTTAATAAGAAAGACTTTCCTGTGCCTAAGAGAGTTGATGTTAATCAAGTCATGTCTTATGCTGAAAATTACTATAAACAATGTCCACGTACCAGCTGCACCAGTAAAGAAAAATGAATGTTCTAATATGGCTTGTTCGAGTATCCATCTTTGTTCCTTGGACAAGTCCTTGCTAGGTTCAAGTGTCTATAGACAGGGATAAGTCCAAAACTAAAATGAAAAATTGTTTCAAACCTGTTGAATTTGTAGTTGTGGCATTCGCCCAAAAACGCGCTTATCAGCCTTAAGATCAAAGTTTCCAATACCAGACTTTGTGTTGGTGCCATTATTTGTAATAATGAGTGGTGTACCTATCACAAAAAAACACTAGATCAATCACAAAGACTCATCAAAAAATCAAAAAAAAAAAAAAAACATACCACGAAACCTTGAAATGCCGCTTTCTGAAACAGGAGCCACGTTTGTTGGTTCAACAGAAGATCTTACTTTAAATGTCTTAGATTGTTGTTGAGGTTGAATTATAGATACAGGAGGTGCTGCAAAGACCATGGAAGGAGCAGTGTTAATGTTATTTGCAGGAGCAGGATCTTGTGCTGCCAATCCGCCATTCCAAAATACATTTGTGTTAGCTACACCAGGTGTACCACTATACCCAGGTGTAGCTTTAAAACCACTGAATATCCCAAAAGCAGGTGAATGCTCTGAGGTATTTACACTTACATTTTGTCTCAGTTGCATTCCTTGACCAATAAAAGTTTGCGTTTTCTTCCCTGCCTTTGGCATTGGCGATAACTTCATTGCAGCTCCCTTTTTTAACACTGATGGCTGCCCCTGCGCTTTGAAACGATTTGAATTATCTCCAATATTAGTTGAGTCATTTTTTGGAGCAGTAGGGCGCTGAGACATCGACGAACTTTGTGCAGCAGAAATTTTAGTCTTTTTTGGTGATGTTGTTCTGTTTGTTTTTGTTCTATAATCCGGAACAATAGTGTTCTCACCAAGTGATAAAGCACCTTTATCGCTCTTTATCTTACCATGCATAAGAAGAGCTCCAACAACCTCCCTTAAAGACTTCTCATTATGAACCTTTGTACGCTTGTACGCTCCGTATAAAGGGTGTAACTTGATGTCTAAACCATGTGGCCCTCTTAAAACTTGTGGGTCTCCCATTAGAACTCCAGCAACAACCTTTGAAGATAACCCAGGAAAATCATTAACTACTGATAAAACAAGTTTATGTCCTTGCTTCATTTTTAGTGGTGATGGTGGTAGCCTTGATCCAGGTTTTTGTTTGCCGGCAGAAAAAAAAGAAGTGAGTTTATCAGTTCGCTTCTTGTTCAAAAGCGATGGCATCTGTTGTTGGGAACGCATAGGATTGGCAACATTGTTTGTTTGTAATGATTGCTGATCATTCCGTGGTGGATTTATACTAGGCTTAGGCATCTGCACGTGCGTCTGTACGGAAGGAGAGGTCGGTTGACTCGGTGAGTATCTCATACGAACTGGTGGCTGTGGACGCATTGCAGTTTGTGGTGGCTGTTGCCTTTGATGTGGTGATTGCGGTGTTGGTTGGATAGGTGCTGCTTGCGTTGCTTCTAGTCTTGGTCGTTTATTCTGTGATAGACCACGCGGAGACTGTACGGTGCGGTTTGATCTTGAACGTTTTCGTACAGGCATTACTGGAATTTCTAGTTCTTCAGATTCTTGTTGCGATAGAACGTTTTCTATTTGTTCTTGTTAGACAAAATTGCAATGAAGGGCTAGGTCACGTGACGATCAAACTATAAGGTTAATAAATGCCCCACTGACGCACCTAGGGCCGCGGATACGCGTGGAGCAAGCTTTGAGAGCACCTCAAACGTTGCAAGGCAGATATTGCCGAATCATTACCAATTAAACCTACGATGATTTTAATGAGCGTCAGGGCATTACGTTACGCTTACCTAGTAACAGAATAGCGTTTTTCTTTACTTGCGGTTGAGTTTCGACATGTAGGCGGTTTAACAGACGATTTTGAATGTGTTGAAATGTATTTGATGCTGGTAATGGTATTATAAGGGTTTTAATCGCAATAAGCTCGTACGTATTGTGTTTGTTTTTGCGGCCTTCAAAAGCAGTACCAATGCCTTGAATATGCTTAAACACATTATACAAACGCTAACGTACTGTGTTTCGTGTTGTCCATTCATCATTCGCTAATTGCCTACAATAATTCTGTACTTGAACAAGCGACAGCATCACAGTCGCGTAAGCGGCGTGAATTTGTAAGTTGTTTCTTTCCAATAAAAACTCAAACTACAACAAAAAGTCAAAGAATTTCACTTGTCTGTAGTGTTAGCAGCAGTGAGCGCGCACGCGAGTCTGTAGACCGCTGTACGTTGGTATGTACATGTACTTTTTAACATTCTCAGAATCGTAAAGTGTAGTTGTAAGAATATAAATTATTGAAGTTGACAGCTTGTTATTTATTTTTCGGTTCACATAGTATCATTTATATGTCAACTGTTTGACACACTATTTGCACCATGCAAAAGACTCCACCCTCAAGTAACCACATTTATAACTTCTACAATATGATACGGATTTAGATAGTTATGACATAACCAAAAGTTTTTTTGTAGAATTAAAACCTAAATTATGACGAATGTTGTACGTCAATCCACTTTCGAACAATAGAAATTTTAAACAAGCTTTTAAAGCGGAGAAACTACTCCGTACTGTATTGCTTATATAACGTACAAAAAACGCGGAGGCTTACCGTCTTCGTACATTAAATAACACGTGAAACTCGGCTGATTTTATTTTTATCTTTCTTGAACCGAAACTGCTTGTCTTTGTGTTGAATTTCTAGTGATATCGCACACGAACAATCTCGCTAGCGTACTATATATTATAGATAAAGCATTATAAGGAGTAAGCAAGATGTCTTCCTGACTTTTTTGTTTCGTGACCACGCATCAAGGAAAAAAAGGTGTTTCGTTTTGTTTTTATTATACATATTTATTATTAAGTTGTAGTCGCCCGCAAGCATAATCCCACAAATCATACCGTTCAAAATTATTACTATTATTACATACAGTCTCTACACTGACAGATTCATCAACATATTCTTTATCTCTTACACTAAAAAAAAAAGTTTTAAAATCACGTGATTGAGGGTTCTCTACGAAAGCGTACTCTCTAGGTGGAAACACCCACACTGTCGCTCTATCTCTTCGAGCTGGATAAGCAGAGCATTGATTCTTTTCAACGTTCCAGTGTTGAAGTTGAAATGGTCCTTGATGAATGTGTTGGTGTGGCATATCAAGCGCTGTAGCGCTGTCACTTTCTTGCGATACCGGTGTCTGCCGCAATGTAAAATCAAAACCTATGTGAATATAGTCAGAACAAAACCCTCAGAACCGCACCCTTCACATCAACACAAAAATCGGGCATTTTGAAAAAAAACTTTTTTTTTTTTGCGCAATGAAAATTAAACTGATGGGAAGATACCGGGTACAACTCGTTTTTGGCGTACAGCTACTCTTATGAGCCATTTAGTGCGTTATGTAAACGTAAAACGTTGTATATAATCTTTTTACTTTACAGTCTGTTTAAACGTTAAAATAATGACCCCCTCGTGGTGAACGATAAATGTTTTTGAGAGTTGCTGCGTTCAAACTTCTCGGGTTTCTTTACCTACAGAAAATGTACGAAAATTTTGGATACTGCTAAACTGCACATTGAGTACTAGTAAACACGAATGCAAGCGTTGGTACCAACACGTGACAAGCCAACTAATCGTAAAAAACAGACAAAATAACTGACAGAGAACAATAAACTTAAAAAGAAGCACATTCATTTAAAAAAATTTGTGTGTTTCAGGCACGTGATTTAACTTTTCATACCCCTTTTTTAAAAAAAGGGGTCTTATCGTGTTATGTGATACAGCCTAGGCTGAGATGACTAAAAATTTAAATACAACTTAAAAAAAAGTCACACCTGTTCTTTATGGTTCGAGTGTCATGGAAGAAGGAAAAGGGAAGCCAAGAAGCCTTATTTTTGATGATTACCTTCCTGCACTTCCTAACAAGATCGAACAAGGTAAAACGCGCCGAAAACCGCTTCTTACGCTATCAAAGGGCTGTATATAGGTGATTGCTTCGATGCAAAAAATAAAGAAGGTTTAAAAAGCTTAAACATAACTCACGTACTTGCAGTACAACAACAATGTGAAATAGGTGGTAAACCGTTATTCCCAAAGGCACGCCAACGAGAAAACACGTTAAAACTGGTGTTTAATTTTACATTTCACCAAACGTGACGCACACTGCTAATTACCTATTATAGGACCTCAAGTACTTCATTATAGATGAAGCAGACGTACCTTGCGACCTTTCCGTGTACTTCAAAACAGCAATTCGGTTTATTGAAAAAGGGAAAAAAAAAGGTGGAGTCCTCGTCCACTGGTGAGCTTAGAAACTAGACCTTTATGTCCTGATATTTTTAGTGGTGCTGGTGTTAGCCGTAGCTCTACTATTGCCGCAAGGTACTTAATGTACGAGCACAGTATAGATAGCAAGGAGGCACTAAGAAGGATAAAGGAAATTAGACCTCAGATTGATCCAAATCCTTACTTCAGGAAATTACTTGTTGAAGCAGAGGGCGTAAAACGCGTTAAGGGTAAAAAGTAGGGTTCATGCAGTATAAAGTAAGAGATACTCCATTGATTGCATACTGTACATCCTATCTTGGAACGTCTTGTCGTAGCACAGTTACTAGCAGCTAGAACGTTGCAGTGCCGCTGGAATACAGTACACGGACTTGCAACGCTTCACGTGTTGTAACCAAGAGTTGCACTCCTTAGAACAGATATTATTAGCGGTATCACTACAAGCAACAATTCCCAAGAGAGTAATAAAGCAGTAATATAATTTTTACAATCAATGCACGCGATACGCTAACACTACACTAACCTGCAGTGTTTGTGACCTGTTTGGCGAAATTGATAAGAAAAATCGCACGTAAGTATGCACGTTGACGTTTGTTTTTGCACGCTTGGATTATTAGTACATGTGTTGGCCTTGTTTTAACAGCGTTTTTCAGCAAACTTAACCATTAGTTAAGAAATAATTTCATTCCATCGCAAACATGTCTAACATGGACGAAACTGAACCTGGCACTAGCGCATTTAACCCTGGATCATGTCGCTTTTACGAAAATGAGTTTCCGGACAAAGACGAATTAGTTATGGTTAAAATTACAGAGGTCAGCGAGATTGGTGTGTTTGGCAAATTATTGGAGTACAATATGCTCGATTGCTTCATCCCAATGTCAGAAATATCCCGTACACGTATTAAATCCGTTCAAAAGGTACGCAGGCACTAAATAACGTTAAATTACTAATATTCGACTAGCATTTGAAAAAAGGACAAACAAAAGTACTCCAAGTACTTCGTGTAGACCAAGCACGCGGTTACGTAGATTTAACTAAAAAATACCTCACCAAAGAGGACATTGAAGATTGCACCAATAGCTACAATCGCGCTAAAACCGTACGAGCATAATGCGTCGCTAATTGCTGAGCGTACACATAGGTTTACAACATTGTCAACCGAATGGCAAGTGTATGGCATAAACCAATGAAAGACCTATACGAAAAGGTTGTATGGCCTCTTGACAACACGTATGAAGATGGTTCCTTCTCAGCCTTCAGAAAAATTGCTGACGATCAAGAGTATGCTCCAAACTCGCCTCTAATTCCGCCTAACGCATGTAGTGATATTCTCACGGATATAGATTATGATGAGCAGTTCAAAGGAGAACTCACAAAGGAGATCCGAAAGCGTCTTGCCATCCAACCTCTAAAGGCACACCACTTGAAAAGATGTTTGTGAATAACGCTTTTAAATAGGTTGTAGCTGAAATTTCAATTACATGTTACTCTGAACGCGGTATTGATGACATCAAAGACGCACTAAGCGAAGGATTCTTTGAAGACAAAGTCCAGGTACATTTTTTCAAAAGAAATACCAAGTTTTTGTTTTATTGCTCTTCTCAGCGTCTAATCGCATTTTTCAGATCAACCATCGTGCGTCCCCATTGTACTGGATCCACACAACATCCACAGAAGAGGCTGAAGCTCGTCAGCTTATTGTTGACTCAATTAAACGTATTGAGGATAGCATAGCAAAGCGTGGAGGTGAGCTTAAGGTTACCAGAGAACCTGAGGTTGCTGGAGACACAGACGACTTCTAGATGCCTTGTATTGAATGTACTATTTTGAGTTTTTCTGTGCACTTATTAAAAAAAGCAACGCTTCTAATTTGAAACCTCGTTTTATGAGTTCTCCTTACTACGACCATCACTTACCCTGCGCAATTATGGTACGACAGAACCATGCACAAAAGCACTTAGGTGCATGCTGTTCTTCTTTAATAAGCGCTCATCACAAAACTGCGTCTCGATTCGGCGTTGGTGACCACCAAACTCATCACCAAGTTAATGAGAAACAAAAAGTTAAGTAACGCTTGTGATTCACGTAAAGCACACTTTTATTCAAACTCATTGCACTAACAAAGCAGTACACTCATGAGCGCGTTACGGCTCCTACAGAATACGTATAAGCGTACGTTTAATTAGCATATACGGTGCTTTAGCTAATGTCAGGCCACAGGTATGATGAAAGAACCCGTTGAGGGGTTCTGCGTCGACCTTCCTGACGAATCCGACTTTTTCCGGTGGGTGATATACCTTGAAGGCCCTCCAGGAACTCCTTAGTACGTTAGCAGTTGATTCGGACCGTTGCTTTCAACTTCCCTATTTTCATTAAATAACTATTCCACATTACACTAGAGTGTATTTGCAGCTATTGTAACAAAGACATTTGTCGTTTGTGTCTACTTTTACCTTTTGCTCTTAATCTTGCTGTAATTGCCCAGTATAAGCAAATAAACTTACTCAAGATAGCGAGAAAGGAGTTTTTCAACTACAAATCGAGTTTCCAGATACTTATCCGATGTCTCCTCCATCTTTGCGATTCATGTCTGACTTCTGGCATCCTAACGGTATAGTGGTTTAAAGTGAAATTCGAACGAAGCGATTAAAACTTTTTTTTGCTTTTTTTTTGATTCTAAAATCCTTCAAATTACCTCACCGCTTCCATAAAACATCACCGTTAATACCGCGCATCTCTTTTTCCAACTTAGTTATTCTGATAAATAAAATAGTTTACAAGGACGGCAGAGTATGCATATCTATTCTTCATCCACCTGGCGAGGTACACCAATTACCATAGTATTTTTTAACGTCACTTTCATAAAAAAAAACCTCCGTTCAAGCGACGTTATCGTTGAACTTGCTTGCGGCCTTTTTTCTCTTTGCCTCATCCCGTTCAGCATTCAACTAAGCTTAAAATTAGGATTCAATGTCTGGAGAGCTCCCTGAGGAGCGATGGATGCCTTCTCAGACTGTAGAGACAGTTATCTTGTCTGTTATGTCCATGTTGAACGATCCAAACATCTCCTCTCCAGCTAACGTTGATGCTTCAGTCGAATGGCGTAAATCTCGTGATAAATACATTAAACGTGTTGATAAACTCGTTGAAAAAGCCATGAAGGAATTACCTTCTGATGTTAAAATTCCACACCCAGAGACTAATCCTGAAGAGAAGAGAGGTACTGCAGTTAAACGACTTTTCTGTTAACGATGGGAAAAAAACATACTTTTTTTTTAATACCGCTTTTTCGGCCTACAAGTGAATTCTATCGTCCTTGCGGTTACCGTGGGTATCTAGATATAATTAATAGCTACTCGAGAGGCCGTTTTAATGCTGTTTTATCTCGTCAACGAAGTTTGTTAAAATTCGAAAAAAAATTACTGATTTTGGTTTGTAGCTCTTATGGAGAAGCGTAAGTTGCTCGCAGACTCTACAGATTTTATGATGGATGATTATGATGAGGAAGACTTTGATATGGACTTTGATGAAGACGATTACTATAATTACAGCGATGGTGAGGGTGATGATGGATATGATGATGAAGGTGATGAGGATGAAGAGGTAAATGAGGATGACGATGCCTAAACGACAAACCAAACCTCAATTAAAACAAAAAGGCTGAAAAGTCTTTTTTGCGGTAGCCAGGCAAAAAATCTTCACCTCATCAAACTTTGTATAAAAAACCCTCCTACTCCTCCTCTTGTCTGTATTTCTATCGCCGTGACTGATAAGAAATAAACATCAGACATTTTAGAAACACAAATTCTACAAATCTCTCAATCCTCACCCTTGCGTTTGAACGAAGAAAAAAACGAAAGAATTTTTCTCAAACAAAAAAAAAAATACCAAAAAAGACTTTTTTTGAAAATGTTGATCCAAAAGCACCTTTCGAGTGCAACTTTTTTTCTTCTTTTCTATGTCTTTTTGATGTATTTTCTTTTTTCTCTTTAAAAAGTATGATTATGTTAATAATTTTTGTATTGTGCTTGTGAGTTGGTAGAGTCTTTTTTTTTTTTTTTCCCCTTTTTTTTTTTTTCTTTAAGTTGTTGTGAGATTTCTTCATTCTTTGTTGATTTTTTAGTGCCTGGCTGCCAGAAAAAAAAATAAATAAAATCGGTATCCAAGTAAGTCATATAAACTCATGTATTTGCGCTTAGATGTCGGATCTAGAACCAAGCAAAGAGGAAGAAAAAGTAACTAAAGAAGAGGTAGAAGAAGAGAAAGTAGAGGAGAAACCAAAATCAAAGCAAAAAAGATCGAAATCTGCAAAAGAATGTACGTCTTTTAACCGAATCTTTTCTGCTTCTCATGACTCCCTACAACCTCTTCTCCCACTTATAACCTTCACAGCTTCTTCATCTCGTTCTGAAAAGTCTGAGAACTCAAAAAAGAGAAAAAAGGCGAAAAGTAAGCCAGAAGCAAAAGTAGAGCCTGAGCATACACGTAAGCAATCAGCTAAGGTTGAGAAGACACCTTCAAAGAAGAGAGATAAGGATCGTGATAAGAAACCAAAGGCCAAGCGTGTAAGAACTGACAAGGATAAAAAGAAAAAAAGAGATAAGAAAAGGACAAAAGATAAGACCGCTGCTTAATGAATTTGTACGATCATGTCATGATATGTCATGCTCCTCCTTTCATAAGAGAGATAAAGATAAAGCTGTCTTTATTATATTTTTTTCTAAAACAACGTTTTTACGCCCTCCAACATCTGTTTGTACAAATTGTAAAACAAACTCATGTTCAACTCAATTAAAAATCAAAAAAGTAAATTCTGTGTAGTTTATTTTTTTTTGCTTATAAATGGCTGTCAAAGAAACACGTGAACCTATTGTCGAATTATAGTACTAGTATGAAACGATCTTCGATTGATTAATTCCATGTGATCTTTGACAAACCATTCATTCTGATGTGAACTGGGTTTGATGAATCAAGAGTGGAGGAGTTTGATTGTTTTCGATCGTGTGTGGTGTATGATTGTTAAAACTTGGCTTCACTGCCAGAGCGTCTTCAGTTGAATCTTAAAAAAGGACTCGGATGTCAAAAAGCTAAGGAAAACAATAGGGTTGATGCATTCACTTGTAGTCACTATTGGGAAATTGTACTTGTTTTATTAACCATTGACTCAACTTAGTCAGATAGAACTCTTAGAACGCGAGCAGTGACAAGGCGTCCTGCAACATCTAACTGCCTAGAATAGTTGTTTCGAAGAGGTAATGTACACGCTGCGCATTTGAAAGTTTGAGCGTTTACATCCACTGCTGCGGTAGGTATGCCCAAGTAAGAGTACTATAACAAGAACATGTTAAGAAAAAATAAAGTAAAGAAGTATCTAGATAGTACGTTCTTGAGGTAATCAGTATTCCTAATTTCGCCAGTTGTTGATATGGATATACAAGCTGTATGAGTTAAAGTGCAATCGGTTTTATGCAGAAAATCGAAAATGATCAGCCATGAATAGTTGTCGCTGGCTTTCTCTTTTAAAGCATTTTCGAGCTCAGAAACACGTGATGATAGATAAGGTTTTAATCATTCCGCTTAACCTTCTTATTAATTCGCCGTTATCCACAGGTATTTTAGTTAATGTCAAAGAAAATGACTCTATCCTACCACATGCTTTAGGCTGCACTTGAACACTAAACTAGCACCCTAGAAGTCATGTATCAGTTAATGTAAACGTATGTTCCCCAATACCTGCTGCTCAAGACATAGGATAGCTTCAGAGACAGCCATTCAGCTAATAGAGCACATTCAACGATCTGTTTCACTCTCAATTGTTCCAGTGTCAAAACGGTTACCATACTGAAGGCAATACACACGCACGTTCGTTTAACCACGGATCAAAAGCTTCAGCTATTTCTGCCATATCTACACGAGTACACTTGAGGAACTGTCCTTCGAAGTACAACTTAACCCGTTACCTTACATGACCTCATAGTGATGCTGTTTTCAGTACATCACTTACAATTTCATGCCGTTCCAGTACTCGATAAACAGTCCGATGATTATACTTCTGTGCAAGTCCACTTGTAAATCTGACCAGGGAACAATCTGACAAAACTTGCTCACAAATGAGTAGCATTTTATAACTATGCTCTATGAGAATACACTTTTTGTGCTCTTTACAGAACGATTGACTGACACGTTACTGGTAAGCTGACTTGATTACTTCCAGGTTAAGTTGACTCACTCTATTTCCGTACTTATGAACCTCATTGCTAAATCTTGTGATCACTTCGAATGACAGTCTATCTGTAGTGATGTACATTAAAATAAAGCCTTCACTGTATCGCAAATACTAAGAGGGCTTAGTTAGAGTTCACTCCCCTCTTAAACATTAGTTACCGAGTCACGCATGCCATAATACTCTTATTGTGTTGCTATGTCAAAAATTTCAAGTTTTGAACGTTGCTCATCTATGGTGAGATACTTTTGATAGCTTAACACGTGAGTCAGCGTTGGAGTTTGCAACTCTTTTTTTAGAACATTTTAAGTATAAAAAAAGGCTACATTCGTACCAATCTTCTAAGGTTGGATCGTATCTAGAAATATGTTTTTGTCGAATTGTATTATAGTCACTGATTTCCCCACACCCACATCCCCAGTACGAGTATTTTATACTCTTTTTCTTCACCTGCCATAAGATGGAGCCCTTATTTAACGTTTTAGCTTTAACAGTATTGGTTAACTGAAATCTATGTCACGTGGCTATTGCAACGTTTTCTTGGACCTTATGTAATGTACTTTCTCGTACTACTTTCCTCGTCTCTGTACTTACCTTGTAACGCCTTAATACTATCAGTTGATACCGCTATATTAATTGCCGTTCTTCTGCATTACATAATAAGATGTGACAGTTTTTTGTCCAGTATTTTAATAGCTTTGACCGTTTCCGTTACTTTTTTGTTTTTGCGATTTTCTTTTGTTCCCAGTTCATCTTTGACTTTATACCGAACTTGACAACTCTTCCATCATGGCTGACACGGTACGATAGCATAATATTTGATAAAGTAGACGACAATCATCTCGCTGACACACAGTCACTACCAAAGAATCTACGACCACTTCCCGCTTTACCTACGGGAGCAAGACCCCTCGGTGCATTGATTTTCACTCTACACTCACTCACGTGCGTGTAGGGAGGCAATTCGACAAGAGGCCGAAGCCAAAAGCACCGGGAGGGTCAAAACGCGGCGTATACCTCGAGTTTATAGTCGCTAAAACTTTTTTTTGGCTCACGTGATTTTCTTATTTAGACACCTATTGGCAAACTTTCTGAAGAGCAAGTTGTAGAATGGCTAGAGAAACAAGTTGGTTATGCACAGTACACGCAGTTATTTAGGTACACTTTTTTCTCTTTGCGTTATGTTTTCTTTGTTTGCGCCTGTACTTATAAGTTCGAAGAGAAAATGACATTGATGGCTCAGTTCTCGAGACTCTCAATGAGGAAGACCTCGAAAAACTCGGTATTTCAAGTCTTGGACACCGTAAAAAGCTTGCCAAGGCTATACAGGTACGTTAAAGAGCGATAAACGTCGTGTAGCAAAAAGTGTGTTAATTTTTTTCGCGCACGTTTTCCGAAACGTCTCAATCTGCCTCCTATATTTTATTTTGAAGTTTATCACTAACTTGATCAGAACTACGTGCCTGTACCTGCTAAAAAAAGCGCTGCGCGTGTGAATCCAACACCAAGGAGTACACCAACAAAACAAGAAGGTCCTTCCTCTCCAAGTTATAAAAAAGCACCTAAAGCAGTAGTGGGCGGCGCACCAGCAGAAACGGTTCGTGCTAGATTTATTTTTTGAAGAAATTAATGGATTTTTTTGTGTGTTGATCCTGGGAAGTATTTAATATCTTTAGGATGAAGAAGAACGTCTAAGAAAACTACGTGAGGAAAATGAGGCCAAGAGTAAAGCAAGGCTCGCATTTATGAACAAGGTAAGTACTAATTTTAGTAATTTTTTTAAAATACTTACTATTATTAGAGCAAGCCATCTCCTGTTAAAAAATCAGCATCTGTACCAGCCTCCCTGCAGCTAAATCATCACCATCAAAATTCGCTCCTGTACCAAGCGCTATGGCTGCTTCTGATGATTCATGGCAAAACAAAGTATGCACACAACTGTTTTTCCATTGTGATCTCATCTAATCACGTGCAAAGGCCCGTAATATGAGTGGACTAAGCGGTGGAAATAGTGGAGGTGGACTCAGCAGAAGTGCTGGCAGAGCACCAGAGACAGAGCAAGAACGATTGCGGTATGTTCTCAATATGGTAGTCAAATACTCATGTTGTTTCTTTGCTTAGACGTCTTCAACAAGAAAATATTGCAAAACAAGCTAACAAACTTGGATTCATGCGTGGATCAAAAGGAAGTGATTCTAGCTCTAGTTCACCAGCTGTACGTTTTTTTTTTTCACAAATAATTTACAAAACGTATTTTGCGTTTGTATATTCACTATGGGTATTTAGAATTGGAGAGATGATGAGAAGAAGCGTGTTGTAAGTTTTTTTATTCGTTTTTTTTCAAAAAACCCCACGTGATTTAATGTTGTTCTAGCTCGCTATGGAGATGCGCGAAAGGCAAGATCGTATGCAATCCGGAAGAGGGCAACAAAGGTGTGTATCCTGCTCTAAACAATATCTAACCATTTACAATAGTTATATGTCAGTAAAGGTTCCACTTTCAGAATCTGTAAAATCAGCGCTACAAAACTTTGGCGCCGGCAACAACTTTGTCGGCATGGTGCGTTTCTTTTAATATTTGCTATTCGTACGATTATATTATTAATAATATTTAAGGTACTCAATGAGGGTGGTGAGGAAGTAAACTCTGGATTTGTGGGCAGAGTTTCAACATCGCACGTGATTTTTATTTTTTTATTTTTCGTAATTGATTAAACGTTGTTTAACTTTTCTTGTAGTGAACTTTCAAGCAAGCTTAATGCAAATACACCAAGCTTTGGTATCCTTGATTTTAGTCATACCACCCAAACAGGTCAAAGACGTAATGCCAATGGTAAGAAAGACAATCAGACAAAAATGCCTGTTTTAATATACGTTTAGTGTTCATTTATTGCTGTCCTGCTGCCGCCCCAAAGAATCTTCGCATGGTTTATGCTACAGCAAAGACCTCAGTAATACGCCAAATTGAGGCTTTGGGTGTCAGAGTAGAGAAATCGGTAAGCATCGCATATTTTTTTATTCCCTCATTGTTACCTTATTTTTGTACGTCTTACTTACATTTTCGTCTAGGTTGAAGTAGCTGCACCAAAGGATTTGACTGACAAATTACTAACCGAAGAGCTGTATTTCTCTGGAGGTATGATCATTATGTCGAGACTACACGACACGGAGTGTTTAGTTTTTTTTTTTTTTGCTGTTTTTTTAAGCACGTGTCTTACAACTTCTTTGTTTAGAAAAAGCATACTCTGGTTTCAAAACACCTGAATTCGATAGACATTATATTAAAAACCCACATCCTCTTTTCGGATCAAAGAGACGAGGAGTTGAAAACAAGGTCGTCCTAGCTCCAGCAGAAGCGTACGTCGATACACTTTCATTATACGCACGTGCTACCCTTTAACCACTATTTAGATACGGAAGCTCTACTCATAACCAGTAAATACGCTTAGAATTACATAAACCGTTTGATACGTAAAGAACAGCGTTGGCTATTGAATAATTAAAAAAAAAGATATTAATAAACAAAAAGTACTTCATTTTATTGTTTTATTTCTTATTCCCTTTTGTACACGTCCCTGCACTGTTTCTTGGGTACAGTTCATTATTTGCTTCAAATATTTTCAGTAAACCATGAGGGATAGTCTTCACGGAGTTTGAGGATCCTTGGCGACGGAAAGTTGTGATCATTGTAAACTTTACCTTTTTTTCTATTTTAAGTCAGTTTCAGAGTAAAAAACTTATCGTTCACCTCATATAGAAGGGAGCCAGTATACCTCCAACCATTGCACAAATTGTATCCGAGTCTCCTCCTTGATAAGCTATTGTGAATAGTGTCCCTTCAAAGTCCTCAAAACCGTGTGCAGCAGACCAAACAACAAATGGAATCTACATGCATTTAGTAGCCATTCCTAGCTTTCTAAAAGATTGTGTACAGTATCATAGCATGTGATGTTCTTTCCATTTCCTAGAGTTTTTGAAGCACACTTAAAGTCTCCTGGAGGTAGATTTAAAGACTTGGTGATTACATCCTTTATTCTACTTTTGTTGATTTGTTTTAAAACAAGTGAAATAAACTCGCTAGGTGTTGGTGCTTTTCGCATTCTTGTAGCAATTGCAGTTGCTACAGCAACTATGATGGCGCCTTCAACACCCTCTATTACATATTAGGAATATATTCCTTGTATAAGCATACAATGTGTGATACCTGGATGAGTGTGCGTAATGATTGTTGCGGCTTTTGTGTGAGAAATAACTTGTTTAAGATCATTTGAGAAGTAAGCACCAATTGGTGCTACTTTCATGCCAGCGCCATTGCCATAAGACCCTTGATTACCAAAAAGACTGCTAGATTTCTTATACCATCCTTGACCCTGTGTAAAATAGGGTCAGTGAACAGCAATTATCTATTTCTTCATACATTTGTTTCTCGGAGGCTTGGAAGAAGTTTACACATGCCTGTTGCATATGCACGTGATTTATCAAAATGTTCACCAAAGCTTCCAGCAAGTTCGTTTTGACATGATGTTATACCTCCATTCTTTAGTAACATCTCTACAACTGAAAAAGCCATGTTCGAATCATCTGTCCACCTCATTGTTTTTGCTAAGATATTTTTAACTGTATGTACTCTTAAACATGGTCATTGCTTACTCTCAGGAAATGGTTGAGAGTTGTCTTTAATGATATCTAGTAGTTTATCTTTGTTTTGGCTTGCCCAGTATCCCAAGGCATCTCCGACCTAAATTAGGTTGTTTGTACATTTCTTATTCTTTTTAATCATCATGTCGTACTGACAGTCCAGCTAAGGACATTAGCGCATTTTGAACACTTTCGTAGTGTGCCATTTGTTGTAATAAGAAATAATGTAAGGTACTTGTGTATTCGCAAAACTGATTTTTCACAGAACTTGGCAAACAACAGTTATTTAATTTGATAAAAACGAAATGAGATTATCGTGTACAATCATTTACTTCCTTTGTTATGATTGCCTTAAAGTGATATTTCGTTGACTGATACGATCTTGGATTCTTGGTTTATTTTTACAAGTAGTAAAACTGTTTCTGCGAAACGTGTTTATCACTTCGAATTTATCCCTTGGCTTGGCGTTGGTGATGCTTCTTTATCACGTGTTTGCCAACTACACCATCTTTCCCAAACTTATAGGTAGGAAGCAATACACCGAACTCTGCTAAACCTTCAGCGAGGAACGCGTACAAAGCTAAAAGCGATGCTACTAAACCAAAGAAACCGCTTGCTCTTGTTACACCGCTTCTCTTTGTCCAAGCGTTGACAGAATCGAGTACAAGCTTGATAAGAACAACACTTAATGTTAGTACCAGCAACCCACTGCCGTGAGGATTAGCACACGCCAAGATGATTAAAATGAGAACGAGGAGTGTTAATGTGACGTAGTAGAATCCAAGTTCAAACTCGTCTGGGTCTACAACTGCTGTGACTGGCTCTAAAAGTTGTATGTCTCCCTTTGATATGCCTATGGCTACCCAGTGAAATCCAAAAACAAGGAAAATTGTAGCTGCGAGCGTGTTCCCGTGATGAAAGTCTTTGAGTCCTCCAATGACCTGTAAAACGCCTCCAAATACTGTAAGTAGCAACCATATCGTGTTGTGTTTTGCTTCAGGGCGAAAAAGCTCTACAAGCGATATAGTGTTCACTGCAAGGTAGAAACCACCAAGTCCAAGCAATCCTACATTTTTGTTAGCATTTTATTCTACACGTGTAGACGTTATTGTGTAAAGGTTTGTTGTGATGCCTTTACCACAATTGACACGTGCCTGCGTTACCTTCCCTGTACCCATACTCTGATGGAAATAGAGGTTGTCTTGTGGTGGTTGGTATTATAGCGGCCTTACTGGTAGTCTGTTTTTGGCCTATTGGAGTCATTCTTGTGCCTGTTTGACTCATTGTGCAATTGTTGCGTTATGTACCAATTGTATGAGAAAAGAACTGAAACGGCGCGTGTTTTCTGGAAATCTCATAAAAAACCGATTCACACTCACTGAATACTGTATATATTACGTTACCACGCGTAGAGAAGTGTATTGGCATACAATGTAGTCGCACCGCTTTTTGTTTTTCTAAATTCAAACATAAAAATAATACAATGACGTCGTACCTCTTGCACAACGTCAAAGTACACTACTTTCAAGTCGTATCGGGCAAAATTGGGTATTTGAAACTCATCAAGTTCAATTTTCTTACATCTCTTACTTTCCGTTAGCACTCCTTCCGGTCTAAGTTAGCACATTCCAGGCTGAGATATTTATCCTTGCTAAGTATCATAACACGTGATATGACGTTCCATTTCCTAGAGTTTTCTAAGCACTTAAAGTCTCCTGGAGGTAGATTTAAAGACTTGGTGATTGCAGTCTTTATTCTACGATAAACTGATTTGGTGTGACTTATCAAAATGTTCACTAAAGCTCCCAGTACATATTGTGAGGAAATTCGAAAATCTTGCTCTATGTTAACCTCATGTGTTGAAACTCAATGCATTCTAAGTTTGCGGGATGTCTAGCAATGGCGCTAGTAAGAGCACGTGAACAACTTGGTCAAAAATATCTAATCATTTTTTTATTTCTACTTTACAACGTTCGTCAGTGGCTACCAGTGCTGCCTTTGGATTGGCGTTGGTGATTCTTCTTTACCACGTGTTTCCCAACAACACCATCTTTCCCAAACTTATAGGTAGGTAGCAATATACCGAACTCTGCTAAACCTTCAGCAAGGAACGCGTACAAAGCTAAAAGCGATGCTACTAAACCAAAGAAACCGCTTGCTCTTGTTACACCACTCCTCTTTGTCCAAGCGTTGACAGAGTCGAGTACAAGCTTGATAAGAACAACACTTAATGTTAGTACCAGCAACCCACTTCCCTGAGGATTAGCACATGCCAAGATGATTAAAATGAGAACGAGGAGTGTTAATGTGACGTAGTAGAAGCCAAGTTCAAACTCGTCTGGGTCTACGACTGCTGTGACTGGCTCTAAAAGTTGTATGTCTCCCTTTGATATGCCTATAGCTACCCAGTGAAATCCAAAAACAAGGAAAATTGTAGCTGCGAGCGTGTTCCCGTGATGAAAGTCTTTAATACCTCCAATGATCTGTAAAAAGCCTCCAAATACTGTAAGTAGCAACCATATCGTGTTGTGTTTTGCTTCAGGGCGAAAAAGTTCTACAAGCGATATAGTGTTCACTGCAAGGTAGAAACCACCAAGTCCAAGCAATCCTTACATTTTTGTTAACATTTGTTCTACACGTTTTTTGTGTACAAGGTTGTTTACGCTTTTGTACAACATTCACACGTACCTGCGTTACCCTCCCTGTACCCATACTCTGATGGAAATAGAGGTTGTCTTGTGGTTGTTGGTGATACGTCGGCTTTAATGGTAGTCTGCTGTTGGCCTACGGTTGTCATTCTTGTGCCTATTTCACTCATTGTGCAAGTGTTGTGTTGTGTTCTAATTGTATGAGAAAAGAACTGAAACGGCGTGAGTTTTCCGGAAATCTCATAAAAAAAAAACCCCCGATTCACAGTAAATGAGTCGATATATTACGTTATCACGCGTAGAGAAATGTATTGGCATACAATGTAGTTGTACCGTTTTTGGGGGTTTTTTTTTTTGACAAAAAGTACAAAAATAATACAACCGCGTCGTACTACTGGTACAACGTTAAAATACACTTTCAAGCTGTATTGGGCGAAATGGGTATTTGAAACTCATCAAGTTCAACTTTCTTACATTTCTTACTTTCCGTTAGCACTCTCCCCGGTCTTTAGGCGAGTATTCTCGCCTAGAATATTTATCCTTGTTGTACCTTCATTTCAGCAGGAGGGTTTGAGCTGATACGCGTGACATGGTGAGTAATTTAAAAACTAATCCTGAAGTCTCCGTTAAGAAAATAGGCCTCTTTTGATAAACGTCAGTCTGGTTGTTTAAAAAAGTCACGTGTACTGCTACGCAACTTTTAAGCACTGTACTAACTGCGCGAAGGTAAAATTCTACTTGTTAACAGCGTATTGGTAAATATCAAAACACCAACCAGTACTTACTGTTTTAGCGTTTTATTTTGTGTTTTGGTTGTTTTTTTTTTAAGTCACGTGACACACATTTTGAAAATCTCGTACGAGCTTTTATGTAACCTTGTGACATCTGATCTATGAAATTACGACTCTTATTATTATGCATAACGTGTTTTATATCGACTATAATGGCTCTAAGTGAGTAGTTAATACCTCCTATTTCTATATCGCTAATTATCGTGCTAAATTACCCATAAGGTCCGGATGACGAAGGTAGATGCACATTAATGTTAATGGCTGGTAGTGTAGATTTTTTTTCGCAAGCAGAGACAACCGGACCTAATGTGCCTAAATTTATTGTTGGTGATGATTCAGATGAAACGCCTTCGTATCGCTTTATAAATGCTAACATTGAGTTGACCTTTGATATGGACACTACAGAAGCGTCTTATGCTATGCGTGTATTTATTCCTGGCTTCATGCAGGAGATAAGGATCTCTTGCCAGTTCGACGAGCCGACGCGCTTATCAAGTATGTTATTTAACCTAACCTTTATTCTGTGTTTTTTTTTCTTTTTTTTTTTTTTGCTTGATATCACGTGATGTGTTATTAAAAAATATCTAGATGCAACTTTAGATTCGTATAATATAACAGGACAACCATATATCGAATTCTCAAGCACAGATTTCACGTGCGTGTCACTAACTTGTAAAATAATTTTAGTTAAAGTAAGATACTAGTTTAGACGTACCACGATTAGAAGGACTTGATACAGGCGATTATTTTATGGTTACCGTAGCATTGGAATGTCCGGAGCCTCCAACTCCACAGACGAAACCTCCAACTACTCAACCTCCAACCACTCCACCTCCAAGCCAAGATACCGATGCGACAGCACCTCCTTTCCCTACAGATCCACCAACAATCATTCCTGTGGCGCCTACGGATGACCCTGGCAATGCGGAAAGCTGTTGTATATCAGCTTATTTCGATGATAACGATGAGTGTTTGTATGTACATTATTCATTAAAAAAGCTAACGCGATTCTTTGTAGGTGCGAAAAGTTTCCTTGCTATCAAGTTGGCAACAAAATGTGGGATTGTCAGACAAACGGCGAACGATGTTGGCCAGTTTATGGTATGGGTTTAGAAGCTCATGCTGTTGGTCGTGTAGGCGCTTTTCGAGATGGAAAGACATGTCTTTGTCCAATTTCACTGTAATTATATTAAAACAAACCAACCAGAAAGAAAAAATAAGCAAAACCTTGTACAAGTTTTTTCGTTGAAAAAAACCGCCCCGTACTATCACGCTTGAGCGGAAAAAAAAATACGCATTCGTTTAGCTCTAAAAAATCCCTAATCAAATTCAGACATATTCTAGAACAAAGATTTGTGCAGATAGAAATCACAAAATGCTACATTTGATACAAAAGCAATTTTCAGGATTTATTTTTTTTACAGTGTTGTTGAAGATCCTGTTTGCTGGTGCGTTTGTTTACTGGATACAAATGATCCTGTTCGTCTACTAACTTTAGAAGTACTTGTAGTTCCAGCAGGGTTATATTTGGACATCCATATTTGGATCTAAGGAGAGAATACTGTCAATATTATCATGTTTTTTTAATAGTTCGTACAATATCCATTGTTGTTGTTGATACAAACCATATGTACCACAAAACGCAGTAAGGAATTGGTTCGTTTGTTACACCAGATACCTGAACTACAAAGAAAGCTAATATGAACACCATATATCCAGTCAGAATGGATATTCTCAGGCTAACCTTGATTTTGTGTGAGAAGGACATTTAGTATTTACTCTGTACCTTTTTGATCAATCCGTATTTTGTGGTGTCGTCCACAGTTTGACACAGGCGCTTAATTATAAAACCTGATATAACCAAGCAGTATATGAGACATCCTAAGATATACAACACCTAAACAAGGTAAGTAACTATTTATAAAAACAAAAAAGTTGTGTTCCGTACCAAAATATACCCAGTTATATTTATCTCTTCATCGAGCTTAGTACTGAGTACAATACCGCTGATACCATTTAAGATGACCAATACTACCATGATACCAATCAAAACGTAGAATAAGTACTTGAACCTTCGTAAATTACTCTTTCCTGCGATAGTCTTATTCATAAAAATACTGTGCCTAAATTCATATTAGTCAACTTTGTTTAGATTCTTTGGGTACCATATCAAAGCAATCAATAGAGAAGCGCAAACACTATTTCAGAAAAAAATGTCAGTAACGGTAGTCACTGTGATGACGTACGAGAAAGCAGCAGTAATAGAGAAAGATATGTTCAATACATAAACAGGGTAGATTTTGAGGTAAGATACTGGATCCACACCTGCACATAGTTAATAACTGTGATTTTTTATGAGCTGCTAAGAGTGTCATACGTACAATGAAATATCAAGCGGCATATGATTGATACATTGAGTGTACAAAGCAATACTGTTTTGACATCTGGGGAGAAATGAGAGGCGAGAAAGTGCTCTACTAGTCTGTAGCAAACTAATTAGTAACGAACGTCATAGTGCGAATTGTCTAATTGTAAATTCCTCCGTAATTAAATAAATAAAATACATAATTATGACGTGATAAATATGAATACCACGTAATTCCCAAAACATTCTTGATTTACAAACTCAATAAATCTACGTACGCATAAATGCCGTATGCAAGCGCACCAAGGTTAAGAAGTGTAATACTTGCTTGCCAGACTTTGATCCATGGCGATGTAAGCGTAGAAACCCATTCATTCTCGTCTGGTTCTGTAGATATCAAGTAGACTCCATGACTCTCAAGTAGGTCATAATCAAACTCATCTTTTTTTACTTCAGCAACAGGGATCTATTGTTTTTAGTCCACAACCATCGAGCTTAAAACTATCCTCTGAGGAATCCTTGACATACCTTTACTTGGCTCCTCTTTGCGTTTATAACATGCTCTCCCTTCCCAGGAGCGTCACTACTAATTATGACAGCAATTGCGCCACGCTCTTGCCAATCTACAACAACTATTTCCTGTCTCTCAACAACTTCCTTTAGCATTACAATATTTCCTTATAAAACAACATTAGCAAGTTCAACAAGCTTAAAAGAAATGAAAGCGTAAAAGGTAGCCCTGTTACACATTAATTTAATCCGTGAAATCACGTGGTGCCAAGAAAAAAAGGTAGTTCGTTTCGCCAAAAAAAAACCAAAAAAAATAGCCAACAAACCTGTAATATTTGTGCTACTCTCTGGTACCAAATTGACATTTGTATAGCGCCAAGTGATGTTATTTGATCCATAGTCCAAAGGACGTAAAGCTATGGTAAGGTTGAAAGGACCATGTACTACGAGAGCTCCATTGGTACATGTAATGATAGCTAAAAATAACAATACGCAAATTCTTATCATTACGAACTTTGTAGACGTAACGCGTATTTTGTACGAAACCTACAAATTTACGTATTTTGGGAGACTTAAATATGGTCGGAGTTCGGGAATGCACGTGGTCCGGGGATATCTCGCGAATTATCAGCCATCTACCAATGCCTGCGCCATTTAGGGGCTTATAAACTTTCCCTGTACTGCATAGCACTAACTGTACGAAAGCACTGACTTAAAATGAATTATTGTACGTTTTTAATCCAATCAGGCTTTGATACATTGTTGCTGAGCAGTTCGGCTTGTTAATTTCTGTGTGTTAAGTCAACCAAAACTGCTCGGTATCAATTGTAGCTTTGCGCCCGTGTAGGCCTTGAGCCATGTTATTTGTTGACCAAGGTATTCTACATTAGGTACGCGTAGAACCAAGACCAACGGTAGTAAAGAAAAGCATACTTAATTTAATACATTTATTAGACAGACTTATATACGTGTTCTCGTTAACCTGATGAAGATGTGAGCTCTATTTTTGGTTGTTTATTGGAGGCAACCGAACCGGTGTTTCTACTTGATTGCCCTTTAGATGAACTTGTAGTTCCAGCAGGGTTATATTTAGACATCCATATTTGGATCTAGAGAGAATACTGTCAATATTATCATGTCTTTTTTCGTTTCGTACAATATCCATTGTTGTTGTTGAGACAAACCATATGTACCACAATACGCAGTATCCAATCGGCTTGTTCATTACACCTGATACTTGAAACCCGAAGAAAATTAATACAAATAACATATATCCTGTAATGATCGCTATCCTTAGACTCGTCTGTTTGTTGAGTGAGCATTTTTTTTACCAATACTATTTTACCTTTTTTATCATTCCGCGCGTCCTGGTATCATCTGATGTTCTACACAGGCGCTTAATTATCAAACCTGATATAACCAAGCAGTATATGAGACATCCTAAGATATACAACACCTAAACAAGGTAAGTACAATTTCATTGAAAATAGAATTGTACCAAAAAGTAGCCTGCTATATTTAACTGCTGATCGACCTTAGTGCTAAGGACCATATCGCCGACCCCATTTAAAACAACCAATACTACCATGATACCAATCAAAACATAGAATAAGTACTTGAACCTTCGTAAATGACTCTTTCCTGCAATAGTCTTATTCATAAAAATACTGTGCCTACGGCAAAGTCAGTCAAAGAACTTTTTGTTTAGATTCTTTGGGTACCATATCAAGGCAATCAATAGAGAAGCGCAAACACTATTTATGAACAATGTCAGGTAGGTAACAATATTGTATGACGTACGAGAATACAGCACTGATGGTGAAAGATATGTTCAATATATACCCTGGGTAAAGTTTGTGATACGATATCGGATCAACACCTTTTAACTTTCAGCTGAAATTGTCCCTGATTTATGCACGTACAATGAAATAGCAAGCGGCATATAATTGATACATTGAGTGTACAAAGCAATACTGTTTTGACATCTGGGGAGAAATGAGAAACGAGCAAGTGCTCTCCTAGTCTGTAGCAAACCAATGTTAGAATAAAGAATTGGTTTATGTCGTCGTACGTGTATAGGCCATATATAAGTGCACCAAGGTTAAGAAGTGTAATACTTGCTTGCCAGACTGTGATCCATGGCGACGTGAGCGCAGAAACCCATTCATTCTCGTCTGGTTCTGTAGATATCAAGTAGACTCCATGTCTCTCAAGTAGGTCATAATCAAACTCATCTCTTGCAACTTCAGCAACAGGGATCTATTGTGTTCGTTTAGCAAACAAACCTTACAACTACTGAGATCACCGTACTTTGACTTGGCTTCTCTTTGCATTTATAACATACTCGCCTTTTCCAGGAGCGTCGCTTCTGACAATGACAGCAACTGCACCGCGTTTTTGCCATTCTACGGTCGTTATTTCTTGTCTCTCCACAAAATTCTCTAGCAACACAATATTTCCTGGTACAAGCATGTTAGAGAGGAGCCTTTGAGGATAAAAGAAAAAAAGTACAAACATAAACGTCAGAAAAACTTTTTGTTTTGTGGATTTATTTTTCAGACTTTACGAAAAAAAACAATTAAATAAAGTTGGTACACTAAGAAAAAAAAAAAAAAAGTTAATTGTTGGTTTTGGACGAACAAAAAAAAACTAAATAGGATTAGTTACAAACCTGTAATATTTGTGCTACTCTCTGGTACCAAATTGACATTTGTATAGCGCCAAGTGATGTTATTTGATCCATAGTCCAAAGGACGTAAAGCTATGGTAAGGTTGAAGGGACCATGTACCACGAGAGCTCCATTGGTACATGTGATAGCTAAAAATAACAATACGCAAATTTTCATCGTTCCGAACTTCGTCGACGTAAAGCGTATTTTGTACGTAAATTTGAACATTAACAAACGATTTGGTATTGACTCAATACAACTATAGGTGCTCGTATTTGAAAACGTCAAGGTTGTAAGTTTGAATTAGACAGAGACCAAATGAAAACCCAAATACCTAGTTCATCTTGTTAGGCCACCTTGGATCAAGAGTGTCACAGCGTAGATGATTGCTATCTTGGTGCACCAAATTTAAATAAAGCATACCAGCAAATTTTTCCCAAGGCTATGCTTCGTGTTCCCGAGTGGCTGAAGTAGTAGACTATCTTTTTTGATTGTTAAGGCAACTTGTACAAGTCTTACGTCATACTTACGATGATCCGCAGTCCGAACAACTACACTGGTTTCCTGTACAATACATACCAAAGCATGTAAAAGTGTCAATTTGTTAAGTCATGGAGAAATGGAACTTTCGTTGTTGTTCTAAATTGTTGTTCTCGCGTGCGAAGTATGATTTCCTTAATAAAGCAAGTTACAACGTACCTCCGTTTTTGAACAATAAAGACGTTTTACAAACGATGTTTTGAATACCGCAAGCGTCGAAGATATCTACAGATACACCACGCTATCGCAAAGGCCTATTTGACATGTTGTCTTTTAATGGTGCCGGTGAGTTTTTAACAGCTTTTTGAATGGTCTTCCTAGCCAACACTACGCTCAGCGATAGTATTTAAAAGCTAGATAAAGACTAATCTCGAGTTTAAAGAAATAAAACAACAAAATCCTAATTAGTACATAATATGACAGTACTTGAAATCCACTAGCTAGTGAGGCTGACATAGCTTTGTATTTTCTGTCACTATTACAATATTGCGTAAGTAAGAGTATTCGGGCGAATATTGAGCAATAAAGGTTAACAAAATAACAAGTGGAAGGAAAAATGAGATTAAGGAAGAATGTCATTATTCAAGGTTTGACACATTTTTTTAGTGAAATTTTTTATTCAAACACTGCTGTTTGTTTTGTTGGTATTGCCGTTAACGTTTCTTGATAAACTAGAAGCCTCAAAAAAGTCATCCTCGTCATCTAGAACATCAAGATATTTTGCCTGAAAAAAAAAAGTTGTTAGTCAATTAAAATGTCAATTGGTATTTGCTTAAAGTACCGGGAATATGTAAGGAAGTAAGTACTTTCTCAGAGGTATTAATACAACTATAAGAATAGGGAATATGATAGCACCTAAAAGTTTTATCAAACAAACTTACAAACGATTACTTTTGTTCAACAGAAAAAAACTCTAAAATTAGATTACTAACTCACCTTCTGTCTTTGTTACACCGAAAATTGCCAAGCATAAAATAAGTTGTACTACAGTGTATATATTTGTCATATAGTAAGGCACCTACATATCGTTTGAGGACTACCAACAATTTAGCTAGGCTCTCACCTTGCTTATATAGTTACGAAGCTCCCTCCGAAATGCGTTATCTGTGAACCATAACTTCATACGGTCTGCCATTTGATTATTTTCGAGAAGTTCAAAACCCATGTAAATGAACAAGCCACTAAACACTGCTTCCGGAAATTTTCTTATTTTTACTGTTTAGCTTTTTGAGTTTGGTGTACACTCTCGTACCTTAAAAATACTCGAAGAGATGGAACCATTATAGTTAAACCTATCAACAGAGATTGCATGAACGCAGAGAGTCTATTTTCGACAACATATTCCCAAACCTCTCTTTTTTCAATTCCATCCTATTGTGCATTAAGTGAGCGAAAGCTGTATTCTTCTTTAACTGCGTACTCTTTCTATACGAATGGTTGCAAGAGATCGAACATGAAGAGGTGCTTGAGGAATCAAACCATTACAAGGAGGTATACCCAACATGCCAGTCATGAACACTTAAATAAATATTAGCTGTATCAGAAAACCTGTACGTTTGGCGTACTGTTGATGCCAAGGATGAAGAAGTCGTAATTATAAGCAGTTCTGGAAACGGTTTAGAAATGTAACGGACATAAATACGTTACCCTTTTTTCAAGTTATGATCTGGCTTCTGAGACATTAAACTTGAAACATTATGATCAAAGTAATGTAAAGCAACCTGGCATCAAGTTAGAACAAAAAAAAGAAAGCAAAAAGTATGTCTTTAGATTACCATCACGGATGCAGGAAGTGCTGCACTCATTATCCCTGCAAGTCCAAGCTGAGGGTCCAAAAAATGAGGAAGCCTGCGGAGCATCAGTATAGTGTTGATCACCAATATCTTACCATGACCTTCCACTGAGTGGCCGGAACTCTGTTGGTATTTGTAGATAGTCAAGTTGCTTTCTGACTTTAACAAAAGGACCTTGTAATAAATATGGTAACACTACAAATACAGATATAGCCACAGTAGTTGCATAGTCTTTAATATAGTGCCGAACTTTTCTCCTAAGAGGAAACATGTTAACGGAAGACGAAACAAAACTCTTAGGCACTTTACCCAAAAAGTGTCCACTCTGTCGCACCAGCCAAAGCTGTGGCAACTATCCAGCATCCGAGAGCTAGTATAGTGGCAAAGAAGGGTCCTGCGATATTATACTACAAGCTGTTAGAAAGCAGGGTACATCAGTTTCTTACAGATTCGTCTGGAGGTAAAGGCGATGTACTGTTATGTGTCAAACTTTGTTCAGCGCCATGGACTGGAGTATCAGCTTGATCAAAAAAGGACACTATTTGAGATATCCCAGTCCACACCTATTGCAATAGATTATTCACATGTAAAATCCATACCATGACATACGTAAATAATACATATCAAACACGCGAAAATCTCACATGTGAAACGTGTTACCAACCGGAGAAGATTGTTGAGGTTGAAAATCGCTATCATCCAGTGACCCAACGCTCCCCACACTGTATTGATTAACATGAGTATTAAGATAGTTTTAGGAGACGTACTTTGAATCCATGCATACCAAGGAATAAAAGGAAATGAGAAAGTTTTCGCTAGCCCATAAGCTGCAATTGTAAATATAGAAACAGGTCCCGTTACTCCTACAATAATGACACTAGAGCCCTACCCATAAACGGTAAAGTTAGACAAGTACTAGTCAGTACTCTTGGACATACAGACATCAAAGCATACGATGTTCCTGCAACACAAGTCGATAATAAAACCTACAAAGCTGAGATGAAGTTTATAAAGCCTTCTAATTCCTACCTCAGCAGTGCCTATTTGGCCATCAGTTGATGAAGAGAGAAGGACTCCAAAAGCAATAGCAGGTGCAATACTAGTAAAGTACATAAAGATTGTAGCAGCCAGCACCTTAAACGGATGACGAAAGCCTTGCCACCAATCATCCTAGAAACACGTGAATCTTCAGATCATGTTTTCTGCTTCTTTAGAATCCTACAAGGTACCAAGGTATTAATCTGTTTCTCACATCTCTGTACATGCCCCTAAAGGGCCTTCCGTCAAGCAAATAACTTATACCTTAAATGTGCATAAGGTAGAGTGAAATTTCTGATGACTATTTTAATTTTTTTGGATTGCTATTTATTGCTCTTTTTTACTTGTTCTTGCACTTGGAGGTACCTATTTTGATAGTGCGTTCGTCTTTCTCATCGTCGCTTTCTTTACAAAGAGTCAGTAACATGATTTCGTAATTTTAAGCACGTGTTAAGCCCAAATAAAGAGTACAACATTGTTTTGGTACATACCTATATGTACGTCACGTAATAGTGAGCTTTCTTCGTTTATGGACATAAAAAAGACACTACACGCAGGTTTATACGCCTACGTAAGTACAGAATACTTAAAAAACGATAACAGGTAGAAGTCTAATGCGTTCTTCATGTGTGCTCTATTTTACTTTCTGTAGTAGCACTAACCTGCATTGAAGTGCTTTGGTGTATCCAAATTACGAAAAGTATCCTATTGCAGTACGAGTGGAATGTCACGTGCCAACAAAAAAAATTCGTGCAAGACATTAAATGATAAAAAAATAGCGTTAAGAGTGATAACAAAGCACCTCAATAGTATCTTTGAGTGGAGTACGAGGTTTGCCCGAAGTTAACTTAAACTTTCTTAAAACAAGCTAAAACCAGTCAATGTTTATATAATGGAAAAGCACGTCATACTAGTATTCTCTATTCTTGTATTCTTGCTTGGTATCATTTATGGTACAAAATCTGCTCCAAAAGATGGCACAACGCTTGTTACTATAGAATTAGTCAAGTTTATCGCTTGTGTAGCGTTATTTGTATACAAAGGGTACGAAAATAAGTAAAACATCTAATTAGGCGCTAATGTTTCCTATAATAGCTCGAGCTGGACAGACATTGTAAGGTAAGAAATTGAAACAATATCATCTGCGTTTTCTGTACCATTTATGAACAAAATACGCCTGGAAGCCTGCTCATTATTATTATATCCCTTGGAGCAATGAATATTGTCAACGTGGCACCATCGTAAAAAATTGTAAACCACGTTGTCGTATACAGCCCATTACGCTCCTTGGGCTCCAAATGCATCAATTTCGCACTTTTTCTTACTGTTAGCTAGGTACCGTAACACTGGCATCTATTATGCGCTACCAGCATTTATTTTCACGGCATTGGAACAACTACTCCTTCACGCGCCTGCACGCACATTTGCTCCATTCCGTATGCTGTGCACTGGTGTCCTATACCAATATTTCTTCTCTGACAGTCTATCAACATACAAGTGGGCATCAATAGCCCTCATGACAGCAGTACGCCTTTTTTGAAAAAAAAAACGAACGAAATGAACCAATTATTTTTTAAACCGTTGTTTGCCGTACTACCATGCGTAGAGCGCCTGATTTTGACGTCTTTTGTAATTTTTTCCAACTGCTTATTCGTTAACACGTTTTTTTCTTCAAAAGGGAGGTCTTTTCTTCCAATGGAGCTCTATACCAATGGCGTGGGTTGTGCTTATTGTTGTATGCGTTGAAATGTTCTGTGGAGCTCTAGGAACTGTATTCACAGAGTATTTGATGAAACAAGACAGAAATCAACCAATCTACCTCCAAGCCATGTATCTCTACTTTTTTTCGTCCATTTTCACGTATGTCCTTGGTTTCTTCCGTGGAGAGCAATTGGAAGTCAGCTTAATATTTTCAGGGTACGCGCAACGCATCTAAGAGTCTCTAGAGCTCAAAGAAAGACGAAAACAGTTGTTCTTTTCTTTTTTTTTTCTTGTTGTTCAAAAAAAATTGTGAATTCCGAGATTCTGACCTTTTTTGTTCAGGAACGCAGTATACATTGCTATAATCAATGCCATAGCAGGTCTTACACTTATTTTCCTTATAAAGACAGCAGGTTCAGTAGAGCGTGATTTCGCCTTTAATTTCGGACTACTTGTTGCAGTAATTATTGGCTTGTTCGCAGGCACTGCTGCCTCTTTCTCTTTCTCTGCTATTGTTTTCACTGTTATAGCTGCTATATCAATATATCTTTGGAATAAGGTTGATGAGCCAGTAAACGTAGAATCAACGCTTGATTATGGCGCAGCTGATACTAGAAGCAGGAACACTAATGTTGAAGTTTAATCTTGAAAAGGAAGCATGGCCTTTCACAAAAAAACAAAAAAAACCGCGCTTCCTTTGGCGCCATTAAAGAAATGTTTGTAAACAACGTATTACATTAGCTGTTCGTTTGAGTATTACACATGAGAGACTTTCCTAAATACTACCACCCCACGTGGGTTTGTTTAATTAAGGATGTTATATAGCCGTAAAATAGGGTAAGCAAGGAGTGCCGACTATCTCCGTAATCATCCACTTTGTGTTAACCCTTGTTTTTCAAAAAGTACAAAAAGTCACAAAATTTTCTTTCTATTTCTTACGGAACAACTACTCCTGCTCCATTCATAGTATATTAAGAAAAATGAAGAGATTACTACTCTCTATTGCTCTTATTGCTTTCGTATATGGTTTAAGCGTTAACTTGGTTTTCACGAACCCTCTTGGCGTTCTTGCCGAAAATGAAGCATACCAAGGTTGGCTTGACGTAGGTTCTAATGTTACTACTGGCCAGTTAAATTACACAGCCGACACACCAATGGAAATAACAATTGATATTGGTTTGAGTGTAAATATGATACCAGATAACACACCGTTCTTGTATGTATCTCAAAAGAAGAAAAAAAAACACCTCCCCAAACCATCCAATCATCATATTATTTTCGCGAATTAACCTTTTGTTATTTCTTATTTACCTACTAGTATTACAATCGAGGCTAAAGATCCTGTTGCGATGTCGCCAGGTCCTACAAGAATAGTTTCAGGCGTATTTAATAATCAAATGGCAACGCTATCTGCTGATAGTATATGGGGTACCTCCGGCGAGATAACACAAATTAATTTGGTTTTTGTGATATTTTTTTCTTCCGGACTTTAGATTTCTTACCGTTTTGAGCGTTCCCTTTTTGTAAAGAATCGAATTCTTATGATCATCTCAGGTGCCAATCCTTTCGCCAATACAGCTGGTAGTTTCTTCCTTGCTACGCCTACATCAGCCAATGATACAGACGAGTGTAATGGTATATGGTTCTTTGATGGAGAAAATGGAAATCCATCGTTAGTATTACCACAACCGCCAGCAGGATGGGTTTACGAGGGTTGGGTAGTAGATATGAGTGATCCACAGAACCCAATGCCAATGTCTACGGGCACCTTTACATCCGCATCTGGACCTGATTCTGATGGCGCTGGACCATACGCTGGCTCAGATAACCCTGCACCTATGTTTCCGGGACAAGACTACGTAGTGATAATGCCTAAAAAGTACGCCAATAATTATGAAAAAAAAAATCGTAATTTGGAAATAAAAAAAATTAATCACGTGACCCCTTTTGATTAAAAAACTTTTACTTACCCTTTTCGTTCCAGTTTGTGCAATAACTATACCGCTGTTATATCTATCGAACCTAATCCAGACAGAAACCCTGATATTCCATTCTTCTTGAAACCGTTAGCTGCAGCGATAAGTAAGCGAGCACTTTATTTTCACAGTAGTTTTAATAAAATTACCTTATTGCTTATCAAACGTTGTAGTGCCTATCACTGGAACTGGAAACCCTCAAAATATGGCAGCGTCCAAAGATATTCTACCAATTATCCAAGTTGTCGTACCAGACAGTCCAACTTCTGGTGGACCCATAACGACTCCGCCTACTCAAATGATGATTACAAATGTGCCTACAGTAGCGCCTACAACGAAGGCCCCTCCAAGTGGATCCCTTAGTAATACTATTGTTAGCATTTCACTTTTATTGTGTTCCCTCTTAGTTCTCATGTAGAAACATACGTGTCAAAACTAAACAGTTTTTATCAAATGAAATAAATTCGAAAGTTTTTTTTTATTGCTTCAAGAACGAATAATTTGTACCTTCCAGTACTGTCACTGTGGACACCTTATAGGCCCCTTATAGATCCCCCTATGTACTACATATTAGTGACGTAGTTGTGGCACATGAGGTAGTAGGTAACGCTTTTGGGAACGACTTATTTGATGCAGTCAACACGAGTAAAGATTGCTTGGTATTTTGAAGTTTTTGTTGAAGACCAAAATGGCGTGCGCCTCAAAATAGGCTTCAAATGAGTTCGAGTGAGGCTAAAATAAACGCCAAAGGTGATAAAACACCTGATGAGACAGTCGAAGGCGCTGAAAACGGTGAAACGACACCACCAGACAAAATCAGCAAAGAAAATGGCGCAACCGATAACTCTGAGACTAACGATACAGGATCTGACACCAATAGCGTTAGCAGTGACGCAGGCAGTGATTCTGACGATAGCGACACTGTAAGGGGCTATTATGGCAAATCTGAGTATGAGAGGGAGTGGGAACGCTTGGATGGGCGTATGAGATCACGTAGGCGTCAGTACAATTATGTATAATTTGACGTTGTTGTAGTAGATGGGGAGGCTTTGAAATCAATTAAACGGGCTCTTGAGCTTATGCAAGAGGTCGTTGATGGTAAGGCAAAGGAAGAACACAAAAAACACTTTACTAAAAGCGCGTTATTGTCGTTTCTCACATCTATTATACAAAAAAGGCACGCAAATATTTGGTAAAAAACAAAAAGAAAAAAATAGTGTCGTTAACGCAAAGAATAATTAGGGATTTATCATCAGAAACGCGTGGAATGGCCAATAAGTTCATACAAAACAGTATTTTATTCATTTTGGATAACTTACATAACCCTCTTCTTACATACCTCCTACACGTTCTAAATCGTGCATTTGTTTATCGTCATCGCTATTATCGCCCTGACAGAGATAAATTTCCAGAAAGCTTAAAAAAGCATTATCTCTTGTCAGAAGAGAGTACATTTGCTAAAATGCCGGTACGTTTAATGACAATACAACAGAAAAAACACAAAGGAAAGAAATCTCTCTTTTTTGTGAAACCTGAACCAAAATTAATGTTTCGGTTAACAGCTTTTTATAAAACCAAGACAAAACGTAAAAAAAAAAACGTTAACGCTTTGTATTGTCAAAACCAATTTTAATATTTTTATTTTTTTTTTTGTTTCGCTGAAACCAGGGCCCTGTTGCGACAAACAAAATTTTATTTTATTTCTACTACCGATAACTACGTGATATGAGGTTCCTCATGTCGCGAATAATTTTTTGATGAACGTGATAGGCCGTCATGAAGGTTTTTTTGGTTTTTTTTTTCTGTCGCAGCTCTTGCTTTTTCTCATTTTTTTTTCGTTGTAGAGGAGTGAGCATGAGACGTCTCCATTGTATTTAATTAATATAAATTTCTTTGGTATGAATGGTGGGTTTGATAAGCTTGTTGAAAGGATGGGAGATAAAGAAACGAGTTTATTTACACTTAAATTATTAATGCGACCTTTGTCAACAGTACGCTTGTCATCTTTTCAAACCACCACAGTTTGCTAATACTGTTCAGATGAAAGATTACCTACATCCAAGGTTTGCAAAGGAGTACATCATACACGTAAAAACAGCCGTATTTTCACGCTTGATGTTCTTTGCAGATCAAGCAATGAAAGTAAGTGTGACGTGAACAAACATTATTAAAACCATATTTTCAGGGCGAGCAAAAGAGCTACTTTGCTGATGTTGGTCGAGGTCTAAGGCTTCTATTGGCTGCTACATGTAGTGAAGAAGAAGTAGCAGAACATATAGAGCAGTTTAATTTGGATGTTGCATTACAATCTTTCCGAACTGATAGCCTTGAAAAGCGCTTGCGTGGTATGATTTCGCTTGAAATTATGCTTTGAACAGTTCTTATGATTTCTAGGACTCAAATACATACGCAAGACTGTTAACAAGGCTAAGAAGCCTGAAGATAGACGATTTCAAGCTGTTAGCAATTTTTTCCGTGGACGTGACCCACGTGAAGAGCAAGAACTTGGATTATCACCAAAGTAAGTAGTTTTAATTTTTTTTTCGCTTAGGCGTTTAGCTTTCTTTGATTAAAGAGTGTTTTAGGTTTCTATTGAGTTGGTTCGAAGATAATAAAATAATACCAGATTTTTTCCAATTCGCACAATCGCATGTGGAGGTTTTACGTCAAGGGTTGGATATTCTTATTTTTTTTGCACAACAAAGCAAGTTGACTAAAAAACATTTGGATTTGATTTGGGACCAATCTATTGGTACGTACTTTATGTGATGTGATTTTGTTTTGTAGTGTTGATGTGTTATTTAGGAAACCATGAACATGATAAAGAAATTATTTATAGCTGTGTATCTGAAGTGTCAAAACATCTGAGTTTGGATTTAATTGATTATTTGTTTGAAAAAATATATGCTACGCCTATAACAGAGTTTGATGATAAAGTTCTTGAGCTTCTTCATAGTTATACAAATATTACTGTCAATGCCAACGTACGAATATTGGAATTAATTAATTTAAATACGAAAGAAAAAAAGAACGTTTTTTCTAACACGTGATTCTAGTCCACGAAAAAGTATCTTGGTCTCGAACTTTTCTGGCAGATGATTCAGAATGACAGCAAGATTAAGGAGAAATTACAGCGACAAGCATATGATAATATAGCTAAGCTACTTGCTACAGAAGAATGTGCACCACAACGGTAAAAAACGAGAAGATTTTTGGTGTAAACGTTTTTTCTGACGTGTTTTTTAGTGGTAAATATTTAGACCTTTGTATGCAAAATCTTGCATCTCAAAAGAGTGTTCCTCAAGCTCTTGCACTTGCCAGAGATATTATTGGAGCTCATCAAAAAAGGAGAAAGCGTAGTACTGTAATAGAAGGCATACAGAGTAAATATAAGGTCCTACAAATATTCTTCAAAGACTTGAAGACATTCAAGTCTAAAGCAATCAAAATCGCTGCAAAAGATAAAAAGGTTAGTACCAGTAGTCCAAATGTCATTTGGAATTTTCGTTCTTTTTTAGATTTTATATACCTTCTTCTCACGTGTTATGTTTAGGTTAATGATAAAGTGATTGGAAAGAGTATATTCAAGTATATAGAGAACCTTAAGATAAGAGTTGAATTTTTACACTTTATCCTCTCCAACTCGCCTTTAATGCTACAGATTGACCAGGTATGGTTTTTTATTTGATTCAGGCTTGTACAGTTTTTATTGATGGGATTGTAGATTAATAGTTTATGGGATGAGCTAATCACTAATGCGCTTTCTCCTGAAGAACGTGAGATAACTTTTGGGTTTTTACAAGCAGTTGAAACTGCAGGGAAAGATGGTTATTCTGCGTTTCCTGAAAGCACTGTACACCATATTTTTTCACACAAGATGCTTAATATGGATGCCTCTAAACTTACAATGGACGGGTATCAATTATTTTACAGGTACAGAAAAAAATAACTTTTACACTTTTCTGTGAATTAAAAACTTTTGTTACAGGTATTTCCGGTACATTAATGAAAAGTCTGGTAAGATTAAAGTACTGGAAGATAAGCAAGCAAAGATTTGTGAGTATTACGCTTGCACATCTGATTTAATAGGTAACGACTTTACAAGTGGTTAAACAACAAATTCTTAACTGGAATAGGGCTTAAGTTTTACTGGCAAGTTGTCACTGAGGCTCAAAATAAGATTGCTACCGTTGCTATTAAACAATTGAATGACTTACATAAATATGTACGTAATATTTACACCATTTTGACATAACTTATGCACACATTAATATTGATAATCATGTCTGACCACGTTGATTAGGTTGATCATATTGGGTCAAAGTCTAAAGCGCTTAAAATAAAAGATGATTATATTAAGTATGCTGTTGCGAATGTGTCAGGTGCTGGAGCAAGTAATCAGCATATTTTAAGAGCCATAAAGCTCTTGAGAGTACGACAACTTTTATCTCTTCATTTTTTTTCAAGCGTGAAGTATTCTATTAACATCAGCTTAATTTAATTTCTTGGTTGTGACATACTTTCAGTCGTTTTAAAAAAATCAGCTTCTGTTGATGTCAAAAAATGTCACGTGTTTTTTGTTTTGTTCTTGTTTTTGTTTACTCAAGTATGTTTTAGACTTACGTTGTCGACTATGAAAAAAGAGAGCATCCAAAGAAGGTTAAACAGAAGAAACCTATACCAAAAACTCAAATGCGTATTGTTTTAAAATCTCCTGGTAAAGATAACCGTGCTATGCCTGTATTTACCACAACACTTGTACAACACGTTAGGTAACATCTTATTTGTTTTCTTTTTACTAACACAAACAAAAAGAGCCCAATCCAAGAGATATTTTCGATTTTCTAAGACAGATACAATACGTGTTTATCACGGTAGCAAAGAGTTACGTGATGGTACCAAGACGATGTATGAATGTGGTGTTAAAGAAGGATCTACTTTAACAGTGAAGAAAGAAGAACTTGAGATAGAGGTGGGTCTTTGAACTACAATGTTGGTGCGGTTGTTAATGTTTTTTTTTAGGATCCAGCTGCCTTTTTATTGCTTTCGAATGCCTTCCGTATGTTACTTGGTGGTGTGGGTATAGGCGAAGAATCTTATAGAAGGGCCGTCAGCAAAGCTGAGGATTACTGTGCAAAGAAAGGATCTAGGATGGGTCTATTGAGGCCTTTGACAAGTTTCAGACAACGTAAGGATGAAGAAAAACAAGAGGTATGAAACTTGTAAAGGTTGATATGTTAACGATTGTGTAGGCTAAGAAAGAGGATCCTCATAGTCCTAAAAGGCTACTGTGTAGTGAGACTTACTTTTCTACATTATACAAGCAGCTAGAACACGAGGATGAAGTTGTTTGTTGTAACGTACGTTTTTTTTTGAAGTTGCCATCTTGTTGATGTTAAGTGTTATGGCTTAAGGTCTGGGATCTTCTTAAGATTATTCCTTTGAATGCAAATGTTGTCAATAGCATTAAGGGTATTGGCAAGGCTGCTTCTGTTAACTGGAATACAATAATGGATGATAAACATTTGTTTAAACTTATCTACAACATGCAGATTATGCAGGTAAGTATCTCTTTAGTCCTTATTTGAATTCTCGGATTTCTCCATTCAAAGCATGTCTATTTATTTGTTTCATTAGGGTCTCATAAATGCTGATGCTGAACAAGAGAAACAAAGCAAGAAGAAGGAAGAAGAGGCCAAAAAAGCCGAAAAGGAAGGAAAAAGTGATAAACCTGCCACTAAAGTGACTCCACGAGAACTTTGGGTTCCTTCCTTTATTGAACTTGGAGGTGTCCATAAACTAGTTGAAATACTAATGGATATGTCTTGTGACTCTCCTGCATGTACTACGGCTGCAAGGTTCATACTAGAGATAGCAAATAAGCTTGCTCTAAAGAACGACAAGAACAAAACATTTTCGTTGAAAAAGAAGATGCCACCATTAACATCAAACATTGCAAAGCTCGTAACAAAGTTGATGGAATTTTTAATAAGTACTTCAAGTACAAGTCAGACTCTTCTTCACTTGTTAAAGAAGGACTGAAACTTTTGGCTCCTTGTGTATTATCAAGTGATGATGTTCTTGGTAAATTTCTTGAATGTGACTTAAAACGATGGATTGTTGGTGTTTCTCTTGATTGTGAAAATGAGGCTATACGATATGAAGCCTCAAAAGGTATTATTAATCTAATAGTACAAATCAACAACAGGTAAGTTACCATCCTTAATGTTCAGTGAAAAAACAAAGCAAAATCTTATGTTCTTTTCTTGACATGCGGTTGTTCTGACACTTTTTCTTTTTTTAGCGGGCTAGCAAGTGGAAAAACTGTTATAAACAGATTCTTTGGCGTGTTTCATTCGCTGTTTATCCAGATTGACGAATACAAAGATAGATGTGATAGATACTTTGATATTTTTGCTAGCATTCTTCAACTGTATGATGGAGAGTTACTTCCTGGACTTATGGAGCAAACCTCAAAAGCTATAGTAAAGCATCCAGTCAGAGAGGTAAGACTAGAGTATTTGTGCCAAACGTACTAACAGACGTCGTTAGATGCACGGGTCAACACCAGAAGACCAAGTTCTTATCGGTTACCTTAAGATTGTATCAGAGATTCTGTCAAAGGATGTTGCATATAAGAAAGAGCATCAAGACTTACTTTCGGAAGTACTTACGAATTGTATGTTTGTTATACCGTCTTCTGATCAAGGTCATAATGCTCCACCAAAATGCAAGTGCAAAGCAACACGAAAGGAGGGATACAAGGTGCGTACATCTTTTTTTTCTTTCCTTTTCTTTTCGCGCTGTTAACTTTTTAACGTAGATCCTTACTGAGTTTGCACGTGATAACCCACCTGCATTACGGTTTATTGTATCTATGCTGAACAATCAATTGAAAGAACTTGAGGCCAATGATGTAAGAGAGTACTCGTACAATCCATCAACCCATGAAAAAGCACTTAATGGTACGTATCAATAGCGCTTTATTTGCTTTATATTTAGTTTGTTTTACTGATTTTACATCGTGAAGGTTATGTTGGACTACAGAATCAAGGAGCCACGTGCTACATGAACTCATTGATGCAACAACTCTACCTAATCCCTGAATTCCGTCAGACTATTCTCTTAACGAATAAAGATACAAAGAATAAATCAGAGAGCTTATTACATCAGTTACAGAGGATGTTTGCATACTTACAAGAGTCACAAAGAAGTTACTTTGACACTACAGACTTTTGTGGTACTTACAAGGTAATTATCAAGTTCGTTTTGTGTGACTTTGTGCTGACATTAGTTTCTTTTGTAGGACAGTGAAGGAAATGCTGTGAATACTTCACAACAAATGGATGCTGATGAGTTTTTTAATATGTTATTGGATCGCCTTGAAGGCGAACTTAAAGGTACTGGAAACGAGAGCATCTTACGTGAGGTATTTGGTGGTACCGTCGTACATCAGATCATACCAAAGGTACGTAACTAATACACTGTATTGATACCTTATTTGTTTTAAAAATTTAGGATTGTTCGCATAGGCGTGAACGTGATGAACCATTCTATGCATTATCTGTTGAAATTAAAGGTAAAAAGAACCTAGAAGAAGGTTTGAACCTTTATGTTGAGGTACTGTTTTCAAAACAAAAGCGAACTTAAGTTTTATTTTTTTGGTTAAAATGGTTTTTTTTGGTTTGGCTTTATGAAACACAACTAATAGTTTCTTTTAGGGTGAGACTTTGACTGGAGAGAATAGTTTCCGTTGCGATTCTTGTGATAGAAAGGTTGAGATTTTGAAGCGTGCTTGTATTAAAGAGCTTCCTCCAATTCTTGTAATTCATCTTAAAAGGTTTCATTGGGATTACTCCGATATGGTAAGCTTAATACCTAATGACAGTGGTAAAGTATAATACTAATTCCATCTGTATAGACACGAAGGAAGCTCAATACAGAGTGTGCGTTTCCTGAAACACTCAACATGAAGGACTACACGAAAGAGGGTCTTGCTGAGAAAGAAGGTGAAGATCCTGGCCCAGGGGCTTTCCGTGATCCATCTTACTATGAATACCAACTCACTGGTATTGTTGTACATACTGGGACAATTGATTGCGGCCATTACTACTCCTTCATCAAGGTACACTTTAAAAACTTTATAAAATACTTGAGGTTTTAACTTTCTGGGGTTGTAGGAGCGTTATCCGAGACAAGAAGGTGATGAGTGCAAGTGGTTTGAGTTTAATGATGTCGATGTTGATCCTTTTAATCCTGAAGATATTGCTGAAGAGTGTTATGGTGGAGAAGTAGAAATCACACGATTTGATCGCGTTGAAGGTGTAGATAAGAAGATTATAAAGGCGAAGAGCAAGAACGCTTATATTTTGATCTATGAACGCAAACACAAGGTAAATAACTCTATTGGTTCATGTCTAGGCTGTTTACGACGTAAATATGTACTCAGCTAGAGCGTTGTGGCTGTAAAGAAAAAAGCAAATTAATGTGCTTACTTTGTTTTTTTTATAGTTAGGTGATAGAGTAGGTCTTTATCATGACTCTAGCCAACAACTACCAGATGATGTTGTAGCTGATCAAGATAAAGATGATATTTTATTAGACGGTGGGGCTGTTTCAGATATCATAGAGGAAGATGGTAGTTCAAAGGAGGTAGTAGTACCCTCATTCTTTGTAAAAATATCTGTTAATCGTTTTATAGAGCAACGAACAACCTAACGGTAAAATACCTTCAGAGATTGTTGAGAACGGCAAAGAAGAGAAAGAAAGTGAGTTCATACTAACACTAAATCATCTCTAATAATTAATTAGCATCCACTGCAATTGTTACCACAAAACGTGAAGAATCTGGTGAGAAAGTTGATAGGTACTTTTTTTTCACCACGTGTTTTTCGGTTTGGTTACTTATTTTATTTGTCTTAGACCTCTGTCTCTTGGTGCTGCTTCGTATGCAGCTATCTTCCTTTCTAAACTTCAAAAGTCCGTTGCTGCAGCAGATAAAGGCATTGTGCCTGCTACAGCAAGGGCTAAGGTTCCATCTGATATTCAAGAAGAGATCTGGAATGAGAATTCCAGGTTCTTGCTTGAAAAAATGGTTTTCGACACAGATTACTTTGCATTTGTTTCGTACGGGTTTTTTCGCTTTTGTTATCTCTTAACTCCTCTAATCACTCTAAAGGTCGTTGATTGATCTTATGCCTTCACTTAAGCATACACCTGTGTTGCCTTTACCTTCTCCTGAGAAAGTTAAGAGAAGAAGCAAAGGCTCCAAAAAAGGTAGATCAGGATCTGAAGCAAAGAAGAAGAGGTCAAGTGAAAAGAAAGCTAATGGTAGCAGTAAAAAAGAGAGAAGAGGATCTCGTACTGGATCAGAGAAAGACAGTGATTCTGCTGCTGGTGATCTGCCTAAGCGTAAACAGAGTGTTGGAAAGAGAAAGAAGGACAAAGAAAACGAAGAAGATGTTGCGCTTGCTTCTCTTCAGTATGTCACAAAGTTCCTCATCTCGGTCTATTCTCGTTGCTCAGAGCAGGTATGTGGTGTTGTGTATTGTGCTATATGATTAATCTATACTTAGGATACCTTACAATCATGGGTTCAGCGTATTGCTAAGTTATATGAAGGACGTGTTTCTGCTTGTCGTTGGTTTTTGAAAATGTTTTGCTTGGATGAAGATTTACTCAGACGTACTTTGTTTACTTGTCCAAGAGAGAATATACGTAAGGCATACACGAGTCTTATTACAACTGCGATTAGAACTCTTGCACCACAAGAGCATCCTAATTACAGAGCGGCAAGAAAAGCTGTACGTTGCTTACAAGTTCTGTTCGATTTTTTTTTGTGATGTTGATTTTGTTGGTTGTAGTGTGCGAATGTTGAAGAGCTACCAAAGAAGTCTCCTGGTTCATATGTTATTTGGTTCTTAGAGACTCTATTACTTATGCTTAAGCAAGTCCGTCGTTCTAAATTTGCGGACCAGTACTTTGCTATCTTTGCAGATTTTGCTGAAATAGGTTTACCTGAGGTACGAGAAAGATTTGTTTTTTGTCTTTAGGGTTGTGTTTATTAACTGGGTTTACTTTATAGAGAAATTATTTACTACGACGTGATGTTATACCTATATTTAAAGATGCTTACCTTGGAAAAGGTGATTTTGGAGGAACATCAAAGTCAACTGTACGCAAAGTGTCTTTTTTTTTTTTGTATTGTTTTTTCAAAGTTGACATGGATTGTTCGCTCTAGTACAAGTCTGGCACCTTTATGACAAGCAGGTTTCATTCTGGTTATAATAAACAGTTTCATCATATGGCAGATGTATTCAGTACACTTTTATGTAACTCTAAAGTAGCTGGTACACATCCAGATGAACAGGAAGATGATGATGACTCTCCTCATAAAAAATCAAAGGATAAAAAAGATAAACGGAAATCTGAAAAGAAATCTATACAAGCGGATGAAGAAACAAAACCAGAACTAAAACCTCTGAAGGAAAGCGACTTTGATGCTATTCTAACAAAGGTAAAAAAAAATTCTCTTTTTTTTCTTTATTTTTTTTTTTTTAAACTGGTTTTGTAAGCACTTACCTAGCTACTAATTTTATAAATAATATTTGGTTACAATTCTTCTATATATTAATAAGCAAATTCGTATAAATAACATTGTATACGAAGTATAATTTGATGTGAAATCGCTTAAAAACTTTTTTTTTTTCATTGAAAACCCAACCGAAATAAGATTCGCGGTTTTTTCTTTTTTACTTCAATTTATCACGTGCTAAATCATTTAATAATAGCCATTGTGGATGAAGATGCTAAGAGAAGATATAAATGGTGAAGCTATTGCTAAAATGACAGCACATTTCTGTATAGAGTCCAAGGGATACACAAGAAGTTTCTTGGATATTTTCTCAGAAGGTGTTTTTAAGTTCAAGTCAGCTGACTATCAGTATCTTCCTTTCCTCCACTTTTATAAGGTTCTTGTTACTATGGAGGACTCATTAACAACATGGAGACTCAAATTAGGTCTAGATACTTACTTGAAAACGTTACAACGTCTCAAGAGACACAAGGATGTAGTCAAGAAAGTTGTCACATTTTTATCACAAGACTTAGCATCCAATACTGATTTTAAAGCAATGCTTGATGCTAATAAGATAGCAGTCAATGAACAATTACATTCGGTTGGCTACAGGCTTGTGTAGAGAACTTTTTTTTGGAACAAAAAAAAAAAGATCAAAAAAAGGTTCTTTCTCAAACAAAAAGTAAGATGATGTCCTCTTTGTGTATGTAACAAAAAAAAAAAACTTGTACTTTTATTGAATAAAGCCAGTTTTAGAAAAAGTATATGTTGTTGTAGATTAATCATTGGCGTTTACAATGCTGCCATCATTCAATGAATTTTGGATTAGTTTCAAAATGAAGAAACCCAGTTTTCGGTGTAATTTTTCTAAAGCCGTTTTCATTGGCTTTATGATTTACATTTGTACGCCTTTGTAGCGCTTGTGATGTATTTGTATATTGTATTTTCTTTAATGAACAATGATGTTTTAAGCATAGATTTATAATCCTGAAAAGAACAAGTTACAACTTCTAAAAAACCTTTGTTAATTACAATCTTTTTGTTTTACTTTTATTATCACATTTTTTTTTTTGGTTTTTAAATATCACGATATCTTAGGCTTATGACAAGCAGAAAAATACAAAATTTGCTGTCCATTCGTTGGAATACCTTCCTGAGGTGCACATGTAAAAATTTCAGGAGTACTAATCACAACACTATCTTTTGAATCAACTTCGCTCTTATCAACAGGTAACACCTTCTCAGTAGTTTCTTTATGTTCTTCAACACTTTGTGTCGCTTCCACGTGAATATCTGAGTCAACAACAGCTACATCTTTCAATGTAAGTTTGTCTTCAACCGCCTCTGGTTTGTTCAATTCTTCGTCAACAAGTTGTTGTGGTTTCATCTTTGCAGATGCCAAACTGTTGAAAAAGAGTACATGGTTCGTAGTGTTGATCTTTGGTAAATCGAGAGGCTGTTGTATTGGCTGTATATCTTTAGAAGGTTCCTTTGGTTCCTGTTGTGTAATTTGATTATCATCTTTCGAAGGCTGTTCCTCGGTTTCGTCAGATTCTGTAACGTCTTCAGCTATGCTTGGTTCTGAATTGTCCTCACCACCGTTTGGAGGTTGTGCTGTGGCTACTGGTTCTTGTGTTAGTTCTTTGATGGCTTCAGGTACTTGTTCTTCAGATTCTGATTCGTTAGCTGGCTCAGGAGCTTCTGCAACAGCTGCATGTTCTAACGCTGGCTTGGATTGTTGTTCTTTAGGTTCTGCCGATTCTTGGTCTGTTGTTTCAGGTTCCGTTGTGGTCTCAGGCTCTGGTTCTTTTGGTTCGGGTGCTTGTTCTTTGACTTTCTCAGATTCTGTGTCCTCACTTTGCTCTGGTTCTGATTCATTTGGCTCGGATTCCTCTGTTGGTTCAAGTTGTAGATCTTTTTCTTCCGTTATTGGTTCAGGTTCTGACTCATTCGCTGCCTCGGGTTCTTGCACTTCGCTTGATTCCTCAACTGATTTAACGGGCGTGTTTTCTTCAACTGCTGACGCTGTTTGCTCATTATCTAGTTCCTCTTCTTTGTTTCCATCAGTTTCTTGTGATTCCTCAACTACACCTTATTAACACGCGCCACCATTTAAAAGTCAATATGTACCATCCGAAACCAAACCGTCGCCATCACCTTCGTTGGCTATAGGCTCAGTAACAACTGATTCTTTCGTGACAGCTTGAGTATCATCAGAAGCCTCCTTTGTACCTTCATTTAAGCCTTTGCTTTGCTCGTTATCCTCAATAGGTTTGACTTCCACTACATCCATTACTTCTGATGGAGTTTGTTCCTCATTATCACCGAGTACTTCACCTTGAGCTGGAACATTGTTAGAAATAAAAGTAACGTAACAACTTAACATGCCTTCACTTTCAATAGGTTGAGCTACCTCAACAGGTGTTTCTTCGGAATCTTTTGATACTGGTTCTTCATTAGCACTAGAACCATCACCTACAACTTCTGGTTCTGTTTCTACTTGTTGTTCAGATGAAATTGGTTCTGTTGGGTGTTCTACTTCGGAGGATTCTTGAGTTTCAGGCTCATTAGCTTCAACGTTGGTAACATCTGCATCCAACGCAACAACTGGTAAGTCATTTGCTGGTTCAGCATCAACACGTTCATTAGCAAGTTCCAAGACTTGTTTAGTGGTTGACTCTTCGTTAGTACTGGTTTCTTGATTCGAAGGTTCAACTTCACTTTCATTACCTTCTTCAGAAAGTACTTGTGTCGTTGGTTCTTCGAGAGCAGTTTCTGCTGTAGCAGTTACTTCTTGCTCATGTTGATTCTCTTCTAATTCAGTTTGTTCAACTGGTACAGCTTCAAGTGCATCTTCCTCTTGGTTACTGACAGGTTCATTTTCTTCAGTAGCGTCTTCGTTGGTTGGTGTAGTTTCTTTAACTTCAGCTTGTTCACCTTCGGTTGATTGTGGTTGCTCTCTGTTTTCATTAGCTTGCTCTTCTTCGGTACTAACCTCCACTACGTCTTCACTACCTTCAGTTTGTACAACTACTTCTTGAATGTCTTCATTTAATTCTTCAGGTTCTACGGTTTGATTCTCCTTCTTGCCTTCCTTAACCTCTGTATCTGTGACAATACCTTCTAGTGTCTCATCTACAACACTGTCAACAACACCATCGGCATCAGGAGCTACTTGTTCGGCGTGGTCTGCCGCGTCAGTGGAATCTCCAATAACTTCTGTCTCAGTTTGCGCAAGTGCGTCATCTTGAGCGACAATGCTGTCATTTGCTTGTTTATCAACTGCATCAAGCACAGCAACATCCTCCATCGCATCAGGCTCAAACAAGTCGTCATCGCCCCACGTGGCCCAAGGATCATTTTCCTCAGGTATTGCTGCGACTTGGATGTCAGTGCTTCTTTCAAGCGCTGACTCTACAGGCTCTATTTGGGAACAATGAGTATCACGTGATGTTGTATTATTCCACAAACTTACGATGTTCAACAAGCATAGATATAGGTTGAGATTGTTCTTCAAGTACATCGAGTGTCACTTGCTTATCTTCCTCTTTTATAGAATCTTGTTGTGTATCTTGCTCTACTAAAAAAAATGAATAAGCAATATTTCCTTTACGAGTCAACTGTACCTTCAGGTATATCTTCAAAGGCATCAGTATCATCCAACCAAGCATCGCCAACATCAAAAGCTATACAAGTCAAGTTAATGGTCAACTAATTGGTCACAACAGTACCTGATACAGCACTGGCATCCAACCGTTCTACAGTTGGTGAAACTGGAGCAGGCTTTACACTAGGTTCTTCAGGTGCAGGTTTTGGTGTTGGCTCTTGTGAAGGAGTCGAGGCGACTTCTGTCACTTCAGGTGCTGCCGTTGTAGTTTTAGGTACTTCTTCTGGGGTTACTTTTGGCTCATCAAAGTCATCATCGAAGTCACCCCATCCTTCACCATCATCCCAAGCTGTAACCTCTGGTTTTACTTGTTGAGCTTTCTCTGGTTTAGCTTCTTGAGTCTTCTCTGCAGGTTGAGATTGAACTGGCTCTCCTTGACCTGGTGTGCCAAAGAACGATAAAGCATCCTTCAATGGAGAAGCTGTAAGCTTCTTTGTAATACCACCAAAGAAACCACCTTTCTTTTCTTCCTTAACATCCTAAATCAAAACCATGAGCCTTTTTTCATAAACAAGACTGTAGTACTTTATCAACATTAGTGATACCAAAAGAATTGAACCAAGAGCTTGCAGTACTAGCAGGGGCTGACTTTTGTGTTTCTGCTGCTGCAACTGCCTCAGCTTGTTTCTTTAGGCTATAACCAAAAGTTAGACATTTCCTTGTGAATAAAAACTAACTAATCGTACTTCTTTTGTCTGATTCTCTCCTTTCGTAGCCTTCTCTGACGCTCTTGTTTGGTCTCCTTAGCTGGTCTAGAGCACAAAGTAAGTCATTATAGTGTAGGCAGTTGAATACGTACGATTTTTGTGGCTCAGGTGAAGATGGTGCTGCAGATGATACAAGTTGTTCAGGTTGAGCAACTGTAGCTGCTAGGAGAGGTTTATTAATTTGTTCTTCTTCCTCTTTCTTTGCTGCTCTTGCTTCTGCAATACGTCTCCTAGCTTCTGCTTTTTTACGATCACGTTCTTCTTTGTCTTTACGAATAGCTTCTTGCTCTGCACGCTTACGTTCCTCTTCTGCACGTGCTTTTTCTTGCTCAGCTTCAGACTCGACACGCAACCTTTCAGCTTCCTCTACCTGACGCTCTGCTTCTTCTTCAACTACACGTTGAATCTCTGCTAGCTCTGCTGCCTCTTCATCAAGGTGTTGCTCCTCTGCTAATCGTTGACGCTCTAGTTCCTGTAGGTCAAGTAACTTCTGCTCTTTTTCTTTTGTTTCTTTTACAACCCTTTCAAGCTCAAGACGCTTCCTTTCTGCCTCATCGTCTGGTCCACGTTCTTTGTTTGCTTCTTCTTCTATTATTCTTTGCTCTTTATCAATTATAGCTTGATCTTCAAGTTCTTTTCTCTTGGTATCTGCTTCTTCCTGTTCTAGACGCAGACGCTCAGATTCCTCTTCTTGACGTATCCTTTCTTCTTCTTCAAGGTTTAGGCGTTCTGCTTCTTCATCAGCTACACGTTTACGCTCAGCTTCCTCTGCTTCAAGCCGTTCGAGTTCAGCTTTTTCTTCTTCAAAACGTTGACGTTCTGCTTTTAATTCAAGCATTTTCTGTCTTTCAGCTTCACGTTCTCTTTCGAGTTGGGCAGCTTCCTCTTCTAGCTTTTTAGAAGCAAGACGTTGCCTTTTATCCTCTTCAGCCAGACGTTTCTTTTCAGCTTCTTCTGCTTCAAGACGTAGGCGTTCTTCTTCATCAGCTATACGTTTCTTTTCAGCTTCTTCTGCTTCAAGGCGTAGACGTTCTGCTTCTTCATCAGCTATGCGTTTACGCTCAGCTTCTTCTGCTTCAAGTCGTTGGCGTTCAGCTTCTCGTTCCTTTTCTTGTCGCTCTAGCTCGATCCTCTCAGCTTCGATGCGTTTTCTCTCTGCTTCCTCAGCAGCTAATCGTTGTCTTTCTGCTTCTTCATTTTCAAGCCTTTGCCTCTCAGCTTCGAGACGCTGGCGCTCTGCTTCTAGTCTTTGACGTTCGAATTCTTCCACACGTTTGCGTTCTGCTTCTTCTTCTGCTAATCGTTGACGCTCAGCTTCCTCTTTAGCTTCACGTATCCTTTCTTCCGCTTCAATACGTAGGCGTTCTGCTTCTTCATCAGCTATGCGTTTACGTTGGGCTTCTTCTGCCTCAAGACGTTGCCTTTCGGCTTCTTCAGCTAGACGTTTCTTTTCAGCTTGTTCTGCTTCAAGACGTAGACGTTCTGCTTCTTCATCGGCTATACGTTTACGCTCAGCTTCTTCTGCTTCAAGACGTTGGCGTTCAGCTTCTCGTTCCTTTTCTTGTCGTTCTAGCTCGATCCTCTCAGCTTCTACACGTTGCCTCTCTGCCTCTTCAGCTGCTTGCTTCTCTTCAAGTCTTTTTTGTTCTTCGGCTTCTCTAATTTTTGCTGCTGCTTCTTCCTTCTTCTTGTCTTCTTCTTCAGCAATTTTCTGAAGGTACGCTTCTTCTTGCTTAACACGTGCATCAGCCTGAGATTGACGAATCTTTTTCTCTTCATCATCAGCTAACTGACGCTTACGTTGTAGATTCACATCATCTTGCGATCCACCAACACCTTTAGCTATGTTCTCTTCGCCATTAGGCTCAACAGTACCGTTTGGAGCTACTTGAGTATCTTCTGTAGTGGATAGAACACCTGATTCAGTCGCAAATAGTAAATCGTTGAGTTGAGACACTTCCATATCAATTGGTGTATCAACATGTGCCATAAGTGCATCACTCATAAGATCAATATTAATGAGCCTATTGGAGCAACCAAAAATAGCACTGAAGCATCGCTGTGTGTATGGTAAAAACTTCTCTGCAGATACCTTTAAAGAGTTAGATAATCCTTGAAACCTGTACTGAAGAGCATAAAAAACTATACTTACCTTGCACAAAGCAGAGTACGCTTTGCGTTCTTCTTTGTCCATATTTTTCTTTATTATATCACGTTCTGCTATCTCAGAAACAACTGCGGCAAGACTTGTTTCAAGTCGTTTAGCTAACCGATACTGTAGTGATGACGGACAACACTTTCTAGAATACAAACATTAATAACAACTATAAAATAGGTGGTCAAGATATAGAAAAAGCAAGCGTACCTAAGTTCATTGAATGCTTTAAGCATCGCATTTACGAAAATTGCAAGAGGAGGAAAATCGAGTAAGATATTAGGAGGTACAAGTGATGTCTCATCCTCATCCTCATCATGATCCGCAACACCTTGGTGGTAAACAATTGTGGATAACTAAAAGCATAGATATTAAGTACACAAAGTGGATTAATCCAAAGATTGTTAAACAGCGTGTACCTTCTTAAATTGGCTACGAAATTGGCGTTCTGCTTGGCTCAGAGTATCTGAAAACAATCCAAATACACGTCTCTCATAAGGTTCGATTAGTAAACCTACAATAAGTATTAATAATAGGTAGTTAGAGAACTCACTTTACCTCGAAAGTCAATGCCAACAGTAGACAAGTTTTGACCAAAATACATGACATGATCAAGCAAAGCAGAAAGTGATGCACCATCGCTTATTCTCGGTAGGTATTCTTCTATCACTGATACAAACTTCGTGATTTGAAAGTTTAACCAACTAAATAGTATGCTATTGGCTTCATATCCAACACTGTCGATAAAGATGGAGTTATACAATACAATAATCTCCCTCACTTCTGCTCTGATAATATCAATCACTTTACTCAAGTATATGTAAGCATTAGAAGTAGGTGTTAGGCTTATAGCATTCTCAACGTGTTGACTCCTAAACGAACATAAACAAAGGAACAAAACAACCACAAGTAAAACTGTAAAAAAACCAAAAAAAGCGAGAGAGGAGTATTTTCGCAGCAATTACTGGTTGGTATAAGAACTCCTCAGAGCTCTATCCAGTAACTAAAGTACTTTTCTCATACATAATCTAGTTCTTTCAAGTTTCATTTTAGAAAATACGAACCTGCACTGGAGAAACGTGACGCGTAACTCTGCACCAGAATAAACATCAAGACGTTTTAAATAATCAATTATCTTGTGGAAATCATGAATATCAGGAGGTCCAGTAAGTTGTTGATGTAGCTATTATAATGCATTAGAATGGTTATAAATCATTATATATCATAATCAACATAACATACCTGAGAAATAAGAGTCTCAGTAGTGGTGTCAACCTCTTTTTTAATATTTTGTATCAAACCAATATCAGCAAACCTTGTAGCAAGACGTAACGCAAAATCACGTAACTGTAGAGCATCCTAGACAATATATATTAGTCTGACGCACTTGATAATATCAGTGTACATCGTATTGCTTCGTTTTAATAGTTGTATCTATAAGTTGAGGCAATTCAAGCAATTCCACAAGCGAAGAATGCTGGCGAAGCGTAGCTTGCTCTATAGCGCGTTGTTCAGCTATTGTAGCTGCTCTGTCGCAAAATTCGCTAAGACCTTTTGATACGTTCGGTAATAGTCCTGTAATGACTGACAAGCTTTCTCCAACATCGCTGACCTTGAAAGAAGGATTATTATTCCGTTGTTTTTTTCTTTTTTTTGTTGTAGAATGATGGAAAAGGGGTCATAACTCACTTGTTTTTTGATTTCTTGCGTGCATTGAGCCGTGTCAATAAATGTTTTGTAATTTTTAAACGTCAACGTTTCTATTTGTTCTTCAAGCTCCTTCCTTTCTCGTGATAGTCTTTTTGGCTCTTCTTGTAGTTTATCAAGCGTATGAGATGTTATTACACCAACATAGTCCGCCAATGACACATCCTCGGGAAAATCGATGTGTGATACGTCTTCAGTTGTAAAAACTGCCGTCCCTGGTAACAGAATTTTAGAAAAAAGAAGCGACGTTAAAAAGTGCCAATAACGACATTCAACGCGTTGGAATAATAAATGGCGAGGATAGCTTGGTGTTTAGCGTGTTTTGTGATATTAATTGTGAAAAACGCGTAATAGTGGTATACCTTGAATCTGTGATTGCGCTAACATCTGTTTTGTTAGGTTTAAGTATTACGTTGATTGTTTTAGCCGTTGTACGCTTTTAAACCCCTCACTAGCGTCAATTATGTAAACCACACCATGTAAGAGAGTCCGTCAACGTCCACGTAGGCGGTGTACTTAATCAACGTTGCTTAACAAGGTTGCTTGCTGAACTTTTCTGAAATGCGCTACAGTGGGACAAAAACGCTAGCGTTATTATAAACTTTTGGTTTGAAAAAGGCACGTGTCAAGAAATTATTTAATTAACTGTTTTTGGTTACTGTACAAGTTGGTGACATTTTGCGGTAGCGGTTACGTAAACATAATGCCAATGTTAGATCGGAGGAATCTAGTTCGGTAAAATTAGTGTCACATGCATGAAAAAAGCGCTTACTTACTTTTGAGATTGCCCAGATGGTTGGTCAAGCTTTACTTGTGGGTACACACGTGATAGTACTTGTGGCCAATATTTAATTAATCCACCTGCTCCAAAAGCTTTCAATTGGGCACTGGAGATATTACCCAGATCTTGGGGGTTTGAAATGTGTAACCGACTGCTAAGGGATGACAAAAATGTTATGACATTATTATCATTAAGCCAATAATTTTGTGGTTTATAGCCTTGTGACGACGCTTTTGAAGAATCGTTAGAAAGTGCAATATGTAGTATCAAATTACTTACGGAACAATGAGTGGTCCCAATGCCTTGTAGGATAAACTTCGCTGAGTAATTGGAACAACCTCGAACCACCTTTGTACATGCTACAAATTTGTTAATACTTGTACAAAAATAATAGCATACTGTAGTAACTGCCAACCACCTTCATCAATTAAATGTTGCTGATTGACGTCATACCAATCATTTTCAATATAAACACCATGTTTCCTTTCAATCTAAAACAGTCACAAATCAATAGATCAACATACTCACATTTTCTACAAATAGTGCCTTAGTTCGTGGTGTCCAGCAGTTTTTCGAGGTGTAGGCTAAAAGAAAGCATAAATCTAAAGGTACATATTGAACAAGTAATCTCACTGAACAGCCAAGGAAGCCACGTTCGATCAGGATACACCTCCTCCAACATTTGGTGGAAGGAGTCATTGTATCTTCTATGCAAAAGTCACATGCCAAAACGGTTTATCATTCTTTACATACCGTAACAAACCTGCGCCACCAAATTCCTGGATATCAGTAGTTCTAACATTATACCACTTATCTAGAGATGAAACACCGTGGTTTTTCTCAAACTAGGCTCATTTAGATACCAAAGTTCTTGTACTTTAGTGCCTCAGCTATGAATGCCATTTGGTTTTCTGTAGATTCCCAATAACTCTCTGGCACCTTTGCTAAGAACGTCATTAAATCTGGTTTGTTATTTATTAGTAATATCCGTACAAAACCTCCAAGGATGCCAATCTTTTTCTGGATAAACAGTATAGAGCATTTTTGACAAAGAACAGTTAAACTTTCTACGTTTGCAATCAACACTAAATAAATGTAGCGAACGCACGCCAGTACACCATTGCCATATTTCATAATATCTTGTACATTTACGTTAAACCAATCATCCAATTGCATAACGCCAAGCCTACGTTCCATCTAAAAAACTGTCACTTCTCAAAAAATTTAATGTTTTTTGTACAGCAATAACAAATGAAGCAACGTTCAGTTCAGGTAATACAGAAACATTCTCTAGAAGATGTATTTGTTATTTCGAATCATCAAGCGATAGTACCAAACTTCCAAGATTTCCATGAGTAGTCAGGATACACGTGTTGTAATAAAGATGCTTGAGAACCTCCGAATTCCCTGTTGTAGATTAGCCGAAAATACAGAGGCACGTGCTTACTTTTTAAGAAATGACTTTACTCTAGGTTGTATGACATCGCTCAGGATCACATTGTACCAATCAGACAGTGTTAGTACGTTTAGGCGGATTTCAGCCTAAGAAACAGTAAACAACGCTCACACAATATCATGGCAGTTATTGAGTACCTTCATGACAAGTTTTTCGAGCGTTGAACCATTCTCGTATGGCAGACGTGCGCCTGTGCCATAATAAGCCACAACGCAGTGCAAAGGGTGGTTTTTTACCTCTCAGAGCGCCTTTGGACGTAGACTGTGTCAGGTAGTATTTAGCCATACTGTTTACATTGTTGGTATACGTTGAATAGAATAGTTGCAAATGACAGAGACAGAGAAGCCAACAAAGCTTAAATTCTAGTACGCCTTAGTCAAATTTCGCTAATAAATTTCAGCAATGGCAACTTGGCGTGAAAGAGAAGCGTCTAAAATAGATGTTGAGGCGTTATGGAAAGAAGAAAGCGAGATGTCTTTGCAAGAACGTCGTGAGCGCTACAACTGTGGGGATGACTTTACAACGCTCTCCGATGTAAAGCCATGGACACAATATTGCGTAGAAGATTTATGTATGTTAAAGCTCCTAAGTAGTGTATTTCCTTTTCGTTTAGAGTTGTTATGCTTTTATAATACTCATTTACCATTTAGCTGGCTATGAAGGTATTCATGCCAAAGATGCTCAAGAATATATTGCCGCCTTTAACGCAAAGGATGACGGCGACGATACTGAGGAAACAGAAGACACAGACGATATTTACCAACCAGACGCCGAAATTAATCGCAAAGTCGCACATTGGCGTGGCAATAGTACGTTTCGCACTCAATAATACACAATTCTTTTCTTGTCCTGTTATTTACAAAAAACGCTAGTCACTGCCATTGAAGTCGGCGCAATTGTAAATGCAGCCAACAAAGGATTGCTAGGAGGCGGTGGTGGTACGTTAACGTCTTATGGTACAATAATAACCTAATCACATTTCAGTCGACGGCGCTATTCACAGTGCAGCTGGTAATATGTTGTATCAGGAGTGCCTTCCACTCGGTGGCGCGGATACAGGTTCGCTAATTCTTCAAAAATCTCAATTATTCAATTTTTCATCCTAAAAGCGCTAGTTTCTCTTCCCTTGTCATATTTTGCGCTCTTTTATATCCCATACATTGCTAACAGAGTTAATTAGGCGAAACAAAGATAACTCGCGGTTATAACTTGCCTGCCGAATGTGCGAGACATTTTTTTCTCTTTTTTTTTTTGTTTGATCGTTTTGGTGGTTTTTTGCCTTATTACTGTTTCAAGATGTTCTTCATACCGTTGGACCTATTGGAGAAAACACAGAAAAGCTAAGGAGTTGTTATTTGACATGCTTAGAGCTCGTTAAGAAGCACAATATCCGATCTGTCTGTTTTTGTGGCATTTCTACAGGCACGCTTAGAATTGTCTTTGTTTTGAAGTGCTTATGGTGTTAAACTAGGTATATACTCATACCCATTGTACGCTGCAAGTCACGTCGCTCTAAAGACTATTCGCGAATGGATGGAAGTACCTGAGAACAGAGATGCTGTACGTTAACATTTTTTTTCCCGGATTTTTGAAAAAAATCTAATGTTCCTGCTCTTCTTTTGTGCTAACTCTTTGAGTAGGTTGATATGGTTATTGTATGCACATATTTACCAAAAGAGAAGATATGTTATGACAAGTTGTTCCCAACATACTTCCCACCATGCCCAGATCCAGGATTTGAAGTACGCTGAATAAAATTTATTTTTGAACACAAGTCTCGGTGTTAATCACTATTCTAGGACTATTGGTCTGCTGCTTGTAAGAGATTTGATGCTGAAGATGTACGTAACGCTCTCGTATATTTATTGCTTGTTTCTTAGCGTTTATTAGGATGAAGGTACAATTGAAGAAACAGGCATGACTACACCTTTGTATTATTATATTTTTCCTATTTTGTTGGCTTTTAGCGCTTTCGCAGCTTGTAGAAATGGGTTGTATACTAGCAAATAACTCTTTATAAACGAAAAAAGTTCTTAAAGACGCTCCATGTTGTTCGTTAACGTATTTTATTTCAGCTGACGAAGAGGTTGAAGCAGAACCACCAAGACCTAAAGGCGCTAAGCTTGTTACCTTGAAGATTCACTACAAGACAATGGTTGGCTGGAATATTTATGCTAAGGGTACTTTTGATGGATCTAATGATTGGAAGAAGAACCAACTCAAGTGGGAAGAAGGTATGGCTAAAAAAACGAGCGACTGTGAAATTTTCTTCGTTTTTTTTTGAAAGAGCGCAATGTCAGTTGAAGTGGTTTTTCTTCGACGAGACTGACTCTGGTAGGCCACTATTGGACTACAAAGATCATGGTACCAGCTCAAGTACAAAGCATAGAGTACAAGTATTTGATACAAAATGATGAAAACGGAGAGGTACGGAGAAAGGTGTTGGTGTTTTTGTCACAAGGATTTATGTTTATTTTTGCTTCTTAGGTTTATTGGGAAGGATGTGATAACCGAAAAATTAAGATTGAGAACCCTGACACCTACCTCCTACAACACTGGGGCATTAATTAGTATGTTTATAGTAGTGTAAGCGGTGTATGCTAATTTTACGTCTTGCAAACGAATATACATTATTTCTCACGTTTTTTTTTTTTTCAATATCCCATGCGATCACGTGCGCCATGAATTTGTTGTGAGTTGCCAGGTTTTTTTTTTCTTTTTTTAGCTCTATTCCCTTCTTTGATTGAAAAGGCTACGTAGTCAGCGTTTAGTTCTGCACATCGTTGGAAGCTGCGTGAGTATTTGTGATTTAGGTATAGTACAGTAGTTAGCGATGGGATTGTTGGCGTCGGCAAGTGGGGCTAACGGCCCATAACAAGCAATAGACATCGTTGGATGTGAGGAACTTAGAAACTACGTGCAGGCATCAAAAACTGCTGTACCTTTTTTTTGTAAAGCTGCTAGTTTCGACATTACTGTAGGTTCTATTGCATGGTAATGTAGTTTTTTACGTGAATTAATATAAAGAGTTTGCTAGCCACAGAGTCTCCCAATACGAGGTCTTGTTTACAGGGGTAAAAATTCGCCCCGAGACGGCCAAAAACCCCGAAAAATATGGAACAACAATAGTTCTTAGAGGTACTACTTTTAGTTGCCTAAAAACTACAAAGTGCATAGCGTACACAACCTCAAATAGCCATAATCTCCGAATACAAACAAGGGTCGCAACACAATGGCACAAATATTTGTGAGTGGCCTTGACGGTGACTGTATTGCTATAAACGCTGATCATTCAGGTACATAAAATTTAAACTTTTTAGACGGAGGTGGACAACAACATCTAATGTTTCGTAGAGTCTATTCAGAGCCTCAAGAAGTCTATCCACGCTCGGCTAGGTAAGTTACTTTCACGTGATAATACGGAACATTGTTGACGGTACTCAGGCATAACTCCGGAGAATCAGACTTTAGAGTTTGGCGGAAGAACTCTTGTGAACTACAAGTCCGTGGGATACTATGGGATGAAGTCCGGATGTACTGTGAGTCTATCAACTCCATTGAAAGGAGGTAAACATCAATACCAAATTAAGAATTATCGCTGACGTATTTTTAGGTATGATGCATAGAGAACGAATGTCGTCTTCTCAAAAAGTATTTGCTATCACCATGTCATGCCTTGCAATCCTTTCTGTGTGTGCTTTGGTTGCTACGCTTTCTATACTCTATGTGGGAAATACGGACGCCAACACGAACACGAACACGAACACTCCTTATACAACCACCAAGCGATCTACCTTACAAGCTACGGTTGATCCCCAAATCGAAGAACTACAGAACAAACTCGCTGCTCTTGAAAGCCGAACGATTTTACTGGAAGCTGCAAGTCCTGTACCAGGTCCAAGAGGTGCAAGAGGATACGATGGAATCCCTGGAAAGTGCACAGGTGTCCTTGGACACAGTGAAATCCAAGTCGGCCACATCTCTGGTGGGTGGAGGTATTACATGTCTGGTGATGTTTATCAAGTACGTTCTTTTGTGAGTTTTAAGCTGCTCTTTTTACTAAAAGTCTGTTACAGCCAATGGAACCTATTAACGCAAAGGTTGGTGATCACCTTATCTTTCACAACTCAAAAAATGGCAATGTTGATTTATGGCAAATGTACGATGAGCAAGATTGGATTAACTGCAATGACACAACTGGTAATGCGACACGCCTCCAAGATGGTGTTCCTCTGCGAAGTGAAGAATTCGTATACGAAGTAACCGAAGAAGATCTTGAAGCCGGCACTCTTTACTTTGCGTGCCTTGGAAATGTTGCTCATAGAAACTTTTGTGCATCTCGATATGTCAAAATCAAAGTGACAGTTTCGGATTTTGTCGAAGCTTTTATTACAACAGTTGATAATGAAGTCATCGAAGGGCATACTCAGGCTATCGTAGAACTCAGAGCTATCATCTCACAGCTCTCTCAGACCATCATTCTTCAACAAGTAACACATGAGCAACGTGTACGTTCAGAAGGTGGGTCAGGTATCACTGTAGGAAGGGGATACTCTCAAGGACTACAAAGTTATCACGACGGAACTTTTGGACAAAACGCTATCATGAACATTCATAACCACGCTAATAATCAACGTACAATGGGTATGGGAGAGATTCAAGCTGTATTAAACGGTGTTGAGTTTCAAACACGTCACAACGATTATACTCTGGCCAAACCTTGCTTTAACGATACTACATATCATTGTACTGAGACTGTAGACTTCCCTGAAGTACCTCCGGCTGTTCTAAACCTTCCAGTGGATGAACAAGTCGCTGAAATGCAAGCTTGGTTCAAAGCATGGAAAGATCAAGTACGTTTCTTTCTTTTTATTTTTGGCGTTTGTTTTGTTTGTTTTGACATTCTGCTTTTAGGATTGGAGTGTTAGGGATTATAGGCCTTACTTTAGACCTGTTTTGACATACCTCGAAGGAGCTTGGATTAAAGATACAGGTGATATCGATGAACCTTTCAATTCAGACAGACATTTTATTGATGCTGAGAATTGGCGTGAACTTCACGATAAATACAGATTCTTGTTTAATTCTGGTAGAAAAAACAACGCTGAGAATGTTCCATACTTACCAGGTAATTATCAAATTCCCTCATAATCACGTGATTCTGGTTGAACTAACACCTTTTAAAGCTAGTATTCGTAATCTTATCAACGACTCTGTTCCAGAGATTGCAAACTGGGAATATAGGTATGTTTGTAATCACGTGTTGGTTTTTACCTTTCCAGTACTTTTATTGACTTTGTTCTTATTTTTATTGTAGGATACTTGTAGCACCTATTGGTCATGATATTCCAACATCTAAATTCAGAATTCATCGCGATTTACATAAGCAATTATACGCAACTCCGCTTAAAGTTGAAGAAATGCAATATTCGAGGCGTGCACGTTGGGAGCTAAATCCAGCACTAAACAATGATGGTACAGTACCACAACCGCAATTTGTTAATGATACTGTACCATGGGAAGAAGGATACATGACCAGAGGCTATCTAGACGTACTTATGGAGGTACACACCACGAAAGTGATTCATCATTTTATTAACTTTTTTGCTTTTAGGGAGTTCCAGGTAAAGACAACTATGGCGCTTTCTTTCCAGACGTATTTGAAGGAGCTAAAGCAAAACAATTCTCCAATAGCGCTGTATCGATGAACGCTGCTCATTATTCAAGATACTATAAGGTTACAGATAAAGATGCTATGGGCGTAAACAACAGAAGAAGAGGATTTAATGATGCTTACTTATGGACCGCACATACCACACAAGAGAAAGTTGTTGCTCTTTCTGTTGAAGACAAATTTTGTGATAACTCACAGCCTGATTGCGAAAATACTGCTGAGTATGGAAAACGAAGAAAGCAGAGATGGACATACGCTATTCCTCTCGGTGAGAAGAACTTCACTTTTTTTTCGTCATTACTTTTCTTGATTTATTCTTATGTTCTTTTAGAAATCGTTTATTTGACGCCTCTCACCAAATGGAATCCCTACAACATTACTTACCACGGAGATAAGTCTGATATTCCAATATTGCCTACAGGACAAAGAGATGGCACGCCGGATCAGAATGGATGCGACAGCCGAGCAGATCAAGCATTTAATGGCACAAACCGAAAGCTGTATTACAGAACACCTAAGGAGTTCTTTGCTTCCAATGATGAGAATCGAGACCCTGCAGACACTTCTGCTGTTGGTGGCGTATGTGTTTTGGATCAGGCTGGAGTGCCTCGTCGAGTTGAGGCTTCAGGACATTGGATTGTTTTCCCAGAAATCGGAGGAGGCGTCGGACAAGTCAGGTAATTGAATCAAACATTTGTGCATTTTTTTTTCCCTACTAACACTATCTTAGGCAAAGATACCCTATTCCACCTATTCACGCTAGTGGTAGTACAACATGGAAGGAACTAGAAGCTCTAAAGGATATCCTTATATCAAGTTATGACTACGAAAATGACCAGGCAGGAAAATTCGGAGATAGTAGAGATTTAGAAAATGGATTTACTCTTAGTTTGAGAGGAGGTGGACATGACCATGACTTTGTTGTTAAATCTTCGAAGGTTAGACAATGGGTTGAAAGTAATGATTCGAGTACATTAACATTTACAACTGAAAAAAGAAACAATCATCAACACAAGATTAAGCTCTCAAGAAGTAGACCTGATGCTTCATCCGAATACACTTATACACTTGAATTATGCAAGTTTGATGGTGGTAATGACGCCTATACACCTGATAGTTGTTTGGACGGCCATAACGAAGTTGTCAGATTGTAGATAATCTTCGTTTGTCTGAATGTGTTTAAATAGTATGTAAATAAAATTCTATGATCAAACTTTTGTTTCGCTGCTTGCTTGCTGTGTCCTTAATTTTGACCCTTAATTTACACCATTCTAGCCTATTACTATTTAGTAGATTAGTATTATAGTAACTTGTAGCTTGTGACATTCAGCATTTCGCGGTGAAATACAGCAAGTACAAGAAGGTTTGCAAAAATGGCTTGTAATTGTTGTTATTTTTTTTTTGCAAAATACAAGAATGGAGTATTGTGCTTTGGAGTCTTGAAACTCGAATACACGCTGCGATGGTCAAATCATTCAGGAACACAAAATGCTAGAGGTTGCTACATAGCACTTCACAGTAGAAAAGTTGCTTGCGCATACCAGTTCTTAAATCCTCACAAAGTATTCGTGATTGCTTCCTCCCGCTGCTGTTTGTTTATTACTAATGCATGCATGTAGTCTCATTCCTCACAATCGCACAACTAGGTCAAACCTGGAACAAAAAGTGCATCTGTACAAAATAGTCTTTTTTTTTACAAATATACAGCTATTTATTCAATCACACGTGCTCTTGAGAGGAGGGGTTTCACCTTGGCTCTGTTATCACATCTACACCTATGTTTCTTTATCCGGTGTGCCTTCTTTAACCTCCTTCAACTGGCTTTCTAACTGAGCATTCCTTTCCTTCAGCTTTTGTAGCTCTTTTTTCACGTCCTCACCAGGGTCAGTAAGTTGTGATACAGTTCTTCTTGTAATAGTATAACTCCCTGATCTATCGCTTCGTTTTAACTCCTCGTCACTCATTGTCATGTATACCATACGTGGTACAAGGAGTGACATAATAGAAATAAAAGGTCCAAGAATGAGACATATAGATCGAAGAATAAACGCAATTTCGCGATGTTGTGCTCCAAATATCTACCAGTAAATATGAGTATCGATATCCACAAAACCGTGTGATGATATTAAACGTACTTGAATGATGATAATGATGACAATAAAGAATGTGAGCGTATAAACAGCAAACCCAATAGATCTAAAAAAAAAAAGTTAAATCAATTTTCGCGTGTACACAAGCTAAGTATCAGACACTTACTTTGATTCATTGTATAGTATAGCTTTTAGTTTCCATATTCTTATCACCCAGTATATACCATAAGCTAACACACCAGCATTGAATACCATTAGAATTACAAGAAATATTAAATCTTTTGTTGTATTCTGACAAGCAATGAAGTCATCTGAACGAATAAACGGTTCTGCTTCGTTCAGCTCAGAACGACCTGTACTTATCGCTGTCCATAAAGTTAAAATAACAACCTCAACAGCAACAACAGCAGTAACAATTGGTATGATCATCATGTTGGTCACTTTAAAAACTTCCAAACTTTTTTCAAGGAAGATTTGTCCTATTCTGTATATTCTCGCAAACAAAGCGCCATATGTAAGCTACAAGATGATTAACAGCTAGATATTAAAAGCCCTAGTACCCCAAACCCAACTGCTAGTAACCATCTATGGACATTACAATGAAGATCATCCGTGTGTAGTGTCCAAAAAAAGACAGAACAATACATAAGAATACTGCCGAACTACGACACCATGTTAAGTTTTACTTCGAACTAGTCGAATTGTAGACGTACGAGAGTAAGGACAACGAAAAGAGGTTGGGCAGCGCGAATAACTTTATGTTGTCTATAAGCTAGTACCCAAACCATAAGACCAGCAGAAATAAGTATAGCAACACCAACGAGTGCCATCATCACTCTCTCGCTCGTAAATTCTACAATTGTAAATACCGGTTGATATCACGTTTCCGTTGAAAACACGTACTGTACCAGCCATAAGTAGTATGTCTCTCACTCCATTTTGGTACAGGGTAAACGAACTGTTGGGTTATAGCAAATAGGGGAGCTACTATTTGATACACAAAGTCATCATCAATCTGAAACGACAGCGCGTTTGTGCCAAGGTTCTCCCCGAATTGATCAAACGTGAATTCACCTGAGAACCCATTTATTTTCATAGCATTGATGGCTTTTTGAATATCATCTGCGTCTAGTGAGCTAAAAGAAAAAAGAATAAGACAAGAGACTGGCATTTGAAAAGAATGAAAAAAATTGTCACGTGCTTAGCAGTTTCGAGTGCGTATTGAGTAATATATCCCAATGAATACCCAATCATACCGCTATTACCAGGTTCGTATCCATAACGATCAGCGAACCTGTTATTGAACAGAAGTGCTGACGGTGTTGTTCCATTACTGACAAAGTGGTGATAGCGTGTTGTATTTGATTTTTCATCATTAGCCTCACCACGGAGCCTTTTGTCCCACTATAACCAGTAAGTAAGTAAGACTAAATAACCAATCAAGAAGATTCTTACCAGTAAACCAGTTGATACAACGTATTTAGCAGCATCACCGATATTAGCACGAACCGCAGAGGGAAGAATCAAACATGGATTTGAAATTAAGTACGCCTGTGACATACGTTAAGTAATGTTGACAAAAGCATAACGCAAGATAAATGAGAAGGTAGAATACCTTTGCGTTAAAGTCCATTTTTCTAGCTGTCTTAAGAAAAGCGCCACAAGAGAAAAAACTTCCAGAAAGGACAACATCTGTTGGAGATATAAAGTGTTAGTTCGAAATCAATGACAAAAAAAAACTTCATCTAACCACGTGCCTGGTTGAATCTCTTTTAGTTCAGTTATCAATTCATCTATATCAGGTTGTACAAGTGTTGCATTCGGAGAGAACTTAATTACTTTAGTATATACGAGCTCCATCCCTATAAACTGTATAGCACGAAGAGCTCCATCTGCAACTGAAGCTGTGAACGAATTATCTAAAATAGAATAAATCAAACTATTCATTCATTACCCTATTTTAGAATAGTACCTTCCCAAAATACAGCAATTGTCTTTGCATTGTGTACTTGTAGTAAATTCAAAGTTTCTGTAAAAAACTTTGATGTAGGAGTAATAAGGCTTGTAGCATATGTAAGCCTACGACCAAACGGACTTGTACAAGGAGGAAGCATCTTATCATCGCAAATATATATCTCAGGGGATGATGATGCAGCTAAACAAAAGGGTCAATGTAAGAACTTACATTGGTCACGTGTGTATCCAAATATGATTCACAAGTTGAACTACGCACGTAGTAAAACGTTAACTCCAGCCTCGTTAGCCACGAGAGCACTTGTAAGTCCCAAAAAAGATGATACAGGCTACAGAATAAATCCGTCAGAAGGACAAAGACTAACAATAAAAAAGAAGTTAACTGCATACAGCAAAAATAAGATCGACATTTTCTTCTGTTATAAGCGACATAGTCGCATTTGCTGAGGCCTCACCATTATTTGCTACGCGAAACGAGGTGTTAGAACGAAAACGACAAAAAAGCTCCCGAAAGGCTATTTTCAGTTTGAAGCTTCTTAAAACGCTCTAAAAGCGTAGTTTCTAGTAACTCCGTTTGTTTTAGCGTACTTATTCCTCTTTCTATTATTTCCACTGTGTAAAATGTGCCGTTAATGTTAAAACCTCCTCTAGCATTAACCTAATGCGTAGAAAATAAGCATTGATGTAAAACCAGATGAGTTTATATTAATGTAAACTGTAAAACGAGAAATTGATTTAAAAAAAGATCAACTTGTATTTCAATGTCACATACCGTATCCTTCCACATTTGTTGGCCATCTCGTACGAGAGCACTTGTTCTTACTTGTCCGCCTTCTGTCGGGTATATATTCCCAATTCTAAATACAGGTTGTTGTTGAGCCCAGCAAGCAACTCCGAAAGCACATAGAGCCAATATAAACAAGTTGTGATGCATCTGTTATTAAAATAGAAGTACAGTTGATATGTGACTTGTGGTAACTATAAAGGTGCAACAGAGGTTTCAACCGAAAACTAAACAGGTTTTGCTTTTTGCCAGAAAATAAAGCAGGTAACACGCACTTAACTTAAATGACTTAAAACGATATGACAGTTTGCCTTCTTTTTCCGTCTTTGCCATGTCACAATCATCCCAAGAAACCAAAACCTCTTCATTTACTAAAATACTAGTTACTGGTAGCTCTGGTTACCTAGGAGCTCATCTTGTTGGAGTTTTACAGCAAAGAAACAGCTACATTGTTGTAGGCGTTGATATAGTCCCAAGTGATACCACAACTGTCGTTGGTTCTTTTGGTGATGCCGAGCTTATTCGTAAAACGCTAGAAAAATATAAAATCGAAGCTATTCTCCACGTGGGTGGGTTACACAAGCCAAACATAAAGAATCATACAAAACAGGATTTCATAGACGTTAACGTCAGTGGTACACTATGTCTGCTTCAAGAGGCTGTTCGTTGTGGCACTGTACGTTCGTTCGTCTTTACTAGTTCCACGAGCACCTTTGGCATGGCTCTTCATCCAACCAGCGACGATCAAGATACTATATGGATAGATGAGACAGTACAACCAATACCAAAGAACATCTATGGTAAAGAATAGTTAGAGAATTTTCTTCTTTATTTCCTTCCCATTGAAAAAGAAATGATTTTTTCTTACCTTGTTGTTTTTTGTAGGTGTTTCAAAGCTTGCTGCTGAGAACCTTTGTAAACTTATATCTTCTCAGAATGATAAATTTGATGTGGTCGTGTTAAGGACATCTCGTTTTTTCCCTGAAGATGACGACAACCCTAAGAGAGTTACCAAGTTTGGCGATGCTAATTTGAAAACCAACGAAATGCTTCATCGTCGGATTGCTCTTGAGGATGTTGGCGCAGCTCACTTGGCAGCTTTAGAAGCGTCTCCTAGATTAGGATACAAGATTTATATATTGAGTGCGACAACACCTTTCACTAGAGCAGATGTAAGCCAGTTGAGGTATAACTCTATAGATGTTGCAAGAAGAATTTTTAATAATCTCGATACAATCTACGCCGAAAAACAGTGGTGTTTTGAAGGGTATTCTATTGAAAGAGTTTATGATAATTCACTAATACTAAAAGAAATACCTGAATGGAAGCCAAAACACTCGTTCAAGACTTGTCTTGAAGGAAAGACAACTTTCTAAATAAATAAATAAAATAAACAAAATTATTTCCAAACAAAGAATATCCACGTGGCACGCGCGTGCCTTTGTTTTTTTAATTCACCCTGAAGTAGGCGTGTTAAACTGAAGTATTTTCTTGAAAGGCTGTGAATGTGTTTAGGGCTTACACACGTGCGTTTGTTTTGAACCTCTTAAAAATTTTATTAGCATTACAGTACAACTTACAAGCGTTTATGAGCAATTCCAAATTAACATTAACTGGTAACAATGCTTGTATGTTCGTTTAAATTAGCAGTATGATCAGTTTTTAACCATGTTATCTCAATAAAAGCAGTAGGAGGATACAACAGCCCAAACTTTATAACATGCTAAACAGAAAGTACACGTTAGTAACACGTGATCAACGTATAAAAATAGATTTACTTTCAGGTCAAAAAAAACCTTTCTTATTACTCACCTCTAAGTGGACATGTACAGCAGGATAATCAGAAGCAAGCTCTTTGATAGCATACATTATTTCTTCAGCTTCCTTTGTACTTCCATATTGAACAAAAATCTTCCAAAGAGAAAGTATCTTATAAACAGCAATAGGATATATCCGTTTCCCTTTTATCATTCTCATAGCGATAAGCCTTGCTTTCTCAGCGTACTTCAACGCTTCAGCTGGTACATTGAACAAATTGTAAGCTCTAGCAATACTAACACATGCGTAGAAATGATAGATAGAGTATTGAGGAACAGAAGTAATGATATGGTCCAATACGCGGATATAACGAAAGACAGCATGCCAATGTAGTACATCACCAGTTTGAAACCAAAGATTTACCTGTACAATGGATTTTTAGAAGAGACACTGAAGAAATGTTGGTTTTTTTTTTCCTTTTTCAGCTTACCTCCACTTCTATTAATCCCTCAACGATCAACTTTAGCAACAATGTGTCTCTGTAAGGTATATTTTTCTTGTGCTCGATAGAACCTGTGCTATACTTATTATACATGAGACGTAACGTGTGCTTCTGCCATCGCCTATCCAAAAAGTACTCCTTTGTCATTTTGAAGTATTTGTATGTTGTCATACGAAGTCGGTATATCCGAATATACTCAGCCATCTCCTGAACTTCAGAACCTACATTACCACTATTAGCTACACTAATGCATGGCCCATAGAATCGCACTGTATTTATGCCTCCTAGCGGCCATGAGGAAGACCAACATATCATCGGCAAGATCTAACATTGTATAGCCTCTGAGATACTCTCCTGTAGTAACGAGATACGTTGACATTACAACTAATCCAGCTAGCGCACGTAAAAAGGTAAGTAATTTATCACAAGCTTGAAGAGATAGTACACAATTGTAAAGAACTAGCGTACCAGCTGTAACTACATTAGGAATGTCTGGAAGAGAATTGAGTATTTTCAACGCTTGAGCTGCGAAGTCCTTTGCTCTCTTCTTACTCCGGCAACTCAATTGTTGTAAGGCCAGTACAGCGTATGAACGGAACGAAGAAGGCGTATCTAAGAAGAATAAACTGCATTACCGGGCGGAACTGATCGTACTTTTGTGTTCAAAAAAATCATCAAAACTAAGCGGAGGCTGACATAGAGGAATCTCTGCACCCATCATTGTTTTGAATAGATCGATTTTACTGTATACATCGTAAGAATGAACGAGTTTAGCGTTGGGTAACATAACGAATTTCTAGTATAATAAAAGCCACGTGTTAGTATCGTGATAACGATAGGAGTCATATATCTTTTTAATTAGTAAAGAGTACCTGTCTTGGTAAGTTTATAAGTTTTCTTTTTCTAGAATTCGTTGTATTCAAGTTCCCTGTATTGCTGAGAACGATGAGTCTCTTCAACTTTGCTTGAATGGAGTGTTGCTCCATTATAGCGTTTTCTAGAAGCTCTATCTTATGTACTAATGCCTCTTTTGTTGATCCTCGAATACCAAAGGTTAGTTACGGTAACCAAACGAATTTTGAAGTTTGCGTTTGTTTTTTTTTTTTCGTTCTTGTTTATCATTAATTTTTTGACACTATTATCACGTGATTTTTTCACTCTATTGCGTTTGTTTTAACAAATGCTTAAAGAGTTTGGGGTTTTTCTATTAAATAGACTCGAGACGATTTAGTATGTTTTCTAGAGTACCTTTTTTTCTTCCACTACGCTGTTGGATTGGATATAAACATAATTTATTCGATTTAACGCAATAACCTATTTGTAAAACACGTGTCAGCGAATCGATACGTTTTTCATGTTCTAAAATACCACAGGGACGTTTATGATCACAACGTGCATGTTTTTTCCTGCAAGCAACACAAGCAACTTTCATCGTTTTGACTAAGGTGTTTTTTTCTTGTTTGAGGTGGAAAAATGGGAGACGAACATTTAATACCAAAAAAGTCATAGTTCGCTCAACGCAGATAACAGTTCACAATCATATAGTTGCCTCACCTATGTTTTGAAACACTTGTAAAACTCTGACATGTACATAAAGAGCCAGAAACCGAAGAAGAACTCAGAACTTCTTTGTAGTTTAAAATCACCAAGAAACTGGCAACCTGAAAGTACTGCATAACCGCCAATTGTTATTTGATCTAGAGCGGCGAAACTAAAACTCCATTTCACTGTCATGACTGCGCCTTAAGAGAAGAAGAAGAGAACGCTTTAAGAAATATTCTTTCTTTGACAGTTCTGTCTGAATTTCGCCAGAAAAAACAATTATACAAGCTATAAGTAGTGTTTTAAAGGGTACAGAATTCGCGAGCTGTCAGCCAAAGTTCACATTATTTTTGAAGTATCTTCTCACAAAGCTCATGGAGGTAATTTGTTAACTACAGATCCTGCGAGATAGAGTAGAATGATCGCGAATAAAACCAGTGGACAAGTCGTGCAGTAAATGTTGTCACATGACATTTTTTTTATCTTTTTTAAACCTCTGAGAACTCAGATTACTTTTACACCACTAAGAGATCGCTCTAACTACCAGCATTGTAGCCGTCATTATGTCTCACACCAAACACAACTATGTACTAACTATAATGGAGGTTTTATGTAGCTAAATACTCCGCTAACGAGGTGTTAGTGTCCTGGATGCGTAGTATTCAGTTTTCATCTACGGTAAAAATGATTATGCCACAGTTGAAGCTTGTCTAATAACCTCCCCATGACCTTTATCAACTAACACAATTCTCATGCTAACGAATACTGCATATAGAATAAACTATTAACGACATGAAGGAACACAAAGAATGTTGCTACTATGCCTGTAGAAGTCAACCATTGCAATGAAAAGTGGATAGCCACAAACACCAGTGTGCCAACACAACCCAACCCCGTGATCAATGAAAGTACATCCTAACAATACAGATTGATGTACATGTCTTGCGGCAAGGTATTTCTTAGGTACAACCGTTTACGGTGAAGTATAAAAAATGCAGTCTTTGAATTCAAGAAGACGTTGTTTATACCTTATTGTCTAGGCGCAAAGACGATGAGGGCTACCAGCGCTAGAAAAATTGAACTCCATAACTCTACGAATAAAGAAATAGACGCTCGTGGAAGGACACGCGTCCAGCTGACGGTACAGACAAGGAGGTTTAGGAGATAACCTGAAATATGTTACTTTAACATTGCACAGAAACTCTATAAGTAGTACACTCCTCCTAACCATTACTATAACCACATTGCTGCACGCAAACATTATAAAAACAACTAGCCGTATAATCCTACGTGACATCATGTAATAAAGTTGATAAACAATCATGTTTGAGCGAACTCGGGTTTCTTGGCCACGTTAGAACCTATCCTTTTCCAACCTACCACACATTTCAATTTCAAGGACAGCTTTGGGGGTATACATCAACGTCAAGCGGTGCTTAATGTTGTTCTAGCAAGACAGCGTACAAGTTGACATAAAAATAGTCACTTGAACGGTTCAACACGTGAACCCAAACGTTGCGAAATATTTTAGTGCGAACGATACTGACTAGATTTACCTTGCTGAATGTTGAGCACGTCTGGAAAGTAAAATTTTTTGGACAGTGACTATTTAGGAAAGTGTTAGAAACTCATGTCAAAAAAAGTCTAAACAACTTCGTTTATACACGCTGCAAGGAAGTAATGTCCTACCCAACGCCACTTATCGCTACCACGTTCATAAGACGTCGACTCGTTCGCCCGCCATTTTCAACATACAATCTACCAACCTCACACGTTGACGCCCGTCATACACTCAAGCACGTGACAGAGATAAACAAAAAAAGTATTTTGTATTTTCCAAATTGATTTATAATAAAAAAGGACAACATTGATAGATGGAGGAATACTAAGCGTAGTTGGTGCTTCAGGCGTAGGTTAGAGTTAATTTAAAAAGAGCGCGTAATTGATTTTAAACAAGGGAAGCACACGCTTATAAAAACGACCATAGACGACATCAAGAGTGCATCTGAACGCTTCATTAAGTAAAACTAAAAAGAAAAAAAGTTGTTTTTTTTAAATGATGTAGATGTATTTCAGTGTCAGGGTTATTGGTGTCCGCGCATAATATGATATCAACTAGAAGAGATATAGAAGCGTGGACAGCAATTCAACTTGGTATTATAAATGATGCAAAAGACTCTGCACGTGATTTCTTTGACAAGCTGTTTTTAAAAAAGTCCTCTATTAATAGACTATCGCTATCTCTCCTTTTTGTCATCAAGTAATATACTTCTTACTCTGAATAAGGATGGAGGCATAATAAAGGAATACTTGGATAAACACACAAACACGAACATATGTTTTATTGTTGATCACTTCCACTTGTTCACAAAAGTTCGTCAAACTTTCATTTACTGTCTTCTAGAGCTTGCAGACTCAATGGTACGTTACATGATAATCCCTGTTGATAAAAACTAACACTCACTTAAGGCCGGAAGAATTTCTGTTATTTGTGTATCCAGGCATTTGGTGCGCACTTTTTTTTTTGGGTAATTTTTTTACAAAATTTATTTAGGACGTACTTGATTCTTTGGAAAAAAGGGTCAGGTCACGTTTCAAGCAACAACAAGTACTGATAGTCAATAGTTAATAATTAACACTGACATATTTCGTGAAAGATTGTTATAACACCTCTCATCACAAGTTGTAATGATGCGAAACTTTTTATACAAGCTGGATTAACTTTACCAAACGATTTTCCCGCTGAAGAATACCGTATAAGGTTTAATAACCATATCAGAAAACTTCTATCTGTACCAGAGATTAATGAACTCATCAAAGCGGAGATTAACTGCCATAAAAATGCTCACAGGTTGATCCAATTGATGGTACTATTGTAGAAAAAAAACACCTTTGATTTTAACTTGTTTTCTCTTTTTAGTTTCTCATGACATCGCAATTATCTGAGTACCATAAAGCACCCACGGTAGGTGATATGGTAAAGGCGTTTAAGATGTTGAATCCGAAAATCAACGTGAACATACTCTCTGGTATGATTGCAAACAAAAGCATAACGTGATATAACTTTTATTTCCATTTGCTAGGTTGCACGATGCTTGAACTTTTTCTCGTAACAACGATGCTTAAAATGAGGCAAAAGGTACTTGGTAATCCTTTTAAACAAAGTCGACACTAAAAACAGCGACTGCCACTTGTTATCACTAAAAGTTTTTGAGGACTTGGAAAAACCGTCTTTTGAGCAAGTTTTTCAGGAGTACCGAGACTTCATCCTAAAGAGACAATCAAAGGTAAGTACTAGTTGATTTATTATCAATCTCACTATTTATCATACTATTGGCCGAGTTACGAAAACTCAAAGCCAAGATAGAAGTGGAATCACGTTTCTTACTTTTTTCTTCTAATTGTTGTATACTGTATCACTAATCTGCTCTTAAATAGTCTGATATGCTTGGTATATACTTATATGAGAAGCCTCTCTGTATGAGAGCTTTTGAGCAGTTGGAGCATATGAGTATTATAGGAGCTGTTAGAAAAACAAGCAGACAAGAAAAGAGATTTGAGCCAATGAGACTTCAAGTATTACGTAATGAGATAATTGAAGCAATGTCAATGCCAACAGCAGATTGTCCAAGCATTCTATTAGAGTGGGCAAGCCGTTGGGTCGATTAATTAAGCGACAACAAATTCACTTTGCTAGCAAGAACTGAATAAAGCTATATTTATAGCCGGTTTTACATCCAGTTTTTTCATGCATATAGGTTTAGCATGAACACCTGAGATTGCCTTAACTCCTTTGTGATGCCATAACAGCATGCAAGATTAATAGTATGAACACCTTTTCTGTTAGCTGTTATTTACCTTTAAGCGGTGAAGGTATTGTTTAGACATTAGACGTTGTATTCAAGTAAGTAATAGTAAATAAGTGAATGCCCAGGAAACCATGTTTTATTGGGCGCTAATCACTATAAGATTGCGGTTTACTTGTACTTTTGTTTGAATGGATGCGGTAATAACGATTGAAAAATTGTTTATTGCTCTTTGGTTTCAACGCTGAAACTGTACTTTTTTTGGCGTTCTGCCATTGAAACATAGTTTTAATTCTTCTTTTTAGATCCAGGTGGTGTAATGTGTCCATGACTAATCAAATCTGCTACAGTATCTACATGAATTGTTTTAATGTACAAGCAAAGAACTAAGAAAGAAACAAGAAAAAAAAAGCTAACCAAGAATACTCTCATTTATCTCCCTGAACTCCACTCCTAGACCTTTTACCTTACTATTATCGTACTCTGGAAATTTACCTTTAAACAGCACGTTAAAATAAACAACCAAAATAAAAATTTCAAAACAACACTGTGTTGTCTTTGCAAACAAAAAAAAAACTCAAATCCTTACCAACATTTGTTTTGATATAATCTTTCATTCCTTTCTTTTCAAAATTCGCCATGAACTTTGTTAATGTAGCACCTGATTTACAATCCAAGTTGAGTGTTGGTATCTTCTTGTACTTGGGATAGTTTGTTTTTAAGAGTTGAACAACCTACAAAAATCATAACGTATCAGCAAAAGGGACCAAAAAAAAAAACAACAAGAACTCACATCTCTCATCGCAACAGTTTCATTACAAGTCAAGTATCTACCACTTGCATCTTCTTTTTCCATAGCAAGTACATGAGCCTTAGCTACATCTCTAACATCAACCATTCCCCATCCTAAAGCATAGTGTAAGCTTGTTGAGAGTCCTCTACAAAAGAAAAACTGAACTAAGGTTGTACCTAAGTGTAAGATTGCTGGCATTCCTCCCATCATTATATTTTTAAGTATCTTGTTACTTTCATTCAACGACGTATTAAGCGCAGGACCAATGACAACGAAAGGCTATGAAACAACCAGTTAAATCCAAGAAAACAACGTTTGTACTTTGCAAAAAAAACACCAAAAAAAAACCAAAAAACTGGAACTTACATTTATAACAACTAAATCCATGTCATTATCTTTAGCATACTTCCATCCTGCTTTCTCAGCTTCAACTTTACTGAAGTAATAAGGATTTCTGGTAAGTGAAGACTAAAACAAACAATCAACAAAACCACCATGGTAACAATATTTAGCAATCTACTGGTTCTCCAAAAACACGTGATTTCTTCATGCCCAGCTTCGCGAAAATAGTGCAAACTCTAATTAAACTTACCTTTGTGTTCCAATCTGCTTCAGTGTATTTTTTAATAGGTTCATCTGTAATAGCAGCCTACAACCAAAACGTCAAAAAACGCCTTAAAAAGCAAAAAAAACAATCTCAAAAAAGAGTGCTTTACGTACCATAGAAGATGTAAGAACAACTCTCTTTACACCAGCAGCTTTAGCAGCTTTCATTACATTAAGTGTACCGTTAATAGCAGGATCCTAAAAGACATGTTAGTTCAAAACCTTGATTTGTCTAAAAAAGGAAAATTGGCAATATTTCGTAAGATAGTGGTTTCGAAGTTTGGTTTTTTTGTAACGCACAACGAGCTCTTTTTGGGGATCTGTTACGTCAATAATGTATGGTGAAGCCATATGCATGACGTAGTCACAACCTACACCGAAAATAAGGATAACTGACTTCGTAATTAAATAAAACCGTTTTCTTACCTTGTATGGCATCGTCAAAAGCTCCAGGAGTCATCAAGTCCGCTTTAAATAGTTCTAAATCGCCTTTCATCGATTTGAGGTGTTGGACTTTTTTTGCGTTTGTTGGATCTCTGCATGACCCTTTAACCTTATACCCCTTCTCAAGGAGCTGTTTAATAACCCATGAAGCAATAAACCCTTCAAGTAGGTCACAAAAGCAGGAAATAGCCAAAAGTACCTGTAGCGCCTGTAACGCATACTGTAGTTTTTGAAGATATCATTTGTTCCTTCTGCATGTTGTTTTGTATTGTTTTGTTTTAAACCGATTTAACTAAAAGATTTTAAGTCAATTCTGAAAACACTGCGAGTTTTCGGGCGAACTTTTACTCGTTTTCGTGAAAAATACTTACAATTTTAAAACTTCAGAATCTATTGACTATTCCGAATCCACTAAGTGTCAGTCGCAGCTAATCAAAAATTTTCCACCAGTTTCCCCGCATCGGATATTTCGACTTTGGTGTTTAAGATAAACAGAATTCGTATTTCTCTCGAAGTGTCAGACACGTCAACGGCATAGAACCAAATAGTAGTGTTTACAGGGATGTCGTTTTCGGCGAGGAAATGTGAGCAAGCTACAGAATTCGTTTAAAAAAAACGGCCGAGGAACCGGAAACGAATTCATTTTGTACTCTTGTCAAACTTATTAATATCATTACTAAACAATTCAAACACATAGAACAACACACCATGTCTTCAAAGATCCTCTTTATCATCACAAATAACTCCAAGATGGGTAACAATACCGAATACGCTGTTCTCACTAAAGCTGGTTTCGCAATTGACTTCTCTTCGTAAGACACCTTGTGATGTCGGTAGTGAGCAATACAAAGACAAAATGAGGCATCAAAATCACACCTCCTGACGCTAGTATAGCTTTTACAATGACGCTGATATTCAAAAGCGCATGCAAAATACACTTGTCACCTCGAAAGTGAACCCTGCCGATTACGTCGCTGTTTTCTACCCAGGTGGTCATGGACCAATGTGGGATCTTCCTGAGGATGAAGCTGTAGGTGCAGTTGCAGCAAAGGTATACGAGAATGGTGGTGTAGTAGCCGCTGTATGCCATGGACCAGGTACCTTTCAAACGAATTTGGATTGCTAGCGTCTCTTTCTGTTTTTTCGTCTTCTGTTCTATCTCTTACCGTGTTCTTCTAGTTGGCCTTGTTCCTATCAAGCTATCCAACGGAAAATACCTTGTTGATGGAAAGAAAGTAACATCATTCACCAACAGTGAAGAAGAAGTTATGAAAATGACTTCAACAATGCCTTTCCTTCTTGAAACAAAATTAGGCGATTGTGGTGCTAAATTCGTTGGGCCAGATTGGCAAAATCATGTTGTTGTTGACGAGCGTCTTGTAACTGGACAAAACCCTGCATCTGCTACTAGTGTAGGTGAAGAGATGGTCAAGTTGCTAAAAAAGTAAGCCAATAATTCTTATGGAAAGAAGGAAAAAAAAAAGAAAGAAATGTCTTCGGTAACTTGTTGTTATCGTCCTCTTTTTTCTCTTGTTAAATAAACAATGTAGTTGTTAAAACTAGTATGATTATTTTTGGTTTTCTGCAGTACACTATTTATGGGATATGTAAAAACGTGTTGAAAGTCAAAGTCACGTGCACTATAAAAAATTTTATCACGAAAATTGTATTTTATTCATTTTTTTGCTGTTGTGCACTTCGTAATGTCGCTTCATCAATGATTATATACCAAATCCGCAACCTTAATGTAATAGGGCTAGTTTTATGATAATTTATATTATTAGTTCATGCAATGAGCAAAAAAATTGTTAGAAGTTTAACTTTTTGAGTAGCATACTGGTGATTGAGGGTGCTTTGCACATGCAATACTGGCTAGTCTTAATACCTTTTGTTCAACAGTTAACTAGGCTTAATAGAAGCCTTTAGCTACTTTAATTGTTGAACTGTTACCATAAGCTAAAGCTCAAAGTGAGCGACATGCCAACCTTGACAATTCGTTTGTAAATTGTTTCTTCTACATACGCTGAACTACTAGCACAACCTTCATAGCCTCATTTCCAGGTCAAGTAAGATTTTAAAGGTCGTACTTCGTTCAACGGCGATTCTTTTTGCTCTTTCTAGCACAAAATCTCCCCACTATAGCATGAAATGTCTCAATTAAAGACAACAAACAAACATCAAAAAAAACATTCTGGTTTTTTTAATTAATTTTGTACAATGTAATTTCATCGTGGTCTCCAATATATATTGGAGACCTACCCTCCCATTTTTCCAGAACCAACTCTTAATATTAAACACAGATGTCTATTTGCTTAAAAATCAATTTCAGCAATTGTAATATCTGCAAACGGATCATCTTCCTCAGCTTGATTACCAGCGTTAATAAAAAAGGCATCAGCATCAACAAATCCTTCCTCGTTTGTAACTGCAGTTGTAACCTTTGGCTTCTTTACAGGAGATGTAACTGTAGCAACTTGTGGATGTATAGCATGCTCTTGTAGATGCTCAAACTTTTCCTCAACAATCTTGAGCTCTTCTTCCTAGCAACAAGCATTAATCAACCGAAACTCATACACCAACAAGAAAAACAAGGACTGATCAAGTACGTACTTCTTCTGCGCGCTCTTGCTTCATAATAGCTTCAAGTTCCGTTTGAATTTGAGTCCACGCCTGGAGCTCTGCGCCAAAACGTGCAGGTCTATAAAAATATTTGTAAGTCACTGGGAGAAATAAGGATAGATTTACCTTTGATGCATTTGAGCATAGTAGCTATTATAGCTAGTTATCAAAGTTTTACACTCCTTACATGTGCTAATATACCTAACACCTCTAATCTCATTTATATTATTTTTAAACTCAGACACTTGCTAAACAAAGAACAAAGTTAGAATCCAAAAAAAAAACTCTGAAAAAAAAACCAGAAAAAACAACTCCATCTTGGTTGTTTTAACGTTCAATCTTCTTCTTACCTCTTGCATCTTTTTGATGTCCAAGAACTTCTTCTCCCATTCAAGTAAAATACGCTCCTCTAAATCACCAAACCCTTTCTCTAGCGTTGGTTTTGGAGCAGTAGCAGGGCCAGAGAACCATGCCATCCAAGAAGCATTATCAACTGAATAATACTGTGCAAAATAACGTGCACACTGAACAAGACCTCTGTACTGTGTAAACACTTGCTTATACTGAAGTACAGACTTTATCCAGTCCTCTTCTGTACGCTATAGTAAAAAAAATTAGACCAAAAAAAATCTCTTTCTGCTCTTGCTTACCGGTGCTGGCATTACTGAAAGACCTTCCCAGCTTGACTTTGTGTTTGCTGACTTCAAATGGCTAATAGTAGCAACAATAGATGTTTGTTGATCCAATTGTCCTTTAGCTTGTTGTAGTGATTGTACTTGGACTTGAATAGCTTGTATCCACTCACGCATTGATTTATCATTTGAGCACTGTATGATAAGTTCCTTTCCTTCTGAAGGAACAAGGAAAGCATGTTCAAACTCATGCAAATGTTGTGCATAAGAAGGAGGAGCAACGTCCTTAAAAGGAGCAATACTAGTGTGATTCACAAAGTCTAAAATCAATCCACCAAGTGGTTCATCTTCTATCTGTGGTGGAGCTCCCTGTCGGCAGAAAAAAATCAGTTCATCGGCTGAAAAAAAAAACGACACAAGAAGTAGGAAAAGAAGGACGTACATGCTCGCCTGCCTTGTAATAAAGCAAGTAATTGCACCATAGTGCAAAGTATTTACCTTCCCACGTTACAGTAGGATCTTTCATATCTCTTCTTCTCTCAAAACCTTCAATCACAGTATCACCCTTTAACCTGCCCCAAGGGAACATTGATACTTTAACCTGAGCTGCCATGGCTGTATCAACCATAAATTGCTTACCGCCTCTTGCTGAAGAAGCTTTGGCGTTTGCTTTCTTCTAAACAACTAAAATTAGCACTCTCTTGATACTTTGAAGCACGTGCTGTGCTAGAATTTCAGAAAAAAATGTAGAGCGTACTTTTTTTGCCCATTTTGGTAATTTCTTCCCTTTGACAACATGAAGTATCTCGTCAGCTCTTATACGCTGTTCATTTAATGATTTATCATTGTCAACAACTAAATTTAAAAAAAAAAGAGATCAATACAAACGAGCCTTTCCCTTCAAAAAAAAAAAACGTACAGTCTCCGTCATCTGTTAAAAGCATTCCTTTTTCTTGATTCAAATGATACTTTGATAGAATATCATCTATGAGGTTTGACACATGTGCATCGAAATCAAGTTGTACACGATCCGTAGCACCCTTCATAATAATACTCATTAGCACGTAGTAATCATAGAAGAAATACATCAATACAAACGTACTTTTGGTGTTTTAAAATTGATAAATAATGGTCGCTTCTTGAACTCTAGTAATTCAATATTACCAGGGTTATAAGTTCCGAAAGATGCAGCGTTATCATATATTTGATCGCTGTCAGGATTAATAAGAACATAAGGATCCAATTCAAAGTATGTCAAGTTAGCTTTCTCGCCAAGAATCTAAACAAAGTAAACAACTTGTTTTTCAAAAAAATCAAAAACCAAAAGGGTGCAAGTACCTCTAAAGCGCCTTGTACAGTGCAATCAAGGGGAAATCGAACTTTCTTGGTGGCATCGAGTGTAGGTGTAATCATACGGATTCTACACGTCACAGAAGGTCCATCGAATCTTGGAGATGCTATAGGTGCATTCATACTACTTTGCAAAGCGTTACAAAGCAGAAAAAAAATTATGAATTTTTGAAAGTAAAAAAATTAAAAAACGATGAAGAAATGTACCGTGGTGGGCTAAGAGCAGCAGTTGTTTGGATAGGAGGGATATTTGCTCGAGGTAGTGATGTTACTGGAGGAGATGTGACAAGTCTTGGTGGAGCTGCTTGTAGTGATCCACCGCGTTTTGGAGCTACAGGTGGCAAACCCATTGGTGGTGGCGCACGTTTTGGTACCATGTGGGCTGGTGGAAGTCCAGTTGGAGGACCTTTGCGTTGTGGTGGTAAACCCATTGGCGCCAAATGAGCTGGTGGCAACCCTGTTGGTGGCGGCGCGCGTTTACCGACTGGAGGAAGTTGTGGTGGCAAACCAGTTGGTGGTGGTGCACGGTTTGATGCCAAGTGCGCTGGTGGACCATTACGATGAGGTGGCAAACTTGGAGGTAAATCTGTTGGTGGAGCGTTTCTCTGTGGTGGCCTCGCTCCAAACTTTGGTACAGCGCTTGGAAACTTTGGTGGGAGACCTTTTGGTGGACCTGCGCGCTTTGGTGCTATTGGTTGCCTTACAGGTTGTGATGGAGGTAATCCGCCTGGTGGTAGCTTTCTTGGGGGTAAAGCAAATTTCTTAGGCCCGTTTACGTTTACTGACGCGGAGAAGCCTGGAGGACCACGTTTAGGTCCACGAGCCTATGCAATTTTTAGTTTTGGTTTTTATTTTGGTCATTTACCTGTGCTTTCTTTCCTGCAAGTAGGTTCATCTGTTACAAAGAAATTATGACTAGAAGGTGATATAAATGACCTTTTTTAGAGCATACCTGAGACTGTCGCTTTTTGGCTTGTATTTGCGCTATAACTTTCGCACGTTGCTCAGGAGGCAACGACTGAAGTTTTTGCAAGAGGGCAGCTTGTCGAGCCTTTGTATCTGCCATATTGGTTTTTTACGTTAAAAGTATAGCGTCAAAGTATAAAATAGGCGTAATCTAATTGGGTATTGTTAAAAAAAGTCAACGGAGACAAATTTGTACAGAAAATATCACACCCTTGTTTAAACAGCCTGTTGGCTTCGCAGGCGCATGTTGTCGCCGGTTAATGGCCATAGAAGTAGATGCGGTTCGTTATTACGACCACAGCGCATCACTAGATCCCCATCATCGCTTTGCGACTTTTGTTTTAAAGTTATAAGCAAGTTTTTGATACTATGTAACGGGAGCAGGCGAAAAGCACGGTTATTGAAACTTCAAAACGCTCCACCACAACTAGTAAAAATGGTACATTGGCGTCATCATTATCACTCCTTACCGTACAATAGCTTCTAAACCGCCTTGCGCGCAATCGAAAGCTCGACACTAAGTACGCAATTGCTTACACACGGATATTGCCTCACGTAAACCCTACAGCTCTTTACGGCTTATCTTGAACGCCTGTCATGTGCAGGAGTTGGATTTATCACGTTGTTCTCAGGTAGACTTGAAACAAATAACATGGCGTTATTTGAATCTAAAAGTACTATCCCTGAGGAGTTGCCACGCAGTGACGGATTTCATTTTGGTCCACAGTACGTCATTTACAGTTTTTTAAACTCCAAATACAATACCGGGTACGCTTAATAGCGTATTTTACGCGTGATTGGTACAAAAATCCACGTTAAATTGTTAACTAAAAAAACAAGTCGTAGATTTCATTGCTTATTCAAAACCTTAGTTGTAAATAACTGCTGCAAACTGGAGAGCTTGAATTTATCTTTTAACAAAAAGTTAACGGATAATGGTATTCTCAGAGCGTGCGTCAAATGCCCGAATTTAGTTGATATCGATCTTTCATGGACGTGTATAACTGATGCCTCACTTCAACACGTTGCTGGCTATTGTACAAATCTAATGAAGCTTAATGTGAGCTCATGTAAGGTACGTCATTTAAAATAACCAAAAGGGCTGTAACGTCGCGAAATCTGGCGTTTAATCTCAGAGTAATTGACATGAACTTTTCGGATCTCGACAATTTTTTTGAAATTTGTTTTCTTTCGTCTTGCGGTTTGTTATTATTCGTTTTATTACAGTTTCAATTCAGTTTTAGAAAAATATTAGCTTAGCACGTGTCACGTGATTTATTGTTTATTTTACTTTTTTTTTTCATAGCTCTTTGATCGTTCTAAGTCTTCTTTTGATTTTTGATATTATATTTCTTGCTGATCTGAATAATACAGAAAATCACGTCAAAAGGTGTCACAGACTTGCTTACTTCAGATATACCTCTTGTATGGCTTGAACTTAAAGGATCAACGATAGTGGATCCAATACTAAGATCAACAACACTACAACATCTAAATATTGCAAACTGTTTCCTTATTACAGCAGAGGCTTTGAACACTATAGATTGTCCTAAATTAAGCGATTTATGCTTATCATCTTCAAAGTCTTTGGGCGATGCATCTATACAAGTTATAACAACAAGGTGTTCTTCACTACAAACTCTTGATATTCAACATACAAACATAGTTAAGCCTAATTTTTCAGAAACAACATCTCTTACAGCGCTTGGGATGAGCGGATGTAGTAAGCTAGCTCCTGAGTGGCTTAAAGATATAACAAAACAGTGTAATCGTTTACAACATTTATATTTGAATGGTACGCGGATAACAGACGATTCTTTGGCTTCTTTGGCAAAGGTATGCTTCTTTTTTTTTTTCAATGACTGAAATCTGATTTTAATTTGTATCATTTTTATAGACACGTATGATGCGTATAATCGATGTGGGTAGATGTAAAAATATAACAGATGCTGGGGTACATAATTTTAAAGAAAATTAGCCGAAGCGAATCGAGTGGTTGTTCGCGAAAAGATTCTTATTTTATTCTTTGTTCTGATCTTTTTTGAAGGTGTCAAATATTGCTAAACACTGTCCACTTGTAAAGTCAGTTGACCTTAGCTGGTGTGAGATAACATATGCTTCCTTAAAACATCTACAACGTTGTACCCGGTTACAAGAAGTTAAAGTCTTTGGTTGCACGAAAATTGATGAACACAGCGTTGAAGAATTTCGAGTACGTTCAAAAAAAAAAAAAAAAACAAACTCAAAGAAAATATTTTGTTGATGTTCATTTACCTTTGTGTTAGAAACAACGTCCAGAGATAGAACTAGGCGTTGTGAGAAACGAGAGGGACTGGAGTATGTTCGAAAGTTTGTAAATTTGGCAGGAGTGTCTTCTGGTCCCGTTAAAAAACAAAATAAAAAAAAATTCAAGCGCAAAATGAACCATTTTCTTCTGCCTGTGAAGCATCTTGACTTTCTTAACCCACAAAGTCGGTTAAATAGTAGTTATTACTGCAAATACATTAGCAATGGCTGCAAGAGTACCATTAAATCACGGCGTGCCACATTATATTCCAACTGAGTTTCATGGCTATCAAGTACCTCTCTACGCGTTGCGACGCGTCATTGATGGCTTTTAGGTACAATTCAGTCCGTTTGAAGAAAACTTGCTAGCTGTCGCTACAGCACAAAATTATGGCTTGCTTGGCAACGGAAAGCTTCACATATTCGACGTACAAAACAATGCGTCACCACCTAGAGAAATCGCTTCATTTTACACAAGAGATTGTATATATGACGTAGCATGGTCTGGTACGTACTAATTAGCATTATTGGCCAAATCTGGGGTAACATTAACATTCCCAGTCATTTTTTATGCTTTTTTACGTACCTACGCATTGTAACGCGCCTACAATTATGATAGACGTACAAAACAAATAAATCGCTTAATTTCATGATTTGGAATCAACCACAACTCACTTTATTCTTTAGAAGAGAATGAAAGACACTTGCTTACGGCTCTTGGAGATAAATCAGTTAAACTATGGGATTCTCAAGGTGGACCAAATAATCCTCTAAGGAGCTTCCAAGAGCATAACGGAGAAGTATTTTGTGTTGCTTGGAACATGTTGGTACGTCTTTTAAATTAAAACAAGACGAGAAAAAACGTCAAACGGTATTTTTTTTTTGGTTGACACTCTTGGATTAGAGGAAAGATTTATTCGCCAGTTCGTCATGGGATCAAAGTATAAAAGTGAGTCAGCTATAAATTAAGGGTTTTTCTTCTAACCTAGCTTAAGATTTGGACTCCTGCGAGACCACAAGCGATACAAACTTGGGCTGAACATAAATATTGTGTATATGAAGTTTCTTGGTCTCCAGCTGTACCAGAGCTCCTTGCTTCAGCGTCAGGAGACTCTAGAATAATGTTATTTGACATGCGACGTACGTTTGGCTCCCAGGAGAAAAAAAAAACATCGAGAGAGCGAGTACTAATTGTTTTTTTTGTTGTTTAGAGCAAGCTGCTGTTAATTCAATTCTTGGGCATAATGGAGAGGTTCTATCTTGTGATTGGAACAAATATAATACAAACTTACTTATATCTGGTTCAGTAGACAAAACAGTTCGTGTTTGGGTAAGTTATGAAGCACCAAATGATTGTGTGTGACATAAATTCACTAAAAACTGATTTTTTTGGTTTTAGGATATCAGGCGTCCAGAACGTGAAGTGAAGCTTCTCATTGGCCATGACTTTGGTGTTAGACGTGTTAGATGCTCTCCTCATGCTGAAAATATCATGGCATCAGTTTCTTAGTAAGTAGCCCATTGCGAAGTGTCGCATTGGTTTTTTTTTCTCTTTTTTTCTCCGTTGCTTACCTTCCCTTAGTGATAGGACACTTGTTGTATGGGATGCACAAAATCCAACGCCGCTCATACATAAAGCAGCACAGCATAATGATGCTGCTATAGGCCTTGATTTTAACATTTTTATTGACGGCAAGATCGCAACTTGTGGATGGTAAGAGTTCTTTGTTTTGTTGGTGACATTTTCTAATTGCTTTTTTTCAAGGGATGCTTCCACTTTTGTTGGTCATTTCACTACACCTGGAAAGTTCTCAACACAAGGACCAGCTCCTGGTCAACCTGGAGGCATGCGCCATCCAGGAATGCCACAAGGACATGGACAAATGCCTATGACATCTCCTGGACCGGTAGCTAAAATTCCACCACGACCAAACTAGCATTTTTTTTTTGTCTGTGTTGTGTACAAAGTAAAAAACCAGTTTATGTACTTTTTTGGCGTTTTTTTGTATAACACTCATGCCTGGTGTTTGGTAATACGGAAATGGCAGCGATCAGGGAATAGGAATAGAAGTTGTTGGTTAAAATTATGTATTGAAGAAAAACGTTTATTTTTTTACAAAGTTGGATTTTGCAGGCTAATTGAAAGGCATCTATCTATAGATATGATAACCAACAACAAGATTTGTATTAGAGTCCGTTTATTACTTGCTACTAGTCAAAGTAAGGATTTTCAGGAATTAAGTTTTGACAGATCAATCAGAGGCATTTCAGGATCTTCAGTTTCTGATAGTGTTTTATAGAGGGTACTGAGCATTTATAAAGTTTATTTGCTACGATGTTCTAAAGTTCAATACAGTACTAACAGATGAGGTTTAAATAGATTCGAAGTGCTTGGAAGCTGATCAACTATGAGGTATCACGTGACAACCATGTGAGTTTTCCAACTAACAAAACATTCAGTACACAACGTCAAAATGAGTCAAAATAACGACAAAAAGTAGACAGACGCAGGCTTGGAATATATTGTGTTCTGGCCGTGCGAATCAATTAGTACGTTTGTAACTAACATTTTGACTTAACGATTAGTATCGTAGCTTCAGTGTGTTTAGATTAACAACCGACGAGCTGATTGGGCGGAAATCGTCAAAAGTTCACTAATATTTTTTTTTTGGCACGTGATACTGATTGACTTTTTAAAGTACAGATGTGGGAAGAAAAAGAGTTAGAAGATTTCGAGACTACAAAAAAAAGCTATCTTGTAGAAGCCGGTGAAGATGGCCTAGTATTCGTACACGAGAAAAAGGAAGGCAGTAACACAGTAGATCTCTTCCTCTTGGAATACGGTAGAACATCCAACATTCTGGTTTTTTTTCTGTTTTTTTTTTCTGTTTCTCAGCTTCTCTGTAGGTTCATGGAAATGGAAGAAAATGAGATCATTTGAGATTGACACGGACATGAGACAATTTCCAAAATTTTTTATAGCACAAGGGAAGTTATGGAGTACGTTACATTCTTTTCTTTTTGCAATCTAAATTTTTTTTTTGACAGGTTTCTACTCAACACGAAAAATCAAAAGTTCAGTTGGATTATTTGATATTGAGTCAGGAAAGTACCAAAAGATACTTCATGTCAAGATTTTGGGAGATGCTATTTATGGTAGCTTACCTTTTGATCGTATTGGACATACTTGTATTGTACATGATGAAAAAGTAGGTATGTACATGTAGTTGAAAACCTACAATAAGTCATGAGTTGTTCTATGATCAATTTATACTAAACTTACCAATAGTCGTAATGGGAGGACACCGTAATATTATTGGTTACCATTATGTAATTAAAGATGTACGAGAATTCAATCCAGGTACTACTTACCAATAAAACTGTAATTTATCAAAAAGATTGACAAGGTTTTTTAGAAACAAAGACATGGAGCATGTTATGCCGATGTTTAAAGAATTTGGATAGTCCAGGTGTGCTAATGGTTTAAGTTTCTTCTTCGTTTTATAGCATTTACAGTAGGCATCTTTGTTTTGATTAACTTTATGTTTAATCAAAAGGAAAGGCCATAAAGTTTAGGACCTTCACTTTGTGCTACTATTTTTTTTCTTTGTGTTTACTAGTTAGTTGGACGGCAATGGCATGCAATGGCACCTGTAGATAAAGACCATATACTTATACATGGCGGCACCATAAAGCAAATAGGATCTGTTGTTGGTACATTTGGACCGTAAAGCTCCTTTTTAACTAAGTACAAATTATAGGTGACTTATGGCTATTTCATGTCAAACGAAGAGAATGGACCAAATGCAAGATTAATCGTGCTGTCATTATTGCTAGGCATACGTTAACAAAAGTTTGTCATAACAAGTGGGTGAGTTATGGTGGAATTACCAATGGCGGAAAGATACATAACGAGACATGGTTACTAACACGTGGTACATACTAGTTTGGTTTTTCTTTCCTATTTCTTTCTCACCTACTTTTTCTTTCAAAAAGAGGAAAGAACAATCAAGTTCAAATGGGAGCGATTGGAATGTACTGGTGGTCCACGTGTTTGCTTTCATAAGGCCGTATATATCCCGCATTTGAATAGTGTGTGTATTAAAGGTAATCTACAATTGGTTATGTAGTTATGTACTTACAAGCGTTCTAGGTGGTTACAGACACTATTATTTCGCTGCAAACAGTGTATACTTGTTAAATGGAGACGAGCTCTGGGGAAAGCAGTCAAATCCAACTGTTGGATCGTTAGATAAAAGTTACTTTACACCAGATGCGGTTTCGTATGAACAAGATGCGTTACAAGTCAATGAGTCAGAGGATGAGAGTAATGAAGAGGATTTTGATGAAAATGGCGAGGATATATTTCAGGTTGGTGATGAAGATAATTCAACAAGGCGAATAGCGCCTTCGCTTATCGAAAATGAAAGTGAAGTGGTTAGTGATGTATCAAATATTGTTAAGTTAATAGCGTATCAGGAGAATCTTCACTTCAACAGTAGCTTTTGGGATAGACCAGGAAGCAATGATACTGATTCATCAGACAGTGATGAATACGAAGAGAGCGAAAACAGTGTATTTAACGATATGATTGATGAATGTGCTGTATGAGACGTTTTTTTTTATTTGAAGAATTTTTTTATCTTTGTTACTCACGTGTTCGTAAAGGAAAAGTGGCATGAAGAAGAAGAACCGAAATTGTGTGCTTGGGATTTTTGGAGTTCGTTTAAGACCCAAGAGGATAGAGATATCAGACTTGATATATTTGAATATCCAAAACAAAAACAAATTAACAAAGTATGTTCTCTAGTACCTTTAAAACGCTTACAATTCACCCTAGCGTCTTAACGTTATTTCAAAGCTGCTTGGTGATAGGGTGTCTATTAATCAAGTCGAACAAACTGTTAACAATTATTGTGAATGCGAATGGAGAATAGGTGTGTTAGAAGGAGAAGAGCCTGAAAAACCTGAACCAAAGCCGAAACTGAAACAACTTCAGCGAACATCTACCATCCCACAACACAGACCAATGAGTGATGGAACATCAGAATGGGTTGTTTTAGATAGTGATGATTCAGAAAGTGAAGGAGAGAGACCAGAAAATAGACACAACACTAGTACAAAGAAAGATGATGAGTTGGTGTTCCTAGGCCGTTTAGAAAGCAATCAATCCTCACCAGGTATGTAATCAAAACGCTTTGACAAGTGCTCAATATGTTTATTATCAATAGAAAATGAGCCAGTGTGTTCTTGGGAAATAGGCGGTGTAGTAAGAGAGGTAGGTGTAGAGTTGCCTCTTTATGAGGAATCCACACCCAAAAAAAGGAAAAGGCCTTCTACAACTGCACCGATGCTGAACCGGAATAGCCAGAAAAGGTATGCATATATTACAAGACGGGCTGTAGGATGGGTTTATGCTGACTGTATTTTTTTTGTTTACAGGGCCAGGGTAACTAAGAAAATAATATGGAAGGAAAAAGAAGTAACTGTTGATCTCATTCTAAACCCGGAAGAAAAAGATAAAAGAAAGCACGTTTCAGTGCCAAAAGAGGTCAATACAAGGTGAACACCTTTCAACAACGTGCTGGATTATTCACTAACTTTTTTCAAAAGGCTACAAGACTTTCAGAGGAAAGGTGCAAAGTTTCTTTACAAGATAGCTACAACAACTGGAGTACGATATATTTTACTCGGAATATACAACTTGTTCGTGTTTTTTGCTTGCAGCAAACTTTGTGTCACATCAGCACAACTGAGAATACACTAGTTTTTATCATCTCGTTGTTTTTGTTTGCTTTATGTTTTTTAACCACGTGTTTTTTCATCTTTAGGGTATTCTTGGAGATGACATGGGTTGTGGAAAGACAGTTCAAGTCCTTGCTTTATTATACGCCTTTAAAGCATCTAAACCGACTGAAGTTATCAACCTTACTGGAGATAATCTATGGTATGATAATACTACTCTAGTAGTTGTGCCAAACATATTCATCCTTCAATCATGGCAAGGTACTCAACCTTAAAAAATGACAGTTAAGCCCTTGTGATGCTCATTCTCTCTCAGATCAAATCATTTCTTTCAATTCTCTTTTCTCCGACGAGCAAGACCATTTAAAGCTTACTTATGGAGTGTACCATGGTAAGGATACTTTTACAGCATATGAGGATGTCAAGAAAGGATATGATGATATTCTACTAACAACAGCTGCGACATTGACTGGGAGTGATCACAAAGACAAACTCAATGTTGATTGGCGCATGATTGTCTTTGATGAAGTTCACATGTTCAAGAAAGACAGTGGGAAACGATACAAGATATTGAAGGCGTTCAAATGCAAGTCAAGGATTGGTCTCACAGGTACTGTGTTTCAAAACAGTCCAAGTGAATTGTGGGCCACGATCAGCCTTGTGGTACGTTAGAAAGTCATTCACATTGTTTGTTCCTGATGTCTAAAGGTTAATGACTACATGGATAAAGGTTCATTTGAGAAGCAGTTCGCCGGACCAATAAGACAAGCTCTATCTAATGAGGCATCTTACATTGATGTTGATCTTGGTGAAACTGCTGGAAAAGAACTACAAGAGCAATTGAAACATCTCATAGTAAGGAGGCACAGGAGTGTTTGGAACAAACCAGGATTACCACCTGCGCTACCACGTGCGTTCCCTCTACTTTCCTCAGCACTTTTTTGTAATTTTTTTAACTGGATGTAGCTATAACAAACTATAAAATAGTCCTTCCTCTACTCAAGGAGCAAAAGATAAAGATGAACAAGATATTGCACCCGGGTGCTCACACCATAGTAGAAGCAGGAACAGCTAATAAAATAGCTGTTCGTACGTTGCAAAAATAACACGTGGCTTGTGATTTGATTTTTACCTTTTTTGTTTAGATCCTTTGCTACCTGATGTGTATCAGAAAAAGATTAGACTTAGGGATATTGACTATAGAAATGTTTCTCAAGACTCGCTGAAGCTTCAATTTCTTGAAAAGGCTATTCGTTGGTTCTCAAAACAGGAGTCTTACACTAAAGTTTTATTGTTTTGCAAATATGTTAAGACGCTACAGTTTGTTGAAAAGTTTCTTCGAGCAAACAAAATAGCCAAACATGTTAGAAAAATAATAGGTGATCAATCTGAGAACAAACGCTCAGAACACATCACGTGGTTCAAGAAATTAAAAGATAATGGTATTCTGTTGATAAGCAGAGACACGCTCAGTGAGGGTGTCGGAATAGTAGGTATGTGAAAATAAGAAAGAATGACGAAAAGGTAATTTTGTTCCTAACCAGTCTTTTATCTAGAAGCATCTATAGTTGTATTTCTTGAACCATTCTTCAACCCATCAAAACATGCTCAGGCATCAGCAAGAGTACATAGATTTGGACAGAGTAAGTTTTGTCTACACTTCAATTCCTCCTTTTTTCTTTTTTTTTTTTTCTCCTTCTTACTTATTGTTATTAGAATGTCACGTGCATACTTTTATGCTTGTTTCTGGTGCTATAGAGGAAAAAATTGAGCAAACGCAGTTAAAAAAGAAGATAACGCGTGCAAGGATGCTTGACAATGCACATGTAAAGGCTGTTGATGACAAAATTGTTACGTACAAAAAGCCTAAATTATCCAGCACAGATGCATCAGTTAAACCTGTCCTTATAAGCGATATGAGAAAAGAGATTGCAACAAACAACGCGCATCATAATATTCATAGCGCTATGATTCAGATTGTCAAGGATTTGGCAGATGATGGTAAGATAATCGACTTGGAACTTAGATACCAAACATATAGCGAGTATAAAGCAAGCAAGGATATGATGAAGAAATTGAGTGAATCAAATGAGGATACAATTAAAATACTTGATAATGAAAACGCGAAAGAGTCTACTGGTCCAAGCATTGAGGATGTAAAAGATTAATTTTGTTTCCAATAAAACGCTCTTGTTTTACTGACAAGTGTAAATCATTTACTAACAACATTGACACTACAGAAAGGTGCAGGCTTGTTCTTTTAGATGTACAGAATGTAACAACCTGTGTTGAACCTTCCATCGTATTTGCGACATATGTGTGGATGCGATAAAGCGACAAACACGTTTAGATGCTCCTCAGCCCAAGCCATCTGCAAATATTGTTTTACCCTCATTGAAAGATGTTTAAACACGACAACTCGAGGCCTTTTTTTGGTACCTCACATAGTCCGCTACAACCAAATTTCTATGAGTGATGCGGTAGCAAGGCAGGGCGTAGGCCTTTCTGGGGCGCATATTAGACAGGATTTTTTGCACAAGAATCCATGGATTGGGTAAAAAAAAAACAATGTCAAAATAACTTTCTAGGTACAATTAATACAGTACAAATTACGCTTCCCAAAGCATAAGACTGAAATTAGAACAGTTTCTTTCCCTCTCCACGTCTAAGCCGATTACTGTTTTTAGCTACATGTGTGCCTAGTGCGAACGGGAAGTATTTCCACGTTTGAACTAACACCGATAGTTTGTTTGGACGTTTAGCGTGTGTAGTACCTCTCTACAGAAACATACATACAACGACTCTACTTAACTCCACTAGTTCCGTCGTTCTAATAGCTGTCTCGTATTGTCACCACCTACGTAAGTTTCAAATTTCCATAGCCTGCACTCTTATTCGATGGTGTATGTTAGTTAACACGCAGGTACGCTCTTATTCACTACCGCGTCATACAACGCGAGTGTCCTTTCACTTAAGCCGCAGGAAAAAAAGTGGTAATTTTGTAGGAGAGCGTGTCACTATTCTGTACTGGTAACCATATATGTTATAAAAGCTACCCGTCATACTGTGGTTTTGTTCTAAAGCTTCACTACAACCGAATATTTCCTAGCAATCCCAGAACATTTTAACTGCCGGCAATTCACGAAAAAAAACAAAGGCTGACTTAAGTCGCATGGCATATATTCTGAACATAACAATAATTACATACAAGAACAACAACAACTCTTGTTTATACACCCACCCTCTTTTAAAGAAAAAAAAAAGGATACAAACATCAATCGTAGCATACAAATATGAGTGATAATCAAAAGTCATTTTTTGAAAAGCAGTTCGGAAAGAAAGCTGATTGGCATCATACAGATCCAACAAAAGAATGGTGGTTAGGTCATCCTTTCACTAAAAAGGCTCACTTGGATTACGTTGGTTCGTACAAGCTAGCACATGACCCAAAGCACTTTCAAATATTTCGCTTTCCAAACGATATTCATCATACAAAGAGGTCTTTCTACAGCGTATGGATAAGAAATCCTGGCGTACGTCAACTTTGATTTTCTCCACAAAACGATAAAACAAGTTAACCTGTCAAGCACTCTTCTTGTATTTCTCTTCTTTTAATCGCCCAAACGGCAACAGGTTTTCACAACTTGGTTTTAAAAAAAAACCGTTTAAATCTTGAATAAAAAAAACGTTTTCCCCATCACCTTACACTCGTTTTAACGTCTCTCACGTGATTTCTGACGCTCCTTCTTTAGAAAAATATGCAGCTAACACTAGTCACGTTGGGTTTTACAGCAATCGGCTATTTTATACTTTACCGCCTTCAATGGCTTGATAACTCCATCAGGTATGTAACGAACTTTAGGCGGTTTTTTTTTGTTGAGATCCTTCAATTAAAAAACAGTTTAGCTGGAAAGCAAAGCCAATACCGCACTTAGAACATAAGTCCTACCATGGCATTGAACGGTATAAGATCCTAGGTTATGGCATGGGACCACAATACCTAAGGTTACAGAGTATTGAACCTAGTATTGTACCTGGTGTTCCAGAGCAAAGCGAGTTTACTCCAATGGCAGAATACTCAACCAGACAACAACCTTCTCCAATTAAATTTGATCTTGACTCGTTTAACAACTTAGCAAATCAAGACTGGGACTAAGACCTTTGTAATAGCTGTAAATAAAATAAAATCAATGCAACCTAGTAACCACACGTGCCATTTTCGTTCAGAACTTCAGTTTCTAAGGATTTCGTTAATGTTTCATGTAATGCCATATCGTATACTAGATTGACTAGAATCGTATCTTTACTTACCTACAAGCGTTGTACCTTTTCACTTACCATTAATCAAAGCGACTTAGGTACAGTATGTTTAAGGCGATAGGTACCAGAGCAAGAATACAGTAGATAATTTTTTTTATTTTGTCATTGCTCAAGTTCTGAATATTCACTCTTGTCGTCATCTATCCCAAATTTTTGTCCCTTAGCATAGTTCGAATCTAGTTCATTCATAAAGTCTATATTGACACCGTCAAGTACAGATTTTAAGTCAGAATCAGATACAACAAGAGACATTGGTTGCAATGTTCCTTTAAGATCGTGTATGATTTTCATGATTGCACTGTCATTTCCTTGTTGCGCTCTGTTCTCAGCAATCTTTCTTCGTATATCAGAAACACTGATAGGATCCTTGACACTAAACAAAGAGCTCAATATTTAACATTCAAAATTTTTTTGCTTTGTGAAACACGTGAAAATCACATGTACCTAAGGAATTGTACTTCATCAGAATCAGTGTTTTTATCCTTGCTAGATGACGTGCTATCATTTTTGCTTGGATCATTACTGGGTGTTGCGCTATTCTCTTGCTGACTTTCTATCCGTTCTGTAACACAGTCTAAATCAGTGCTTGGGCCGTTGAAATAAAGGTCCTAAACGATACAATAATGAGTTGATTTATCAAGATTGGTATTCAAAGTTGTATGCGTACATCTCTATCAAGACATTTGAAGTGGCTCACGTTATCTATGAGTTTAGCACCCATACTTTTCTTCCAAATTTGAAGTTTGAAAATGTGTTCTTCTAATTCACCTGCAACAAGTGTATACGTCTTTACATGCTTTTCTACGACGCCAACGAGTTAATACTATTACGACAGTTTTTTAAATGCGTACTTTGACCAAATCTATGCGCACGTGCAGATGCTTGATCGTGCTTAAATGGATTACAAAATGGTTCAAAGAATACTACAACGGAAGCTTCTAAAAAAAATTCAATCAAAGCATCCAGATAACCACTATCATACCGACAAGTGCAACGCCTTCACTAAGTGTATCTTGACTAATCAATAGAATACTTGGCTTCTCTTGGCTCTGGAACTCTTTGATATATCTCTCTCGCGTTTTTTGGGTAACTTCTCCGGTGATACACTCACTGTCATAGTTTTTACACTTCAAGAACTTCTTTATGAGGTGCAGTGCCTTTACTTTTCTAGAGAATATCAGAACTGATTCTCCCCTTTCCTTCCACACTTTGATAGCTTTCCAATAAATTCTAGTTTACAAGAGTCATTTGCATAGGACTCCTGTACTATTGCATCTTCTGATACCAAAGAATGTAAATGTTTATCTAGTGTATCATCTCCTACGATCAGATGCTCGTTATAATACTCAAACACAAGCCTCAAATCTAGTGTATAACTTTAGTATGGGCTATTTATACTAGTATCGGTATTAAATACGCACGTGCGGCTATACACTGTGATGCATGCATCAGTTCAAGGAATGAAAGTCTTTTTTTTGTTGTCAGAGTAAAATACGATTCAATGCTCCAGTACTTACTTGGGGTGGGTTTTCTTCATCTGTTTCATTGCCATCTCTTGATAATGGCGCAATGGTAATATAAGTGCACAGTTTGTAATATCTATACAAAAGGTCATTAAAAGCAATTCCTTTTTTTTTTCAAATACCTGGAAGTGCAGCGTGCATGTTTTCAGTTTTATTCCACACAGTGCGATGTCGTCGAAGAAGATATTTCTTTAAAGTGCTTTGTAACTCTAGTCCTTTCTCTGTTCCAATACGTATAGTCTCTGGATCTGCACTATAGCATAAAGCGCTAATTATTGGCTTACTGAACTTTTTCTCAAAATGTTTCCAGCTCATAAACTCTGACTAAACCACGTGATTAGAAATCAATATTAGAAGAAACTGTAAGAAAGTAGAATGTGTTTGCGAGATAAAAAACCAACGTTCGATTATGAGGATGACACAGGCAGGTGAGAGTTGTGTTTCTAAATTTTTTCAAAGAAAAAAAAAATTGATATCGTACAACAATGTTAAACGTCGCCCATAACTCCCTCGTGTTATTTTGAAAAACTGTGCCAGAAAGCCCAATTCTTGTCTTGCATTTAAGGTTATTAATGCATTTATAACGTTTCCCTGCAGTGTTTTTGAACATGTGTACTTCATCAATCAATATTAACCTCCATGGTTTGTCAAGTTCATCCAAGTTTTTTGCAAGTGTAGCAGCTGTAGTCAAGACTATATCACAAGAATCAGCAGTTTGAAAAGCTCTTCTACGGTTCTGTCCATGGTAAAGAGCACACTTAAGCTGGTAAGTACCAACCTCACCATAGAGCCTATTGAAACGCCCTATTTGATCTTGCCATGATAGCATAATCAAACGATTAGGCACAATAACAAGGGTTGTCTCAGTCCACTTTTCTTTTGTTTCTGATAGATCACAGTACGTCTTAAAAGCATACAAAAGAGAAAGAGCTTGTACAGTCTTACCACAACCCATGTCATCACCCAGAATTCCCTGAACAGTACCCAATTAGTCGTCAAAAAAAACCTAAAAAAACACGTGCTCCTGTCTTGTGTTTGTATATACGGTATAAAAACTTTACACCAACACGTTGAAACGGTTGTAGCCTATTAGATATTGAGAGTAAATATACATACAAGACATAAATTGACTTTACCTTGTGTTGATTTCTTGAGGTACCACAATATGTTTTCCAGTTTCTCGGCAATACTCCAGGTCAAGAGGGTCTTTCGCTGGTACATCTTCCCACAAGTAATCTTCATATTTCCGTTTATCAGTCCGACTAGACGTAAAAGTTAAACAAAGAGACATCTTTAACTTCAAAGCCCCCAGTGAGGATATTTAACTTGTAAATTTTGCGAACTCTCAACTTTGAAAAAATACTTTACCGTTTCTTTTTTTTGGTAGGAATGATAGTTTGGGCTTTTCGTTTTCTTGAGATTTCAATAACATTGTTGTCGTCCTCATCCATATCATCATAACCATCACCAAATTCACTATCTTCATCATTGTTACTATCTTCTTTGCTATCACTTCCACCAGTAAGATCGATAACATTTGCGTTAGGTGTTGCAGCTGTAGTTGGAATTGAGTCCATAGGTATGGATGTAGTTAATGGAACATCTTTTGTTATTTCTTCCATACTATCCTCCAAGTCATTAACATCATCTTCATCTGCAATAAAGTCGGACATGTCATCTACAACCTGGGTAGCGTGCTGTACAGTAGATTTTTCAACAGAGTTATCCTGGCTACTTTCAAGGCTAGGCTCAGGTTCTGGTTCATTGGGCTTGTCTGGTTCTGGACCACTCAATACACTTATACGCCAGCTAATTTCAAGGCTATTTTCTACTGTTGTTTGAAGCCCACTACACCTACGCTTCTTATTGGATTCTGTTACTTTACCTTCTTCATTTATAAGTTTGATTAGCTTCTTCAACGCCTGGTAAGAAATTAGTTTGGAATACATAATCAAAAGAAAAGGTAAAAACCAAAAACTGGGTGACACGTTTTTTCTTTCAATGGTTAGTTACCTTGTCACACTTTTGTTCGTCGTCATGTAGAATCTTAAGTTTTATTTCTTTATCTGGATTATCATGCCAGTAAGTCCAAGCACAAAGGTTTACCACCACGTTTTCTTCCCAATTAGTCTAGAGGGTAGAATAAGTATCAAGTTCGGGTAAAAAAAAAGACAAACATACTGTAAACTCTTCAATAGCTTCGTTTACCAAAGGTTGAATAACGACTTCTTCTGAGTCTATATCCTTAACGAGTAATTAATATTGGAAATGACATATATATGCTATCTAGCACGTGTATCTTACTTCTTCTCCTGAAAGATCATCAAAGTTGACGATATCTGACTAAACCACTAATGTAAGCCAAAAAAAAAACTTAGTCCAAACTTACTGTGTCTTCAACTAATTCTGGTTGTACACGGCGGATTGGCAGTTCCTCAGGAGCGAAATCACCTTGAATTTCTTCATCCATTGAATCCGAAAAGTTGTTATCAAAAGGCGCTACAGTCATTACATTGCCACTGATAGACGTTGAGGTTCCCAACTTAAAGAACTCCAAAGCCACCTTAACAATTACAATTAATTTGCTTTCATCTCATTCAAAAAACTCAATCACCTTTTCTAGAGCTTCGCTGGATAGTTCATCATCATATCGTATACCATTCACTCGTATACCATCCTATAAAAATAATTAAAGATGAACTGAATATCGCTTTTGATTATTTTTACCTTCTTGAACTGAGAATCACATTGCTGTACTAGAGATACTACATGATAAAATGAGTTTGCCTCCTAATATGTTAGATGCTGTTAGACATACCTAGGGCTTCTTTACCCGTGATAGGTAAACCGAGAAGAATAGAACCACCCATAGGTTCTTCACCTAAAAACCTTGTCAAAAAAGGTAAGTAAACAAAAAATAATCAGTACCTGAAAAGCATCCATAATTTTGACGTTTTAAAAAAGTTGTTGCTGTTCTCAAGGTATTTTTTAGCTCAATCATATCTACCTCTCCATCAATAGAAAGGCAATCATGAGAACTATTGCAATCCTTTCGTGAACAATCAACAATAAGATCAAACCTAATATAATTATCAGCAATACTTGACCAATGTGCAAACCCTTACCCTCCATAACGCTTAACACAGTCACACATTGCTTCTGCAAAGGAATCTTTGATAGTTTTTGTAACCAATCCACCTAAATGCGTAAACAAACTTAACACCGATCCAGGAGACAAAAAACTCGATGTTTGACTTTGTACCTTCTTCAATATCGTCCAGCTCCTCTTGGGTTTGTGCTATAGCATGAACATTACACCCAGCATGAACAAATAACTAAATTAAAGTAATTAGAAGTACTATAAAGACAAGAAAGAACACACCTTTAAAACAGCTTCACCAAGAATTGTCGAGGCACCAACAATAATTACAACCATACTCGGACAACCAAGTTCCTTAGTGACACTATTTTCTTTCTGTACTGGAACATCCACACTGTGTTCAGACATCTCAAAATGCCTTTCAATACTTGGAAGGGCTGTAAACTGACCAATAGACATGGCCCAATGTATCTCTTTAATTTTCTCCTCAAACATCTTACTAAGTACTGTAGCTTCGGGTACCTGCTTTCTCGTTAAAGTTCTGCCGTTTTGTCACTATTTTAATATCCGTACTGTCTTTGCAATAGCAATAAGTCCAATACCTCTTATAACCACTATTTCAGGGTAGAGTAAAGATGTTTCTGACTGGTATGCATCAAACTCGTTCAACAAATGTTCCCCGAGGTCTTGCTCATCTGAGCTAGGACACTCGATAAATAGGCATCCCTTTAGAGTAAAAGCATAAGAATAATATAGGTTATATCCTAAACACAGAAAAAGAAGACTGTCAGTACCTCTATTTTTGCAAGGTGATTCGCAGTCTTCATTATAATTTTTATCCATTCTTCTGCTTGCTCTGATTGGGCAAACTTTAGGATTTCGTTATCTTCATTTTGTACAACTACATAACGCTGCCCTAACGTTGTCCATATTAATCCACGTAATACCTAGAGGCACGTTAGGTATTATAAGTCTGCAACAGACAAAATAAACGCACAGGAGCCACTAGTGAGTATGAAAGATAATTCTTTGAAGGAGTCTGAGAAAGAGCCATTTTTTGGTGCCTATCAAGAAACTCTCGAATCTTCTGTATTGCTAATAATTGCGCATTATATGCTTTTTCATATGTATCACCAAAAGTGATCAAACCATGATGCATTACAACAAGACCTAACACCAAGTTATTTCTGATTATTTTCTTCAAAAAAACAATAACTTTGTGTTTGTCTATTTCATACCCACAAACGATTTTGATTGTTTTTGTACTTCAACAACACACTTAACTAATTCAAGTATATTATGAGAGTAAGAAACTACACCAAAATCTTCTCCTAGAGCCTAGGAAAGGTGTAAAGTTTCGAAGTGGAAAGAAAAGCTGTGATTTTACCTGTTTTATAAATTTGTCATCTGTTTGGTTAACGAGTGCTAATACTTCACTCGAAAAAGATTCATTGACAAATTTAAAAGGTAAAACCAGATGTAAAAGCACATTGAGTGGCCTGAAAAAAAAAGGTTAAACTAAGAAAAAAAGAGGAATAACAACGCACGGTCTAACATCGCTGTTTGAGAATTCTCTAGCACTGCAAAGCTCGGTATACACTTTCTCGTTAGATGCAACTGCTTTCACACACCTTACATGAAGGTAAGATAATAGGAACTACTAAAAACCGTACATAAACGCAAACTTATGTGTATGCAAAACAATGTTGCATCGGTTGAATATCAGCTAGCGAACTGCCACGTGGATTGATAGCTATCTAGCAAATAAAAGTAAACACTAAATAACTTGTTCTAAGACCTCCTTGTACTTTTGTATCTTTACCAAGCCAACTAGTTGTTGTATACTTCACAGAGCAATGACCGTTTAAAAATGCTTGTCTGTGATAATTGAATAAGCAAAAAATATGACCAAATAAGTATTAGACGTACTTATCAACGTTACACAGCACGTGATTTAAAAAACATCGTAATTTCAAATCTGGGCACACTTCATCTCCAAAACGTTCTATATACTCTTCAACTGCATCGAGTTAAGTCTAAAAGTACTCTCATGAAAAACAAGGCATTACCTTCCAAAAGCGGATCTGGATCAATCTTGTCGTCAATAGAACTCTCTCGAGATTGATCGCTGAAGGTCTCATCTACATCCATTACATCATTTGTTGAAGACAATAAATACTTCTTGCTCTTAAACCATGGGAACATCTCATGTTGTTTAGCAGGAAGCTCTATGTTACTCAATATCAAAGCATCTGTGGCCATGTCAAATAATTTCGGAATACTGGTCCAAAGATAATCGCCCAGTAACAAGTAAATAGTGTCCAAGCGTCTCATCTTGTTATTGTGGCCTTTTATCCGTTAATTTATTTGTTAAGTTCTACTTCTCGCTTTGAGAGTTCAGACTCACCATAAGTAAGTATAGCATTCAATTTCTTGATGTAAACAGATCTATGATTAAAACAAGGTTTAGGAGCATCTCTGACTTCAAGTTTACGCCAGGTAAACTCCAAGGTGCTCTCTTCAACAAGCTGTCAGATATAATTTTTAAAAAAAGTCAAACAAAAACTTTAAAGGTGTACCCCGTGTGAGAAGCCATGTGTCATTCATTAAGGTTCCATCACAATCTAGGCCGCCATGTAAAATCCACTTATTTTCTTGCACACGTGTTAATGTATGATTAGCACGTGGCAACTGTTTGGCATGGCACTTCTTCCAATTAATGGCATTCCTGGAGCTATCGTAAAGCCACAAGTCTCCTATAAAACACCATTAGTCCACACTTCAGTTCTAGCACATACCCAAAACCTTTCCATCATCTTTCTCGCCAATATGCCCACCGTGAACAATAGCACACGTACCGCCTGCAGGCGCCATTGCATGAAATCGTCTTGCCTCTAAATTGTTAACAAAGATGTACATACAAATATGGTAAACGCACGTGCTCCAGTATAGGGTTCTTCACCACGCATTTGCCAAGCATATCCTATATCCATTAATTCGTACACCCATACATCATGTTGAAGCGTGTTGTTACTATCACCTCCAAAAAAAACTGAAAAGCGTCAATACAATCTAAGTGTCACTGATTTGTTCTTACCAACATTTTGATTGTCCAGTAGTGCACTAGCATAACCAATTCTATTACCAGGTCCCCACGTATCCTTCAAAAGTAAGGTCAATCAAGAAAATCCACAAAAGCTCCACCAAAAATCCAAAAATCCAAAAAAAAGTGAAACCTACATCATCACCAAGATCATAGTATTCTTTGGTGTCAAATGAATACTTGCTAACCATACTTTTACCTGGTGCGTTACCCAAAAAGCCTGTCAATAAATCAGATAATGTGTAAAAATCATCCAAATACACAAAACGCACTGTACAGTTCACCATTAAGCATATGATAAGTAGCGTGTTGGCGTACAGCTCCTTTTGGAGCCAAAGGAGCTAGTTTTTCCCATAACCAACCCTCTGCGCTTGTATTAGCGGTATTACGTAAAATATAATACCATGGCGTATCGTACGGTTACTTTTAGTATTCAACAGTTCGTTGACGTCTGGTGGCTTTTTAGGTAACTCTAACCACCTACAATGACAACTATCACGTTTCATTGCTCCTAATGACGCATTGAAAATCCTGTATGTTAAGCTAGGCACTAATTGTACCAAATTCACGCGCGAAAACCGGTTAGCTGTCAATGGCTACTTAAAGGTGTGCACATGTGCGTCGTTAGTTGGGCATACTACAGTCTAGACAAAGTGCACCAGGCTTCATTTTAGAAATCACGTGAGTTGTCTTTAAATCAGAAAAGGATCTCGGTTTGTTGGAAAATGAAGGTGTTTATTGCTTCTTGGCCTTCCATAATCAATAATTTACATAAAGAGTCTTCCATCTTCGTCCCACCATGTATAATTACCGTTTGGTTCAGCGTAGCTTAAAGCTGAAGTTGTCGATTGTCAAACCGCTCTTTAAATTCACCATGCTTTCTACTATCAACCCACCCTTGTACTGTTGTTGTCCGTTTTGATACCATTGTGTACCCGCCAAATTGCACTCCATTAACATACTCTTTATGCATCTTGATTGGTCCGTTCTCATACCATTCCTTGTATTCACCATGTATCTCAGCATTAACAAAAGTAGTAAGTACTTTTAATTGCCCATTTGAAAACCACTCCTTGTGCACCCCATTTTCCATAGCATTGCTAACCTTGGGTGGACTGTGGCTTTGACAACATTTTTTTTGTTGAAACATCTCAAGGCTCACTTATGAAATAATGACGCTTGGTTAAAAATACAGCACAACAACTGAGGCTTTTATTTATGTGTCCATGAAAAAAATATCTTTTTTTCTGATGCATCAGAAAAAGTTGGTACAAAGTTAATATCGTGGACTTCTTTAATTCCTTCAGCAAGATTTGGATAAGTATATTTCTTATTAAAAACATGATAAGCAATATCAGGGATTAGTTTCCTTTGCCCTTCTAGTCAAAAGAGTTAGAAAACATTTCACAAACAGCTGAGTTTGTTTTTTCCTTTTCAGAGCAACCAAAGTGGCGTACTTGTCTTAAAGGTTCTCAATTGGTTCAAATGTCTGCACAAGTCCTTAGGCGCTAAAGTAACAAAGCACCTCACAGGTACACCTGTGAAGAAAATAATAAGAAACAAAAGATAATGGATTACGTCTATTTTCATACCAAAAGATTTGGCGACTTTTATGTAACGTGCACGTGCAGCTGCATCAGGGTTTGTATTATCTATCACTATACTCTTTCCACTCTAAACAATATAATTAGCGTTATAACAAACAATTAGATACCGCCATACCCTAATACACTCTTTAGTCTTCTTAACGCATTTGTCTTGTGATCCAAGCTCATCCTGAGCCAAGTTAGTTTTTGACCGAAAGAAAAAAGTGAAGAAAGTGGCAACGCTTACCCTGCTTATACGAATGTAGCCTGCTGGGATCAAGTAACGCTTTACAAACGAAGATTTTCCAGATGCCTGTATACCAACCATAATTATCATCTCTAGTTCATCAGATGTCAAGTTAGCCATACCAGACTAAATTCAACAGAGTTATGATAAATATTAACTTAGGTTTGTGTGTACCGGAAATACTTGAATGTTATTGGCTTTCACTTTCTTGTAATAAGCTTTAGGATCGAAACTATTCCAGCTCCATACTGTAGGTGGAGGGTCTCCATGAAAAAACTCTTCTGGCGTTTGAAATTGAATTCCAATGTTTGCAGCAAACTTTCTATTCAAAAAGTCAGTTAAGCGACAAAAAAAACAACAAGGTATACCTGTCACTACAAGAAAAATCTCCTGGCTTTAAAAAAAGATTAGTGAGGCGATTTACTACAATGTGAACGTACTCTACCAGCTGCATCGCCTACATACCTTTGAAAACAAGTGAGAAAAAAAACGTTTTGTACGGCAAATAAACTGTAAAAAAATGAACTAAAAAAAAATAGACGTACAAGCAGTTTGCCATATCTGGAGCTATTTTGTTGTTTGAGTAGTTAATCATATTATCCCACATTGTAGTATTTGGCTTTCTAAAATGATCTTTCTTTGATGAAATGAAAGCTTGCATTGGTACTCCAAGCTGTAGACAAAACGGTAAACACCTTCAAAAAAAAAAAGAAAAAAAAAGATCAAGTACCCTTTGTATCATATCATCGATCTTTCCTGTTAAACTTTCTGGCGATTGTTTCTTTGAAGCAATACCAGCTTGATTTGTAAATATAACAATCTTGTATCCTTTATCATAAAAAAACTTAAGTCTAGTAACAACCTTGTCCGACCACCACTGCCAATCCTGCCAAACAAATTAAAAAAAAACACTACAGAAAAAAAACCCAAACAATGCCTGACAGCCCAGCAACGCCATCAAACACCAACAAGGCTTTTTTGGGACCAGTTGTAAAAACGTACTTTTCTGTTTTTTGGGAATTTATTTCCAGACTGTGTCTTGATCATCGTAGAGTCCTGTAGTCAGAGGTATCAGATAAAACCATGGATTAATCATTTAGGATATCGCTTACCATATCCAATGATAGGATTTTGGCTGAACCATAGTCTGGGCCTGTCAATGCGTACAATGTATCGTATTGGTTCCATTTCAAAGCTTGAAGTCAAATTAGAGCGAAAAAAAACTACAAACTTGTTGGTACTCTGTATCCGTTGATAAGGGTTCATATGCTTCTGAGGACTATTCTTTGGACTTCCACCTTTATATGCCTTATAAGGAGACGTTGCTGGGCTTTTTGTAGGGCTCTTAGCAGGACTCGATTGAGGGCTTGGATTAGGCCCATCCTACACCAAACCAATAAGCACAAACAAGAAGAAAACAAGATACAGACAAATTAAAAAAAGTTCGTACAAGGTGAGTATGCCAAAACATCTCAAAATGCTCTGGGTTCTTTCTGTAGCAATTACGACCATACTGACACTCCCTTTTGGGTGTTGCAGGGAATTTATATGTCTTTGGTTTTTTACTTGGAGTGAAAGTATCTTGATCTGGCAATTTTCTTTTTTTTGTTTCCGAGAACTGCAGAAAAAAAAGTCTGTTGTCAGATTAATTTTATTTTTGTTTAACACGCACGTTTGAAGGATTACTATGGTTTTTATCAGGTGAAGCGCTCGGTTGGAAGCTTTTCTTTACTATAAAGGCGTCAGATGCTTTACTGACGACTATAAGACTAATTTTATCACCTACAAATAGGATTAGCTGGTTTTATGCAGTTTTATCGCGTGTTACCGAGGAAAAGTTGATAATCTTTATTTCGTTCACAAATGATATTGTCGCCATCGTTTCTCATTATTCGTGCGCTATTTACACCCAACTGACAATTTTAATCAAAAAATGTAACTGCATTTACATACCGATTTAAGAAACAGCAAATTATCATCTCCAATACGTAACTGTATTTGTCTACGACTTATTTGCTTGTTTGGACTACCTATGTCTTTACGACCAATCTCTTTACTGTCACCAACTGTCTGTAGAAGAACCCTACACATAGGGGATTCTACGACAAACGCTTCTGGTACCGTTTGCATTGTGACAAGTCCAAAATCAGACGCTTAAGATTTTGTTAAGCTAGTCCAAATAAAAACGGCACGTGGATATAAAAAAATCTGTTTATTCCTCATGTGGGTTATTGGTTGATGTTTAAACCTCTTATTTTGTCGCCATTACTTGTTATTCATTTTGTACTAATGATTTTAGGCTTTTCTTTCAGAAACAAAGGTACAATTAAGTTAGCTTGAAAAAAAGTTAACAACTCATCATGACATCTATTCCTGTCATTGATTTTACTCCATTTCATTCCAATACAGCATCAGAGTCGCAACGAAAGCAAACTGCGGCTCAAGTACGCATTCCGTTGAATTAAATGTTAGCCAAACAGCTAAATGTACCGTAGATTCATGAAGCGTGTAGTTCTATCGGGTATTACGCACAAATAACGCCACAGCTTACGTTTGTAGATTTCTGATAGCTAAAAACGTTGGCATTTCAGACAAAGAGGTCAAGGATCTCATAAACGTACTTCGCAAACGCTGTTTATAATGAAAATAGTTTAATAAAAATAATAGGTCTCATCTGACTTTTTTTCGCTGCCATTAGATGTTAAGGAGCAAGCTAAACGAGGCAGTGATAACAGAGGTACAAACAAGTCTTTCAGAGCCGTGAACTTCGTGGCCGGCGACCAGGTCCCATGGGATTTAGCTGGGATGGTAGGCATCGGCCACGACATTCAGCGTAGTAGATAATCGTTGAATTGTTGTTGACCCTACACTGTTGTGAGTTAAGGAAATGTTTAGGCTATGTTGGAGTCCGTGTTGAACAACTTAATCCAAAAGACGAACAAGCAGACTACAAAGAGGCATTTAACATGATGCCTGATAAGAATAAATGGGTAGAAAGCTGTAAAGAAGGCACAATATTTAAGGACTCTTGTACATCATTTTACAAGACAGCTACAAAAGCAGCATCGGTACTTAAGACACTTTGATTACAAATTGACGTTTGTCTCAAACAATAGGTTGTCCTTCGTGGTTACGAAGCTGCACTTGGATTAGAGAAAGATTTCTTTATTAACAACCATTTTAATGGTGGATCACATGCCAGTACACTTAGGATATTACATTATCCTGAATTCAAAAGGGTACCTTTTGTGTTTCCTATTTTTTTCTTCAAAAACAAACGAAAGAGAACTCTAACTTTTGAGTAGTCCGATATTCCTGATAAAGTACGAGCAGGTAAGGGATGATATCAAACAGTTAAATGTAGTATGTTTTTCTGAGAGTTTACAAAGGAGCACACTCGGACTATGGAAGTATAACATTACTTTGGCAAAATAACGTTGGTGGATTGCAGGTAGATTTCGCTTTGTTTTTGTTTCTTCCTCTACAACTTTTATGAATAGGTGCAAGATGCTCAAGGGAAATGGCATTTTGTTCCACCTGTATCTGGTGGACAATGTATAGTTAATACTGCTGACTTGCTAATGCAATGGACAAATGATCACTACATTTCGTAAGTGAATATTTAAACTTCACTATTAAAAACTTTTGATTGACAATGTTATTGTAGTACTAGACATCGTGTTATAGATCCTCCTGGAGTTAATGATTCTAGTACAGTTCCTCAACGTTTTAGGTACAGTTTTTTTGTTGTGTTAACTGAGCTGACGTGCTGTTTAGTGTTGCTTTTTTTGTACACCCAGGTACTAAATATTTCTTGTTAACAAACAAAACAGTACTTATTGATACCCAGCTGACGCCACATTAATACAACCACTGGAAAGTTCATCTCTACCTAAAGAATCTAAAAGTAAATACGAGCCTGTAACAGCTGGTAAATACCTTCAACAACGCTTGGAAGCTACATACATAAAATGAAAATAAAATGAAAAGAGCTACAGGCTCATTGCCCGGAAGAATCAGTGATACTAATATTGTTTACTAATACAAAGATACCCTGAAAGCATTTTATATTTTACATACACTCTTGGACATCTAAAAGAATGAAAAAGAGACCGAGGTTGATAACCAGGTCAAGAGAAGGTCAATTTTGGTTTTTTTTTTTTTGGAATAAATTACACTTTTTTGGAGAGAGCCAAAGAAGAATCCAATGTATAAGAAAGTCAAGCATTATGAGTTTGTTTTGATCAAAGCAGGTGTGACCTTGATATTACTAACAAGTTTTTTTGCTAAAAGGCACGTGTTAGTGTTCAAAAATACTCCAAAAAGAAAGAGGTCTTGTTTTTTTTTTTTGGTTTCCAAAAGTTTTAACAGTAAAAAAATTGCGTGTACCTTTTGTCATTTTAACTTTGCTGGCTAGTTCATTAATATCATGACTCCACTTTTTAACAAGTTCCTTATCTTTTGAAAAAATTTGAAATTCTCGACTTCCAATGACGTTGACGTATTCCTGAAGAAAAAGTTAGTTCATTTTCAAGGCATATAAAAATAATTAAAAAAAGCAGCCCTCAGTGAGATTAACACTATCAGTCAAATATTGCTACAATAGTAATAAAAAGATTGTTTTGCCTTTCGTCATAAAATAAGGCAAATGCAGCGAGTTCTTGTGTCACAAAGGGTATTTCTTGTCACATGTTTTTTGTTCAAAAAAAAAAAAACGTTTCAACAACTTGTTGTGGAAACAGGTCATTACTTAAAACGTACCATAAAGTGTAATTTGTTTCCTTCAGCTACTGTCGTTGTATTCTCCAAATAACATACTTGTATCTGATCATAATAATGACATTTTCTCCAATCTTCCATTTCTTTAAAAACCATCAAAATATCAGAACATAAAAGAACATGAACAGGTTGATCTTCGCCAATATAAAAGTCATTGTTCCTGTTAACCAAAACGCGATGTGGAGCTATAATAGGAACTGTGTTTTTCCTCATTTTAAGCTTATCTTGAATATTCATCAATACCATACGATCTTGAGCAAGTTTCCCTGTTTCATTCATTTCAGAGCAAATATCTTGTAAAATTTTTATAGCTTCTTCAAGTAAAGGAAAGTCCAAGTGCTCTGGTGGTGTATACTTTTGTACTGCTTTAAGTAACAGAACATAACGTGGTACACCTTATCAATGTAAGTATAAGAAATTCGAGGTTTTTGCATGTACGTTGAACAGGCATGATTAAAAGAGATTCTAAGTTACTATCTTTTAACAATTTTTGTTTTTCAATTTGTTCGATTTGTGCTCTGAATTTCTTATCCTGTTTTAGCTTATCTAGCGTTTCTATGATACAAACAATAAGTTAATACAACATTAAACGTGTGCTTACTTATTGCTTCAGCATAGGTTTCGATATAGACCTTGTAGGCTTTAAAGAATCCGGCCTAATGGATTTTTTTAACAAATAAAAAAAATCACTTGCAACAACATACCATCCGCACAAATAGCTCCCCTACTTATGTGTTAGTACATGTTCATAAAAGATTTTCTCTCATACCTATTTGATCCTTTCTAGGGTCAAATCCTGACACTTTTTCTGTCAAAGCTACAGAAAGACGTTTATTCAATTCCAAGATAACATCAAGACCCTAAATCAAAAAGGTCACTACTGAACCACTCACTCTACAAATAACACTTACCTCAAAAATTAAGTCACAATCCTTTCTAGGTAATGACTTTGGGTATTTAGTTGAGAACTCTTCAAGTGGAGCACGATATTTATACGTAATCTTCTCCAAAGACTCAACGTATCTAATTTCGGAATCTCTACAAAAAAAGAAAAAAATATTAGCTTCATGCGCGTATCTGGCTTGTACTTACCTTATCTCCTGCACTGCGTATACACGCTTGTTCCATTTTACAGGGAGTGATTTCATACCAAGTGGGTTACTAGATACGAGCGTGACAAGACGAATAGGCCTGGATTGGTTCCATCTGTCATCTATCGTAAAATATACAGCATGCGGAATTACTACAACAAAGATTTAGATCCTTCAAACGAAACCACGTGGCAAAAACAGTGAGCTTTTTACTCACTAAAAATATAAGCGCTTTAATTTGATGCAGCAAGTAATACCATTTAGCGTTAGAATACAAGAGGCCACGATCAATTTTTTATGAAATTTTCGTCATCCAAAAAACGAAAAAAAAAAAAAAGAAAAGGAAAGTAAGCGCTTCGTATCCACGTGCGTTAAAACGGTTTGTTTTAAAAGCACGAAAGGAGTATGTGAACTTTAGTATTATGTATTGCAGGCTTTGTAGTAATTTCGTTTCAAGAAGGAATAGAGGATGAATCAACAAAGACAACGTACCAATGGCCAACCATGCAAATAAAGTTAAAGAAATAAGTAGAACTAAGTGACTTGCTAGTAATACGCTAATAATGCTTTAAAACAATAGAAAACGCGTGTGATACGCTGTTTATAAGCTATTTATGAGTATGTACCTTAATGAAAAAAAAAGCGCCACAAAAATAACTACATAGTTGCCCAATAGGTCATGTATGTTACCCAGAGTACGTTTTACGCTTAATTCAGTTGTATTAATATTCTTGGCGGTCAAAAAACTCTGCCAGTCGCAAAACCACAATTGAGACATTTCATGCTATGGTGGGGAGATTTTGTGCTAGAAAGAGCAAAAAAGAAGCGCCGTTGAACCAAGTACGACCTTTAAAATCTTACTTGACCTGGAAACGAGGCTATGAAGATTGTGCTACTATTTGCTACCCTATTGGTGGCGTTTACTGTTGCTAATGGCTCAGCTGATGGTGCAGGTAGCCAGAATCGGACTATTTAAAATGACATTTTAACGAGTTTACGTTATAAAGGTCTAGATACGATGAAAAAGTACCTGAAACACTCATACAGTACATATTGTAGTCCTGCATTAGTAGCAAACAGAACTTGTTATTGGTACGCTCTAATTAATGATATAAGCGCTGATACTGATAGGTGCGACAGATTACCTCCTGTACAAATGATTGGAGGTTTTTATGACAAAAAAACAGATACATACGGCTACGTCGGCGTAGAAAGCAATGAAAGTACGCGTTATTTCGAAAATAGAAGGTGCTCATCCTTTTTTAAGTAATCATCGCTTTCCGTGGTACCTTCTTGTCTAGTATACCAAATATCGTAACAGATTTAAAGTCTGTCAAACCAGTGCGTATGTACAAGAAACAATTTACAAACGAAATGTCAAGATATAGACATGTCGCTCACTTTGAGCTTTAGCTTATGGTAATAGTTCAACAATTAAAGTAGCTGAAGGCTTCTATGAAGCCTGGTTAAGCGTTGAACAAAAGGTATTAAGACTAGCCAGTATTGCACGCGCAAAGCACCCTCAGTCACCAGTACGAAGAAGAAGTTTTGATAAAATAAATCTAAACTGCTTTTAGATTATTGTGACTGGTCACTCTCTTGGTGCTTCATTGGCGTCATTGTGCGCCGCTAGTCTATTTAATAATGGATATACTAATATTCAAGTGTGGACGTATGGTTCACCAAGGACAGGAAATGAAGCTTTTAAAGACATGTTAAGCAAAGCACGTGAAACCTTTTTTTTTTTGTTTGTTTACTCAAAAAGCTAAACTTCTTACATTTTGTTGTTTAGGAATTGACTATGAGCGTTAGAGTTGTAAACCAACGCGATATAGTGCCAAGAGTACCTTTGAAAATAATGGGATTTTGGCATATGCCAACAGAGCATTGGTTCCCAAAAAACACTACAACATGGCGTGTTTGTGATGGGTCAGGTGAAGATGAACATTGTCAAGATTCTCTCATTATTGCAAGTAGCATTTACAATCACTTGAGTTACCTTGGTGTATCATGGTTTTCAGGTGCCATAAAAGGTAAGGACACAAGCAAACTTGTTTTCGAACTAAGATCAGTTGTCACAATTTTTTTGCCTTACTATGTATTCCACCTCATCTCATTGCATGAACTAACGATATAAATTATCATAAAACTAACCCTATTATATTAAGGTTGTGGATTTGGTATAATCATTGATGAAGCGACATTGCGAAGTGCACAACAGCAAAAAAATGAATAAAATAAAGATTATATTGACAAAAATTTTTATATTCTATTACACGTGACTTTGACTTTTCAACACGTTTTTACATATCCCATAAATAGTGTACTGCAGAAAACCAAAAATAATCATACTAGTTTTAACAACTACATTGTTTATTTAACAAGAAAAAAAGAGGACGATAACAACAAGTTACCGAAGACCTTTCTTTCTTTTTTTTTCCTTCTTTCCATAAGAATTATTTGCTTACTTTTTTAGCAACTTGACCATCTCTTCACCTACACTAGTAGCAGATGCAGGGTTTTGTCCAGTTACAAGACGCTCATCAACAACAACATGGTTCTGCCAATCTGGTTTACCAACGAATTTAGCGCCACGTTCTCCCAATTTTGTTTCAAGAAGGAAAGGCATTGTTGAAGTCAATTTCATAACTTCTTCTTCACTGTTGGTGAATGATGTTACTTTCTTTCCATCAACAAGGTATTTTCCGTTGGATAGCTTGATAGGAACAAGGCCAACTAGAAGAACACGGTAAGAGATAGAACAGAAGACGAAAAACAGAAAAAAAACGCTAGAAATCCAAATTCGTTTGAAAGGTACCTGGTCCATGGCATACAGCGGCTACTACGCCACCATTCTCGTATACCTTTGCTGCAACTGCACCTACAGCTTCATCCTCAGGAAGATCCCACATTGGTCCGTGACCACCTGGGTAGAAAACAGCGACGTAATCGGCAGGGTTCACTTTCGAGGTGACAAGTGTATTTTGCATGCGCTTTTGAATATCAGCGTCATTGTAAAAGCTATACTAGCGTCAGGAGGTGTAGTTTTGACTTGTTTTGCGTACAATTTTGATGCCTCATCTTTGTCTTTGTATTGCTCAGCGCTACCGACATCACAAGGTGTTGGTCCTCCCTTTGGGCTATATGGCAGCCGTTAGCATTTAGATTGAAAAAAAAACGTATTCTTACGAAGAGAAGTCAATTGCGAAACCAGCTTTAGTGAGAACAGCGTATGGGTGAGCGATTTCAGGCAAGTAATAACCAGTTGGTTTGTGTTCGGTATTGTTACCCATCTTGGAGTTATTTGTGATGATAAAGAGGATCTTTGAAGACATGATGTGTTGTTCTATGTGTTTGAATTGTTTAGTACTGATATTAATAAGTTTGACAAGAGTACAAAATGAATTCGTTTCCGGTTCCTCGGCGTTTTTTTTTAGACGAATTCTGTACATTTCTCCGCCGAAAACGACATCCCTGTAAACACTACTATTTGGCTCTATGCCGTTGAAGTGTCTGACACTTAGAGAGAAATGCGAATTCTGTTTATCGTCAACACCATCAAAGTCAAAATATCCGATACGGTAACTGGTGGATAATCTTTGATTAACTACGACTGCCGCTTAGTGGTTGGCGAATTCTACTTTGAAAGTAACCGTCGTTGAGTACGTTATCTTTGTAACAACTTTCATGATTTGCGCCTGCTACCACAAGTGTCAGTACATTTCAGCCTCGTTTTTACTCGAAACTGCTGGGCATTTCAGACTACAAAGGTTTCAGATCGCTGACACTTTGAACATTTACCAAGTCGGATTTTTTCTTCAATTTTGTTTAAAGTTACTTCACCGCACTCCCTATGGCGAATATACTCGTTTGTGGTACTCCTGGAACAGGTAGTGCTGTTTTTATTGGATTAGTCGTTTATTTTTCTCAATTCCATAGGCAAATCTACGCTTGGTAAAGCTATTGCAGACCGCTTAGGGTTGGTTTCTATTGGTAAAAACGCTATTTATTATTTAAAATTAACAAACTGAAGAACTAAGCAAGCTGGTCGCTGAAAAGGAGTTGCATGATGGATATGATAAAGAACACGGCTCATATTTGTACAATGAAGATAAGGTAGGTCATTTCAAACTAAATCAGCGTAACAATAAGATATGTGACCACTTGGAAGATATAATGGCGAAAAAGAACGTTGTTCTCGATTTTCACGATTGCCATTTTTTTCCTGAACGTTGGTTTGGCCTTGTCATTGTACTACGAACGTCAAACGATGTTCTATATCCTAGACTTGCAGCAAGAGGTACTAATACAAACTATAACAAGTATTTCATGCTCATTTATGAGCGTAGGATACAGTAAAGAGAAGATACAAGAGAATGTCGAAGCAGAAATTATGAGAGTCATATTGGACGAGGCAGTGGATAGCTACAGGTACATAAACATTCTTGATATAGTCTCTAATGATCGAGTATAGACCTGAAGTACTGGTAGAACTAAACAGTAACACAATAGGTAAGCTGGAGAAGCATTAAAAAATAAATAGAAAAAAAACTTACTTTTATTAGATGACATGGAACAAAATGTAGAACGCGTTTATAATTGGTGGCAACAGCAGCTAAACAACCAATCTTGATTTATGTACAACACAATACGCCAACTCCCACCACACGCACGTGGCTACGCGTAGCAGTTCATTATTTAGAAATTTTGCAATTGCTACGCGCACGTGCTTCGTTTTTGAAAAAAATACTTGTAAACGTGCTTGGTAGTAGAATAAAATTCTGCTTGTACAAGATAAGTAAATGAAAACTTCGCAAAAATTTTGGATTTTCCCTGAACCGATTTTGGCAGTCAAAAGTACTGAACCGGCAAATAATAATACCTACTAACTCTACGGACGCACGTAGCTGGGTTTGGGTGGTGTATTGTAGTTGTGACTCTGCTGTGATTCCAAAAGCACATAGGTGAGTTTTATAGACGTTGTAGGATGCTATACTCACCAACTACGTCACCAAACAGTTCACCTGGTTAGTTGTAGTAGATTGCGCTCCTGTGGTTACTTACGAGCTTGTAGGGAAAGCACCGGCGCCAAGGCACCTCGAACATGCGCGCAGAAAAGTACGACGCTCTCTACGGATAGGTGTGGATAGTTTCGTTCAACGGGAACCAAATCGCTTAAAAATCCCAATTCCGAAGTATATCGTACTTGGACATTTCCCTAAAGAACTCTGGATACACATTCTCTCATATCTGCCTATAAACGACTTGCTCGCAGTTTCAAGCGCTTCAATCGCTTTTAGCGCACTCACATCAGCCACAAATTCGGTAAGATAGTCGCATCGCGCTTTTTTTTGAAAACAAAGAGCCGTTTTCTTCCTTTTAGATGAAAAACCTTAAAACCGCTCCAGAACCACTCTATTTTCTTCAAAACTTAGACTGGCACGTTTATATTATCAACCAGTTATTGTTTTACGTCTAAAAATGACATTTAGTTATGGGTAAGACACATCAATGATCTCGCAAGAAAGTTCGTGCCTACAGGGAAACCGCCTTCAAAAAAGACTTTCATCTCATTGATCCGATACATTGACAAGGCAGTACCTATTGTTACAATATTGGGAAAATTTGAACGTGGAGAGTATCGCACTAGCACTGAAATTAATGACGCGATGGCAAAGCTTTCAAAGGTAGGCGCTTTTTTTTTTTTTGAATTTTTGAATTGAAAAGTCTAGAACTTGCTTCCTCTTGTCTGAATTAACTCATAATTCATAGTCATTTAATGCTATGGGTATAAATTCACCATGGCGTACAGAACCGGGAACTTCAAAGCTTTGCAGAGGTATGAGGAGGCAGAAATTTCGGGTTTTTTTGAAATCAAGTGCTCGCTGCTTTTAAAGCTCGTTAGTTGTTTATTCTCTGTCTAGAATGTTGTGATGCGCGATTTTTAGCATTGAATGATGAGTCTTTTACAGTACAAGTGACATACCCTTACGAAGATCATCCGATGAAACTATTGCTCACAATTTCTTGTTATTCTGGGTTTTATAGCAATGTTAGACCCTTGAAATTCTGCTTAGATGTTGATGAGACATACCCACGGGTACCACCTATAGTAAGGTGCTTGACACCTGTTTATCATCAATGTATCAACGACCAGATGGTACGACCAATCAAATTATTTAACGAGTCAAAGAATTAAGTTGGTTTTTTTAGGTTGATCTGTTTAGGGATGATATGCCACCTTGGAATTCTAATACTCGGTGTGGTATAACCCTTATAGCTACGGGTTTAAAAGAGATACTTATGGAACCACGTTTTATTACAGGAGGACTACAACTGTGAATTTAATTACAAAAATAAAAAATATCCTTCTTGATAAATACTATTTGTGAACACCCTTGTTTTGTATTGACACTTCTTCCCAGCACGTTGTCTAGTGCAATCAACGCTTGATTTGCTTAATAGTAGTTACAAGCCGAGGAGTTGGTAGTTAAACAACTCAAAATCCAGCTACAGTCAGAGTTTTTTTTACGCTGTTTTTTTTTGTGGTTTGTTGAATTATTTTTTGTCAGTTTAAGTTGTGTTAGTCAAACTCTGTGACCTGTTGAAGTTGTACGGTTCGTATTGGCAAGCATGGAGATAGAGGATACTATCACTGCTTCTTTTGGTGGCTTGGTTGTCACGCTGGCTTCTACTCTCGGCGTACATTTTTTAGGAAGCTCAGCTTTTGGTGAGAAGGTAATTAGAGTAATATACGGGCGTCACGATCAAAATTAACGTTTAGGGTGAATACATTGATAAAGAAGGTGATACTAAGCCAACAACTGCTTACACTAGTTACTTAGTGCTTGGCACTTGTTTTTCTGGCGTTTTAGGTACAAATACAGTATTTGATCCATTATTATTGATCTACGTACTACAGGCGGTTTCTTTACGCAACTATTAAGCGTACAAAAGTCAATGGTGCCTGTGGGTGTTCACTTGACAGTTTTAACGCTTATGTCCGCTTTTACTACCTACGTAGAATACGGCATGGTACGCCAGGCCTCTAGTTTATTTGTTTAGATCATATTCACAAAATGACGCTTTACAACAGGTGCCTTTATGGCGTAATGTTCTACTCAGTACGTCTGGTGTTATTGGAACTTTGTTAGGTGGAGGACCTATCTACACAGCTTTATTGCCAAACTGATTGCATTCAAAAGTACAAAAACCAGGATGATTCAGATGTCATTGTGAACTCAGATGTCAAAATGTCAAATTTTTTTTAACCATCTTGCCCCGTTTTTACCTCCTTTTAAGTACGTTCAAACAACTTTTGGTTACCACTGGTTAATACTGTTGATGTGTGACATATGCGACATAAAAACTTTTAATTTCAGAAAGAAAGTGTCACCACGTGACTACAAAAAAAAAGCAGTACTTGATTTTTGTGCGAAGTCTATATACTAGTTTATTACCTTTTTTAAGTATGTAAAAAGTAACATATTATGAATACCATATAACACAAGAACCCAGAGAGTACTCATCATGTTTTTTTACTTGCTGGCTTCGTCGGCTTTCTCAGCTTTCTCAGGTTCCTCTGGTTTGGCCGCGGCATCCTCTGCTGGTGGTTGCTCTGTTTCGGTTTCTTTCTCAGCTACGTCTCTAAATATTGTAAGTCACGTGATAAGGACACATAACTGCAACGTACGGATTTTTTACAACCAAGACATGGCATGGAGCGTGATGAACACAAAAGTTACAAATAGATCCAACCAATAGTTTTTGCATGCCACCCCAACCCTTTCATAGTTTTAGTACAACAAGAGATTAAAAAAGGTACAAACCTTAGAGCCTACAATGAGGTAGTCTACATTTCGTTCTTTCTACAGTACTGTGTTACTTCTCGCGCAAAACAAACGTTGTTATCCTTTCAACACGTACTACTTCCTTGCAAATTGCCTCTGCAGCGTGTCCTGAACGAGAAATCCAATCCCAGTTTTGGATCTAAACATGTCAAATTTCACAAAACAACAGCGACATTGATTGCAGTAATGTAGATCTGTAGCTGGCGCACGTACGTTTTCTTCGCTCAATAGAGTTTTAACACGTTGTAAAGTAAGTTCTTGTTGACTTTTAGCAGATTCCTAAGCCGTTGTAAGCGCACAAACGAGTTTTGAAGGTTTCTTTGTTGTACATCAATTTCGGTAACCATTTCCTTGTTGAACCAGTTTCCTTTAACTGGCTCTAGTACGCTAATTACCGCAACATGCGAGTCTGGTGATGCTAATGATGTTGCTTCCTTTAGCGCCAAGAAGCTTTCTGGACTTCCATCTACGCCAACAAGTATTTTCTAGCATAGTATTAGCACTTATTAGCCATAAAAGAGTTTCGAAACCGTTAAGAGCTATAACCGCTTTAAAACCTAACACGTACCTTTGTAGGGTCTTTTTGGGTGCTACTGGCGTAGTACCTGTGGCGTCTTGTTGTTTGGGTAGTGCGAGCAGAGCGAATTGCAGTGCGTAAGAACATTTAGAGAGTGGTAAGAATGGTGTTTATGGCTCTAAAGTCCTTGTACATCAACGCCGTTGATTTTAACCCCAAATTGCTGAAAATACATTCAAGTAACACACAAGGGACAACCATGTCGTTTAATCCATACGATCTTCTTATTAAAGAGTTTGTTGGTCAGCTAGAAACTGCCTTCACTCGAACTTACGGAAGCTCAAACACTGAGTATTGCGAAGTTATTGGTTGGTGTGGATCTATGGCTCTGGTACTCAACCCTGACTAAAGATAAAACTAACATCGCAAAAAAGGAGATCGTTGCTACAACAGACGCTCTTTACCACAATATGGAGTACGTTACAAACCTTTGTTTACAGTTTTGTTAAATACTACATTAGGCACACAATGTTTGTAACTTTAGTGGGTCAGGAGATTCTACGCGCAAAGCAAATAAAGGCACGCTCAGTTGTAAGAAAAAAAAGACGGTTTTCTGATTTTTCGAATAGGAGGGAGGTGTTAGCGCCTTTGACTGGCTAAACTGTATTATATCGCTTCTTTGCCACGATATAGGCTATATAAAGGGCGTTTGCAGGTAAGACTGAGCTAGTTTAAGTGAACAGTTTTCGAACTTTGGTTTTTTTTTCGTAACTCCGAGCGTTAGGGGAGATAACCTTGAAACAAACACGTACAGCAAGGGTGAAGGTATGGGCACTGTTACTATACCATTCGGAAGTACAGATGCCTCTCTTACGCATTACCACGTCGATCGCGGAAAATTATTCGTTCAGGTAATTTTTTTTTGACTTGCAAACAATCGTGTTTTACACTTTTCTCATCATCCCTTTTCGATTAGGAACGCTTTGGTGGCCACAAAATAATTGATGCTGATGTAATCAAAGTCAATATCGAGCATACAAGGTCAGTAGTCCATAGAAATCTGCAAGACACTGAAAACTTTTAGGTTTCCTTGCCCAAAAGATGAGGATCCCAAAACAGTATCTACATTTGCCGAAATTGTACTTCAAGCGTTTGTTTGTTCAGACCTCTCATTGTCTATTTAGGTTCGAGCAGCAGACCTAATGGGCCAACTAGCCGATCCGCGATACCTCAAGAAGATACCAGCGCTGTATTACGAGTTCAAAGAGACTGGTGCTGCCGATAAATTGGGGTAATACAACAGTGCTAAGCTTAACAATACTAACATTGGATGTTAGATACACTTGCCCAGGAGACTTGCAAAAAGCGTACCCAAAGTTCTTCTGGAGCATGGTCCACAAACACGTCAAGAAGTCTATCGGGTTAGTCATCAATAAACAAAATGCGTAGTAATACTTGGTGTTCATATTTTTCTTTTATGTAGGGTACTTAAGTACACTCAAACTGGACAGGTACGCCTATTTCTCCACCTTGGCTTGACGCTGACATATTTTTAGCAATATGTTAATAACTTGTATTCCCACGTGTTTAAGGTTGATAACCAACTTCCTTGAATGTATATCTACCGTAGAACTAACGTTTTCCCTTTGTTTTAATAAAAAAAAAGTTGTGTTAAACGATTGGTTTCGATTTTGGTTTTGAAAATTGGCGAAATTTCCCGGAGAATTTGGTGGGCCCTTTAGGTTCTCCGAATGCAATTCCATTCTGGCTGACTACAATTTACATCATATTTTTACAATACACTCAACGTAACAACACCTCCTCATAAAGAACAATGGCAGCTCAACAACAACTCATAACAATCAAAGCGAAGCTAGAAGGCAGCGATGATATCAGAAGAACAACTTTGCAAAAAGATAATCTCACTTTCTCTCTCCTCCAACAGAAGCTTGCTTCGTTTTTCAATTACAAAAATATCAATGGTGCAACCATTAAGTATCTCGACACTGATGGAGATAAAATAACAGTACGTTAACGCCAAAAAACACATGTTCCCAAAAAAAGACAAAAAAAAGTTGCTGACTAAAATGTTGTAGTTGTCTTCTGACGAAGAACTCAAAGAAGCTCTTAATATCATTGGAAATGATAACATCTTGCGTATTTTCTTGACAGTTAGCGCTGAGAAGCAAAAGCAACCTCAACATCAACACCAAGATGAAAACAAGACATCAGACGACGTACGTCCCTTTCTTCAACCCAGCTTCCTTGCTTTTTTGTTGTACTGACACGTGCTTCTAGAGGGAAGATATCCTTAAAATGATAACATCAGTATTGACTCAAAGAATGAACGACCCTGAACTCTCTGATCAAATTAGTTCAACTGTTGAAGCAGTATCTCGTTGTATTCCTCATTTCGTTAGAAATTGCCACCACTTCAAGCACATTGTTGTTGGACGTTTGCTTTGTGCATTCCACAACATGGCATACAACTTGTTGGACGAGAAGGATGAAGAGTCACTCAAGACTGCTAAATCTTTGCTCACTGCAATTCTCACAATCAGACCAATGGACGCAACTGCCACCTACAACCTCGCCTGTGCTGAGTCTCTTCTCGGTCATACGGACGCTGCTATTGCTTCATTGGCTCAAAGTATCAACCTTGGCTTTAGAGATGTCGAACACATCAAGGCAGACACTGATTTCGATAACATTAGGTACGTTTTTGTTTTTTGTTTTCTTCGCTTTTCTTGTCCAGTCATCGACTCATTATTGCCTTTAGAAAAGAAGAAGCTTTTGTTACTCTTGTAAGCAAACTTGAAACGTACCAACAAGCTTTTAGTGAAGCCTCCAGATGCGGAGAACAAGCTCGTGCTTGTGGTCGCAGAAGATGCGCTGAACGCTACACCTCCCAAGTTGATGTTCCTGCTGAGTCCAACCAAACAGCGCCTGATGCATCTACTACCAATGACGATACTACCTCGAGTCCAAATGATGAGCCTGTGGTAGTAGAAGAGAAAGAAGAAATCGAACAGGATACTACAAACGATGTTCAAGTTGAAGAAGTTGAGGATGAGAAAGTTGAAGCTGAGAACGAGAATGGCGTCACACAATCTCAGATTAACAAAGCGAACGCTTTTTCCAATGCTGTAAAAAGCCTTGAAGCAATGGGATTCGTAGATATGAAGCGCAACATCCAAGCACTGATTGACAGCCGTATGGATATTGCTGATGCCGTATTGAAATTGCTAAATGAATAGATGTTGTAACATGTTGTCCAACAATAAATAGATAATGTTCAAGTTGTTTTTCGTCTGTGTTTTACAAGTAGTACAGAATTAGAAAGAATTTATTGCCACTTCCCTCACCAAGACCCAAAGTGTAGAGTATAAATAAACCGTGGCAATTATAGCCTGAGAGCCACATGAATTACTTCGTAGCTGATGTAGTGTTGTTGGTATGCCTTTTCCTGGCGGTACTTGTCGAACCGGTAGCTACCAATCGTGCCAAGCTGCATGACATCTCTCTCAGACGTACTATCCCATACAAAGTATACACAGAGCAACTCAGTTTAAGCTCAAAAAAGGTACTACCGTTAATGCCAAGTAGACACTGAACTAACATAGTTTGGGATTTTTTGCCAAGTGTTCTTTTGTTGAGCAAAATCTCCATATGGCATCAAGTTTTCCTTGATTACGCAGTCTGCCTTCAACGCTCATGCAATTTTTTTTGTATATTTTGGCTATAGCACTACCATTTGTGCCAATTTATTTCATTCACAAGCTACTTTACTTTGCAGAATACACTGCCAACAGCTGGTTATCCACATGTGACATACATAGGCGTCGACGCTTATCGTAGTTTTCTACAATTGGGTAAGGAACTTCCTTACTTTAGCATTGTTGGGAAACTTCACGCTGTAACCTGGTGTATCTGCTGAACCTATTGTTTATGGACACGTGTTTTAATATGGGTATAGACTTTTAAACAAAAGAAACCGAGAAAGTAGTTCTGACGTCAACTCAACGCTTGATATATCGGTCATACGACAATTGAAGAATAGTACGAATGTAGGTGATTTGTCCGCTTCTTTAAACACATTTTTAGACTTAGAAATACGATCAGAACGAATCGAATCTATTTTTTTTTGTTGTTGTTTTTTCTGACATTGATAGCATCATTAAACCGTCAGAACATTTTTATAACCCATACCACCCATTTAAAACAGATACTTTTCTTTAGTTATGCAGTATGTTATAAGCTGCCTCTTAACGGAAGTAAAATAGCGGAATATCGCGTCACGTGCACAAACTACGAGAGTCGGAGCGATTGTTCATGTTTTTTTTTTATCTAAACTATTTTACAATCGTGTTACTTTTTGGTCTTTTTTCGGCGTTGACACGTGACAACGTGACCAAATAACAAATCGTTAAAACGTACTTCCTACCAATCTATAGATGGTTTCGGTGAAACACTGCACGACGTAAAGAAATACCCTTCTAGTGTGTATCAAACGCATCTTGTTCGCGACTGTGACGCGATTAGAGCCAAATTTAGCTTACAACGCGCCACATTCGTGATTCGTGGCAGTTTCTTGCTTGTGATATCATAGGAATACTCGCATAACGCTTTTTTATAATAGTATCTAACGGTACCGTCGCGCAATCTCAAAAAAGAAGTACGCAACTTTTTTTTTTGACACTCATTTTGTTTTTTGTTTTCACTACAAAGCCACAGCTCTGTTTAAATAAAAAAACCTTTTATATATATACTATGGCCAAGGCTGTTTCATTTGCACCAAGTACAGGCTTCTCGCTATTAGGTAAACCTCTTATTTTTAAATTTTGTTTGAAACACAACAAATACTTCACGATTAGACTCCAGTAACTAACACCCTTATCTTTAAAGAGTCAAATAACAGCTCACCAAAAAGACAACCAAAAAGACTTCAACAGTACAAGATTGGCGAATTGCTTGGTTCTGGACGAACATGTGATGTTTTCGCTGCTAGGAACAGACTAACACGTGAAAAAGTAGCTTTGAAGAAGGTCAAGTATGAATTCTTTGCGAAGTTCTCCGACAGAATAGACAAGGAAGTAGCAATTCATCGTACCTTTCGACACCCTAATATAATACTCCTTCATGCCGTTTGTTTTGATAAAGGTACGGTTCAAACACCAACACAGTGTATCACAATTTCAATTATCTATTCTACCTTTTCGAAACAAAACGCCCATATCGTGTACAATTTAACCACGTGGTTAAAAAACGAAACGGTTTTTTTTTTCTTGTTTCAGTTTGTGTTTTTTTTGTTTTGTTTTAATGATGCACGACGCTAATTAACCTAGACACAGCACCTGTTCTTGTAATGGAAAAGGCTAAAGGCAATATAATAGACGTTCTAGCGGGTAAACCAGTGACGTATATAAGACCTGTGTTACGCTTGATTGTATATCAAGTATTGAACGCTCTTCACGAAATGCATCATCGTGGATACGTCCACTGTGACGTCAAAGTTGGTACGATAAGTACATTAATTATTTGTTGCTGGTTTTCTGTAGTTCGCTTTTTTAGTACTATTTTATTTTTACAAAACCCACGTGATCATCGTATAGAATCGCGGGTTATTTATCGTCCTTTTGTTCTTTTTCTAAACACGAACTTACTCTTTTCTTTAGAAAATGTTTTGCTTGGCTTTGATGGTAGTTTCAAGCTTGCAGACTTTGGATTCGCTCAAGCGGTTTCAGATACAGCGATTGAAACATTAAATGGAACTCCTGAAGTACGTTACTTCGATAAAGAAAAACGAAAAAAAAAAAGATTTACTCATATTTCTTTTTTAGTACATGCCACCGGAGTGCTTTGTAGATACTGGCGATTATGATGAGAAGTTCGATATATGGAGTCTAGGAATACTTGCTTTTGTAGTACTTCTTGGTAGATTCCCCGATGAACTTGATGTTGAATCTTGTGAGGAAATATACGAAGCTCTTCGCAATGCACACGAAAGAGGTGGATTAAAAATCCAAGATTACGCAGCAGAACTTTTGGATGCTGATATGCAATTTTTGAGGACCATGCTTGTTGTTAATAGAAGGCTTCGTCCAAGCGCACAAGCTCTTCTTAACACACCATGGCTTCATAATGGCGATATGGGTATCCCAAAGAAAAAAAAGAGAAACTCTTTCAAGAGACTAAGATCAGCGACAAGAAAAACTTTCAGCAAGGGATTGTAATTACCAAAAAAACCACCAAAACTGGTCTTTATCCCATCACGTGGTTCTACCCTCTTGCGAAAAAAACTATAAAACAAAATAACCGTTTGGTTGTTCGAAACTTATCTATTGAAAACACCCAAGAGAGCAGGAATGCGAACCATTGTACATACAATAAAAAAAAAATAAGATTATCTTCAACTCTGTTTGTCTGTTTTTATTTCAGCAAAAAAACCGTCTCCCTCAATTTGTTGGTAATGTAGCTCTTTCCTTAAGAGTTTTGAGTGCAAGATCTTCCTGTCCAGCGTTGATAATAGTTTTTCAGTTAACGGCATTAAATGTACAGCTGTGAACCTTCCCGTGGCTGCGTATATCGGTACTAGCTATGGGCATGGGTGATCATGGCTTTTTGGGATTTTTGTTCAGCTGATACTTCGTCTTGCTTAATGTTCTCAAGAGTTATTCTAGTCAATTACCAATGAGCGCGTCACCATTTAGAGGCATTGTAAACCCAGGTATGTACAACACCATTTTCTTTAGAAGGAAAAGCTCCAAACTCCTCGACTTTCTCCGTTGAGCGTAGTGTTGTTGATATCCGTACTGATGCTCTTATTTCTTTCGCAGGAGCGCTGGACTTTTTAGTATGTGCCATACAGGCTTTGTACATGACTCCAGAAGTCCGTAAAGCAGTGTACGTGTATTTCAAGCCATTTGCGAGGCTTTGTTAACAATACTGCACATTCTAAGCTTTCTTAGCTATGAATGGCGCTACGACGCCGCAAGAGACGGTCCTGAAGACATGTGTCAAGTAAGACAATTGCAACTATTGTTTGGCAATCTACAACTCGGAACTGCGCCAGCAAGCCTCGTAGGACTAACTAAGGCGTTTGGTTGGAGCGAAGCCGACAATGTACGTCCATTCTAGAGCGTTTGAAGCAAGATATTACGAAATGCCGCTAATTTTGACGAAAGCGCACTCCACATGATTTCGTTGAGTTTCTTACCATGCTTCTGGATAAGCTTAGTTCAGTCAAAGGCATAACAACGTCGTACGGAGTTGATTCGGTTTTTTTTTTGAAAGAAACGATATATGGGGTTAGGGTTTTTGGTTGTTATGTACTCTTTCTAAGTTTGATCAATTTTCTAGCATTGATTCGATTTTTACTGGAGAATTACTTCACTGTATTGCTTGTCAGGGTTGTAAGCATGTCCGAGAACGAAAAGAATCGTTTATAACACTTCCTGTGGTACGTAATATTAAAGTTTTTGAATACTTTTTTTTAACCAATGTCAACTTTAGACAGCAAAGCAACCTACTCTTGAAAAGGCTTTTGATGCTTTCTTGGTTCCTGAGCTTCTTGAAGGAGATAATAAGTACATGTGCGACCCTTGTAATAGTAAACAGGATGCACTCATGGGCGCCAAGATTGGTAAATTGCCAGATGTTTTTGCTATCGTTCTTCAACGTTTCGAATTTGATTTCATGACAATGCAAAGAGTAAAGGTTAACTCCCGCGTTGAGTTCCCTTTTGAACTAGACATGACACCCTTCTATAACGTGGAACTATCTAAAAGGGCTAATACAAGCCAACAAGAATCCAGAGAACCTGAAGACGACGATGAAGAGAATGATGAGCAAGAGGTAAGCTTTAAAAAAAAAACACGTTTCAAAGCCAATCTAAGATTTCTTGTTTTTAGAACCCTAATGCATACTCCTTATATGGTGTTGTTTGTCATATGGGAACAGCTCATAGAGGTCACTACTTTATGTACTTGAAGGATATCAACTCGAAGACATGGCATAAATTCTCTGACACAACAGGTGATCTTTTTTTTCTTCAGCCATTTTTTTTGACTTTAACATTTAGTTACACCATTGACTGAAGATAAATTAAAAGAAATGTACGGAGGATCAACTGGTGCTTTTCAGAAATACTCAAATGCGTATGTACTCCTTTATAGAAAGAGTAGTGCTCCACAGACGAATATAAGTGATTCTGATGTACCTGAATGGGTAAAGAATAGTTTATAAAAATTGTAATGTCAACAAGTACTCTAAATACATATTTCGATGACTGAGACATTTGTTAAAAAAAGAGTACAATACAATCAGGTTGATGTTAACCGTTAGTACTAAGCCAAACGGAACTTTTTGATTTATTGTTTACCACGTGGCTCATTAGCAGTCTAGTTAGTTATTTGTTCCTTCAACTTCTACTAGCTCAAGTTCTTTGAAACCAGCTAAGCTAACCATCAAAATGCATTTTGGTGAAAAGAACATTGCATGCAAAACGTATTGGGACTGTATTAAAAAGCGCTGTATTCTAGTACTACATCACATTTAGTTTACACAATCTAGTCCTGTCTGACAAATGGGCGTTGGCTTATGTTTACACCATAAAATAAAGTTTTGCCTAAAAGGATAGTCAAAAGGGTGTTCAAGCCACATTAAAAACTAGTTTTTTTTCACCTTTCACCACTTTGTAGTTTTTTAGCACCATGAACATGTTTCCCAAGATGAACAATAGCCTTTCCAGGCTGAGGGTTCCTATTATAAGATATTAACTACCAATTTTATCGTTTATTCATCTACCATTCGAAGTATTCTGTCTGTTCAGAGGGTGTTCCTTTCACGCCCTTGAAATATACTTGTGCACCTTTTTTATATACAAGTCAGTAAAAGAAGACAAGAGTGCTACTGAACCTGTAAAGCTATGGCCAAGGCAAACGTTTAATGTGACAGCACTATTATCTGAGTAATACATGCGTTAGTATAAGGGATTGTCATATACGGGGTTGTAGATACCGGTATGTTCAGCTAAGTCTAAATCTTCACCAAGTTTATACTTTACAATAAACGCATGATGTTTGTTAAGCCAATCAGATGAATTTGTACAACTTTTAGGTATATACGGAGCGAATAGACTCTGTGCTATTGGACATATGTATTTTTGAAGCAATTTTGCTATCATTGGCTCGAAACCTATATGATCTAAAATCACACCTAATTCCAAGTCAACAAAAAAAATAACAACAATGTTACTTTTACCATAATTGTTCATTGAGTTAGGTCTTTGGACATCAGTTATTTGCTCTTCAAAATTTGCAGCTATGCCCGTATTAGAAATAAAGAAAGACCAAAATAAACCAAAAGCACCTTCTTCAATAAGCTTCCTAGAAAAACATGTGAACAACCATTAAACCAAATGACCGTCGTACTTGCAAAATTCCATTGTGAATAACTCAAACTCGTATACTCCAGGATGTAATTGATTCATGTATTTTAGTATATCATCATGCCCTTGAACATAAAATTAAGTAGGTGGGTGGTAGTGATTTTTTGAAAAGAAGAAAAGAAGAAAATCCATACCACTTTTAATTGCTTTCAGAAATTCAGGTGATAGAAATTCTTCTTTCAACAAGAAGATATCCGGATGAAGTGGAATATAACGTTGTAACATCCTTCTCTTCTTCGCCGCTTGTTTTTCTTCTGCTGCCTTTTTTTCAAGCAAGTGAGAAAAAAAAAAGAAAAAAGAGAACAAAACAAAAAACTATTCGTCACACCAGTTTTACTCTCGTAGCTCTTCTTGCGTTCGTTTCTAGTTTCACAAAGCGTGTTAAATCCTACAACCAAATACTTATAATAGTATACCCTTGCGTATTTGTTGGCGTGTTTTAATATCCATCTGAAGAAATCAGCCAGTTAAAAAATGCAGGTCAAAAACAAAGAAAAAAAAACATACAGCTTCAGCGTTTGGATCAAAGATTTTAGCAGTTTCTAAATGGTTGTGACGTATAGCCAAATCAAGTGGAGTAGTTCCATCATAATCTTTCTGTGTTGGGTTTGCACCAGCTGCCAGTAATGCCTCAACAACTTCAGACTCTCCTCTCTCTGCTGCAAAGTGCAACTAGGAAAACATAAGTTTACTAGTACTAAATCCAACCACGTACTGGTGTTTTACCACCCGCTGTATAAATTCTATAAAATCAAATCGTCAAACTAAGACCGTTTTTGATACTAGTGCTTACGGTATCTTCCTATCAAAATAAATGACATCATCATCAGCCTACAGAATAAATAAATCAAAACGAAGCATGTCATCAAGGTGTTAACGCACCACAATAGTTAAACTAGCGTCATGTTGAAGAAGTAAATTCTAGAGATAGTAAAAAAAACGTGATAAAAACACGTGGTATGAAGACGTACTACAACGTCTAGGAATCCATCATTAGCCGCATAGTGAAGTGGTGTAAGCCTAAGACAATAAACTTGGTTGTCATATCTATTGATGAAGAGTACCCATCCTTGTCAATGATATTGACTTGGGAGATTAAGTGTTAGGAAATTATATGAAATTAAACTGTTTGTTGGTGTTGTTAGGTACCTTGTGCTTTGTGTTGTAATAATACAGTCGCTGCTTCGCAGTTGCCAAAGAGTCCAGCCAGATGTAGCAACGTAAAACCTAAAATAGGCTTAAGTTTGTTACAAGCAATAAAAATACGCTGTAGCGCTACTCCATGCGTAATAACTTTATTTTACGCAATATACGAGGCAAATATCCGGATTTAACTAAACAAAACCGTATGTACCTTTGTCGTTCTTAAAATCAGGGCTACCGCCTCTGTTTAGAAATTCTTTGAGCTCTTCTACGTTTTGGCTTGATATTGCTTTAAATGGATCTATACGTTCCTCCTCTACAGAAAATTGCTCCGCCATGTTGTATTCGTGTTTTGCAGCGTTAAAAAAAGAGTCTTTGTCCGTTCACAACTCACTATTCACTTAAACAAACAGCATCGTATGACAGTGGTCATACTAGTCTTGGTTACGTTAAGTCAATGGAATGGTAAATTGGGAGCAACGTTGCTACAATTTTAGCATAAGTTGTAGCCACAGGCCAAATCTAGCACAAAATCTTTGATATCAATAAAACAGCTCAAAAAAAAATCAAAAAATTCATGCATGGCTGCTTACTGACACATTTACTACCAAGGTAAGTACAGAACTTAACAACTACTAATGCTACTTAAAGAGAACACTAGAAGCATCTTCAATCCGTTTGTACTTACAACATACGGAAGAACTTTGTAATTGTTAGATTGCTACCGCCTGAGCGACTATTTCAAGTTCACTGTATGTAGCTTTATTACAATCTGAAGAGCATATGAATCAACTAGAATGCCGTTCACAGTACATCATGTGGCAGGTTGTAAATTTCGTTGTCTTTGACAGAAAAGTAGTGTTGTAGGTTGCACGTGAAAGCAAATGAAATAAGACTTGATGAGAAGGGTGAGTTGAGGGTTTATTCGTCTAACAAATGGTGTCCGGTAACCAAGAACAAATTGAAGTTCTTATAGCAGCAGTGATTTTTATGGCACGGTTAACTTTTGTGTGCCTTGTACAGATACCCAAAAAATGCCGAGTACATATCTATAAAAATAGTCAGCACAAAAATCTTAAACACATATCTAGACGTACGGTAATACCACCTTGGTGAATACCCCTGGTAATTCGATTGAACTCATACCATGGTCCACCTGAGTTACCCTTTAAAAAGAATTATTAGAGGAATCAAAAAAAGTAAACTTAAGTACCGGTTCAGTATCCATGTCTTCAGTGTATAGATAGTCATTAGCTGTGTGAGAAGAAAATGTGCCAAGGGAAAGCCACATTTCTTGATTTTTACTTTGTGGATAACCACGAGTTGCTAAATTATCTCCTCCATAATTGCCAGAAGCCTCTCCGAACAAAGACCAACCAAGGTCTACACTACAGTCAATAGAAATCTCTCGCTAGCTTACAAGCGTACTAAAGTCTCTGTTCACCCTAACAACACACCAATCACTTGCCTCATCCCCGTTGTTTCTGTAAGGAGGCGGTACCCATGATGAAGCAACATCGAACCTCCCTAAGGGATTGTTGTTAACACCATTCTTGGCAGGGAATATGCCATCTAGATAAAAGTTCAGTTTCCCAGTCTAGAACATAACAATACACACGTAAGTTAATGTAGTTTCCATTAGCGCCTTCGTGACAACAATGAGCTGCTGTAATGACTTGCCTAGGACCAACAATTTGTCCAGAACACCCATTGCCAGTCTATATAAACTGTTAAAGTAATGTAACGACCCTTAGTTATTGCGTACCCTCACAATATGTCTGTTAAAAACTTCGCTGGTTGTTGGATTTACACGTGATCTACCTTGTCCAGTCAAAATTTGGCGCTTGGTATCATCTTCCGTAAACTCGGAACTTTGAGGTCCACGTGAGACTTTTGGACCTGTCTCCATTACTCTTTTAAACTCATCTGGATCGATAGATACTTCATAAACAAGGCCTTCAGCTGTAGCGACTATGAAGCTGGAATAATCTTTTATGCTAGACTTCGATGACGTCTGAAAAGGAGATTAAGAGATAACAACAATAATTACACCGACGTACAAGACTTTGAAGGGTTGGTATTTTGAGTACACCATCAAATTTAGTTGTACCAATGAGCGTTACATTAACATTACGAAAAACAGGGTCAGTGCCAACTAGATTTTCGATTGTGCGTCTACTAACTGAGCAAAAGGCTACTACAAGCAAGAGAGCAAGTACGAAAAGGTGCTTCATCTGTTTGAGTCTTGTTATTTACACTTATGACAAAAAGAAAATCACGTGAATCACTTCCCTTTTTATCCTAATTGGGTACCCAGTTTAAAACTTGTACACACAAGATTCTGGTGTACTAAAGTTAGTCCAACCAAGAGAAATGCACTCCAGGCATTAATATACTACTATTAGCGTTTTATCCTGGAAACTCACAATAAAAGCTTGGTATTTTTATTTTTCCTCTTTTTCTGCGAGTTATTTTTTGTACACTTGTGACAATTGTTTTTTTCCTTTTACCGACTATGGTGTTTACACATAACTTTCCAGGCTTTTTGGAAAAGAAATACTGCGAGTTGGTATTATTCAGCAATGGCTCGTGTTCAACACAAGCAGAATGTATAGCCATAAAACAATATACTAAAAACAACATTGTTTTGGTTTATTGTATGTATAACTCTTCGTGGTACACACAAAACGTGATTTGTACCATTTGATATCTAGGAGCATTTAAGCATAACCATGAGCTTGGTATAAAAATAATGTATTCATTCATGCAGTGTATCTTTCGTATCGCCAGGGTTAGGAAAGGGTGTGTACTTTTATGTTTACGATCACTTCTCATACCGTTGTCAATTGCTCTCCAAACGTCACTCACCTCTACTTTTGAATTGTAAAGCGTTTCCAATAGTAAGGCTGTATTTAGCAGTGAAGGTCGTTCTTCCGCTTTATGCGTATTAATTTCTTGACGGAAAAACATTCTCGAAAGTAAAAAACAATCATGTGAAAAAAAGAATAAAACAAAAGAAAAAAGTGTAACATTTGTAATATATTTGCCTATTTGTTCTTTCAAGGTACTTTATTAGTTCTTCAAAAACTAAAGTTGGCACACTTGGGAGTATTTAGGATTCTACGGAGAATTTAATAACAACAAAAAACTTGTATGAAACGACATGATACAGCAGATTTACGATTCACATATGATGGAAAATGTAAGACTTTCGAGGCAGTGAATGTTTTACGTTTCGTGTTGAAGAAACAGATGCACTTGGTTGTACATTAGTCGCATCTGGTAGTATTAAGGGACATGGTCCTATAGTGCGTGTTGGGTCTCTGCTGGAAAGCTCTCAAGAGGTTCTTTCTTTTATTGTATTTGCTTGTTCACAGTCACGTCTTATGACGCTTATCTTTATCCTTATGCCTCTTTTGTTTCCTTTCTTTCTTCTTAGCTCTCTTCTCCTCTCTTCGCAGTTCACGCTTTTTTTCTTTTGCACGCTCTTTCTCCCTCTTACGTCTTTGTTTATCTTCATAAGCACGCTCTGTTTCCTTGCTTATACTAACCATACCATACTTGTTACCTGCACCCTTTTCATTGTAACACTCCGATGCCAAATGTCCAGTACCGCCACATCTAATGAAACCAATCAAAAGTTTTTTCAATAAATGATCATTTCAAAAAAAGGCAAGCAAAACATCGTCTTGATAATGAAACGTTTGTAGGATAAATAGCCCATAGACATACCTTTTACAGTTGTTATTACGATGATAATCTTCTTGAGCCTTTTCGTGTTCGTAATACTCAGGAGTAGGCTTTTTTCTTGTATCTTCAATCATCAGGTTTACTGTAGCAAAAAAAACAATGTGTTAGCTGTCAAGTCACTGGTTTTTTTTTCTGTTTATAACATTAAAACATACCATTATTAGCGTCTTGATCTGCTCCTGTGCGTTGATTAACATACTTCATAGACAAGCTCATTTTTGTATTATCCTAAGACGTCAAGTTAACTTACGTTGACACTCATGTATAGTTTAATGGCATTGCGTTAGAGTACGTACATCTGATAGTTTAATGACCTTTACGTAAACTTTTTCTCCTACTTGTACAATAGATGCAAGCTCATCAGACTCAATACGTGTGTTAGACACCTGGGATATATGAACAAGACCTAATGACAATCAGATAAAGTGTCAACATGAAAACAACAGGTTTTTGAACAAAATAGCGTACCATGGCGTTGGTAGCCTGGTAACTTGGCGAAAAATCCATAAGCCTGAATGGAAACTACCTAAAAAACGGTTTAGCAACAATAATTGAGATCTTTACGTATAATCACCTCTGCATGATGTATTGAATGCATCTGTGGCATTTCTGTATCTGCATCCCTCTCATACCTCTTACAATAAGCAAAACGCGACTTTAATTAATTTCAACGTACCGAATCGCGTCGTGGTGGGGATCTACGATAATCAGGGCGACTAGGAGGTGAACGCGAGCGCGAGTTATTTCTACGCCTCTTTCTATAGTCTCTAGAGTCTGAGCGACTGCGTGATCTACTTCTAGACCGTTTCCTCTTCCTGTAGCTCATTTGTAACGAACTGAAACTGCTTTGCTAAGTCAAGTCAACACAAAATGCCGTGAAGTTTTTGTGCTTCAGGAATTCATTCTACAATCAACCCAGGCGCCTTTAGGCTCTAATTAAAACAGCAATATGTTCTATTATTTTGGTTATTGCACGTGTACAAAAAAAAGAGTTTAATCACGTGACACAAACTGGGTGTGGAGTTGGCTTATCAAATGAAGTTTAAATAACAGTTATTGTATTACGCTCTGTAAGAAAAAAGCTTGTTAAAGGTTTAATCCGTAATTGACTATGTAGCGTCAGCTTACAGCAAAACAATTACTGTTGCACCTTCGAACAGTACATGTGATCATTCAATCAGCACAAGAACATAAGAATCATGCCAATAGGACACGGTCACTTTGAATTACACAAAAAGTCTCTACTTCAATACACTCATCGATTATTTAACGCCCAAAAAGTGATATCCTTATTTATTTCCACATTTGTTTTATTTAGGATAGCATGGATGAAAGACAAATTGACATGCCTATGCATTCTAATAGCGCCCAATACCTTCCAAAAGATACCAACGGTTTCCTGTCCTCTGGGACTTTTTGTGCTAGTAGGGTTGTAAGATGAAAAAATTCATTTCTTTTTTTGGTTTTTTTGAAAGTGCTCGTACCAAATCCAGCAATGTAGCTCGTTGTAATATAAAATATATCTCCAATACCAAGCATTGTAGCTAAGGCAATATCTAGAGGCCCACTTGCACGAGGCTGAGCTATTACTTTAGTAAACTCAAGCACAGATAATGCACCAACGAGATAACCGTGTCCCTAGTACGTAAACGTAAACATGAACCCGTTTTGTAAGAGTTATGCTACAATTACATCCAAAACGTACTTGGAGGTCAGTGAGCCACCATACATTAGATTTTGGGCATGGAGGAGCAATTATAAGCGAAAGAGCTCCTAGTCCGTTAACAATGGCAGAAGTGAACCAAATAGCGTCTGTGACTTGCATTTCAAACAGCTGTAGTAATTGTACTAACAAACACTGAACTCTGAAGAGAATTCACGTGTTTTCTGAAAAAGACTTAAGAGCTCTGTATTTCGCTTTAGTTACGTGACGTTAAAACAAAGGGCAATACTGATTTCTTTTGGTTTCTGATTAGATAATGACAAGAAGGAAAGAATTTTATTTTTTGTTCAGGCCTAAAACGCTACATCTTGGTGCCTGCTAAAGCGTGTGTGAATGCTTTTCTAAGAGTAGCAATAATCTCTTCTGGGTCGTCTCCATCCTCAAAATACCTGTACGATGAGATTAATTTAAACAAAACTTTGAGAACTTTTTTGTACAAAAATGTATTTTTTCATGACATCAAAAGGCAAAAAAAGTCAAAAAAGAATAATGTCTTGTATACGTACAAATCACGCGAGTGCATTGATGATATCTCTTCAATGCAAGTCATCATTCTGAAAGCATCATCTGTCTCAAAAGCACGAGGTGCTAGGAGTTCAGAGTTAAAAAAAAGTTGTCAAAACCAAAAAAAAAAAAAAACTACAACATACCTGCTTTGATTAACGGCAAGCAAACAACACGGAAAATAGGAACCCAGAAAATCCTAGGGATACTTTCTGACTCTTTAACCATATACAATAGATTAGTGACAGCCTTAGCTGTGAATTTATAATTCTTTAATCTCCTAAAATCAATCCACAGTCAATAAACAAACTCAGAGTTTCAAAAAAAAAAAGGAAAAAATCGCTAATCAAAAAAACAGGCATACCAAGACTCTAATATACCAACATATCTCTTTATAAACATTAGTTCGCTCTCATGCTCTCTTGAAACACGTCCAAACTCATCAACAAGTTTAAGCAATCGCTCTTCTTGCTAGAAATCATAAATGAATATCCAACCCTTTAAAGAACAACGTACTTCAGCATGTGGTATTTCAACTCTGACTACTTTTCTCAACACACTGTATACGAGTGGAAGAGGTCCTTCACCCGCAAGTGTGGTCTATAAAAGTGTAAGACAAGTGTGTCAGTTGTTACAACGTGGCTTTCAAACCTACCCAGAGAAGAGCTTGTCCATACTGCTTTTTCAAACGTGTTTGAGTGCTAGCACGTCTAAATAAACCATTTATTGTCTTGCGATGCATTTGATATCTCATCATTAATCCCCGAAGTTTTATAACTCCCCGTGTTGAGTCGAATTGGCATTGACCTGCAAGCTACAAAAAAAAGAAGTAAATAATCTCGTTTTTGTTGTTGAACATCTTCTCCTCTTTTTTGACGTACTAGGTTCATCAGGAATTGTCCTCTCGAAGGACAGTAGTACGCATAACTCGCTGCAATATGTTCAAATCCCTTAATTGTCAATAACCACTCTGTATAGTCTTGAATACAAAATTCTCTTTCATCTATGCCAGAAGGTAATTCATACATTCGTAGATCCTTTGTGTGACCCAAAAAGTCTGTCATATGAACATTCAACCATTCACTTCTAAGATTAGACATAGAAAGTGTTACCTACATACGAATTTTAGCTTTGAAGATTGAACTATGCCAACAAGACTGACTTTCGTTCAAATCAAACATTTGAAGTTTTTTCATTCTTTCGTTTGCTAAAACATACCTTCCTAACGTCACGAACAAGAACGTGATATAAAAGTCTGTCAATTTCTTTAATTCCACTATACTTAGTTATCAATTCTTTTGACGCTAGAGCTCTAGTTTAAAAGAAAACGATTAGCCAAAGAAAGAAAGAAAGTGCAAAATGAAATCTGAAGAATGATCTACCTTCCAACATCGTAAGCTTCAATTTTAGGTTCTTGGTATAGTAATCTAGCTGTTATTATCTTTATCCAATTATTTTTAGAAAATTCCATGATAACATCTTGATCACCAGACAATATTTTAAAAACATCGTGAATGAGTGGATATTTTTCGAAATCAGATTGAAAACCATATTGACTTAAAGCATCAGTCACACGTTTATGCCAAGGAAACCATCTTCTGTAATATGAAGTCATATTATCTTCTGGAGACCAGGCAGGATAATCCGCAACAATTTTCTAAAAAAAGACTTATTTAAACTGAGCCACGAACAAAGAAAGAAAAAAAGAAGAATAATTTATCTAAAAGAAATATCAAATATTTGTTAGTCATTTTGACACGTACAACCAAACATGTCAAAATGTTCTTTGGTCTTTCTTCAGAGCTATAAAATGCTTGAGCCGATAATGATAAAAATACAGAGTTTGACTGAATCAATCGCACTGCTAGGCTCATTGAACCAGCCATAACAAATCTAGAAACATAATTAAATCAAAAATAATCAAAGAAGCAAGAAAAATAATTGAATAGTAAAGTTTTCTGAATAATGCAATTTGATCGACATGTCTGCTAGGTTGTAGCGTACGCTATCAGAAGATTCCAATATCTATCATCTATTTCTGGCTGTGGATTTGCCAATATCGATTTTAGAGTAGCTGTAGCCTCTGGAAAGAAAGAGTCACATTACAAAGGCGCTTTGTCATTTGCACGTGATCGTACCTACTACAGGGAGATGTGTTTGACTCCACTGAAGGAATAGTGGCGCAGCTGGCTCATTGGCTCTTAAAAATACAATTTCTAGTAGACCCCAGAACGCAGAGATATTATAAACCAAGCCTAAACAATTATTATTAACAAAGTATGAAGGTTAAGATTTTGCATTACTTTGCTCTTCTTTGTACTTATCTTCCCATCCTGCGCCTAACCATTTATCCTACATGTGGTTTTGAGCGATTGTAAGATCTATTAGGCATACTTGGGGTGCACATCCGCTTGACAGGTAATTCGTTATCCTGTACCGAAAATCTTCCATTTCTTTGCGGTACTCGCTACTAACAACCAATAGGTCACTTTCTGACAGGCCATTTTGAGATACAGCCACTTGACGTTGCAAAGAAATGAATATACGGTGTGTACCACTAAACGGTGCGTTAAATCGTAAATAACCGATTTTAGGCGTTACCTTAGAAACTACAGGTGTTAGCGTGTTATTTTTTGTATTTAAATAATGTAAAGACGCGCGAACCTTTCTAAACGCTACAGATGGCTTAGGGGTTTTCATGACACCTTGAAGCGTCCACAAAGAGTTGTCAGGGCTCCATGAAATCAATGGTCGCTCTGGCTCAGCCAAAACCATTTGGACGTCATCATCCTTTTCCATGTCCGCTAAAACAAAAGCTAGCTTCGCTGAGACTACACTTGACAATACTGAGTCTAATCGCTAAAAAAAACTCCACATCGAAAGTCAAGTTTTGGTCATAACGATAAATCAACATGAGACCAAAGGTACAGCCTTGCTTTTTTTTTAATCTATCTCTTTGCGTCATGGACTAACTGGTTTGCTTGCAGTGGAAGAAAAAACGTATGCGACGTCTGAAGCGTAAAAGACGCAGAATGCGACAACGCGCAAAGTAAATAAGAAATTTTCACCCTCTATATCCCCGATGCCTTGTACAATTTACGCTGTTGATGGAGGAAATAAATGGGAGTTTCGACTGATCTGTTTTACCTTTCTGTACTTGTTTATACAGCATAACATTGAGCCCAGGTTGCCAATCGCCATCATCGTATTACGATTGGCTAAAGCAAAAGTTGTTTTGTGCGCTATCCAACAAAACGCTTACTATCATTTTTTTCTGCCACTTTCGCTGTTTTGGCGCAATTTTTAGGCGGCTAGCTTCAACATGTATCGTTTTTTCCTCATTTTCACATTGCAAATGTTAAGCTAACAAACGAAACACTCGGAGATATATAGCACAAAGCAGTGCAGTGCGTGTCAAGTACATTTCAAGACAAATTTGATTCAAAAAGTTTTAAACGCGGTCAGAGACTGCTTGCGCGTAGTGAGCGCTAGGAAACGCGCAGCAAAGGTCGTTCAGTGTCAAAAATGGTGCGTGGACAAAAGACTATTGCAGTCAAACTTCATTCTGTGCTGGAAATAACTGAAACAGTTTTTTTTGCAAACCAACCCACACAAACATGGCTGAAGCGCAACCAGATCTCCACGACCAAAAATACGATCGTCAGTTACGGTACGTGCTACTAACTGTTTTTATAAGCGGTTTGGTCTTATATAGCGTAGATTATGGGGCGGACACGGTCAACGTAGCTTGGAACAGAGTAATTGCTTATTAGTTGGCGCAAATAGTGCCGGCACAGAGACCCTCAAAAATCTGATCTTACCTGGTGACTAAACGTCTTTAAATATCACCTTTCGCTCACTCGCATCTAGGTATGGGTGGTTTCGCTATCGTAGACGATAAGGTTGTAAGCAACCGCGACCTTGGCAACAATTTTTTCGTTGAACTTAACTCAGTCGGTAAATCAAGAGCTGAAGTTACCAAAGACCTCCTACATGAGTTAAACCCAGATGTGCGAAGCAGCAAGGCTATTAACATGGTGCGTTTAGAATTTAATTTGTTTTTTTAATTGAACCTTTTCTTCGCGTGCGTGCCACTACATAGTGCTTGATGGAGTGACTTATATTTGTGTTTTAGTCTGTTGAGGATCTTGTCAAAGACCCTAATAATTTCAATGATTACAACGTCGTTGTAGCCACAGAAGTAGCAGAGCCTCATATGATTGCTCTTTCAAAGATTTGCTGGGAGAAAAACATTCCTTTCGTTGCTGTTCGCGTTTTTGGCTTTATCGGCTACGTGCGTGTGCAACGCCCAGAACACGTCAGTACGTCATCAATCCACCTTTAGTTTCTTTTTGTTGTTGCTTTTTTACTTCTCTACTCACTCTCTTTTAAAGTCATTGAGTCCAAACCAGAGTTCCCAGCAGCTGATTTGCGTATCTCTAAACCATTCAAAGAACTCTCAGACTTTTCTGATGGTTTTGATTTGGCATCACTAAATTCCGCTGAACACTCTCATGTGCCTTACCCTGTACGTTTATGTTTTGCTTTGTGTATTTGAATGAGTGATTGGTGTCTTATAATATGTAAGGTTATCTTGTTGAAGGCTAGAGATGCTTGGCTTAAGGCTCATGACGGTAAAGAACCTGCAAACCGTGACGAGAAGAACGCGTTTAAAAAACAAGTATCTACAATGACACGTTCTGCTGGAGAAGCTAACTTTGGGGAAGCTTACAAAAATTCTCACCACACTTTCGGTTCACTAGCTGTACGTGTTGTAAACCATATTTTCCTTCAGTTGTTTTCACATTTTTACAAGACATTTTTAATGCTTTTTTTAATTGCCTTGCTGATTGTTTGTTTTTTTTTAAGTTGTCTAGCAGCGTAAAGGAAATTATGAATGACCCAAAGGCCCAAAATTTGACAAAGGATTCATCAGACTTTTGGGTTTTGGTAAATGCTGTAAAGGCTTTCTTTGATAAGGAAGGTGTATTGCCTATTGCTGGTGGTGTACCAGATATGACTGCTGATACACAGAGTTACATCCAACTACAAAACATGTGCGTTAAAACTACGAGATTTTGTGTTTGTAACGCCTTGGTCTTGTACTTATTGTTATATTAGCTATGGAGCAAAGTTTGCTGCTGATTTGAAAGCTGTTACAGATTCTGTAAACGCTTCTCTAAAGGCTATTGGCCGTAAGGAAGGTTCAATTTCTGCAGAGTACTGCAAGCGTTTTGTAAAGCATGCACGTTATTTGCGTCTATTGAGATACACTCCTCTCCATGAAGAGTACACAGCTGGCGAGAAATTCAACGTCGAAGCTTTGGGTAAGATTGTATTTTTTTTGAATTTATTTTTATTAATCGTCATCTTAGATGATGATTACGAGAAAATTGGAGCTCCTTGGTATGTGTGCTTGCGTGCTGCTTACAGGCATCATGCAAAGACAGGTTCATACCCAGGACCTAAGGATCTTGATGCTCTTGCTAATGAAGTTACTGCTCTTGTTGCTGAGTGCAAGATGAACGAAGATGTTGTTGCACCTAAGCATGTTGAAGAAATGTATGTGCTATGTCTTTTTGTTCTATTTCTTGTTTCTAAGCTTTTTATTATAGGTGCCGTTATGCTGCTTGCGAATTGCACTCTATTTCATCAATTTTGGGAGGTATTGCATCACAAGAGATTATAAAACTCGTTACAGCTCAAGTACGCCCTTGTTCAGCTTTTTTTTTTAAAGACAAGTCACAGTATTAATTATAATGTTAGTGGGTTCCATTAAATAATACTTTCGTATTCAATGGTATTACAAGTGGAAGTGCTGTACGTCTTTTTTTTTTTTTTGCTTTTTTGTTGTTTTGTTTTTTGGTTTATTTATTTTATTGCTTACACTGTTTGCTTTATAGAGCTATACCTTCTGAGTATTCTCACAAAAATAAACCAAGCCCAAATTGTATGTGTGATGTCCTATCAGTACCGCTTGCGAATATCTTGGGGTGTGTCAATAATAATAAAAAAATTCCACAAAAAAAAGAGTAGTTCGTACTGGTGTTGTAAAATTGAACTCCATTCTGAACTGTGCCCAATTGTAAATAAGGCCCATTCCAGCTGCGAAACGAGTACCATCAAAAGACTTTGAAATCTCACCTTTTGAATACACCAGTCAGAAAATTTTGAGAAAAAACAAAGAGGACGCTTACCTGGTCTGAAAGGCACTAAGTTTCCGACTTGTGAAAAGACGTGTGTGCGGATAATACCGAAGTCCTGTGAATGGAATAGAGGCGCGGAAAGGTGAAATGAAGCAGAGCTATGTACGTTTCCACCCAAGGAATTTGTCCTTTGTTTAGGACCAAGACCTCTAAAATCAAAGCCACGAAAATTTAAGTTTGAACCTGAGAAAGTAATTTAGTTGTCATGTCTGACATGATTTTTTTTTTGACTTTCTCACCTCCAACGAAAAATCTATCACTGATGTAGTCCTTTGCCATTGGTACATTGAGTCCACCTTTGAATAAAAAGTTGAATGCCTAAAAAATATTACATATGGCCTAAGGTACGGTAGTTGAAATAAAGAGTTACATACCCAATAACGTAGTGCATAGTGATAAGTCTCAAGCGGTACATTTGTTTGCCATGACATTTCTTGCTTTAAAAATTTTGCGTTTCCACCAAGTCCTGCGAGTTCTATTGAATATTGAACGGCATTACCTCGTGTTGGCGCAGTAGAGTCATCACGATCATCATAACCAACTAACAATAGCGTCAGTTTTTTTTTTCGAAAACTGTTTTTTTTTGGAGGTACACGTGTATTTTAAGCTTGAGCAAATAGAATGTCCGGCTGCTTTGATTATTTCCTGTAAAGGGAAAAAAGTTAGTAGGCATTATATGGACTTTGTGTTAGAAGGGTTTTAGATTTTTATGTTTTGAAGATTTTTGGTGTTTTTTTGTTACCTCTGTTGCATTTTTACTCGGTTGTACATCTCTCCAGCACCTTTTCAATATAGTTAATTTATTGTATGAAATCACTTGATGGGGTATAATACTTACCAGTTGTATTGTAGGTTATGTGAGGTAAGTGAACGTGCAACCTCTAAAAACAAAAAAAGTTAAGTAACTCTGTATTGTTAAGTCTACAACATCATACCATCGTTTCTTCGGTTAAATATCCTTGCTTTTTTAACACCATATGCTATAGAAGATCCAATGTTTGCTTCTTTATAACCAGAAGTTTCAGTGTACCTAAACAAGAGGTAAGACAAAAAGTTTTCTTAATCATTATCACGTGTTCAAAAGGCGTACGATGTTTGTGTTTTGTATGCATTAAAAGTGAGAGAGTCTTTGATTTCAGGTCCAGCATACGAAATCAAAGGGAGATTCATATTAAACTTAGCAAAAAAATCCAATCAGCGACAAGAAGAAGGAAGACAACAAGCAGAAAAGACAAAAAGGAAAAAAAAGAAGGTAAAAAAAAGAGACAAATCGTGTCCTAACACTATGTATTGACAACGATAACGTACGTTATAAGTTGTTCCATTCACTAAACTACGTGACAAGGTTCCTTCCATAGTCTCAGCAAGCCCCCAGAAGTTCAACAAACCAGCTTTGACATCCTGAAGATTTTTTAGTTTCTTTTCTTTAACGAACTGAGTTTAAAGGTTACCATGGTCACTTCACGGTTTTCTGATGAGTATGATGTATGAATGCTAGGGTTTAGGAACAAAGAGGATGGTGTATACTCGATAAAAATGTAGCAATCGTTTGTGCTACCGTTAGGTATTAGGTATAGTTTGTACAGTATAAACACAAGCGTACTCTAAGCTTGCTGGCATTTTGGTGTCAATTCGAAATGTTGTGTCGGCAGTGTATGGTAGTTTTGGTGATGGTGATAATTGCGCTGAACAAGCGACCGCTAGACCTAATTCTTTCATACGCTCCCTTTTTGACACGTTAGAAATAAATCTGGCAATGAGTTGCGTACAGAGCTCTTGAAGTGCAATTTATTACACCAGATAGCGTGCTTACATCTGCTGCCTCTATTTTGGTGTGAGTTGGCGTTTATTGTAACTTTTAACCTTCAAAAATCTTTTCGAATATAAAGTCGTGTGTTCTGGCGTCTACAGTAGACCTTAATTGTACCCCCAGTATTCTTGTTGGTGTTGAGGTCTTACGTGTGAAGTTAGTATCCACACTTGATTATGAGTACCGTACATCCATGTGTGGCGCTGGAGTTGCCTTCTCTGTACAAATAAGCGTTACCGATGATTTAAGTCACTAAAAGACAGTATTTTGTGTAATGTCTAGCCACAGAGAAGCTATGGAAGACAGGAGTAGAAATTCACGGCGCGATAGGTACATACAGGTTTTTTTAACAGACGCAAACCGTTTATGCTACAAAGATCACGTTCGCGAGAGAGGAGGCACCACAGAAGGCGTAGCGATGATGATTCGCGAACAAACAGAAGAGAAAGCCGCAGGCGTCGCGAACGTTCGGAAGAGCGGACCCGTGATCGCTCAGAGCGCCACAAGCGATCAAGAGACGATTCTTCGCGAAGAAGTGACAAGCGTAGCTCTTCCTCGCGTGACAGACCAACACGCAATCGTGGCGATACTGAGCGTGAATGGAGGCAAGCGCTTTGACTTTTCATAACATGTCATTAACAGATTGTACAGACACGATAGACACGAACGAGACAATGCAGACGGGTCTCATTACCGACGTAGAGATTACCAGAGAAGGAACAACGAGCAAGGCGGATACAGAGGTTATCAGCGTGGAGGGTACATTATTGCATGCCTTGAGGAAGTGACTTATGTTTGTAAAGGCGTGGCAGAGGAGGCAGAGCGAATAGGGGTAGCGAGCACAACAAAGAAGTTCATCCAAAGTATCGCAGTGATATATCGTATGATCCTCTTAAAGCTGGTTCTATCGATGGCACAGACACTACACCACATGATCACGCTGTGAGGAGGGCAATGAAAGCTCACTGTGCGTAGAATTTTTCGATCGAAGTTCAATATGAATGTGTTAACCTTTTTTTTTTGAAGATGTTTGTTCTACAAAAGCGAATGACAGTGACCCTAAATTGACTCTTTTCGTTGGTAGACTTAGTTTCAAGACAACTGAGGAAACCTTGAAGCAAACTTTTTCTCAGTATGGAGAGATAAAGGCCATACGGTTAGTCCGTGATGTTGGTACTTAAATGATTTTTTTTGTTTTTTCCGAGATTTCTAGATTCTTTTATTCTAACTTAATGTAGTTACTGGACATCCTAAGGGTTATGGTTTTGTGACGTACACTGATAGTAGATCATTTATGCGTGCTTGGGAGGTGAGTGACCTTAATATGGTAAAGACAATGCTAAAAAAGTTCTAGGATGCTCACAAGTTATTTATTGATGGGAGTCAGGTGATTGTTGACTATGAGAGAGAACGTTCGCTACCTGGGTGGATACCAAGGCGCCAAGGAGGTTAGATATTAATTTTATAGTTGTTTTGATTTGTGTAAGGTGGTATTGGTGGTCGAAAAGAATCTGGACAATTAAGGTTTGGGGGCAGGGACAGACCGTTCCGTGAACCGTTGACACTTGCCATGTACGTTACAATACGATTCTACTATTACTGACTGCAATCTAGGTTCAAGAACAGGCGGCCTAAGAAGCGCAAAAGAACAAAATTTGTACAATTGGCATCAACAAATATTGGAACAATTGCACTTGTGAAGCTACCAGGTAGTGACAAAGCAACTCCTGTGCATATGAAAATGATGAGTGATGGTACTTTTAATAGTGTGTCGTATACAGTCACTTAACCAGTGCTTCCTAGGTTTGGAGATTAATCCAACGTGAAAAAACTTCAAGTTTTGATTTTCCTTATGGATTTGAGTGGATTCTATGCTAAATTTGAGTGAAATTCCCCAGAAATTTGAAGAATTTTGGCGAACACCGAAATCAAACTCATAAAATACAAACAACGAACACAGCAAATATGAACGACTTTTACACATCTTTCTTTGGCAGACCTTCCTTCGGTGATCACCCAAGCAACTACATACGCAGGCAATCAAACTTCGATCCCTTTTGGGATGTGCCCAGACAACCAAGACGACGCGCTTACGCTGTTGATCCATTTACTGGCGAACCTGTTTACGCGCGTAGACGACAATATGAAGATTCTGTAGACGAACGAGAAGCTTACAGACAAGCACAAGAAGCAGCTTTACAACGTAAACAAGAAGCTATTAGAAGGCGTAAAGAAGCTTTAAAGCGTCAAAAAGCCGAGGAAGAAAGGAAACGGGCAATTGCGCTACAACGTTATGAGCAAGCCGCTACTACTATTCAATCTACTTTCAGAGGTTGGCAAACGCGTAGAAAGAATATTTTAGAGCAGTTGAAGACACTCCGCGATATATCCGATAACGCAAACTCTATTGTTGATAAATACGCTGAAGACTTACTCAGAGTGGAGGAAATAGCGGAACAAGAGAAATCAATTGAAAATCTATCAAAACGAGACTTGTTGTTACCTAGAGCATTTGAAGAAGAGCTATTGAAACAATTGTTCAGATTAGATGCTATTCAGACATTTGGTTGTCCTTTATTACGTAATAGAAGAAAAGAAATTGTTTCTGAATTACAACGGATTTTATCGGATAATGATAGGATTAAAAAGTTGCTTAGTTCATTGCAATGAAGTGACACAGTATAAAGCTATTGAAAAAAGTTTTTTCTGTCCAACAGAAGAATTATATGTACCATAGAAATAAAATGAACAATAAAAAAATGTTGCCTGAAAAAAACCCAAGAATTACCTCAATAAAACCTGGCAGTAACACTATTTAGAGTTAGTGCTAAGCCTGATTTTTAGGATTGTGAACATAGTTAGACCTCGTGCAACTCTGCAAGCTATCAAGTAGTGTATCCTTATGGAGTATTGTAAGTGCGTATAAGAGCAGAATGTCACGTGCGTGCTACAAATCAGGAGTGGCCTTTTAACCATAGAGCTAACGTTAAAATAAAATAGAGTACCCTTGTATCGTGCTACTCTGATTTCTTGCAGTTAGTTCTCTAGCAAATATCAAAAGCTTGATAACGCTTTACTCTTCCAAATGTGGTAAGGAAGGAAAACATAGTACTGATATTGACATTGTTGGTTTTTGCATAAAACGTTATGAACATAGTGGCGCCTATACTACAGGTAATTCGTTACACCTGTTTTTACTTAAACGAAACAAAAGGCTGCAGGGAATGTCTCCGCTAAGTCTCAGAGTCGATATAATCGCTCAGAAGGTACTCTGCCTATAAGTAAAGCTGTAGAACTGCAAACTGAGCTGTAAGTAACTAATTTACTAATTACACGACTAAATATGCCTCTGGCGCGCTTAACTACGCGTAGTATGCGTAGAAATACAATTTTGAGCTTTTACATGTTTCTACTGAGATTAACGCTGCACAAGGTCACAACAACGAGATACAATATGGAGAGCAATAAAAGAAGGCGACCAACAAAAAGTTGAAGAGCTTGCAGAGCAGAATTTCGAGTAACTTTGTCTGTTTTTTTTTTCAAAGACTAACTTTGTTTGTAGTGTACTTGGCGTGCGAGTATGTATTGCAAAATTTTAGGTTACCAACACTTACGTATAATACAGGGGTTTGTAGGAGAGACACCTATTCACTTAAGCTTTTTATACGGTGCGCACATGTTCGACAATGAAATGACTTCTTTGTTTTTTTGAAATGGCATTTTCGCTCAAAGATGGAGTTCCACTCACGTTCAACAAGTAACTCTGTTTTAGAGCAAAAAGAAATATGCAAAAGCCTATTGATTAAATATCCGAGTATCATAAATGATAGCTTCACTGGAGTACATTATCGTGGAGAGAACTGTCTACATATTGCAATTGTAAAGAAAGACTTTGAGATGGTACAGTTTCTTGTTAAAAGAAGTGGCACACTACTTCGAGGTCGAGCTACTGGAGACTTCTTTCATATTGGAAAACCATGTTACTATGGGGAGGTATGTTGTAGTAGAATGTAGTCAAGTTGTTAACGGTCATGTGGGATGTTGTGTATCAACCTTTGGTAACAAATGTATAATCACTCATAGCATTCCATTGTGGTTGACAAATCATTGCAGTATTAGGGACCATACAACTTGGCTTGTATATAATTTTTGACTACATCATTCTGGAGCTAACTGTTACTTTGTCTAGTATCCGCTTTTTTTCGCAGCATGCACTAATCAAACGAAAATTGTAAAGTACCTTGTTTATGAAGGAGCGGATCTTATGGCTGTAGATTCTCATGGAAATAATATTCTTCATTTAATTGTAATGAATGAGTTAGATGACATGTATGAATTTGTTGATGAGTTACTCAAGCGACGACGTGAAACACTAGCAATAGTACACTAACATGTTATTGAGAGTAGCCCGTAATGCCATTTAGACAGACTCATATGTGCCGCTAGATAAGAGAAGAAATAAGGAAGACATGACGCCAATGCAGCTTGCAGCAAAAAACGGTTAGCGAGACAACTGGATGAAAGGTCGATTAATGTTGTTTAATAGGTTGTAAGAAGATGTTTAGTTTTCTTCTTGAGAGAAAGCGGAAAGTTGAATGGGCGTATGGTCCTGTAACATGCTATAAGTATCCTATGGAGGATATCGATACACCCTATGACAAAAACGAGCGAGGTAAACTTGTTTTAGACGAATCACATCTTCTTCAATGTTGATGACTTGCAGCTTATTTGAGGTATTTTTTAGGTGCTTTACAGTATATGGTACAAAATGAAAGATCAGAATTAATAATGATACCAATTATTAACGACCTACTCAAAAAGAAATGGGACACGTAAGATTTAAGACATTTTTCTTATTTTTTTCTCCTTTTTAGAAAAGTTGTTAGTTACTTGAGGTCTTTGTTTACTAGTACAATATCTCAGTATTTTAACATATTGTAGAATTGTTGGTAACATGTTTGTTAAACGATTTTTGCTCACGTTGTTATATCTCGTAATTGTACGCCCTTCCCTGGTCTTTTGTTGAGTAGTAATTCTATTTTTTACAGTTTTCTTGTGCTCTTATTCTACGTGGTTCTTTTAAAGATGGTGAAAGCGCCGTAGAACAAAGTAAACTTATTCAGTGGATCACGTACTTTAGATTTGCGATGGAGGGTGTGCTAAATTAGGTAGATGCTTTTTGGAGGGATTGGTAGTCGCTGGAGCGGTGTTCAAAGGTTTGTTTGAGACAAACGAAATGATAGCGGACGGATTTGGTACGTATAAAAACCCGAAGAAGAGCTTTGTGCTAATGTGCTAAATCCATAAGGTAACTATTGGTTACGTCCTGGCGCTTGGTTTCTCGGTAAGTTGTCTTACCTGGGCTAATATATAAACATCTTTTCTTGTCGTAGAAAATGCATTGAGCACTATGTACTGTGTTTCTATTGTATTTGTTGTGGTGCCTCTTCGTTTATTTGACAATGACTATGAAGATGCTGCACGTATGGTATCAGCTATACTCGTTTGGTCTTATTTGTATGTCCAAGTTAAATTGGCATTAGATGGTTGTTGTTTAACTTGTTTCTTAGATTATTCTTCTTTTTGGGATACCAACTCACTGGTCCTTTTGTTGTCATGTTGTATAAGATGCTGAAATCTGGTTAGTCAGTAGTTTGTTCCTTTTGTTGATAAGGAATAGATATTTTACGATTCTCTGTTATCTTTGGAGTCTTCCTTTTAGGATTTTCTCAAGGTATGATTGTTTGGCTTTTTTTAATATTGTCCTCATCCTTAATGTTTGTAGCATTCTTCTTGGCTTGTGGTGAATCTGGTTTTGTCCAATATGGTACCCGATTGAAACTAAGCATAATGGCTATGTTGGTACTACACTGGAGGCATTTATTGCGTATATCAATATCGTTTGTTTAGGGAGTATTTGAGGCTGATGAGTATGTTGAAAGCAAGTTCCCTATGTTGTCTGGTAAGAATTACAATACTCAAAAGGTTTCTAAGTTTCCTAGTATCACTACTGCTAGTGTACATTGTAGTAGTCTCGATATTGCTTCTAAATATGCTGATCGCTATGATGGGTGATACATATACAAATGTCATTGGTGACGCTGATATTCAGTGGCATCTAGAGGTGACTAGATTTCGTTGTTTATTTCTTTCCTATTTTTTTTGTTTTGCTTTACGAAAACTAAGTTTTGTAGTGGGCTCGCATCATTCTTAGTTTGGAGAATGAGCTTAGTGTTGATGAGAGAAGACTTATAGACAATCAATATTGGACTCCTATTGATGGAAAGCCGTACTTATTAGTACAAGAGATAAACAATGACTACTATCATGATGCACACAACGAAAAGGACGATGAGGCTCTTACTGCGACTGATAAAATGAATTCAAATTCTGAAACCAAAACCCAAAATCTTCAAACAACCAAACCAGATTTACAAAGATCGTAAGCACCAGTGTAGTCTTTTCTTTGGCTATATTTATTTATTTGAAAAAATCAAGGAAGACACAGTCTCTGAGAGCAAAAAAGAAGAAGAAGAAAGTGAAGTTGAGAAGAGAAGTTTCATTACCTCCTTTTTTTGGCAGTCCGTACGCCATTGATAGTCACGTGGTGTTTCTAAACAATGATTCAGGGAAAAGCAACGTAGAGTGGTAAAACCGAAGACGAAAAGTAAGCCTAAGCTGGTGCAACAACAATCCATAATTCCTCCTTTGGAACAAACGTAAGTTTTTGTTGTTTATATTAAATCATGACAACATAAGGAAAACGCAAACTCCTAGAAGAAATCCAAAGAGAAAAGTAAATGTGATTAGACAACATGCTTTAAATACACTGGAGAGACGGTAACTTGCTCTTTTTTTTTTAGATTCCTTACTTAACTATTCAAGGGAACCACGTGTCCGAAAAAGAAATCCAGAAAAGAACGAAACAAAGTGAGAAACAAATATTGGAATGGTAGTATTGTACTTGTTGAGTTATTGTAAAGAGCACAATCTAAGCATAAAAGCAAATAAAGAAAACCGGCATTCTCTGTCATTTCAAACAATAAGGTTTTATTGAACAAACATTTTACCTTTTTATTTATCTTCTATTTGAGGCTCTTTTTCTACTTTACATTTACCACCTTTGTCAACCATGAATGTTTTAATTCGTTCTATAGAATCATGTAGCACAGATTGAGCTTCTTTTGGATCAGTAGATACCATATCAAGTGTATACAAAGGTGCTGCTTTATAGCATATCTATAAATTGTATGAGCAAAAAATAAGCTGCAAACAAATAGTGTAGTAGCCGCTACCGTACATTTATTCTATCATTATCTAGACCTTGTTTAAGAGCTTCTTTTATAATATCAACACCACGAATATCATAGCTTGTAAGAGATAGCTCAGCAACATACTAACAATTTGATAAGTATGAACAAAGACGCCTATAAAAATATATTACCTTGCGCTCTGTCTTACGAAGGCGACGAGTTATCTCTGCCTCGAAGTCTTTCTTGAAAGATGGCTCGAGTTCCAGTGTATCTAGAGCGTTGCTAGCAAAATGCATAAGCTAAAAGATAGTGTACGAGGCAATACCTTTTTCCTTGAGCTATTTGATCAAATGCATCGTAAACTCCATCTTCGGACTGCTCGTGTATAGGCCACGCTATTTCTTGGTATAATTCAATGAGGGGTTTGTGACATACAGCAGACATGCGATTCAAGATGTTGTGAACCTGGAGGTAAGTCAGAGAGTCAAAATGGCAGTGAGAGAAGATAGCAAACGCTTACAGCTCTGGACTTATTATAAATATCGATGCACTCTTCTTTCTCTTCAGGAGTAACATCACGCCTTGTCACGTGAACATAACCTCTGTCTATAGTAAAAAAACTTAGGACGTTATTGGATCTCATAATAGGGCTTTATAGGTCACGTACGGGTTTCAACAGATGTTACTTTGCAAACATAGTTTTGTCCTATTCTCAGAATCTAAATATATGAATGTTATTGATGTACTTTCAGAATAGAATTTCTATTTGGTTGTGGACAAAGGATATAGTTAAATCATGCGTGTGGGTACCTTGTGCAGTGATTTTTTTGTTATTTTACGAGCAATCTCTTTAATTGAGATGTAACATACTACACTGTTATACTAATACGTTGTAAGTGCGTATACAGTGGTTTTACTCCAAATTACCTCTAATAATTTCCCTTGAGCGCCGCTTTCGTCTACTTCGGCTATTTTAACCATCACTAACTCGTCTACTTCTATACAGAGATGATTAGGCTCGTTGATGCTAATTAAGCATACCAGGCAATTCTGCCTCGTAGAAACGGCATTCTCCTGGTGTAAATGACTCTTTTGTTGTCATAGTTGCAATAATTAATGAAATTTACTGTAAGTGATGTTTACGTAAACGGCTTTTAGTTCAGCGAAGCAATTAAGTGGGAAAAAAGTAAGAAACTACATTAGCCACTGTTAATCTTTTTGAATTTGACGCTTCTTGAGAAAATAAAGAAAAAAAGCCATCACACTGGTTGATACCAAACCAGGTAAAGAGACGCTACCACCTGGAGGTTTTTTCGTGATTTTATTGCGAAGGTAAACCGTGATAACCACTACACCAAGACGGGTCGCAAGCAAAATGTCAAAAAAAGCAAGAAATCCAGAAAGTGTCAATAATACAATTTATTTCATGTTTCTTAGATTAATCTATCATGGGCACTTACGGTCAACCATTGATTTACCGTATTCGTTATACTCAACCTTTGACATCCACATTTGCTGGAAAGACCCAAGGGAAGCTAGTATAGAACCTCCTATAGAGCAAAACATTTACAAACAATAAAATTTAGAAAAGGGTAAGTACCTATCCATACGCTGAATCGGCATTCTGTAGAAGAAGGAGAAACAACCTTAAGCTTCACGCCACGCTGTGAATAAAGTTAACAAATTACTTCTAAAGAGGTTTAAGCTTCACGTACACTAGTGTTTACAAGTGCTTGTAGCTCATTTGTAAGACGCTGTGCAAAACCATTATGCAAGCTGTTACCACCTAAGTATTAAAGTAAGCATGATGCTGTAAGTACATCTCAAAAATCTAACCTGATACAATGACGTTATTAAAAAGTTGCATGCGTAGATCATTATCACAACTTAGAATTGCTTTGTAAGCCAATTGATGTACACCAACCTGAAAAAAAGTTTAGTGCTTTTTTTTTTGTTGACTTTTCTTACGCTATCAGAAGGTAGCTCCATGTGTCGTTTATCAACAAGTCCTGGGTTGAACATAAGTTCTGGGAGCTTGTATCTATCCAGAGCGACTGTTATGATATTTTTATCAGGTAACTCGTATTTCACTGGTGATAAATGTTGAATTCTAAAGCACGTGTCAATAACATTGCATTAAAACCAAAAAAAAATTCCTTATTTTCTTGAAAAAGTTTCTTCGCGTTGCTTACTGTTGGTTAAGTGTTGTAAGCATTGTTTGGCATGTACTAGCTTTCATATCGTCCATAAGACGCTATTAAGAAGAACGTTATTATATAAACAAAGGAACTGTTAAGAAGAGTACGTACTCTGACTTGGTAGTCATGATAAGACTTTGTACCCAATTTATCGCTTAAAGTGACATTGTAGTTGCCTATAGAAATCTCCTTTTTGCTTTAACATTACATTAGATGATGCGTTAACATGTATTGTATATCTGTACCTAACAAGGTAGCTAGGATTAACCTTAACTTTAAGATCTTCAACCATTTTGTAGTAAATGTCAGATAACGAATTTCCAGCCAATGGCATTTTATACGAGTCTAAAAAGCTATGTTAACACGATACATGTGCCCACAAAAATACAGTCAATAATTAAACACGTACTTTTGGTTAAAGCGAAACCATCATGAACTGGTACAACTATAGACAAGTGTCAATCATACAACAAAAAAGTCAAGCAAAAAAAAAAAAGTTTGGACAAAAAAAGTGTACCTGATGTTGTCCCTGCACCAGAATCGACAACTAGTGCTGTATCTATCCATTGTTAATATAAAAAAATACCTACAATAGAGAGTCATAAAATAGAATCATCAGAAAAGTATATGTCGTACGTTGTGATGTAGGAAAGAAAGAACACACCTTTGCCAAAAGCGAATCTGGTTTTTTGAGTTAAGAATTATTTGGTTTTTCAGTTTAGATAATGATCTACAAGTTAAAAAGAATAGGATACGCTGTGAGGACAGAGTTTTTGGAGATAAATAGAGCAGGAGATTCAAATTTCTCAAAGAATAGCTCGCACATGCGCTCTCGGCGATCTTTATCATTCCAAGTGGACTAGGAGGTTGTTTAGATCCAGGTAATAAAATGCGCCGTTTTTTAAATTATTGAATTATAAAACCGCTCAAAACGCGTGTTTCTTTGCTCACAGCGATCTTCGTACCTCAGCCAGCAGAATTGGCGTTTCTTTAGGGTCCACTTGTAGACATTGCAAAGAATGATCCCAGAGCTTCTCAGCAACTTCCCAATCATCAACTACTACGTTCAGTATTGCACAGACGCGTGGAAACGCACTTAATCCATCTTTTAGAGGTTGTTTGATTTCTAGTCGCTGCCTGGTCTCCTCGTTGATACCAGAAAGGCTGCTGAAGCCCATGTAGTATGTTTTATCTGCTTTCTTCCCACCATCAATATCCATGGCATTTTCGCCTACAGTGCCACTGGCACTCGGTAGGCCTTCTAGAATACCAATGCTCTGTTCGTTATTAAATTGTACATAATTAAAAAGTGTTCATACGCTAGGGAGCACGTATTTAGGCGAATCCTCGCCAGCATAGCCAATCTTAGTTTCAACCGTTCCAACGTCAATTACGACAGCGCCAACGTCGTCTATATCGCGATTAATTAGGTAAATACAACATACTTGTACCTCCTAGCATGTTCGAACGGGTTTGTTATGAATTAGCGCTAAAAATTCAAACTTAATCAAGCAGTATGCATTACGACATACCAGAGCCGTTATTTAATCCTAAAACAAGTAAAACATGGGTATGGGAGCCTCAGGTAGACTTTGCAGCGTTTACACTGCCTGTTGTTATTGCGGTTTGCTTTATGCCTTTAATTTATATGTCAAAGATAGACCCAACGACGGTACGCTCTTATGACAGCCTCAAAAGCTAACAGAATTAGGTGCCGTTCTGGCCGTTTTTGTTTTTTGTCGTGGCTTGTGATGTAGGCCATACGTGGGTAAGTAAAACATATTGACGCGTTTTAACGGCTTATAGGCGACTTTATTCAGAACTTACTTTGATTCTGGGGAATTCAATCGTAAACGCACGTTGTATATACTATCGCCTATTGTGAGCTTCCTCATTGGCTGGGTATAAAAATACACTTTTTCACAACTACCTAACTAACACAACACGCTAGGCGTTACATTACAATTCATCTAAGGTTTACTGGACATTTGTGGCTTCTTTTGCTTTGATACATAACGTACAACAAGAGTTTGGCTTGATTTCATTGTACAAGGTTACAAACTTTTCTTAGTTTATTCCGCTGATACATCCTTTTGACAGGCAAGGTATAGCGAAAAAGATACGATTGACGCATGGCTAGACTATATAACTCTATATGTGGGCGCAGGAGGACCTATCTTGTTATGGCATACCAACCCAATGAGCGCACTTGATTGGTTTGCACCAGGAGAAAAGGTAACTTAGTTTTTTGTCATTGACGGTTCACTTACATCTACAAGCTTCTGTTAGTGGAATCCTCAGGATTTAAACTCGTTATTTTGATCGTTTATGTTGGTGTACTATTGGTATATACTGGTAGAACATTATATTCGTACTTTATTTTCCAACATTTAAACGTTGGAAAATTGATGATAATGGTACACTATTTTCTAGATTGTTAATTCATGCAAACACTAATTAATGTTATAAGTCCCTTGTATGGTTAACATGGTTGATTGCTTCAATTGCCAATAATAGAGTAGTGTCACTCGCCTTCTTAAATTTGTTCCATAGCATTCCTTTTTTTTTCTTAGTTTTTCAATGGGCTACTTGCAAATGGACTGTAGAAACACCTGTACGTCATTTAATATAAAATCAATAAGGTTTTAGTATCTTAACAGCTCCTAGAAAACATCACTGGAAACATTTTCGAAATGGTACAAAGAAGAAAATACTTACGAGTTAAAATCTGACAGTATCATTTTTTTTTAATTTAGGCTTGTACTTGACAATCATTGGTCGTATTTCCTTTTATTCTTGTTCTCTATTGCAGCTATTCAATCATTTTTATGGGACGCCCTTGTTTGGAAGTCTTATATACCTATAAGCGATGATATGATTGACCTAAAAGAGAATCCAATATTATTCAGCATGATAAATGCTTTTTTTGCAACACCACAAATAATGCATTATTTCTTTGACACATTTCTTTGGAGGATGAATACAGACATAAACCCGACTTTAAAACGTTATTTATTAGGTTAAGATAACCTGGGTTTTTCTCTCTTCAATCATACTTGTTTGGGGCGTGACTGTATCAACAAAAATAACTTGCTACAAAGCTTTATTGTACAAGTAAAAAAAAAAAATTGGACAGACACTTAATGTTGTTCAGTGTTGGCTCTAATATCTGCCAACAACTTAGATGCTCCTTCTTTTGCCAGTTGATTTGCTAGGTTTTTGCCTATATCAGCTGCTTTTTCTATTTGACCTTGTAATTCTCCAGTAAATGCCTTTATTAAAGTTAATAAGTATTCAACATTTTTTGTACAAAAAAATCGAATCTGGGCTAAGTTCGTTGCTTACTTGTTTTCCGTCTAGGGAGAGTACGATTCCCTTGAGTGTAATGGTATTTTTTTCTTTATCTAGTTTAGTCTCACATCCAATTGGTACCTACACACCGAGATAAACATAAAGCACATTGATAAATTAATGTCTTAAATAAGTTCTAACCTGACAACCGCCTTCAAGTGTCAGTAAAAATGATCGCTCAGCAGCGCATCTTGCTGCTGTTTCTTCACAATGAATATTCTTTAATAGAGCGTGAATGGCTTCATCACCCTCTTTACACTCAATACCAAGAGCGCCCTAGGCAAATAAGTACAAATCCAGCCTATAGTTAACTCACCTGACCAGGAGCATGTAAAATTTCATCCAAATTATGAGTTATTCTACAACTATATTCCTCTCCCATACGTTCAAGTCCAGCACGTGCCAATACAATAGCATGGTAATCTTGTTCGTCTAATTTTTTAATACGTGTTCCCACGTTACCTCTGATATCCTAAACGATATAAATGACGTGACATTAACATCATGAGAGGGTGATTACTTTAAATTCTAAGTGGGGATACAATCGTTTAAGTTGAGCGATTCTACGCAAACTACTGGTGCCAATGATGGATCCTTTAGGTAAATCTTTAATGTGTTTGTGTGTAGAGTCTTTTTTCATTACTACAACATCTTTTGGTGACGCTCTAGGTGGAATACAACCAACTGTCAATCCTTCAGTACAATTAGTCTAAAAGTACGCTAATGGGCACTAGAACGCACCAGGCGGAAGTACTGTTGGAAGATCTTTGAGGGAGTGCACAGCGAATCCAACACTTCCTGCGAGAATACTAGCCTCCAATTCAGCGGTAAATAAGCCCTTACCACCTGAAACTTGATCAGATAATCGCTAAAATAGTTATAGCGCTTACCTATGGCAGACAACGCCTTATTTAATACTTGATCGCCCTTGGTTGTCATTTTAACAACTTTAAACTCGCTTGATGGTAATTTTTCTTTTAACATGGCTATAACGCGGTGAGTCTGCACCAGCGCTAGTGGAGACATTCTACTCGCGATATTTACTACCCCTTGTTCGGACATTTGGCTTTAAAGTTCGATTTTTTTGTTTTCAAGATTTAAGTCAACAGGTTTATACTTGCACTTTTTGCAAACACATTTAACACCGACCAAAGTTACTTTAAAATTCAATCTATGACAGAACCACGTGACATAGGTAAAACATAGATTCCAATAGAAACTGAATCAGAAGAACAAAGCCTGTCAGCCAGTCTCCCCAGAAAGTATGCAGGCCTTAGAACTTATTATAATTAAACTTACTTGTTTTCTAACTTACGTATATTTACGAAGCACACTTATAATAAAACTAGAACTACACGTTCTATGCAATGAGTCATTGCCTTAATTCACACGTCACGCCGTGTTACGTAAGTAAATCTAGCACACATGTAGAAGCTAAGGCCAAGAGTTAAACATCAAGTGAACAATTTGATACTGCCTGTAGATATACGTGACACTGACCGTGCCTTGCATGTGGCATGGGATAATGTTAATACATTTTTTTACCTTTAAAAGGTGTTTTATTAACGAGAAGATACAATTGAGTTGCTGTGTTAGACAATGTTGGCTAGAAACACCTGGTAAAGAACTTTTTTGGAAAGTGATTGTGGTTTAGGATAAGCGTCTATTGAAATCTATTTTTCTTGCAGCTGCCTTTACCTCTGCAGGACTGGCACCATGCCTATCAACAAATTTATGATCACTTTGTTCAAAGAAGGGAACAATAAACTCCATATGATTCATCCGACTTTTCTCATCCTTGAACAAATCATAGTCTTTGCGTATTTTATCATAGTAATTTAGTCTTCTTTTTCGTTTCAAAGTATCCATTCTGAGACGTAAAACGAGATAGCATATGACGACAAATTCTTTGAAATCAAGTAACCCAACGTCAGTACGTTGAGACATTGGGTTAATACCAATAAACTGTCTGGTTTCATAATATGTTCGATTCATAAAAAACATTGGCCCTGCGCAATTGTTATTGTTTACTACGGTCATGAGCAACATATTAACATAGTATCCATCTGATTCTTCCACAATACCATCACGGAGTGTACAGAGTTCACTAATACACCACAAAAATAGTCGTGATATTATTGATAAATATCCTTTTTTCCCATTGACATCTTCTTTTAAGCTGTAAACAACCTCGGCCATAGCAAACTCCTCCTTCAGATTTGCAGGTATATTTGTAGGTGACCGTATACCTTGATCAACCAGACGAGAGTAACAAAGCTCTTTCAAAGTAGGAAAGGGCACAGTCAATTCCACAGCTTCGGAAGCATTCTCACTTTTTCTAAAATCACACCCTACTATTTCGTAATCGTAGATTGCGTCTAAAGTGGCACGTGCCACCGTCAATTTTTCTCCAACTTCGTTATTACGGTCTGTGCATAGGCTTAGTATCGTCCGCGTTAGTAAGCTGAAAGAGGCCACTTGCGAGACGTGCTTCAAGCTTGAAAGCTCTTCTAATATAAGACTATCGCTCAGCTCTTTTGTGTATCTTTCGACAATGCCATGGGAGCCACTGATTGCCTCAATTGTTTCGTATAAACGGTTGGTAAAAATAATATCTCTCGGTTCTAATTCACCGTTTATTTGCGCTTGTTTGCCCGTAGCAATATTGATAAGTGCTTGAGCGCATTTGAGAGCGTGTGGGTTTTTAGCGTTCATAATAATAAATCCGCGGAGTGTATTGGGTAGCTTTGAAACGTAGCAAGGGTCAAGAGTCGTTTAGGGACTCGTGTAAAGTAACTTGAACGTTTTGACGAAGTCAAGATAAGTATTCACAGAAATTACCAAAATAATTGGTAGCGAAAGGCTGTACGCATGTATGAGAGTGTTTGCGTTTGGATCGGGCAGTGATGGCCAATTATGCATTGGAGAAGCTCCAGAAAGCGTTTTCACGCCACAAGAGATAAAAAATACAGCAACAACTCAAGCGCGAGCTATTATAGGCGGTGGATCACATAGTTTGCTGGTACGTTGGTTTTAAACGGCGGCTCGAAATTAATAAGTAGGTTCTAGAAGATGGCTCGTTGTGGAGCTGCGGACTTGGGGATGCTGGCCAACTTGGTGATGGTACAATATAACCATAAATGTCACTTAACGTTTCAAAGGCGCTAAAACTTCTCAATACGCTCCAATAAAAGTTTTGGACGCACAACGTCAGTGGTAGAACGAAAATACTCGCTTTCTAAGATCATGCTAGATAAAATTTCATCTGCCGCTGCTGGGTGGTACCACTCCATAGCTTTAACCAGTACGCACGCTATTTTGCGATAAAAACTAAACCAGTAAAATAGCAAATGGCAAAGTTTTGACATGGGGAAACGGTAGATATGGTCAACTTGGTGTCACTCCTTCAGAGAAGCCTGGTACGTTAAAGGCTGGTGCTTTATGACTTGAGCACGTGCTCACCCTTTTGGTAACAGCAAAGAAGGCGAAGATGAAGTCAATAAAGTATGTCAACGATCAACTAGTGCCAAAGCTACTTCCTCAACTTCCATGTATAAAAAAAATTGCTTGTGGTAAGAATTTGGACTTGTACTTGCTAGCTTTTAACTCAGTTGTTTTAATAAGGTATGAGGCATTCAGTAGCAATCACAAGTAAGCTATATAGGAACAGTGAAGCCGTTGTTTAAGGTTTAAACAGGTTCTGGTCATCTTTATGCGTGGGGTCAAGCCAAATTTGGTGCATTAGGCTTAGGGAAGGTTGAAGCTGTAGTGTTTGTACCTACACTTGTACCTGATTTTAACAAAGTGAAAGTCGCTGATGTTTCTTGCGGTGCAAGGCACACTGTCGTTGTAGATGAGGGTGCCACTTTACAACTCTGTGTATAATAGCTTACTCTTAATAACCAGGTCACTGTTGTTGGTCTTGTGGTGAGGGCAAGTACGGACAACTAGGACATGGAGAGCCATTAGAGAGGAAATACAAGTTCACCAAAATAGAAACAAAATCTAAAGTCAAATCAGCTTGTTGTGGATGGAACCATACGGTGTTGCTTCTGTGTGATGGTAAAGTATTTTTCTTCAATAATGTGTTAATAATTTAAGGGAGCGTTCAAACGTTTGGAAGAAATAACTATGGCCAACTAGGACTAGGCAATTTCAGTGACTTCATGGCAACACCTCAAGTAATCATTATTGTTGCATGTTGCACGTGCTTAGTTTTTTTGTTTAGGTTGTAAACTTTAATGATTCCATAATTTATCAGATTTCTTGTGGCTCTGAACATACCATGGCTTGGAGTAAACAAGATGGTATTGTTTTTACATGGGGTTGGGGAGAACACGGGCAGCTAGGGCATGGCAATGCTACTAATATTAACAAGCCTCATCCTTTAAAAATACGACTCAAAGATGGGTTCATTTCAACTGGTAATGGGTTCTCAATCATCGCTATGAACCCTTCATAATAATATAACTACTTTCTTTATATTAAAGAATACTTTGTAAAACATACAGATGCAAAATTAAGTTTACTATGTACAAAATATTAATGACACTCATTTTGACATTTTACATTATTATTGACGTTTATCCTTCAACATTGCGTATGTACGCAAGTTGGAGAACCCTTTTCCTGATATTGGGTCTGTATAAGACGTAGGATTGCCTTTGATGAGTTAATTGAGTAATTGTACTGGCTGGTAAGTAAACGAACCTGTAATAGCGCAAAATCTTCTTCTAGGGAATCGAGAAGCTCCGACATCTGCGTTTAAGTATGTTGGTACATGTTCCGGATATGTCTAAGAGAACTGTTATTATAAAATGAGTTATTTATGCCTACGTCAAGCCTGTCGCGCTCTAATGCTTCCACTAACGATTTCGGCCATTGTATGCGCTTTAATTTCTCTGCGTGGCTCAACCTGCGCTTTTTCTTTTCAGGTTCAAGATCTGACGTTTCTTTTAGTAAACCGAGGTTGTGAAATGTAATAGTACCGTAATCTTCAGCATCTTGCTCCACACTAGTTTCACCTAAATAATTATCCTTTTCAAGGTCCTTCAAACGTTCTGCTGTAGTTTTATCTCTCTTTGTGGAGTACGAGCCCTTTTGGCGTTAGCACTGGTTTTCCCGTATTCGTACTTCATTTTTACTGCGTCTGGCGTTCTGGCGTCTGCGTGAGGACGCTTGTCTTGCTTCCCTTGTGCGCCTACTCATTTTACGTGATTTGACAGTTAAGTGTAGAACGCTCTTTATTGTAAACAAACCTTCAAGAACTAGTCTAGTGCTAATAGCAAGGTGCCTGATCAAATACAGCTTATCTATGGCAGAAAGCGACGAACCACCACGCAAAAAGCTAAAACGTAAGACTGCATGCGTATACACCAACTTACAGCGTATAGAGTTTGATTTCAATGAATTACGCGACCAGCTAAAGCCAGTACTGCGTGACGATGAGATAAGAGGCGTTGTACTATGTAAAGCAATAATTGGGATAAACCGACACCCTAAAAAGACTTCACACATTTTAAAGTGCGTATTACTAATACCAAACTCACTAACTCGTATTCATCCAGGTTTTTAAACACTAAATATGAGCTTGGTGACTTACAACATTTGAAGTGCGTAAAACCGATGTTACTACGATCTTACAACCCCACAGACGCGTAAAAAAGATAAGAGACAGCAAAACCTTTACAATGCAAATTTTAATAACATCAACTCTCAAATACGACGCCTCTCCACAAGCAGACAGGTACTCGTTCTCACATAAAGGTATTTTATTCATTCTTACATAAATCAGAGATCACCTAGTGACAGAATTTGGACTACAAATTGAGACATGTCAAGTGCCAAAGTCTGCTCCGTTGTTAAAAAACCAACTAGAAGAAGCTAACAAAATTTGGCCTCACACTTCGGTCCCTTTGACACCTTCAGTGCCTCCAGCATCAACCTTTACAGAGGATCAAATAACAGCATTCTATAAAGGTATGCACACTGCTATTGAAAGGGCACAACAAGCTAAAGAAGCAGGACAGGTAAAAAACTGCAACAAAATATTTAACACTTTCTTCTGATTATCTACTTAAGAAACCGATTGGTTGTTCTATACTTGATGCAACTGGTAATGAAGTAGCTTCAGCTGGAGATAATTCAAACCCTCAAGTACTCAAACAAGCTATTATGAGATGTATAGAACTGGTAAGCTACATTTCTTGCAAAGTTTTTGTTATCACCTGTTGATAATTGTTAGGTAGCACAAAAAGACCTAAGTCAATGGGGAGATATAAAAGATATCAATAGGAACTACCTATGTACAGGTAGGTATATTAAAAACCCTTTTGCATTGCCTGATGATTGTGTATAGGATATACTTGCATAGTAACTCATGAACCAAACAGTACGATAGAAAAAAATTATTCGAACTTTTAATTTAAAATTACCCTTCTAGCAATGTGTGCTATGGCTTTAGTTCATAGCCGTATCGCACGTGTCATATACGCAAAAAGCGTGCCTGATGGGGCACTGGGATCACAATTCAAGCTTCACAACTACGAACCTTTAAACCATCATTTTGATGCCTACAGTGTAAGTTTGACTTGTTTTATCTTTTATTCTCATCGCTTAATAAAAAGGGGTTCATGAATGCCGCTTGTCAAGATTTATAGGTTAAATCAAGCACTTATATCAAGTGGTAAGTAAGCAGTTTATTTTTAAAACCAAACAATGGCGGATTTAAAAGAAATGGGAGGATTAAAAAAGCCAAGCATTTACAATGGTTGGTACTCATCTGCAATCTCTCCAAGAAAGATCTTCTTATCAGATCCACAACTAGCAATAATTGGTTGTGTTGGATGGAATATTACTTCGTTTACAGAACCAGTATGACCTAAAAAACAATGTAAATATTTCGAACAAAAAACCCACAAAAAATAAAATGTACAGTAAAGGCGTACCAGGTAATTTATACTTTATCTGCCTTGTAGTTGTATCCCAAACATAGACATGTCTATCAGAAGAACCACAACATACCATACGACCATCTGGTGACCATCCACCTTTAATAAGGATCTTCTCGTAGTTGTGCTACGCAAAAACATCAAAACTACAAAGAAAACTGTTTTTTTTCAAATCTTTCAAAAAACGCACTTGATGACCCATGAAGATTTTTACACAACGATTTGTCGTAGTAAACGGACGGATATCCCATATACGTAGTGTATTATCCATAGAGTCTGAAGAAACAAAAGAACCCAAAGGATCAATAGAAAGAGACGTGATAGTATCATTATGACCTGCAAGCTCAATAGACGCTTTATCTAATTTTCTCAAGTCGTATCCCTGAAATTAAGATCAAAAAAAAACCTTACTTACCCTCAAACAGAAAAAAAAAATAAAACTCGAAAGGCCGTCGTACGCGGATGATGTTATCAATGCCTCCTGCGAATATTTTATCGTGACGTTTATCCCATTCTACAGCAGTAACAGGCCAGTCATGTTCAATGTAATCAATGCACCTTTAAAGAAAGAACCGTCAGCGTCAAACTGATTGTTATGAAAAAAAAAGTAAAGTTCAAAATGACACGCACTTTCTGGAGCGTGTATCCCATAATCTGACAAACTTATCATCACTACAGCTACAAAACCTCTGTGGAGTCTCTGAAGGACCCATCTAGTACTTATTTAGCCAACATACGAAAAAAACCAACTCTAATAACAAACATACAACAACACCGTTAACGAAGCCATCATGGATGTATTTTCGCTTGCGTTTTCCCGTTTCTACGTCCCACAATGCCAAAGTTTTATCAGCACTTCCTGATACTACTGCTGTAGAGTCGTGGTTCCATTTAACTTGAACGATTGCATTTTTATGTCCGTCTTTCTTTAATACACCCATGTTTTGGCATTCCTCGCCGAATATTTTCCATAGGACTACAAGTAGTCGGTTAGGAGCGTTTTTTAATTTACCACACGCACAAACTGACTTGTCAAATGAGCCAGAAGCCAAATACTGACCGCATGGGCTAAAATCAATGCTATATACTTCAGCCTAGCGAGTTTTAATCAGTTTTAGTTACAACCAATACTTTTAAGAGATGTTAATTACCTGGTGGCCTGTGAGCAACATAATAGGCGCATGGAGCTCCGAAGTACGTGTTTGGCGTCCCTTTCAGCTGTTATTTTTTGATTATGGTTAACTTTGTTTTAATTTTACTTACAGGGATTATTTGGCCTTTGCCGGTTGTATCTACAGAAACAATAGCTTTTTCCTGCTTAGGTGCGTTTTTACGCTGGCGTTTAGCAACTATGAGAGCGCCATCATCTCTTTTACGTTTGGTTGCCATCGTCTTTGCGAAGGTCAAACGATCTTAAACAAGAGCACGGTTAAGTGACATTCATTTGCGCTGGTTTTTTGTTGGTTGTTTGGCTAACTGCGTGTTGTAAAGAATACGCCCTGGCACTTTGCACATCCAAAGGATTGGCTTTGCGTCACGTTGTTCGTTCCTGCCATCTTTGTTATTCCGAATCTTGAAAGTACAATGAGATATAAGGACAGATCTACCGCAAGTGGGATGTTTCTTTCCACTCTGAGCTTACAAAACGAAAACACGTGTTAGAATTTCCAACTCAATAATGTGCTGGCGGGTTCATAAGAAAAAAACTCCCGGTTCATTCGAATTTCAACTTTTTTCAACGCAACCATACACACTGCAGTCAACTTTTATTGTTTGTTTCTTTTTTACATGTATGGGAATCATGCTCAACATTGTATACAAACAGCAAAATCTCATATTGAAGCATTTGATAGGCCAGGACATGACGAAATTCACAGCGTCCACATTTTTCTGTTTTTTGTAGCAGTGTCCATGAATTGATCACGCACCACCTGAGATAATACAAAATAACGTGATATGGTTGGTGTATATGCAAGTGACGTAGAGTGTTCAATACAAGACCCCATTGAGAATATCAATGTCATTAAAATGAGTGACATACATTTCCCCACGTACTGAAATTTGAGAGTTTGGTAGTAATGCACACACTTGTAGTCATTGTAAGACTCTAAAATGTCTACAAGATTAGTGCTAGGGCAATAGAATAGATGTAGCTTCAGTTATGGATCTTTGGAGTTGTCACATAATACACATGCAGTGACACGCAAAATTCAAGCAAACGGGCAGACACTTAAATACGTACCCTTTGTGTTGAATCCAACGTTGCGCCTATTGATTGGTCGTTTTTTGAAACTTTCGCTACTAAAATCGTTGGTACGATAAACGAAGTGTTGTAGAAGATCCTTTATGAATTGTAACGCGATAAGTTGTGTACAAGCTTGTTAAACCAGAAAATGTTGTAATGTACACTAAACGACACGCCATGACAAACTACGTACTGTTTTTATGCCACGTGATTAAGTTGTATGAATGGGTTCGTAAAGTTAAGTCGTACGAATGGGGATATTAAGGCTTAGGATCTCGGCAGATGTGTAACGTGCAACAGCATACGTTACTATTCTCTGATTACATTTAATCATGAGATTAATGAACATTAAAATGTATTCCTGAATTATGTAATGACCTTTAATAACTACGCTATTATCCTACAACTAAGGCCACGTCTCTCTTACACGTATTCTCATCTTTCGTGTGCCCTATAACGTTTCATAATGGCATCAGTCTGAAGTAGGAGTTTGATACTCAGGAACGAATGTGGTGAGGAATAAAGCGCCCTGCTAAAACACAAAAAAGTATTCCGAATTTCGCTGAAAAATGGTTTTAGAAGATACCTCACAATAACACAGCAAACAGCCCATGGACGACCCTGAATTTAAAGAGGAGCTTCAAAAGCTCAACGACATACATGATAGCGGTTTTATATTCGAGGATGAATACAAGCGTCGTAAAGCAGATCTTTATGCGCGTTTTGGCGTTGGTACGTTCCTGCCCTTTTTTAAAACCCTACAAGCGATATTACGTACGCTCACACGCCTTTAGATGCAAATACGGCCTCAGAAACGGCGAATACAGACACCAGCACAACTATAAATACTTACGAACAACCAAACGACCCATACGGTTTTACACCAACTATAGATTAGTACGTGAATAGTTGTCACGACCTGTTTTCGCCTAACGGTTTTGAGTAGCAACAACGCCTTTGATCAACAACAAACATACAACCCTGTAGTAGAAGAACCAAACCAACATGACGTAAACCCATACGGTTATCAACCGGATCCGTACGCCTCTGTATATGATATGTACTCTACGCCAGTTCAAAAGCAAGTCATTTTGTTCTTATTGTCTCTCTTTTCGCTTATTACTCCTTTGTAGTGTAGTTGAGGAACCTACAAACTCAGTACAGGATGCTTATGATCAGTACGGAACTCAATCCCAGCCAACGAACCCATCTGGATACAGTGACTATTCAGCAGAGCCATACGGTTTCACTAACTCGATTGTTCCTAATCCTACTGGACTTAACGACTCTTCTATGCCTGAGCCAACTAGCAATGAAGTATCAGACTCTTACACCAGTTCAGTACCGCAGAATGTTTACCAATACGAGTTTACTACTTTGAACGTTTCAAATCCTACTGGACATAACGACCATTTGGCACCTGAACCACAAGATATAAATTATGGTTATGGTTCTCCAAGCCATAGCGAGGTGTCTACATTCTCTACAGATGTTAATCTTGGATCTGAGACATCATCTGTAATGAGTGAACACTCACATTATAGCGGTGGTGATAAACAGGTACAGTTTTTATTCCATGCCATTTTTTTTTCTTTTTATTGATGTGTGATACACCAGGGACCGGATCCAATACCACAGTACACTGGTAATGACGAAGTTAAACCGGGTAATACTGTCCCATGGCCAAGAGATGACTATATCAATAATACACCAAACAAAGAAATACAAGCTGACGGAGTATACCTTCACTACAGAGACAAAAGAGGTTACTACCAATCAAAAAGGTTGACTAATACAAATATGCCTTCTGGAAGTATTGCTAAAATGTTTGGACTAGTACAGGTATGTCATTTTTACTTAAGTAATGTAAACGCCGGCACGAGCATTCACACGTGTGTTTAGGCTGTAGTACAAAAATGGAATGCATCAACAAAACAATTTACGACTATCGATTGCAGTAAACCTATTCCACGTGGTCATTACGAAGTAAGAGAGGCACACCATCACTTTCACAGGAAATGGACTTGTGATATTAAAACGTACGGGAGCTAACAATACTCTTGAGACATAAGAAGGGCTATTTTTTTTTGAATACTACACATTCATGAATTTACGACGAAGATAGTGCCGATCCATACTCACCATCATCAGTTTTCCCTTGGGATTATTGGCACATGAAAATGATAGTACGTACTTTTAATTACTGTGATTGATAAGTGTCTAACTCATACGTTAAGGCAAATTTCAGGAATAGCAAAAATTATACACATGACCATTGTTTTGACTGGCTTGAACATTGTGCTTTTAATTCTACTAGAGATACAGATGTATGTATTTCTACAAGGAATAAACAACCAAAGCATAACGCAGACCAAACAAACGGATATTCTGGACCAAAGGATATTGAGTCGTATCACCGTTTTTGGAGCAGCTTTTGCTGGAGTAAAACAGTAAGTAATACGCCAACTTTGCCATCTTTTTACTAAATATAAACACGTGCCTGAGTACTAACACTCAAAGAAATTATTCGAATACAAGCACGCATGTTGCTCCAGCAAAGACAACTTTTTTTTTGGAAAAGTTTTTGGGCTTATTTTTTAACATTTGGATTAGACTGCTGCTAGAAATGTAAGTTTTGGAATGTCTAATGTCGAAGAGTGGTTAAAAAGGAGACGTGAAAGTTTTGCCGAAAAGTTACAAAGAAAGGGTCCTTTTGCAGAGCTTGAGCTTATCTGTCACTTGAGGCATCTGGAGATTCAAAAGTTTAAAAGGATAAAATTCATGCACTTGAAGTATCAATTGAAAAAATCATTGCAATCTAACACGTGTTTTCTCACTGGTAACTAAGAATACAAGTTTTTTTTAACGTTATTTTAATCTAACTTTGTATAGGTGAGTCAACAGATAGCTTGACACAACCTAGAGACGATCAGCTTGAAAAAATTTTCTCACATGCAATGGAAAAATGTCCAACTTTGAAGGAGTATTTTGACTCTCCTTTAACTGACGAAGAAGTTCCTATTACAAAAGAAATTCCTTTTAAGGACAGATTAGAGGAATACAGTGAGTTGGAGAGAATAAAATACACTGAACCTGCTGAATCCTTCCCACACCAAAAGGTAAACTTCACTGAACAAAACTTTTTGCCTTTTTACTTTTTTTTGGGTTTTGTGTTGACCTTCTCTTTAACAGGGTACATCTGTACATGACTTGGTTCTATCAGAATATGACGCAACGAATTTTGTTAGTGATTTAAAGAGTAAACTTGAAGCAAGAAGAAGTGAAGGTCCAGAAAGAAGTAAAAAACGTGAAGAACAAGAAGAATACAAAGAAAAATTGAAAGATAAAAAGATTCAGCAATCTAAAGAGAAGCTTGCTATCCTTGTTGAACAAGGAAGAGAACTAGCAAAAAAGAGTCAAAAATGGCGGGAAGAGCGTGAACTTGCAGCAGAGAGACGAGATGATGAAAGAAGAGAAAGAGCAAAACAAGACATTTCTCGTCTTGTTAATGAAGCAAGAGCTGCTGGAGAGAAGAGTAACGAGAGATATCATAAGCGTGAACAACAAAGAAAAGATTCTGTACATGCATTAATGAATATGCTATGGGCGATAGGTGCGGACAGGACCAACATCAAACAAAAGATTGGCGCATTAAGCGTCCATTACAAAGGGGAGTAAATAATAAATAGTTTTTTTTTTATGTTTCTCCAACGTCCTCTTTATAATTCTCATAAAATTTTAACCTTAAATATAATTGCGAACTCTACTTAGCTCTTCACGTCGCACAATTTCTTTGGATATTTATGCAACAAAGACCACAAAAGTTCAATGAACATCGTTCAGAAATTTGCGAAAAAAAAACTTCAGTCTCAGTATCACTTTACTGGACACATTCTACTTTATTCACTTCTTCTTTTATTGTTTTTTTTTTTGTTTTTGTTCGCGTGGAGCGCGGCACCTTTCATGTTTTTGTTTGTTATAGTATTAAGAAGGTGTTCAATAGATTATTTTTATTGTTTCGGTTGAGCCGTTACATCACGTGCAAAATTTTTAATCTCCTCCCTAGCGAAATCGCATTTTTTTATTTGTTTTTTTTTTCTGTTCGTTACAAGCTCAAATGTTCTAAAACTATAGGAGTATGAAATTATTTTAATGTACATTTGACACCCAGAGTAGAGGCTTACAGGCTAAATAAAAAGTGTAAGTACAACAATTGTAAAAAATAGAGAAAAGTACTTGTCAAACAACTTTTTACGCTTCGCTGACCGTGTTACAGGTCCTTTTCTTGCAGGTCTAATTGCATGTTATTAAGATATGTCAAGTTGTAAGTAATCTAAGAAAGCAGCGTACGGCTTTCTTTTTGGAGACTGGGAAGGTGTAAGAGCCTCAAAATCTTCTTCTTTATCTGCAACTTCAACAAAATAGTCTTCGTTCACCTCTTGTACTAACAAGTACCGCTCACCAGCAATATCAGTCCAATATTTATTGCTTGGGTGTTTTCTCTCATCAACACTAAGCTCATTCTCCAAACTAAGAATGATGCGAGCCCACTACACAAAACTTAGTTTTCGTAAAGCAAAACAAAAAATAGGAAAGAATAAACAACGAAATCTAGTCACCTCTAGATGCCACTGAATATCAGCGTCACCAATGACATTTGTATATGTATCACCCATCATAGCGATCAGCATATTTAGAAGCAATATCGAGACTACTACAATGTACACTAACAGTAGTGATACTGAAAGGCAAAAACTTAGTTTGGAAATGAAACAAAAAAACCTCACCTGATATTATTGGAAAGGTAGTGTCAATGTAGTCATCAAACTCAAAGAACCCCTACACAAACATACATTAAGATTGAAATACTAGAGTACAATCAACATAAATTGAACGTACCAGCATAGCCATAAAACACAGCTTCAAGCGGTGAACGTATTGTACTAATCCAGACTCACCAAAAGCCAAGAAAAAGGCTAAATATTTAAAGTTAACAAACAAATGAGTCATTTGTTTAAAAACTCGAAATCACGTGATAGGCATTTCAACAACAAAAACAGTACCTTGAGAGAATCCAATAAGGAATACAGCGAATATGATAGTGAATCGTAGAATATCTACATGTTAATGTTAAAAAAAATTCAACATCAGAAGACGAAAGAGCATGGTGTTTGGTAACTACGTTGCCGTAGTAAAAGAATTGTGTTTGTTACGGACCAGCAATAAGCATCTTATACAGCATGACAACAAAAGGACCGGTGAGTTGGTATCCCAAAAAGAAGAACAACCTTGAAAAAAAAGTTATCAAGAATAATTCCTGACATTGAAAAAAACGTTGGAATTTAGAAATCGATAGTTTGGCCACGTGATAAAAAGAACTTACATGTAGCCCCAAACTAATATAGCTGATACCATACGCGCAGCATCTTCATAGTCAGAATCAATAACACGAAGCCCTAGGACCAAACCAACAGAAGCAAAATAAGCTGTACTTATCACGTTTTCTGTTTACAAAAAAGAGTTAACAATGCTTAATAACCCATAAAAACTATAAACCATACCGAGAAACCAAGCACCAGGCCGTGACCAATAAGCACCTGTAGACAATAATACATTAGCTCGCTCACAACCATTGTTAATAAAGTACCAAATCCGTCCGTTAACATTTCTCCAATTTCAACAACTCCTTTATAGAATGCTCCAAGGACTACCAATGCTTCCAAGACATGTCTTGTAGACTGTCAAAAAATTATCACATACGTAGAAATATCGTACGTAAGCAATATTACAAACTTGCTTTGCTCCACACCATCGTTCATATTAACAGAAGATCCACGAAGAATAAGTGCACCAGAAAACTAGTAAAAAAAATAAGTAACGGTTCAAAACTTTTGCTTTGGTAGCCACATACAATTGCAAGATATACTAACATGAATACAAGGCGTCTTACAAACATCTTACCAACAATCCTAATGTTATTTTAATAAAACATGGTAGATACAACGGGCATCGAAGAAACGAATTGTCAGCAAAAAAAACGTTCATTAAAGAAATAGGACAAAAAAGTCATGTTAATTCATTACCTATCCCATTTTTTTCTTAAAAGGTCTTTAATCTTTGGTAACATGAGCAAGTGTACATGTTCGTTTGCTACAATATGCTGTAAAGCACCTAGGAAGCATGATAAATACCTGACAAGTATAAAAATATCAAGATGAGTACCTGGTTCTCCATCATGCTCGTAGGGAGTATCCACCTCTTCAAGAGGATATATATGGCAACTAACAGGTCCATACCTCCATTGAAGTTGTTTATTCTTCTCTAAGAGGTAACTAAACATATCTCTGCTACCTACATTGGATGAGTTTGTTTAACTTGTTTCTGATGACATCAAGCTAAAAATATGGCTTGACAGCAAATGCGTACTACCTATCTTAGCTGCAAGCTTTAGAGGCGTCAATGACTCGTGATTTTTCTGCTTCCAGAGCGGTAAACCAGCCTTGAAAGTTCGTCAGGTTGAAGACTCAAAAAAGTAGTGAAAGGTATGGGAAATGATTTGACAAACATACATGTTCTGGGTTGCTGGTTCGTCGTGCTAGAAGTCGCTCCACGTATTCATACATGTCTTTTAGATTATGTATAACGAGAACATGTAAAAGGGTGTTTCCGTTAGAATCCACAGCTGTTAGATCAGCTCCTTTGGAAACAAGGTACTTTACCATTTTCGTTTGATTAGTGCATGCTGCGAAAAAAAGCGGATACTAGACAAAGTAACAATTAGCGGACAAATCATATAGAGTTAGACGTACCTCTCCATAGTAGCATGGGTGACCACGACGGAAAAAACTTCCTGTAGCTCGACCATCAAGTAGTTGAGGACTTCTCTCAACGAGAAACTTTACCATCGAATAGTCTTTGTTTACAATAGCAATATGAAGGCAATTCTCTCCAAAATATTGATTACCATTGTACGTATCATCTATAAGTCCTGGATACTTTGTCAATAGTCCTCTAGCGATATCAGAATGTCCTACATATCGTTAGCGTAATAACAAAGGCAACCAAGGCGACAAAGAACCAGGTTTTGAAGAATGAACAAAAAAAAAATTCGAAAAAGTCGTTGAGGACACGTGCCATATAAAAAGCATAAATGAATAGGTGTCTCTCCCACAGGTCCCTAAATATATTAAGTATTATAATAGCATATTCTATTTGATGTATAAGACATACACGCTCTTGAAGGATCCTACAAAAGAAAAATAAGAAAAAAAGAAAAAAAAATGACCAGGTTGAACTTACTCTTTTCCTTCAGCTCTTATTAGAGCGTCTATTGTGCGTTTCTTGCCTCCTAATATTGCCGCCCAAATTGTGTCTTGTTTTCGTGACCTATTTTGTCGGTTATTTTGTGAACGAGAGTTAACGGTAAATACTAGTAGGTGTAGCGCGTTTGAGAGCGTTGAGATTTAAATTGTACAAGTTTAAACATAATTGTACGCGTACGCTTCAGTTTGTTCTTCTACCGATTTTTGCGTGCGTATAGTGCCTTCTGAGCGACTATACTGACCGTGAGACATACCAATCACAACAGATCGCGCAGCCTTCGATGATGTCAACGCCAAACGCTACTAGTAACTACTTACCGCTACTATATGCCCAGCAATCTTCATGACTCTTCAATTTAACAGAGTGGTCTTCACGTGGCGCCAAATTTAAAATGCTGGTCAATTACATTCAAAACATCGTTATTTGTAGTAACTGTCGCGTGTCAATCCTCACCAGATTGCTTCCACTGGTTTTTTTCACAGTTTGATGTTTCAATAAGATAATTTTTCTACAAATACATGGAACCGCCTAGAAAGCGAATCAAACTAAATAGTACGCGTATTAGCATCCTCTAGAGACTTATCTCATAAAGATGATACTCACATCCAAGAAACAACTAATAAGCAGACCAAAACGCGCGTAAGAGACGCTGATATTCGTAGAATAAGTATGGTTTCAAGTTTTAACTGATTTCAACTAATTCCAACAGAACACTCACAATTTCGGCAAACCGCGTTATTCTTAAAAAGCCAGCTCAATTTCCTTTCAGTCGTTGCCGAAACAGCCGGTACAAAAGCACCATACCCCGAATTTCTAGCCAAACCTATCAAAACAGCTCTTAAAGCGTCAGGATTTACAACGCTGTACTCTCATCAAATCGAAACCATTGAGAAAGTGTCAAACGGCGAGTCAATTGTGCTTACAACGCCAACGTCTTCAGGTACTTAGAACTATCAATGTGACTTCAATTAATTGAGTACAAGGGAAGACACTTGCATTTTTAATCCCAGTTTTTCATCTCTTGTTAAGCGACAACACCAATAACAACACGTGCCTGTACATCTTCCCTTTGAACGCACTTGCACATGATCAAGAAGAAAAAATAAGAAAGTTTAACTCCAACCTTCCTCCAGCCCAACAACTCAAAATATTCACCATGGTAAGTTGTACCAGGTGTACACCACATGTAGTTGATATCTAACAAATTATCAAAGACTGGATCAGTACCTCCAGAAGAGAGAAAACGCGTTTTTGCTGAAGGTCGTCCAGATATCTTATTAGCAAATCCTGAGATTGTTCATTACCAATTGCGTCATACTAATGATTCTTCGTGGAGTGAATGGGCAAAGTTCTTGAAGCAATTACGGTACATAATTTACATAGAGCGCTGTGTTATTTAAGTTAAGATTATTAGTGTCGTGGTCATGGATGAAGCGCACGTGTACAATGGCGTTTTTGGAGCCAACACAATTAACACTGTTCGACGCTTACGTAGTGCTGTACATCATATTGGTGGTGTCCCACAAGGGATCACGTGGTATGAAGCTTATTGTTAAGAGTGTTAGATGCTTATTATTAACACGCAGTATCCCAGGCTCATTGCAAGTGCGACAATAGGGAATGCAAGCGAATTAGCTGGTAGTTTAGTTGGTAGACAAAACTTACATTGTATCGCAAAAAATGGAGCACCTCAATCAGAAAGAACAATACTTATAATGAAAGGACAGAGATCTCCATTATTTAAGATAGCACAAATATTACAGAGATGCATATCACGAGGTACAACAGTAAATCACATAGAAAGAAAAAAACAAGAATGAAAAAAGAACACCAACTCACTTGTTGTAGATCTTCGTGGACTAGTCTTTTGCAATAGTATCGCCTCTGTCAATAAACTTGTTATGTTTATCAAAGGGAAGAGAGAATTTAAATCCCTTGGCAATGCAGTAGCACCTTACTACGCATCTTTACAATCAGAAGTAAAAGAAAAGACACTAAGACGTCTTAAATCTGGACGTTCACTTCGTTTTTTGATTGCAACAAATGCTTTAGAAGCTGGTACGTTCAAGGGATTCATATTTCAATTTCAAGAATAAACTGAACCTCTACTAGGTATAGATATCTCTTCCATTGATGTTTGCGTTCTACATGGTAAATAAGACATTCGTATTACATTTGGTTGGTGAAAGTCAATTAATATCAATGTATAGGTTATCCGGGTTCTAAAGCGGCTTTTTTCCAGCGCATTGGTAAGTTTTCTCGTACTTGGATAGGTAGAATTTGGAGCTATTGAGGTTCTAGATTTTCCGTACTTCCAGGATTGTACTCCATCCCAACTTTTCTAACGAGTGATATTTACATTTTCTAAATACGTACAGGTCGTGTTGGTCGTAAGAAACCTGGTTTAGTTGTTTACGTACCTTGGATTAAAAGTAGAATGGACATGTACTTTAGCGAACTGGGTGATAAACTATTCTCAACCCCAGGTACTCTGAACAAGTTCACTTTTTTTTGAAATTTAACACGTGATTATAGTTGAGTCTGTGATGAGTAACCCTGAGTACCCTCCTATTCGAAATAAACATCTTCTAGCTGCAGCTCACGAATCAGGTCTTATGCTTGGAAATGCTCAAGGATCTGTGTCTGAGTACTTCGGTGAAGAGGCAGTTTTAACAGTTAACAAAATGCTTCAAGAAAAAAAACTGATTCCTTGTTCAAAAAACACATCATTACTGACTTGTCTCAAAGGTTCTCCTCTACCACATACGTACATTACTGTTCAATGTGATTTTTTATTATTTAATATCACATAGAGCTATAAAGCTTAGAGGTGGGTTTGAAGAGAGCGTTAAAGCCAAATACAAAGATGAAGTCATCGAGAGTATATCGGGTATTCAAGTTCTTAACCGATTGTACCCAGGTATGTCGATCTTTTCTCAACAGCAATAAGTACATACATAATAGCTAACGCATTTAGGCGCTTTATTAGTATCATACGACAGTCATGGAAAACCAAGGTAAGCAACGTTCAGGTGAAAGTTTAGTATATCACGTGAAACAAGTTTATGCATCTATGAGAATTTGTGTCTGGTGGATAACTCGCACAATGATTTGAGTAAACCAGCACTCACCCGTTCTTGTAGAAAGTTTATTGTTTCATCCCTCTCAATCGAAGATTCTTGTTGCGAACTGGTAGAACCTCAAGAACATCTAACAAGCACAACACCACTTCTTGAGTCAACAGTTACAATGACAAAGAATTTGAAACAAAAAAAACTGCTTCTTGGTGATATAGAAGCATTGATTATAACGTATGGACAGGGTGTCATTAAAAGAAACCTTGTTGGTTTTAGTAAAACAACATACACTAAATCCAAAACTAAAACAACAATTACAAAACAATACAAAAAACCTTTCTCGATCTCATTTGAAGCACCTGTACTTCAGTACGTAATAGTTCTTTAGTGATAAATATACCTTGAGCTAATTGTACTAGGATCACATTGGCTAGAACTATACATCCAATAGTAAGGAAGCATTACTATGATAATGTTTTGCCTCAAATTGAAAAGTGTTCAAAATCAAGAGATCGTGAAAATGATGAACTGAATATAGCTCTTGATGATCTTTGCACAGATGCAGACCCTCTCAAAATAACATTACATACACTAGTACATCAAATAATGGCTGTTGTACCAACATTACTTTGTAATGCTGGTTCAGAGATGTTTGAAGTTCTTATAGAACCAAGTGGTACTGTTGCTTATATCAGCGACTCTGCTACTGGTAGCTATAGTTCTGGTGCTTGTAAATATGTTATTGACAATCTCTGCAAAGTTCTAGAGAGGTTAGGACCTATAGCGCATAGCTGTGTGTCATGCCGTGAGAAAAAACGTGAATGTATTGGCTGTCATGATTGTTTATTTGTTAACCCTTGTACATTACACAATACATCTTTGGCACATGCTACTACAATACCAATTGTTAATAAGCTTGTAAATAAACTAAAAAGTTGAGAATGGATGTTTGTTAGCATGACTTACTGAAAGGCCCTTATGTAACAAGTGTACTTAACTCTTGGCACGAGGAGTTAAGTGAGAGATACGTGCAAGCAACTACCAGAGCAATGAATTTCTCGATTGTTTCAGTTGAGCAAGCCATCACATACTATTGTGAGAAGCATGCAGAGAAGTTTAGCGAAATCGCTGCAACACAACGTGAAGTATTCATAAACAACCTTGAAAGTATCTTAAACGTTGTAAACAAAACAGTTGCAAAACAACTAGATGACTACATCTTGAACAATACAGAAACAGACGTCAATGAATCCAAACAGATTGAAGTACATTCTACAGACCTCCATTTGCTCAATAAAAGGCTTGTAACACAGCCCGAGGAATGTTCTACAACAAAACACAAACAAACCAGACTGTACGTCATAAATACTCACAATGGCTGATTACAACTATTAAAAACCAAATAATAAAAGTATCAAAGTAGGGCAAAGACAAGTCCACAACAAGAAGTTAACATTATCAGTTTTCCACCTGAAGTTATATCAACGATTTTAAGTCATACAGAAGCAAAATCAAGGTTCTATATTGCTCAGTCATGCCATTTGATGGCTGACATCATCCATGATGTTGTAGGATACAAAAAGATTTATATCTATGACATCCCAGATATTTTAAAGATCAGACAGTACAGAGGAGTAATGAACAACACTATAGTTGTATTAAATGTGGAGAACAATACGCTATTTTCATTGCTTTCAGGTTGTTCCAATATTGATACACACTTTGTGAGATCTACAGGAGCACTATGGGAAAAAAGTAGTGTAATCAATGATGTAGACCTAAAAGCGCTTGCAGGAGTTCATTCTATTCGCCTCACTCTTTGTAAACACATAACAGATGTAGGTATAAAATCATTAAGTGGTGTACATACCATTGCGCTTTCAAGGACTTCAGTATCAGATGAAGGAATCAAAGCACTTGCAGGAGTTCATACTATTAGCCTTGAATATTGTAATGTGACTGATGAAGGTATCAAATCACTCGCGGGTGTTCATACAATTAACCTCGCTCATTGTGCAAATATAACAGATGATGGAATCAAGGCATTGAAAGGTGTGCATACCATCGACCTTTCTCACACTTCAGTGACAGACGAAGGTGTGAAATCGCTTGCAGGTGTTCATACAATTTACCTTTCTCATTGTGTAAATGCAACAGATACAGGATTCAAATCACTTGCTGGAGCTCATACCATTTACCTTGATGGTACTTCAGTAACAGACAATGGTATTAAGGACCTAGCTGGAGTTCATACAATTCATATTGGAGATACTTCTATAACTGATGAAGGTATCAAAGCACTAGCAGGAGTTTATGCTATTGACCTTTCAAACACATCAGTGACAGATGAAGGCATAAAGGCACTTTTAGGAGTTCATGCAATTAATCTTGAAGGCACGTCAGTTACTGATAATGGTATCAAAGCAATAGAAGGGGTTCATACTATTGGTCTTAGCAATTGTGAGAATATTACAACAAAAGGTATCGAGGAACTGACTGGACTTGTTGCTGTCAACGTATCTGTTCTGAGTACAACTTCATTCGAACCCTACAACGCTGAAATAGTTTACTATGACTCTCGGTTCATACAATGTTCGTTGGGACTAGTACGGTGGTATTGAGTTACTAATGGCCAATAAATTACTAATTTTAGTTCTAAAGTGTAAACACGTGATATTATTATTTACTAGTTCGTTTTTGTACTCTAACGCACAGAGCATGAGTGCTTTAGCAACAGCCTAGTAGTCTATTCCAAGTTACCCTAGATACCCGTATCTTATATTGTGCCATTAGATCATACTTTTCTTTGCTCAATTTGTTCCGTCCTGCACTTGTTTGTTGGTTCCTGGTTTTTTCTTAGAGTGCGAAAGCTCGCTATATTTTTGACCATGAGTATCCCTAAACCAACTTCCAAAATCTTTTCGTGCACTCTCAAGTATAACACTTCTAAATTCAACCCATAGATAATCTTTTATCAATTCCTTATACTCATCTTCAAAGTCATTATCAAGTTCATTAACAATAGTCTTCATATCAGCCCCTAACTTATTCTTCAACTTGTTTTGTTCAGTCATATGTTGAACCCCTTTTTGGAATCGTCCAGGTGTATTAAATTGACTACCAAGGTATTGAAGAAACTCATGTGGTGTTTGTTTTTGCCTTGGTGCTTTCTTACTTTGAACACGCTCCTTGAAAGCGGCACAGACACGTTTTGATTTTGTACCAACAACCTTAATGTAGTTAAGTCAGTTCTTCTATACATTGAAGAGTTACAATCGTACTCTACCGTCCCTCTCCTTATATGCGTTGTGCTTTAAAACAACACCTTCAAGCATACCACCCAAGCATGATTTAAGCTCTCCTGCTTCCATCTGAGCTACCAACTCCTCACACTTGTCGTAAGGCGATTGATTTTCATCAGTATTGACGTAAAGTAATGCTACTGTTTCTACACCAATACGTTCAGCTTCCGTCTTCATGTCTTGAGGAGACAACCAACGTTTTTCTTCAAGGTCGACTATGTCATACAGAATGAAGTAATAATTAGGTACACGCTCATACTGAACAACGTTATGACGTGTTGCGCATATAGCTTCTCCATGGTATCGGTACTTTGACAAACACTTGTCTATCAACATTAACAGTGACCTGACACTCCCAAAACGTACATACCTTTAAACGAAGAGATCATTCCGGTCGCTTTGGCAAACGTTGCAGATTTAGCGTTAATAGCCTTAGATTTGTTGTAAAACGTTACTATCCCGCTGTCACTAATGCCAAATGACAGTTGACTACCGTCTATCTTCTCTTGAATATACCTTGAACTCAATTAGAAGGTATTACAGTTTAACGTAGTAAAACGCGTTTTGTGTGAAGTCTTACCAGTTTTTATTGTCACCTGTCCAATCTCTATTGGAATTATTAGTAAGGTGCTTGATCTTGGGATAATTAGTGGCGGTCATAGTGTGCTGTGTGACCTTTAATGCCTTCTAGAAAAATCGCAACAATTTGGTGCCAACGTTTCTGCGATATTTCTTTGAATTGTGGGGCAACCTTTACATGAGACTGTTGTTCACCATTCTTGGAGGCACGATTGACAGTGCGTCAATGACAACAAGAACCGCACATTGAATCTAGCCACTACGTTTTTGTGAGATGTGGTACGGTACCGAGAGTGTATATCCTAAAAGAACGCGTCAGCTGGGTACAATTCTCAACACGTGATTTTTATGGCAAATTCTGAAACTAGCATTGCATGTATGATTTTTGTGATGTAGTTAACGCTACAATAAGATGTCTCCTTTATTCTGTTGTGTTAATATGACGACTTTTTCTGTTAGGATTGATTTATTAGTGTAACCACTTGGGTTTTTTACGAGTACATTTTTTGATGTGTTTGATACAATCAGTACATGACTTATCATTCTCAAAAACAAGCTTTATTCTTGGACATTGTAGAGTTTCGTAGTGTTTGACAAAGGTTATCTGTTCACCCTTTTTTGAACGCTTCAATGTAATAGTCTTTTCACTTGCCTATTATTTTTTAACAACAAAAAACACAAACTTGTTTTGCATTAAAATCTGATGCTTGTATCGAACGAAAAACTGTGAATTCATATTGGATCGATAAAATAAGATTTAGAGTTGAACATATATTGAAATTGGCGCTGAAAGTCATCAACATTGAGAGTAAAAAACTAACAAAGAAAAAAAAAGAAGAATTCTTGCCTTTGCCAATATATCTTTTAGTTCAATAGTAAACAAGCTCCCACATTGTAGTTTTGCTTTGATAAATCCTTTTTCAAATATTTCACAATGGCATACATGATTTGAAGAGAAAAAACCTAACAAGCTGTACGATAGTGTCAATCTCCCTGACCAAACTTTACCAGGCTCAAGACTTATTGGGTTTTCTTTTACTTCATCATATAGCTTATCCGTGAATCCGTCAGGAGCATTGCCACAACCCTTGAAAAAATATGAGAAGTTCATTCGAGACTGAGGATTTTAAGACACCAAACCACAAAGGATTTGAAGTGAGTGTATTCAATACTTAATGAAAATGTTTATACCCAACACCCAACACAAGCTAGTCGAAATTTCAGCTTTGTTAGTTTAATTGGTATGTTTGTATTATGTAAGTTTGTATTAAGTATTATCTAGAAGCAACGTGTTTTAATAATCAATAAATAAAGATGACAAAGTGAGAAAAAAAATCCAACAATTTTAGTTTAATGAAAAGCAAGCACCCAAAAAAGTGTAATTGGTCAAATTACCGTACAATGTGAGAATAAAAATACAGAAGAATCATCAGGATATATATTTGGGTTTTGGTCAATGTATATTAAACTAAACAGATACAAAAGACTAAACCGTTTAGGTTTATAGCTATTTTGTTTTGCGTTGTCATTACTTACAGGTCAAGTGCTTTATCTTCAGGTATCCTCATTATTGAAAATACACTAGATAAAGATTGTACTAAGGTTTTTCCTTTGAAATCAATACGAGATAAGATCAAACTACACAATGATTTCTAGCAAATAAATCAGTTTTCGTATTTTTTTCGTAAAAACATCAGAGAACTCAGCACGACAAACAAAATCATATTTGGTCAGTTTAATTTACTTTTCAATATCACTTATATTTGTGCTTGTAAAAGACAATCATAGATAGACATCAGTGCCACTGTTAGGCCAAAAAAAATTACAAAAAAAATTTACCTGAAAACCCATGCTTGCTAACAAATGATCTTGGTTTAATTGCTTTGTCAAGCGAATTAAAAGATCAGCAAATTGTGTCGAGTCTCTTACATAGCCTAGGTCTTCAAACGCCTTTAAACCGACCTCACAATCTTTATTAAACGCTGAAACCGCGTTTTCTATCTACATTAAGTAGTATCAGAAGGTGTCAGGCAAAATAGAAATAAACAACATATCGTGCCGCTAGCAGATAAGCTTACGCACCTTGTAGTATGGTGCATTAACAATGACATCGTGGAATAGTCTACAAGTCATTAAGCAATCTATGAATACCCTATTATGGCCTAGTATATTCTCTAGCAGTTCGGGCGGTAGTTGAGCGAGATTTGTCATTTATAGTAATCCAGAATCAATGATCTTTACTTTAAGTTGTATCACAGGCTTATTGGACATTCAAACACGTGATGTGAGAACGACTACTTGAGATCTACCTATGTTCGTTTATATGGTAAGCTGGAAGCCAGTGTCAACAAAAATGACAATAGGTAACGAGAAGACTACCTCAACTAAATGCATTTTCTCAATATTGAGTTCTATGTTCTTAAACAAGAATAAGACATCAGACAATTGATATATTACATTTCATTAGAGATGGTATGAAAACTGAAATTGTTAACACTTTTTGGCACTTGCTTAGATTTGGTGGTGGCACCTCGTCTTCTAAAAAGGTTTTCTATACGGCCACAAGGTTTCCTTACGTTACTTTCTCAATTGGCCATCGTTGGACAACATGAGCAAGTATTTAATAGAAAAGCACTGGGCTAGTGCTGATGGTTGTACTGTACGGTATCTATTTAGTTAAATTTTACATGGTAAACGCTCTAACTCGACGCGTAAAAACGAAGCAATTGTGACTAGCACGTACAGTGATTCTCAGATTCTGATTGGTGCAGTACGACAGACAATTTAGAAAAAAGACATGCTTTTATTGAAAGGCGCAAAAATCTGCGCGCACATTATAAGAGGGATTTATCTAATCCTCATCGGCTGCACCGCTGAAGATTCTAGCATAAGAGAACGGAGTAAACTTATGACCATCACCATAGTAAAACTTGGACTGAAATTCTACCCAGTGGAGCCTCAAAGCATGCAAGAAAGCTGATAAGGATTCCTATAAAAGAAAAATAAACAAAAGTACTACAACAATACAACTACCAATAATAGCTGAGTTAAAAATACGCACCATAACCAAGAGTACAGCAATGGTACATCCTAACCAAGCAGCCCAGCAAAAGAATGTAGTGAAGGCACCAACAACGACACCTTTTCCTACACCTTCTACACCTACTTGAACAAGAAGCATACCCCAGAAAACAGTAGCTAACTCAGAGTGTGCCAAAGAAAGAGCCCACAATCTCAAATAACTTGCAGTATGTGATACACAACCAAGAACAAACTCAATGGTTTCAATGACTTGGTGAACAAACATATCGCTGAAATCAAACTCTTCCTCTTCTTCCTCACTTTCCTCATCTTCAACTTGATGATATTGACCCTTGTTCTGCAACCTAGACAACAAAATGAGTAAACTTTGTCAAAAAACGACTTGATTGTTCTTACTTTTTGTTGTGTGCACTGCGGAGCGCCAAAGGCTTTACGAGAAGCATAAGAGGTACGGAGACAATAGCAAGGAATACTAGGACACCCTGGATGTATAATTGATTTGGGTACAAACACTTTGATTTTGTATCGTCCCAGAAGCCCAATACGAGGTAGATAAGGATATTCAATAGCTGAGGTGCTTCAGTGGTTGAAGGATGCATAGGACAATCAGCACCATAGGTAGCATTACCTGTAAAAAGCGTTAGAGAGGCAAAAACAAAACCACCAAAAAAAAGGGTTCGTTTGTTAATTCAAAAGAATCTGATAACGTACTGAGTACAATGCCAAGCTCACGTTGACGATCATTGTAGTAGAATGGTGTGTACCACTTGTAAAAGATAATAAAGCAAGTGTAACCAAACAATGCCATCATAAAGGTAATCTGAGGAATAAACTCGAAGAAGATATCCAACTTTTTACGGAAATGGATACCGTTTAAAAGTTTCAGTATAAGACCGAGTACCATCTAAGCCACAACGTTAACTCAACAATAACCAGTATGTATAAATACGTACTTGAGATACACCAAGGATAATGGACAATTTCATCTTGAGGGAGTTGTAGTACAACAATTCGTTTTCGTTACCCTGAAAGTAAATTATTAATAAACATTGAAATTGAAAACTTTAAAAAGTTCTTACCTTCCACACTGGATCAGCTCCGAATGGATAAGGTCCACGGACACCAGTGTTGTTCCAGTACTTATAGTAGTAACCTTCAGAACATGTAAAGTTGGCGTTTTGTTGCTCAGCAGTACAATTGCTCACAATTTCCCAAGAACTTCCAAACAGATCCATCGGCACAGAGAAGAACTCATTGTACATAAATCCAGTAAAGATAGCGAAACAAGACATAAGGACTACAATATAACGACCATCGAATGCCATTTGAAATAACTAAGGGACCAGTCAGAAACAAAAAGAAGCAACAAAAGCCGAACACGTTCAAAAACAAAACAAAAAAATCGTACTTCGCTCGGCGGATTCTTAGTCCATTCTTTCTCCTTCCAGAGCATAAAGAGAGCGAATGCAAGCATCATAAAACCGTGTCCAACATCACCGAACATGACAGCGAACAAGAAAGGGAAGGTAATGATGGTGAAAGGTGCTGTAAAAAAAAAATGAGCTAACACGGAATTTCTTTATGCCGAAAGAAAAGTCGAAGCCACGTACTTGGATTAACCTCTCCGTATCTTGCAATACCATAAGCATCAACAATACCTTGGAAGGCACTAGTGAATTTGTTGGTCTTATAATACGTTGGTGGTTGCTCTTTAGTATCCATAATACTCATGATGGAAGGTACAAGAGCGCCACTGCGATCCTACCATCACCGTCAGAAAACTAATCCTTTAATATACAACGAACCTTAGCACGTCTTAAAGCGAGCTGGATCTCCTCAGTAGCAGCCTTTGGGCACCAACCTTCAGCAATGAGACACTTACGACCATGATCGTAGTTAAAGAGGTTCATGGTATGGAAGATAGCTTTTTCCTGAGGAAACAAAAAATTTAGAGAACAAGAACAAAAAAAAGTTTGAACGCACCTTTGTTACTTTCTTATGCCATGAGTGAAGGTGTTTTGCGAGATTGCTAAGCACTTGGATTCTGTGCTTTAGGGTACGGTCCAAAACAACTTTCAAGTCGTCAAGACGGCCTTTGACCTGAGGCCACGTGTTAATTAAAAAACTCAACAAGGAAAAAAATGCAAGCGAAACGCACCTTCTTAGCGAGGTCAGTACGCTCTTGAGGGGTATCAGGGCAAGGGTAGAGATTAGCACCGAAACTTTCGCAAATCTTCTTGATCTTGGTGTGCAAACGCTCACCCTAATCACGTGGGTAAGGCGTATGCATCTCAATAAACAAAAAAAAAAAAGAACGAACCTGGAAAAATACGATGAAAACATTTTTCTGTACTGGTTCACCGGTTTGAGGGTCTTTAATCTCTTCCTCAATTTCAGCGTGTCTCATGAAAAGATTACCACGTGTAGCGCGGAACAAAATTCTCTCGAAGATGTGAAATTTCTCACGAACAACAACACCAGTAATAAATCTACACAAAAAGGACGTAAGTAGAAGAACAAAAAAAAAAAGAAGTCGCTTACCCAAGTTTTACAACACTGCTTGAAATTGACTCCTTGGTGTCTTCACGACCGAGAAGGAGTTCTCTGGTCTCGTCACCAGGTTGAGTTACAACACCGTCTTGAGTCCAGTCCTAGGGATAGAGTTAGAGATGAATATTACGTCAAGGTAGAAAACGATTTACTTACACCTGCTTCAAGGAAGAAATCTTGATCCTTCTTCAATACATGCTTCAACTCAATGAATTCGTTGTAGTTTCTGTTGAGCATCTCTTGATTGGCGTTCATTTGTTGAAGTTCCTTCTCAAGGTCCTCAAATTTGCCTTCTAGCTCTTCCATCTTGATACGAAGGATTGGGTCATCTGTTTCGTCGATTTCAATTTTGCTCATGCCATCAGGGAGATCGTTGTTTGCCTTTTGAATGTGCTCTTGGAAGAAGCGGATCTTACGGTCCATTTCATCTGCCGCCTTCACATCATCGACAAAGTTACGCTGGAAAGCGTTTACATGCTTATTTTGCTAAATTATAGTGAGTTGAGGTCTAAACAAGACTTGACAGTCAACTGGTGAACTAAAATACCAAAACCCCACAATTAATGTCGTATAGTAGTAAAGTGTATTTTGAGGCAGTACAAGACACTTTTAAAACCGAATAGAGAAGAAAGTAGTGTAAAAAACCACCACAAGCGTGGGGAAGATTCCAGAGTACTTACATCCTTAAAATGAATGAGACCAAGCTGTCCAAGCTCATCAACAGTATCGTGCGCAGCATCGATTTGGATGAACAGCTGTACCAGCTGCATCTCCTGCGAGCGCCATAATTCACCCATCGGTTGCGGGCTCAAAGTACGTTCGCTTTTTGTTGACTTTTCTATGTCAAATTCGCCTCAAAAATCACTGGAAAAAAAAAATCAGGATTCTGGTGAATAAGGAAGCCTTTTTTCACTTTTCAAACTACTGAGAAACAACTACAAGCGCCAAAAAAAGGGGGTAGAGGAAAAATGTTATGTTTATTGAATCTACTCTTCGTCAACCTGACCTGCTGGGAAGAAAAGTGGCACGAGACTGCCAAGGGCAAACAAAATAACTACGACACCAGCGGCCATTACGAGCTTCTGCATATCTTCGTTCTCATACCATGGCTTCTCTTTCTTGACTTTACGTGTAGCCTTGTTCAATTTCCTGTTTCTCTTTTTACGATCAGTAGGAGTCAATTCCTTTTCTGGTTCTTCTTCGACTACCTTCTTTTTTCGTTTCTTAGGTTTTGGTTTCTCAACAACTTCAGGTTGGTTTTTAGATTTTGATTTTTGTTGGCTCTTCTTCGTTGGTGCAGCTGCTTGAGGTGTGGATTTCTTAGTTGCTTTTGGTTTCCTGTTAAAGTAATCTGCAGGTTTCTCAGCAGGGCTGCTAGTCAAAGACTTTTGAACTATTTGTTTTGGTTTTTTCTGTTGAGGAGCAGGGCTGTTATCACCTGACTTTCTGATACGTTTTCTTCCGCGAGATTTTGACGACGAGGTAACGACTGAAAATGCGTTGGAAGGGTCAAAGGTTGCTGATGCCTTCTTTTGACTGACAGCAGTGCTAGGAAACAAGTTAGATCACAGCCACGGAAACAAAAAGTTTTTATGAATGTTTTGTTTCGTTTTTTTACGTAGAAAAAAGAATACGTACTCTTTCTTAGCAACAGTCACTGGTGATGCTGATTCTTGCAAAGCTTTTAGATCAACGTCTTCGTCAGCGTGCTTTTTAACAACATGGATAAATCCATCATCATCACTGACCTACAGGTGTTGTTAGTAAACATATTATCAAATAAGAATATGTACCTTTTGTTTTCTCTTACGTGGACCAAGTTCGGCTTTGAGTTTTTGAACTCGTTCCTTCTCCTTTTTGTCCTCCTCAATCTTTTGTCGTTTGGCTCTCGCCATACGTATGCGGCGTTCTTCCTCTGTTTCTTTCTTTTCACGCATTTTACGTGGTCCGACAGTGGATTCTGGTTCAGGTTCCTCCTCGGGTTCAGCGACCTCCTCAGGTGCTTCCTCAGGTTCTGGAGCAACTTCTGGTTCTGGTACTGGTTCTGGTTTGCGCTCAGGTAGAGCTTCCAAAGGAGGGGCATTAAGTACTTCCTATTATTGAATAAGCCAAGCGCTTTTGACATGGTGATTGATTTTTTCTTTTACGTACATCTGGGAGTGAACCGAAAAACAAAGAGTTGATGTTTTTATGAGCAACTTTTGCGGTTTCGCTTCTACGCTTATCGCGACCTTCAATCTCTGTGACCTTAGCCTTGATATTGGCGAAAGGAGCGTCCTTGCACGCAGTCAACAATTCTTTAAATACTAATACAAGGGTGAGTAAAATTGAAGTCTTACAAAACAAAGGTAGGTACCATTTCTTAGTTGAGCAAGATCCAATGACTTTTTGATGAGAGATACAGGGACTTTATTGTCTGATTTATCCTCTTCTTCCTCTTCCTCTGGTGCGTCAGGTGCATCTTCACCTTCTTCACCTTCTTTTACTACAATCTTGGCTTTTTTTGTGCGTTTCTTTGATGAACGTGTTTTTTTCCAAATATCAGCAGTACTGTTTTCAAAGAGTTAATTTTTTTCTCAAACAAAACAAATTAAATTATTATCGTACTCTTTGCACAAGAAATGATGAACGTAATCAGCTTGTTTGAGCATTTGCAAAGCAAATGATGAAAATTGAACACAAATTGGGTCGTCGCTCTCTTTACCAGTTGAGAGCAACAAGTGGCTTCCATCAGGACCGATACGAGTAAGAGTGACAGGATTCCTTGAGTTAAAGTCAGAAATCAAAGCTCTTTTTTTTTTGTGAAGCTAAAAATGGCGTACGCAGTTCCTACTTTGCATGAAGCGGATTTATCCTTCAATAATGTAGCAACAGCAGAGATCCATCTAAAAAGAAAAATTAAGAAATTAATCTCGAGAAGGAGTAGCAAAAGAGCCGAAAAGTAGGAGAGAAAAACAAAAAAAAATTCTTCTTTGACAAAAAAGGCAAACGCTTTAATTTATAATTATCTACTTGTGACGTTGTGGAAGTACTTGGTTTTTTTGATTGGTAAGTAAATGAATAGTATAGTAATGGTCACGTACGCGTATGATTGAGATACAGCACCGACATGGGTAGCATCAAGAACAATGTTTTTCTTGTTGAATTTACCTTGTTCCTTCTTTTGTTCGTACACTAGAACCCGATATATTAGTTTGGACGTCATTAAATAATTTTTTCAATTGAAAATTCGTACCACTGACGTGGAACCCGCCTAGTGGAGCAACCTTGTTATCCCATGAAGCTAGAACACCTTCAAGTTCGATACGTGCCTAACAAAATGTTAATTGTAAGGCGAACAGATCTGTTGTTTTGAGCAAAAATATGCTTGTTTTGCGTTGGTAACAAGTAATTCAATGCGTCAGACGCGTCACTATTACTCTGGAGACTTTTGGGTTTGTGTTACACGTACAGCTCTGTTTCTACGCTCTGAAGGACCAACAGTAGCGTATGGTTTTGCGACAGCGCTTCCATTGGCTGAATCGACAGCAGGACTAAACTCTTTCGTGATTTTGAGCAAGTACTCCAAGTCAAAGTTATACTTTGAAAGTCTCCTGGAAATGACCTAGTGGGAGTGATTAGGTATTAACGCGAAGGGTAAATACCAAAAAGCAAAATAAACAAAATTTTTATTGCGTTTACCTTCTCGATTCTTTTGTTCATGCCTTGACACGTTTGACTCACTTTAACAAGACCATCGACGGAGAGCTTAGGCATCATAGCACCCAATCCATCGAAAAATCGTTCCTTTTGTTTTGTTCCACCGTTGCTATCTTTTATTGTGACAGTTCTGGTCGCGATAAGGGAATCAAAAACGGTGTTTGTGGTGGCTCGAGCAACTCTGCTCGGTTTTGCGCCTTGACCGTCCCCGCTTGTATTAGACATTTTTCAGTTGTAAAATAAACAATGTCAAGTATGTATTGCCACGTTGTTGCAAAGTAGGTCAAACAAAATTCAGCAAGAATTTTTTTGGGATTTTGACCAGATAGCGCCCAGAAGTATTGTATAAGGTGTGCGTAGTACTTGCGATATGTGAACAGTAAGGCGAAAATACCTTTCTGAAAAAAAAAACACGACTAGCGCAAAAATTGCCAAAAACCACTGTGGTGTTTTATGTGGAGCATAGAGTGACCTTATCTTATCAGTTCATTGACTTTACGTCGTTACATGCCACGTGTAAGGTAGAAGCGCCTTTTGTACGCTTGTCAACGGCATAGTAAAATTAAAAATAGAGGAAATAGCACTGTTTAGGTTCGTTTGATGCAAACATAAAAAAACGCCGCTGTATCAGCGTAATTTGACTCTACAATGTGCCTACATATTCAGCGTGGTGGCGTACGGCGAGGTGTCATCTTATTGACGTTATAAATAAACAGTTTGCAACAGTTTTGTTTTTTTTTTGGAAATCAAAACAAGAGGCACTAACTAGTTGCTACTTTATTGTTGAACAACTACTGAGTGGCACTGTACTATTATAATCAAGCGGTGATTTTTAGGTCATTAAAGAACTCAACAATAGTTGGGTTGCCCATAGTGACTAACATAGTGTAAGCGAGGTGGCAATAAACAGTTAATAATTTGTTTTATGCGTACTTCTGACAAACTCTTCTTTATTAATTGCCTTGTCTTTGTCGGTGTCGAATTTCTTGAAGATGTCATCAATCACAGATTTTATTTGAGCCTTCTCTGCTCCGCTTAGACTAGCTTGTTCGTATCCTTGCGAGCGTTCTTTTGCTATAAAAGAAGCAGTAATCATCTTTTTAATTTCACTCTACAAAAAAATGATTAGCATCATGTAATGCGTTGTAGTTTAAGCTTGTACCTTTGACAATTGTCCATCACCATTCTTATCGAACAAGTCGAAGGTGACTAACAGATGTTAAGAAATCTAAACTAAGACATGTTGTACTTGCGTTGGAGTGTCTTCTCGGTGTTTGCTTCGCTCATGGAGATAGCCATAAAAGCCAAGAATTCATCATAGTCAAGATCACTATGAGAGAGTTAGTGCAACTGCAGCCGTGTCTAATTTAGCTATTCGTGCGTACCCTGACTTGTCAGCATCTAGTACTGTCCTAACGGGTAATCAGACGCGCTTGTGTTGCAAAAACGGGCGTACCATAGCTGGTTTGCTAGGGATTTATCTAGCTTACAGTTCTCAGTGATTACAGCCATAAATTTGTCTTTAGAGATGGTTTGGCGCTCAGTATGAGCCAATTTCTCCCAAACTGCTTTGATTTCATCCTTAGCAGAAACTGGGACTGTACAAGATGTTAATTAGGAATTGAGCTTACACCAATCGGTTAACGAAACGTACTGTTTAGTTCTTTAAGTTTGTTTTCTGCTGCTTGTTTGTTACCCATTGTTGATGCTATGCTTTATGCAAACCAGTACGCTCACTTAACCTAAACTCGTTGCAAATACCCGAAAATCTTAGTACTTTGGTTTCTTGCTACAAATTTCTCTTACACTCTAAACGAGGGATACCCCTTTTGGGAGTTGTTCCAGTTTTTGAAACTTGATTTGTCCATCAAGTGATGTTTTCAAGTCCTGTAAGTATTTTGATTTAATCAAGTCAAAATTGGTACTAGCGTGTACCTGATCACGTGATACCGACACTGTATTGTGGATCCAGAACGAGAATAATGGTATCACGTTGTTGTTTGTAATTAGACTAAAACTAACCTGATTGTTAGTCATATAGTTCAAATGCTTACGATTCTCAACCAACAAAACAAATAGTGCGCTCGTATGTTATGGGATTTGGTAGTGAACCTGTTTGGTCCATAGGCTTTCATCCGAATATTGATACATTCGCAAGTAGGTCATTTATTCTTCTTCTCTGTCACGTGATTAGAAAATTAAAGCTAATCTTTTCGCTATAAGTGGGTACACGTGGGAATTTAATGTTGTACAAAATTAATAAATACAACAAGTTTACACAACTGCAGGTGCTTTATTATTTATTGTTGTATTTGCCTTGTTAATAGATTAACTTGTAAACAGAGTGTGTATATAACGGATAAGCTTATAACACATCTACATGTTTTACCAAACGATGTTGTTGTGCTTGTAGCATGTGATCAATTGTTTTATTGGAGACCTCAAGGTGAGACAAGAGTGGTTCAAAGCCCTGGTACTTTCACATCACCTTCGCACTATAGTGTCTAATACAAGTATTTGTATAGTTCTTGAAGGAATCATTGATATCAAAGTGATTGAAACTGTGGGGTACTAATGCTAGACACAACACATAACTTTTTTGTGCTCACTGAAATTTAGCATAAAATCATTTGTAGTAGCACTGTTGGCACGTCAAGGCAATGTTTACTTTGCAGAGGTTTCTTTTGAGAAAGAAGAAATTGAATACATTAAGCGTGAGAATCTTGTTGATACGCGGAGTATTCCACTGTGTCTTGTATGCCAATCACCAGTTATATCGCCCTGTAAGCCTATACTGGTATTTACATTGTAACAGTTTATCATAGTGATACCAGTAAGTGACATTCTTGACAACCTGGAGATGAATGACTACAGAAAATGGATATTGAAGGCTTATAAAGGTGTTGAACCTTCTCAAAGTGAAAACGATAGAATACCTATAGTAGCGTGGGTAGTTTACAAGTATGCAGCACCTTTTTATTTATCGTCACACAGAAAAATCTTATGCTCAAAAGGAATGGGTGTAAGGTTGGTTGTGTATACTTCGGAATGGATAACCCTTGCTTGATTAAAGTACCACCTGGTAGATCACAAGAACGTATTTTTAGCGATACAACATCAACAGATATTCTTGGACCGTTGCTAGTCAATGCAAGGTCCGGTTTGAGACGTTTAGTTACAAGCAACCTTTTTGCTATTAATTAGTTTTTATAAGCAGTACAATGGTTTTTCAATGATTGCTGACTTATACCACTTAGTATAATTAAACTCGGTGCTGATGATCGTTATAAACTTGGTGTCACCCTCAAAAAGCTGGATGGAACATGTATTTTTAATGAACGTGTACCTATTAAAGCAAACAATGTCGAGTCAAAGGTGATGATAAAAGTGCCAAGAAAATTAGGACGGGATAACTATTTTATAGTCTTGGTGGACAAGATGATTACCATATTCAATATGGAAGGCTACTGTGGCTATAAGGCACTAGGAGATGATAGAACACTAACTAAAAATGAAGATGATGAGTTTAATGTGGCAATATCGAATAGCCATTGGATTTTAGTCAGTACCTCTCCATTGCAAAAAGCACAAAAAGTTTTTTTGTACAAAATATGTGATATGGTTGAAATTAAAACAGAACAATAAATAAGTGATTGATTGATTGCAGCAATTTAAAAAAGTTATATAAAGGTCACCTCCGATTGTATATTATTCCTAATTACAGGTGTATCTAGCTGAAAGTAGCTTTATTACTTTAAAAATGCAAACTTAGAGATTGCAAGCAAAGTTTTTCAACCAGCCACTCGATGAAAAGATGAAAGTTAATAATAAGAAAAGTTCGACCTTGCTATTCTCCTATAGAAACTGAAAACATAAGTTTTGCATTTGTATGTTACCATTGTAGAGCCAATTGCATATCAAAGTGGATAGTACAATAGAAATATTTTGTCTATTTTTGCTACTGGTGTACTGTATGACCATCAGAAAGCCTTAATAAATTAATCTGTAGTATTTTTACAACAACTAAAAGCTATGGAGTGAACACCTTTGAGTGCTTTCACACCTTCATCTGTAATGCAGAAACACCATCTGAGATAAACGGCTTGAGCACCTGAAAGTGATTTGACACCTTCATCTGTAATGTAACTACAACCACTGTAAACTAATAGCATGAACACCAACAAGTAATTTTACCTTTTATCTGCAGTGGTTAGATATTGTTCGGACATTGTGCTGTAGATGATTCTACACTATAAGCGTACAAATGATCACGTGACAGCCCGCTTTAAACCACAGTCAAACCTAGGTCGCCTGAGGCAAGATAAAGCGCTAAAACGAACTCTTAAGGGGTTGGAAAAACGGATTACAAATTTATTTCTATTTAATGTTTATGTACAGTGTCACTTAGTGTTGTTAATGCTTTGGTTCTTCTTTTATCTTAATTTTCTTGGCAGGACGTTCACTAACATCACCATCGACTAGTTTACGCTTCTTTGCATCAACAACGGCGTCTTCCATCTTAACATCTGGAGGCACCTCGCTCTTTACAGTTGTCACTGATTTAAACTCTTCTTTGACTTCTTTGTTCTCGGTGCCTTCTTTCTTTACCTCGGCCTTTATAGATGGCTTAAAGAAGTTTGTTATTGCATTCTTTTTCTCTGTTTTGATGTTATCAAGCTTGATAATCAAAGAAGGTTCATTGTTTCTCACATTTCCGACTTTTTTAGACACGGGATAACTACAGAGGTTTTTTTTAGATCCTAGCGCATACTAAGAGAAACAATGGCGTACCATGTAACAGCTTTTTGAGTTAAAACAGCCATAGCTTTTTGTTTGGTGACAGTAGGAGATAGCCAACTAAAGATGGTTGTTAACAAAGGGGTTTTTTTTTTCTCAGGTCAACAAAATTCGTACATATCCATTTCTTCAACTGTGAGCATTGCTGGCATTCTACAACCGAGAGATCAATAAAATAACGTCTATAAGTTATGGCAAACCTTGTGTGTATAGCCATAAGATCTTTTGTGGCAGGCATTGTGATAATACTGTAAGACATTGTATCGGTGCCGGTTTCCTGTTTTTTGAATAAGAATCGAGATTTCTAGCTTTGAAGTGGAGGTAGGTTGTTGTACCTTGTTTTTCTTGACGTCGTAGATACCTGCAAATACCAGAGGTTTGCCATTGGCGTCTTTGAGAGGAAAGTAATGTGGCACTTTGTCTCCATTCTCTTTCTTCCATTCAAAGTATCCTGTTGCTACTACAGCGCAACGGTTGTTTGTGAGAAGACGGGAAAAGAGTGATTTATTGGAAAGACTCTCAATTCGAGCGTTAATTGGATGTTTTTGTCTATTTTGAGTGAGTACAACGAGATGAGGCGGTTTGTTAAGGTACTTTTTGTCTGCCTTCTCGTAAAACGGAATCAAGCCCCACTGCATTAAAACGACGGTTTTATGACCGTCTTTATGTATAATGACAGGTTGATTTGTTCCTGGGGCGACTAGAGAAATTATTAGCTACAACGTTTCAAACAATGCTACAAGTGTTGCTAAAATAATAAAACGAAGTAGAGACGCGTTTCCTGTTGTAACGGTTACGTACCATTGTAATTTTTGTCGAATTCGCAGGTATTAGATGTTTTAAATGTCTTTGGGATATCTGCTGGAGCAAGGGTATTAGCTGCACGACCGCACATGTTGTTTGTTTTGTATTAAGGACTGAAAATGAGCTTTTATTCACAAAAACAACAATTCCCAGAATTGGTCTTTCTTACAGATAAAAAAAGTCTAAAATGCGTTGTTTCTACTTGTCAGTGAGATGCACCAATGTGGTTTGCGGAAAAGTTGTATGATAACGGATGTAGGTGATGTACAACTTTGTATTTTTTATTTTCTGTTTTTTTTTTACTGAACGGTATCGCTTACGCCTTGTGTCTCATGGATTTTTAATTTAGCATCAGCACCTCCAGATAAAAATCGTTGCGCATCACTCCAACCCACTGCCAAAATCTTTTCTTCATGAGCATTCTTGAGGGTGTGTAATGGTACTTTTGCTCTGATATCCCATAGTTTTAATGTCATATCATGAGATCCAGAAAGCAGCAAGTTGTCTTTCTGTGGATGCCAGCAAACATCGCTTATCCATCCTTTGTGTGATGTAAGGGATTTAAGAGATTCATCATCTAAACGAAAGAACATTAGAGTCAATAACAAGCGAGAAAACAATCAATTCAAGCAAGACAAAAAAAAACTCTTTTCAAGATTTTAAAAGAAATCAAAACAAAAAATCTGCTTTGTGTTCTCGTTGAGTGTCATTTGCGCGTACTTGGTTGTCTTGGATCCCAAATTTTTATTGAGAAATCACCATGACCTGTAGCGATAAGGCCGGATTGTTTGTTAAAGTCCATTGTAAGTATAGCTTTATTGGCATTCTTTGTTAATGTATTAATGCCTGAAGGTATATCCCACCAACGCATAGTTCTATCCCAAGAAGACGAAACAAGCTCAGCAGGTCCAGTCTACAAAAAAAAAAAAGTAAAAAACGTGAATGTTGATTTAAAATGGAGGATACTCCATCGTGTTGTATCTTTACGTACCCAAACAAGGTCAGATATATTTTGTTTGTGCTCTTTAATCACAATACGAGGTAGTTTAATCTGTGCAGTTGTTTTCCTACGTTTAGCGTCTGGTTCTCCATCGCTTTGTCTGCTTGAATGTGTCTTTGGATCGAATAATGTCCATACAAGAATAATTGAATCCCAACTTCCGGATGCAATCTGTAAAAAAGAAGAATGTTACAAAAAGTCTATTAGGTGAAACAAATGGTTTTCTTTTTTTTTTGTTTAATTGTTAAGATGTCATACTAGTTCTTGTGTAGGTGACACACCTATGGCATCTACAGAGTTTCTGTGACCTTTAAAAGATGCTTCACATATTGGGTTCGATGGGTCAGTTACCTGTCACGACGTAAGCGAAAGAAGAGAGGTGTAATTTTTTCTTTTTTCAGATCAAAAATGACGTCTTCAAACAGAGCGACTTACATTCCACTGTCTTATATGTTGATCCTGTGAACCTTCTAGTATGAGGGATCTATCACCAGCTTCTACATATTCTATGGCTTTAATAGGCCGTTTTCCGTTACCAAATTCAGCAACGACTTCTTCTCCTACATGAACTGTTACTATTTTTTTTTCTTCTTTTTGATTCTCTGGACTGTAATAAAACTTGTTTTTACCTTCCCAAAGGCGAATACGACCATCATAGCATCCTGTCCAACTGAGTCCAGGACCTTTAACTTGTATACTGCTTACCCAATCCGGGTGCTCAAAGCCTGACATATTTTGTAAAAACAATCATCGAATTGCCTTTAAATGGTACCTGTTTCACGCGTGACTGCGCCCAGGGCTTCTGTATACCATATTTCGATGCCATTATCCTTGTTTTGTAAGATTTCGCAATTAACGTGTCAATAACGCGTAAAATATGCGTAGTTTGTGCAGTGATAGCGTGTGGAATATTTGTTCGCATACTGAGGAAGAAACCATGAAATTTTGCGTACCTCATCTTCTATTTGCTTCTCTGTTACGAATTGTGCCAAGGATTGGCGTAAATACTCTTCATTTATCAAGAAATCGAATGGAATAACATCTTCTCCTTCTACGCTTTTGTTAGCGCACACGCGTATAAATATGCTTGCCTTTGGCCAACAGATGGTTAATAATGTGACTGAGGCCTCTTCTGTTCAAATTGCCTGGCACTTGAAATGGAGCTGTTGTAACACTGTATTGATCTTGCTCAGTCTTAAACTTGACAGTAAAGGAGCGTGTTGATTCTGTAGAAGCCATAACAGTTTACTATGAAAAAAATACTGTTACGTTTGCCTTAAATATGCGTATAACAAACCTTTTCTTGTACAATGGCCTATTTCGGTTGGAATAAAGACAATTCAAAGTATTTGCATAGAAAAGGCAGACGATTAGCCACCCAAATACCATCCTGTTTTTTGCAACACCTCAAAACTAATGCAATACTCAAAATAGCACGCGTTCGGACTCGTTCTCGTTTTTACAACGATGACTCGTGGCGATAAGACTTTCAAGGTACTGATAAATCAGGAGTAAACCCATTCAAAAAGAGGCACATACAATCCAGCTTTCAGAGCGTAAGGTCACTCTAGTTTCGTATGCATTGTGCTATTTTATTTAATCTACAAGTAGAGCAACTTTGTATTTACCATCAAACGTCCCGAAAGCACAATCTGCGCTCGATACGATATTTCTATTTTCTGCAGAAAATGTAAGTGTTGAAATAAAAAAGGAAATAATCACGTGCTAGTGCGAAGTCCAATGTAACATTGAGCATTTTACGAAGTCAATGACAAACACAATTTTGCGTTGTCATTATTCGTTGTTCCTTTGGATCAGTATTCATAACTGTGACCGAAGTCAATTTCTTGTTGTGTTTTTTTCGTCTGTTCTTCTCAGTACCAACTTTTATTTGTTCTCTTGGCGTATTGGGAATAAACACTTGGTGGATAGCAAGAGTAGTCTAATAAATAAAGTAAAAACAATTGATTCACAACTAGAGTCTTACCTTTGTTCAGCCTTCGACAATTGACTTTTACCAAAGTTTTCAAAGTCCAAGTCGATGCTTGGGTAAACTTGTTTAAGGACTTGTGGCCATCTATTGCTAAGTCCACCTCCATCTAGAGCTTTTATTTGTTCCTGAGATACACGAAACCATTGTTTTGGATGTGTAATTTGTAAGGTAGCAGCAGTATGATCTAAGAACTCCAAAACATTTTCAACTTTTTTCCAATAATTTTGTCCAACTTTTGCTATTGGATGCTTAGACGAAAAACATGTATGAAATCTTGGTATGTCTCATACCGAAACGCCAGTTTTGCCAATTATAATCAGTATAAATATCACGTATAAGGCTTTGGCAAGAGTTAACATACATTCTAAAAAAACCAATTAAACCAAAAAATGTCAGTAAAAAAAAGTCCAAAAAGACAGTACTCAAGTAACCCGCGGCCTCCCATTTTTGCAAGTTCAGTTGCTTGTACATGGTACCTATTGTTGGATACAATAAACACAGAGTTCTATAGAAAAAGAGATGAGCTTACCAGTCACTAATATCAGTAACTCCATGTTCCATCTCAACCTTTAAATAGTTAACAAGCAATGGTACAAACAACTAACGACTTACATCTATTATGAACGCTACACGGTTATGTCTATCATCCCAGAATGAAAGTGGAACAAAAGCTCAACCACGTGTTAGTTGGTGAGTGAGAAATAGGTTATTTAGCTTACGAAACTTCCAAGGTTTCCAATGGTAGTCAGGGTACACTTCTCGAAGTAAATCTACAAGTGATAATCCTCCACCTCTTTGCAAGTGTCAAGAAAATGTAAAAATATCTACTATAGCGCTGTACGTACTTTTTAAGGATGTGGTGGCCTGCAATTTGCTTTATTTGTTTAGTGCTCAAAGTATACCAATCAGAAATCTTCTTGACGCCAAAAATACGCTCTGTCTATTGTATTACATGCGTCAGGGCAATATAAAATACGTTTTGAATTGTACTTACCTTACTGACTAGTTTTACGCGATTAAAGTGCATACTCCAGTAGTCGCTTGCCTTACCTTCTTTTTTTTTCGTCTTTTGCAGCTGTAGCACTCTTCTGTACACAACTCGAGCGCTAGTCATGGTAAAGCACGCACGTATTATGCCGGCATAAAGTCTGTAAAATAGCTGCCAAATTGACTATTCTAGAATTTGACAAAAACAATTTTACATCCGCGTTAACCGCTATTATAAATTGAGTAGAATAAGCTACAACATGCGCATTGTAAATAGAGTTCGGTCTGGCTTCGCTTCAAATACTAATGTACGCCAAAGTGGTTCTCGCGGAGTTCCCACGCGTAATCGATCGTCTACACATCTTTCAGTGTTATTGGCAGCAACTGCCGTTGGAACAACTCTATCCAGTTTAGTACGTACCGCAAAAACGCCTAAAACTTACTGTGGGATAGTTTTCTAGTGCCGTAGCCGAAGACGATGAAAATGAGGATGTACGTAATGTAAAAAGTAGCAATATCATATATACGCATTATCTAACGCGTCTAGTTGCTATTGGCAATAGATCAGGGGACTTCATCATCTCGAGTAATTTTGTACAACAAAGAACTCTCAAGCATAGCCTCACATCAAGTACAATTCCCCTTGGAATATCCACAGCGAGAGTACGCGAAAAACTTTTCGTAAAACAAAACATGACCTCTTTTTCTTTAGCTTTGTAGAAATAGACGCAAACATACTCTATAATACTGTAAATGAATGCTTAGAGAGTGCTATGGCGAATATATCTTCTAAATCCTCAATTAAAGGTACACAACAAGAAATAATTTTTTTGTACTTTTAATCGCATGTCGATTCTTTTTTTTCATGTATGGTATCTAAGACGCTCCTTTAGCAGTAGGAATTACAAATCAAAGAGAAACTACGGTAATGTGGGACTCAAAAACAGGGGAGCCGTTATGTAAAGCAATTGCACGTCACTGAAATAACAAAGTAAACAACAATGCTTACGTTTACATAGGTTTGGATGGATGGGCGTACATCAAATATGGTCGATGATTTAAGTGCTTCTAAAGGCTCTAAAGATTACTACCGTGAAACAACAGGATTGCCCATTTCAACTTACTTTAGTGCTTTAAAGATAAAAGTACGCACTGTTTACGCCCAATTGTTGTTCATTCGTCTAATTAACAACCTTCTTGTAGTGGCTTGTAGAAAATTCGCCTATGGTTAGGGAAGCTATAAACCAAGGGCGTTGTATGTTTGGTACAGTTGATTCTTGGCTTATATGGGTACGTAGAAACAAAAACAAAACAAAGTAGCTCTCAAAAAGGTATGTATTTATTATTTATTTAGAAGCTCACTGGTGGCGTTAATGGTGGGATTCATGTTACAGATGTCACAAATGCGAGTCGTACAAACTTAATGACACTAAAAACTGGAGAATGGAATGAACAGATTTGCGCGTATGCGACATATAAAACCAAGTTCTCCTTAACACTTTGAGGTTAGCGACATCGGTGTCCCAACTGCAATTTTACCTGAGATTAAGAGTTCTTCTGAAGTTTATGGCCATGTTGCATCTGGTAGATTGGCTGGCGTTGCCATTAGTGGCGTACGATTGGACTTGATGTTTTAGCCTATTTTTAATCGTTTATTTAGTGTCTAGGCGATCAACAAGCTGCCATCGTTGGACACGGTTGTTTCCAACCTGGAGACACAAAGAACACGTACGGCACAGGGTGCTTTATGTTGTTCAACACAGGAAGCGATATTGTACTTTCAAATTCCGGATTGCTCTCTACTGCTTGCTACCAACTTGGTCCAGGTACGAGAGCTCTTGAACATCTCATGTACTCAAGATTTGCATAGATGAACCTATAAAGTATGCTCTGGAAGGGTCTATTGCAGTAGCAGGTGTTGGAGTTAGATGGTTGCGAGACAACCTCAAAATCATCACAGAGATATCACAAGTGAACAAACTGGCAGGATCTATACCAAACAATGAAGGTACGCACCCGTTAAAGCCACCAAACACCATAGTTCAAGCGAGTAAAGAGAGCAGCCAAAAAAAGTTAAAACAAAAAAAAAGGGTCAACCAGGGAGTAGTCGGAATTGAGTTACGGCAACATGCCGTCCCGTGTATCAAACTAAATGTTTACTGCCACCTAAGTATTTCCAACTAACGTACAATGCATAGCATCAACCTCCGTAGAGGCATCTCACACATTAAACAAAGTACGAAGGGACTATTTCTGGTCCTCAGGCACCCACTTTCGCAGGATTCCCACCAAGGGATAATCGGCACCTCCGACCTTCCCAAATGTTATTATAACGACCTCCCGAAGGAGTCGTTCGTTTGTGAACATCTAAGCACAGGCTCCTGGTTGACCCAATTACGTTTCGTTGTTTTGCTATTTTTAAAGTCGACCTTTCATTAAACAGAAAAATTGTGGTTTTAAACGCTTGAGTATTGAATGGTCTATAGTGCAGCATAAAGCTTTTGACAATATCTCTTATTTGAAAACTTTTGCGCTTTTTTTTTTGTTTTTTCGAAAATTTTTGTAGTTTGAATGGAAAACTTCCTTCCTCGTTAAAGAAACAACTCATCTACCTATCAATTCTATAAAAAAGGGGTGCCGCGAGAAACACAACAGGAGTAAGCCCCGTTCTGTTGATTAGGTACTTCTGTTCACGGCTCAGAATATACCTGACTAATTACATAACTTTGCTATGATTACTTTCCGTCACAGTAACACCATGCGCTCCGCCCTAAAGGCATCTCAGCTAGCGCACTGCATACGAAATAATTAACATTTTCATGCCGACACTTTCTGCCAGAGTATCCGGGGACTTTACCCCAGAGCGTTTAATAATTGCCCACGCGATGCGTGGCAACTCGTTTGTGTGCTCCGTAGTAATTCTCTGTCTGTGTTACACCCCAGTGATGAGTTTAAAGCTATTTCTTTTAAGTATTCCTGCGAACTTCCTAATAATTTATTGTGGGAAAAAATGACTTGTTTTTAACTTTATATCGGTAGATATTGTACTAATAGGGTTATAGATGTGATGTTTGTACCAGCCTTTGAAGGATTGTATGCACCATACTGGCGGGAAGATGCACGCGGCTTAATTATCGGATTGACTGGAAGGTTCGCTTTTTTTTTTTTCAACCGAAAAAAATCATCGAGATTTCAATGTTGAGGCTTACTTTTTTGTAAAGAACTACAAGCGCACATATTGCCCGTGCTATGCTAGAGTCTGTATGCTATCAAACATACGATATTGTTAATGCTATGGAGAGAGATTCTGGTGTAAAAATAAATTCTTTACGTGTTGATGGAGGGATGACAAAATCCGATTTAATGCTTCAGGTACGCTCTCCAGAGCTTTGGAAAAATATACAAACTTGAAGAAAACTCATTTTATTTGGATGTTGACTCAAAAGTATTTTGCACTCCAAGTTGCTGTCGCTGACGCCTTTTTTTCTTTTAGTTTCAAAGCGACATCTTGAGTATACCAGTAACGCGTCCAGTTGATGCTGAAGCTACTGCACGTGGAGCAGCATATGCTGCTGGAAGAGCTGTAGGATTTTGGACACCAGAACAGGTATGCTTTCATTTTTTCACGATTGTTTTTTGACCTTTTTGCATTGTAGATTGCTACCTTCGAAAGTGGCCATCAAGATTTTGATACAAGTGCCAAAGTATTCACACCAAATCCTGATGTTAAAGAAGAAGTTAAAGGCCATTATATTACACAATGGCATAAGGCAGTAGAAAGATCATTTGGATGGGCGAGTTGAAAAAAAAAAAACAAAAAAAACTTCTTCTGCACTGTACTATAACAACAAACCACTGTTACAAAATCTGGTGGAATAAATCAATCTCGAATGTAACTATTCTCTTTCTTGCGTGAGTCAGAAACGTAACGCTTTGGTCTCAGTAAAAAGACAGTAATAGTGAAACATTTTTTTGTTTTATTGAAAAAGATACACAAACAATGTTTAAGGGAGTTCTAAGTACCTATGCTACACTAACATTAACTATCACATGCAACAACCTACATCTTAAACTAATATGCCGTATGTAGCAATACGGAGTGGATAGCAACAAGATTGTTTTTGTTTATTTATGCCAATTAATAGGCTTTTTCTTTTATTAAAGTGATGTCACGTGTTACAAAACTGTCTTGCAAGAGTGCTAAGACTTGTTTACCCTTTACTCTAGTTTTTTCTTTGGTGCAGCTTTCTTTGTTTCTTTTGTAATCTTCTCATCATCGTCATCTAATTCGGACGCCTTTCTTATTTTTTGGTCGCGTTCCTTTTAGGTCTCGTTTTCCTCACTTCCTTCTTCTCATTTTTTTCATCTTCTTGATCGTCACCCATTAGATCACGTATATGCTTTGGTATTGGAGTATTAGCCCAACAGGTCACCTCAACATGCTCATTTATATTTTCAATGACTTCAATCTTTTCAGGCTTTTCACCTTTTCCTTTGTAGTCAAAATTATCACCTAATTGTCCCACAGAAACAAATGGAAATAAAGGCTTTGCTGCTGATGTCAACCATGCATCATACTTAGAGTGGCTTGGCCCAAAAACAGCTACCTGTTTTCCATTATGAAAGTAGGTAATACTCCTGTCTTGAGTCGGCTGCGCGTCAAATAAAACGCCGATAGTGTCATACGCATAAATCCTTGTTCCAACGCCATTTCGTCCATGACTTCCTTCTGATGATATATAGCTGACTTCAAAGCTGTTTCCGTTGATATAAAAGCGTTCAGAGCCATCTTCAGTTTTAACGCCCAGATCGGTGTATGCGTAGTTGTATTGATTTCTAAACTCTTTGAGTGTCAATTCCCAGTAGTGTTTGCCACTATTAAAGCCTTCTGGGCCTACTCCTTGCCACACCATCCATGTTTTTTGCTTTTCAACGTCAGTGTCCCACTTCCAATGGTGTAGTTTAATTTTGGCGGGCTGATTATCCATTCTTTCTCCACAATAGCTTGATTCAATTGACGAAAGTCTCTGATGAGTTAGCGATACTGCAGCGTGGTATTAAGCGTAAATAGAAGATATTAAGTACGCTGACATGAACTTGTTAACAATTTCTCCGAATATTCACTGTTCTGGCTACATCGGGTTTACACTCTTCTCGCTAAATTGCTAAGAGCCACCATTGACTTAAAAAACCCGGTTGGTTTGTGCAAATCAACTGTTGTAAAAAAAGGGTCCAAAACACACGTGATTTCGGACAAGTAGAACATATGGACGAATTTCAAAAAGTGCTGCAACCCACAAGAGTCAGAGTAGAAGAAAGCACATATCTTGCCTGGAAAAGCTTGAAGCTAATGAACACTGTCTGAATGTGGAGCACAATAATCTTCAAAGTGTGTTGCTCAATTGGATCTTTTTGCAATTATGATAAATCATGTCCCGCTGTGCACGTTTTGAGGACTCATGTGACCTTAGTCTATTTTGGATCAGTACGCTACAAGATGAGTCCTGTTTTTGTGGAGGTGCTCAAGAACCAACAAAAAAGAAACACATGTATTCAAGCTGCAAAAAGACTTTAGTATTTAAAGAGTCGCACAAATGTTGGCACAAAGCTCATTGCACAATACAAACAAGTAACAAAGCAGTAGAAAGGTAATTGTAAATGGCTTGAAACTAGTGGAAAAAAAAAGTTACTTCGTTCTGTAGTTTACTCTGTTTTTTTATTACAATCACAATTATAGCGCTTACAGTCCTTACATTTCCAATAAGATCTCATATCTTTAAGTAAGTTTACGAGTTCGATAATGAGGTCATCATAATCCGCTTTCTTGGCCAGGTTGAGAGCATTAGACCATCCAAAAAACATGTTCGTGCTTCGTTCATGAAACAGCAGTTCTCTGAGATTGTCTTCTTCTTTGGCGTCATAGTTTGGTTTGCATGTGATAGCTGCCCACTTATCATAAGCGGCATCCCAGCTCTTTTTGTTAACGCTGCAAAGGTAGGCCAATACGAAGACAAAAGATTGTAGGTCGTCAGAAGGTTGGTACCTGACTAGCTTCTTAGAACCAAAGGAACACAAGACATGATGTGGAGCATATTTTAGGGTCCCTGCGATAACCACTGGTACGCCAGGAGCCACAGTAGAACCCCAGTCGATCAGCAAAGGCTTAGCGTTTGCAAACATGATATTAGATGTAGAAACATCCCTAAAATAATATCAGTACTGACACATAGTACGATAAGAAAAATGCAAACATAAAGTGACATGCGCTTCACTGAAAATTTTTGACACATTGCGTGCGGTGTCAATGTGAAAAAAAACCAAGTCGACATACCTATGAATTATTTTCATTTCGTGCGCGATCTTTAGCGTACTAATGATACCAGAGATAAATCCATAAGTGTCTGCAACATCACCCCAATTTTTTATTCTCGTGCCAACAGGACTTAAAAAAATATGATCTTGAGTGTAATGAACCTGCAATAAAAAATGTTAGCAAAAGAAAGAAAAAAAAAAAAAAGAAATGATGGGTTGCGTACCAAGTTAGGTACACTAGAAACTTTCTTAAGCTTCTTGTAAATGTTAATTTCCTCGTGAATGAACTGTTTACGGTCTGGTTTAAATTCCTTGACCGCAACTATTCTTGTATCCTTCCCGTCTTTGGTAGGAATTTGTAGCGAATAAACTACAGCTGAAGCGCCAATACCCAAAATTCCGCCAGCCAAGTACTCCGTATCTTTATACGTGAATTTTTTGATGCGAAAGCCCAGCGCTTCAGGAGTTTGGTTGAGCATTGTGAACAGATATTTCCCGCCCACACCATCAATGTCGTACGGCCCACACGTGAAGTAGCTTGGGTTTTTCAGCTCCTCACGTGTTGCCATCGAAATCTTCAGAAACATGACTTTGTCAAAGTTCATAAGTATGGCATATGCCTCCGTGCGCGTTTTTTGGGCATAAAGGAGCTTGTGGAGGTAATGCCATGTTTGTCCCTTCTCTGCAGTTGTAAAATCCGCTAAGAAAACATTTAGTACAATGAAAGAAAGAGAGGAAAAAAAAAAGAAAAAAAGAGAAAGCGTACCAGTTCCCTTTTTGAGTTCCCAAATTATGGCGATTTGGTGGATCTTGACCTTGTCGTTCTCGCCTATTTTTATAGATTTGGGTACAACGGCAAGGTCAGGCTTTGATATTTTGTGTTGAGGTATTTCCCCAACTACGTTTTGTACATGTGTGTCATGCACAAGCATGTGGCGCAGGAGGTCTGGACGGGCCTTGAAATACTTTCCAAGGAAAACATTGAACTTGGTCTCCTTCTTCCAATCCCGTTTGCGAGCACCGTCTTTGTAAAGAAAATCATCAGGGTAGATGATATTTTCTAGAACTTCATAGAAGAAAGCGACAAGAATGACCAGGGCGTCTATGTGTACGCCAAGACAGTCGTAGTCTACAGGAAAAAAAGTTAGTGATTTAGAAAATTCTTCGAAAAAAAAAGTGTACGTACCTTTTTCTATAATTTCATCGAGAGTCTTATCTCTTATCGAACTGAAGGCGATTAGAAGCGCCATTTGAAGGAACGCGCAATTAGTAACCGCCAAACCAACTTTAAGGCGTTTAGTTGTAGTTTTCAAGGCTGTACATTCGCCTTCCAATGTTGTAAGTTTGGTACTATGTTCAGCTTTGGTCTTGTCATGCTCGGCTTTTTGAGCAGCCAGCTTAGCATTGAATTGAGCGGCAAAGGCGCCCATTTGAACCGTGATATCTGCTTGCCGAGCTTTACGAGCAACCTCGGCATCGTACTCAGCTTGCCTGGCTTTGGACTTGGTGTTACGCTTACGCTTTTTGATCTTAAATAGGGCGTTGTTAACCTCTTCACGTTGATAACTGGCCCGCTCCAGCATCAACTGATCTCCTTCGTTGTCTAAAGTGAGTTAGAACAAAAGTCGAAGTTGACAGTAAGTTGAATAGTTAAAAAGATAGCGAAAAGTTTTAGAGCTTTTAAACTGTTAACAACGTACGCATAGTTGTGTAAATGGCTTCAATTAGAGCGGTCTTTCGCAATGTGGAGTAGCGCGTCATCTCCCAAGCCTTTGCTATTGCGCGAAGTCTAATACATGAACAATCGGCTAGGTCTGTCCTAGTCATTACTGTACGGGTAGGTGTGAGTGTGAAAGAGGAAGTAGTAGTAGAGAGAGACATTGTTGAGTTGTTGTTGAGGTTGTTGTTGATGGTTTGTTATGGTTAAAAAAGAGCTTTTTCACGGATAGTTTTGGTGCCCAAAAACTGTAGTAATCTTCTCAAAGAGATTATTGAGGTTATGTGCGTACTTGGGGTAGGTGGTTCATCATCGCTGTCAGTCATTTATGGTTGTATATCAACGACAAAGTGTAAAATCTTTGTTGAATTCTAGAACGTGATATATTTTTTTTGAGCTTTCATAAAGCTCCGAGTTTTTATTGTATTATGAATCTACGGTAAAAACCCTACCAAAAAAACTAAGATACGTTAACGGAGATTTTTGTTTTATCAATCAATGAACACAAAAAAAAAAAGAAAAAAAAAAGCGTTTCAATGGTATTGGTTTCGATGGTAATGAGCCTCGGCATTACCATTCCCAATCGAACACAATCTAGAATTACCGCGGTATTTAATGAAAAAAAAAATACCCGATATCGGGCAGTTCACGTTTTTTGACACCTTCACCACACGTGACAAAAGGTCAAATGAAAATTCTATCGAAACAGTTGAAAAAAGATAAAAAAAAACCGTCTTTTGTGAGTACTCTATTTCCTCATTTCAGGATGAATTAAACACAAGATAAAAGACACTTTCGAATTTGGCTTTTTTTAATCGAAAAATCTCGTATCACAGCCGAAAATGTGTTTCGTTTCTCAAAAACGTATCACGACTCAAAAACCGTATCCAGCACGTGTTGTTATGTTGTTACGTCCCGTACAACCAATAGATATCGTATTGTTATTGGCTGTACGGACATTCAAGATCATAACAACAAGAATGAAATAAGAAAATATTTGCTGAGCTGAATGGCGCCTTTGTTTTGAATAAACGCGCCAAGCACCGTTTTTTTTGTTGAAAATAATAAATACGGATACCAATTACGTGTATTTACGATGTTTTAATGACTTATAAGCTGTTAAAGGCAAAAAATTAATATTTACCTGTATTAACGCGCCAAGGCCACAATATTGGTGTTTTGATAGCTTCTCAAGCTTTGTTACGGCGAAAAAGCTGTTTTCGTTTGTTTAGTGCGTTTACGCCTGTCAAATACCGTACCCTTCAATATAGATCCGCTATTGTCGTTCTCACAAGCAATACAAAACTAACAGAAACGCTTAACGACTTTTTCAGCAACCTGTTGTTCAGAAGAGGCGAAAACGCTTATACTCGACCGTATGCACCTTCTCTTAGACTCAACTCGATATAGAATCGCGAAAACGCTCAACACAGGTGTTTTAAACCACTCACTTGCTTTTTTTTCTCGAGACTTACAATGTCCGATGTTCTTTTATTTCTTGCTGACTTTCCACTCTTGCCATTTACCAATATGTTCCTTACCCCAACTGACACCAACGTCACCTTTCTTTTCAACTGTATCTCTGTAAAAATAATGTACATCTCCGCTTCTTGTACCAATGACAATTGTTTGACACATTGTACCAAATTGATTATTGTACACAGGAATTTCCGTAAAAATATGTTGTAACCTAATACTATGAGTTTTAGATATCTATAGTATGTTCGTACCTTTGGTGATGTGTCATCCCAGCCATTAAACCCATTGAAATGCCCAACAAACAGAAAACCAAGGTTGGAAAAGTGAAACCAAAAGTGACGAAAGAGAATAAGAAGAAAAGTGGAAACAAAATTAGTATCAAATACATCGCTGTCTTTAATCCTACGCGTGAAGTAATGAGTCTAAGAAATACAACAATAACTACGTTATCAAAACATACCTGGTTGAAATCGTCTAATGCCACCAAACTTGAAAAACTTTGATAGAAAGGGTAAAACAGGATGGCTCTAGAATCAATAAATGTTATTTAGTGAGCCATTTACTATAGCCGTACCTGTTTAGATGTCATCACATCTCCCAACCTATTCCTTAGCTCACATACTCCTTGATACGATGTGTCACTATTAACAAGGTATCTATCAACTTCTCTTTTCAACTCGGCTTTCAAATATGGAGTTTTAAGATACTCATCATGAAGTCTATCATTCCCAATCACGTGAATACCTATTCTCCACACGTGTTATCCAATAAGATTTACACAACATAGCAAACAAAACCTACCTGTTTTAAGTACTTCATGAGTTGACGATGGATCTGTAGTGGCGAAATTGGAGAGGTAGTTCAACTGGAACGGACTTTCGAATACATTTCCCCAAAGCAAATTCATTGGAGCAAATTGGAATCTAATGTGGTCTTATTAGTGGTTTTTCAAGCTTGGTTGTATTCTAGTACTTTTGTACTAGTGATTTTACGTCTTCTCCACCATTAATTATTGTGTACACTAAGCCACCACGGCCTTTTCGGGGTTTTTTTGTGTTTGCTGTCTGTTGGCTTCCAATGTTTGTTACTGCGCTAAAATTACCTATTGACAACGTCTTAGTATCCATTTTAACGGTTTAGGCGCACCTGTACTTGTATTTATACCAAACCAAGTCCCATTGGCTCGTAAGTCTTTGCCAGCGAGTATACCATTGCTGTCAATGCTTGCAGGCGTGGAAGGGCGATTCTATTAATAATGAACAAAACGACACCAATTTCGCGGCTTCTGGCGCACTATGAACTCTTCTCTGTTTGACACGATAACAAATGCCAAGTCTCCTTCTTGTAATACTACAACGCCTATAATACACATCCACTACTTTGTGTTGTACTTCACCGAACCAAATAATTTTTCCTAAGGCAGCGGATTTAACATTAAGGGGCCCTTAAGCGACTGATGAAAAATCCAACTCCCAATAAGTAACAAGCACGTGCATTTTGCAACTATGACGTTGGGCTTGATAACGTAAAAGGAGTGGATGCTATCACAATGGAATTTAGAAGAGTACCAAAGCTGGCATGGTGTACATAAGGCTATCGTCACTAATGAAGTTAAATAACACAATTATCAAGTCCATACTATCACACTTGGAAACAACTTAAAAGGAGGTGGCCTGGAGTAATTGACTGTTCGTTTACCTTCAAAAACTATAGATTTACAAAATCTAAAGAATGGGTATTTTACTAGATTTTGTTGTATACTTTTAGACAGAATTTATAAAGACGGGTGTAGCACAATGGTAATTGTTTTTATTTCCTAATCTGAGTTGTTGTAACACTTTAAGCCATTACAAGATCATAAGCGTGATAGGCAGTACCTCTATCTACCAATGAGCAACCGTTACAGCATTCAACCTTTGTCTGACAAAAACACTGGCCAGCGCGTATGTCATTATAAGTGATGCTGCGATCGAACATTGTAATCTTGTCTGTGCATTCAGGATCCAAGCTAGCAGCCATAGCACACTCTGATGGGAAGAAACCATCAGTTTTTTCTTTTCTGCCATCGAATCTAAGTTGTTTATGACATAGCGCAGAAACTTCGTTATTTGTTCCATTACAGCTGTAATGGTTCTCTCCGTTCACTTTAGTCCAACTGTTCTTTGCGCCGTTGCAAGCCATACTCGACTGTTTGTTGATTAACGTAGGTACCTCTGGCTTGTCAACTACTACAGGTTCAAGGTCACAGTTTATACAATCTTCAGAGAGCGGCCAGCTTGGTATGGTTGTAAATGATAAGTCTTTGTTGAGTTCTCTTGTTTTGCAGTCGATACATCTATCTCCGTGTCTCCATGGTATTTCTTTTACTGTCTCTGCTTCATATCCCGGAAATACACGGCCAGTTCCTCTCACGTAACATGTGGCTCTATAGGCGGGATCATCCTCAAAGACTATCTCTGTTTCTCCAAAGGTATCGGAAGGTATTCTTGCTACTACAGAGAAACAAACGTTTATATCTTCAGGGTTTTCTATTGCCGTAAAGTTGTCGAAGTTCTCAAAACAACCGTTGTCAACAAGTGACGCTTCTTCTGCGTATATTGATGCAACTGATAGAGGCATAACAGCGATACCATAACAGTTTGAACCACATGTTCGAGCGCAGTAAGACAAGTCAGTGTAGATTTTAGTACATGCTAAAAAAACAGTATTAGAAAATGGTTTTTGAAAGTAAAGTTCGTACTTCCGGCACTTCTGTAGTCTGGGAAGTAACAGTGATCCACACGCCTAAGCAAAAGTATAAGTACAATAGATATTCATGTATTTTAAAGAACGTACGTGTATGATGTCACATTTTCTTTAATTCCGTAAATATTCTCAACTTGATGATCAACATAATCAATATCTGTACAATCACGATATCCATTCCAGTACCAATGAACAATATACCTTCCCTTTTCAGAGCGTTCAGGCATCTTAATCTTGACAACATCAGAATCTTGATTTCTCTTGATGTAATGTCTATCTCTGTAAACACCTTCAATCCAAGGCATATCTGGATGTTCGTATTCAGCGTAATTGTCTTGACGAAACTCTGGTTTGTATTCAAACAACTTTGCGTTAGCTCCCCATGCTCCAAAAGCTTCTGGTCGAGGTATAAAGTCAGGATCAGTCATGGGAATCTCTGGTCCTAAGTAGGAGTCTCCATCTGCTGCACCACGGTTTTTAAAACGTCTGTGTACAACACGAAGTGTTGAGATTGCTGATGCAGGCGCTTCGTTAAAGTACTGTTGAAACAGCTTGTTTGAGTGGAGTTTTAATTTATCCTCGTTATCCTTGTGAACAATTGCAAAGTAAGATACACTTCCGTGACCTTGAACATTTTCTAGTTCAAACTCCTGACCAGGACCAACTTGGACGTGAGGTCCCTCTTGAATAACAGGCGGACAAGGTGTTACTGTGCTCGCACGTGGTGATCGGCTAACGCTTGTAAGCCAGTTGTGTCCGTGAGCCGAAGGCAATGCAATGAGAGCGATGAGTAGTAGTCCAAGGATAAATGGAGTTGAAGTGCGACCGTTTTGGGATGTGAATAAAGCCATACCGAATGTGCACAAGCAAAGCAACAAAACGGAGATGATTGGGCGGGAGGATGAAGATGAGTCATTTGGATCGTCGATTGGAGATCCACTGTCGGATGGTATAGTAGTATTATCTACTGGTGCTAGGGTAGCATCCAAGCATCGACAAAAGCGCATGCTTAGAGAAGAAGTTAGTAAAAAACAAAGAAGAAAAGTTAGATGTAAACATACCCGTCTTCATCACTTGTACTCTTTGCATCACAAGTTACTGCATCGTTAGACCGGCCTTGAGCTCCACATCTTGTATCATCGTAGTAGCAAAACCCTTCTGTACTTTGTGTTGTACCAAGAGCGCTACATCCGCTGAGGAAGGGTTTCGTGCATAAAAAGCCAGCTACTTTCAATTCGGAGATAATGTTATCAATGCTGTTTATACTCTCCAAAGATACCAAGTCACATTGAAGATTTTCCATCTCACATCGCTCAGTACAAGATTGGCCAACCTTTGAAAGAATTAGACATTAAATAATTAGTTATTAGCACAGTACCTCAGATTGGAACCATCCTGTGTTTGTTGGAAGTGACTCACTTGACTCTGTCATTGTGAAGTCGCCATCCATATTTGGCCACCAAAAGTCACCAGTATTGGCATCACCGCTCTTTATGAGTGCTCTGAAAGTTATTTTTCCAGTACCCTTTGGTGGAGCTACAAACGCAATAGTCGATCTCAAAGGCTTCAACTGAGCACTCGCGTGCATCAACGTATGAGCGCAAGTTTGATGATCAGAATCCCAAGGCAACTGAAATGTGGCTAAACATACGTGTAAGTTCATGTTTCGGTTCTGTAAACATCACTGCGGTAAAAAAAGATGAAAAAAAGCTTCGACAAAGATGTGACTAAGAAAGTAATTTAATTTTTGTTTACGCACGTGGGGAATCACTTGATAGCTTCCATTCCCCTACGTGATTATTGTTCGAATCTTCGGCATACCTTAAAAACAATATTAGTCAGTTGCTCATGGAGAGGGAACCCAAAAAGGGCAAGATGACAAAAGATAAAAGTGATCGTACATCATCAACCCTCTGTACTTCGACCGGTACTTTGTGGTAAGTACGGTTACTTCGATGATACTCCCAGGCACATACTCGGTCTGTGGGCTATCCTGTGGGCCAACGAAAACCTTGTAGTCATCAGTCCGGACTGTCTTTGTCGCCCAACTCATGAGTGGTTCTGGTATAGTTTCACATATCAAGCGGTCTGGTACTTGCACTTTCACGCCATTTTGGGTTACTGTTTTGTTCTTCCAATCAGTCGGAGGGCATCCCCAGTCAGTAGCTGTAACGTTACAATGGAAGATAGTATCAGGACTAGCGCTTGAAGCGGAAAAGGAACTCGATACAAAGAAGACTAAAGTGATAGTAACAATGCAGTATAACGCTGCTGACATGGCTCACTAGGGTAGAAATTTAGACTTAACTTTGGTGTGGCTAAGAACAAAAATAGCTCTGGCTTGTCAAAGCAAATACACGTGCGTAAAATTATTTAAAGGTATTTTAAGATTTAAATTACAAGCTTATTTACCTTCGTTTTGAACCTTTTGTGATGCAAGTGTTGTTATTAGCGTGGTATGTTTGAATAAAAGAAAAAAAGACACAAAAGAAGCACATCAAAAATGTGTTTCGGTAAGAACAGAGAATTTTGAGTTTGTACAGAGAATTCGTAGGTTGTCGATACGGAGGTTCATCTGCTCACTATTGTAGAAAGGAACAGCGTATGATTTGGGTTACATATGACGCGAGCCACTCCGAACAATTCGGATAAACCTTCCTACTAGCGTGTAACAACAATTTTACGCTATAGCTGCACGTTGCAATGCTCTACGGAAATAATACGCCACTTTTTATTTGATAAAATAACAAAACTTCGTGCGAATTGTCATCACGTGATAATTTACACATTTTTTGGATATTTTGCGTTGTTTTAGTAAAAGTTGTATTGTTTGAAAACGTGATATAAAGTACAAAATGTTTTTGTAGGCGCGCCTATGTGAATCCAAAAATATTATAGAAACAGCGTACAGACGTGTATAGGCATCTAAAATTTGTCGTCATTACCACTCAGCAAGTACTGTAACTTATATACTACACTTTCCCTATTGTTACAATATTCATACTTTTACAAAAGCCTGACAATGGATTAAATGCTGGCTTCAGGTATACAGGGTGCTATTTTCAAAACAAAAGTATTGTGATTGTTTCTCAAACCCAAACTCGCGACGAAGTTTATCTTACAAGAAGTAAAGTTGTTATAACACGTCATTAACGACGTATTCGTATTCTTGAAGATTCCAACCATTAAGAGCCGTATGGAGCGTGAGGATAAAAGTGTTTTAATATCACACTCTTCAGTAGTTGTGAACTCAATGGAGTCACGTACTAGTCAGGTTTCTTTTAGCGATCAATTCACTCTCACAAGTGAGGGATACTAAAGGCAAATGTATGCTTCTGTAGACGACACATTTTCCACAAAATGTGTATGAAAATCCTCCCAAGATTCTTTGTCTTCTCAGTTTTTGTTCAAAACAATTCGAGTATAGGAACCTCATATTAGAGTGCTGTTCGCTTTCAGTCAGTCCGTTTGCTTCGTTCGGGACAAAAAACCCGACCTTCCTCACAAAATGTCATCCAATGTTGGGTATCGCGGTTATTTTAATTGTGCGAAGTAGTAAATCTGTTAGAGTTGTATTGAAACAGTATCCGTGGTGTAGAGTAAGTAATCTTCAACCTCGAGAATCTTGATTGAACTGAAAGTGATACTAGTAATACTGAAACTGACACTAGTAATAGTAGGAGTTTATTGTTAGACATTTTCTCTTTTACTTTGTACATTGGTTTTTTTTTTCAAGTGTAATAATTCCGCAAGAGGGTTTAAAAACTACACCTTCATATCGTGTACAAGAAACAAAAAAAATTCATTAGAATCAAATATCTAAGCCAATTCATTTACGTGGAAACTTTGTTACCAACCACTGACGGACATCTTCAACGTGCTCGCTGGTATATCCCAAAGTGCCAGGTACAGCCTAAAAGAAGAAGAAAAAAATAAGTAAAGACATCAAGACAATGTGCAAACATTGGTTCGTACAATGCTAGCTAGCTTGCTTTCCGCATCAACAATGTAATATCTTTCAGGCCAAGCAGCGTAAGCTTCATGGAAAGGGTTATCAATATCATCAACCTAAACAGACTATAAGCACAACCAGACATGTTGAAAGCTCACTAAAAACAAAAAAAACATGTGCGTACAACTACAGGCATGGTAACGCTGTATTTTTTTGAAGTTGTTTCGCTGCTTCTATACGTTCTTGTACAGTCTTGTGTTGGTTGACTACCACCTAAAACAACACGCTTTAATAATCACAGTTTCAACATATAGTAGAAATCGTACCTTAGTACCTAGTGGCCATTCGTCTGCTGCATGTGCCTCCATAAGGTAAACCATTACGAAGTTACATTGCTCAGAAAATTGCTTTGCTATTTCGTTAAAAACAGGCAAAGCATTTCTCATTGGGGGTCACGTATGTGAGCCTGTTAAAAAATACAATCAGTTCACGCAAAAAAATTAAAGTCACATTATTCAGGAACATCTTGTGTGCGACCTCCTCGTAATGTGTAGCTGGTACACAAAAATTACGGAAATAAAGTGTGGGTAACAACGGTATCAGTGGCATTACTGTAGCTCCTTCCATAGAGGAGCAATCACTGCTCTTTTTTCATTTTTTTGTAAAAGAAAAATCAAAAACTTACCAGCGATAATGACACAAGGCTTTCCAGAACCAATGCCAGCCAATTCATGCAATTTAACCTTAAAACAAAAAGTCAATAAGGTGATAATAGCGTTTTCTGTGAATAAAGCAACTCAAATATATAAAGAGTTATATGTGCGACTCTAACAACTTCAAAAAAAACACAAAAAAAACCCACAAAATCTTTTGTACCTTTTTGTTTTCCAAGGTAACAAGTCCACAGTTTGGAGCAGTTGAACCAATATTTAGGGTTCCTTTATTACTTCTATCGTATTTGATGTACAACGCAGCTTCTGTTGATGCACACTTAGCATTTATCCCAAAATAGTCAGCAAGACGTACCTTTAACGTCATTATCATCATCGTATAATCCTCTTTGCGCTCTATACTTTTCTAGGCTGTCTTCGCCAAATCCAAACTCTTTAAGGACTTTCAACTGAATTTTAGTTTCAATAGACAACAACCATTCTGCTTTGTCCTTTTTAGAGTATTGTTCTTGAAACTAAACACAAAGTTAACGTCTTTATTCATATCGTCCAAAAACGTTATTTTTGGCGTTTGTTTTACCTCTTTAGAGCGTCTGTAGTCTGTTTCGGCTTTTAACATCTTTAATAGCGTCTCTTTTGCAATTTTCGTTTCAGACGCCACGATGGGTAAGTAGTCAAAGATTTCCTTCCCTGAGGAATCGAAAAACATCTAATAAACGTTAACTGCGTTTTTGCTTTAAAAAAAGGTCCACAAACATCCATGGCGGCTATATTTGGGTATAGATTACTTTAGAGACGACATACTTCCATGGTTGGCACACTATGAGATTGTATAAGTCGTAAACGTCGTTAAGTCGCTTGTTCAGGTAAACAACTCTAATAATAAAACCATTGCTATTGTAACCATGGAAATTGTTGTCAGTACTAGTAAAAGAAAACTCCAATGAAACCATGAGTGTCATGAGATAAATACTCTTTGCAATTTTTTGTGAGGGAATGACGTGCAAGTTTAATCTTTTGATTGATTCTATATAACAGATCCTTGTCACCAACCACGCCTATGGCCATGTGCACTACTTCAGCATTGGTAAGCGATTTACAAACTTCCGCGGTAACTGGCAGAAGCTCAGTCATGTCAATCTCAATTATGTCGTCTGCGATGCTTTACTCCTTTTAGCGAGATAATATTTTAGCGCTTGACATCCAATCACGTGTGCACTTTTCCAAATGCTTTTACTGTTCTGTTGTCCACCTATCAAAATTCTTGCGCGGTATAACTTAGGCGCAAAGGCAATCTCTCACACCCTCATGTTGAACATTTGAAAATACTTGCGATAGATCTAACGAGCATATTGTAACGGTGCGTAAGGTCATTACTGAGGTATGAGTTTCACTCTTTTGATACCTTTATCCTGATTACTAGATCCTATATACGAGTCCACAACTTTAGCCGTTCAGGTGCTGCAAGCAGTGTACTTTTCGGAACGAATAACTTCAGTCTGCCTTACACGCATTAAACAAATACACTCCTTTGATGTGTAACTTGTTTTTGAGCTCCTGTAGAGAACACACGTAGGTTTAGGTGTAACGGGCAGCTCAGTTCATACGATAAAGTAAAAATAGAGCTTTCCTATTTTTTTCTGATAAAAATATCCAAAAAATCCACAGCACGAAAACCACTGAAATCGACACCGTTGGTAGTTTTATGTGCGATATACGCCAGTAGCGTGCTCTGTTTTTTATGAAAAAATAAAAGCTTCTAGAAGCTTCGATCTCCCACAATTTATTTTTTCTACAACTTTATGGGTATAAAAAGAAACGAATATATTCTAGATATCAGATGGAAGTAGTTCTCCACAGCTAGTTTCGGTTTGACTAACCGAAGCGACTCACACAAACCCCCCTTAACCTTTCGTAGTGGCTGACGAAAGTAGACACATAATGGTCGGTCTATAAAACCAACACAAAAAAAAAAAAAAAAAGAAAAGTAACAAATCTATGAGCGGCTTCCGTGATCTGAAAGTATCGGTGAACATAGAACTTACTTGGTACCCACAAAAAAAAGAATTCTCAAAAAAATATCCAGCGGCCTTACCTAGGAAGTGCATCTGAATGAAAACAAATAAAAATACCGTGTCCTCACCTAGGGAGGATACTTTTGTTTTTGTTACAAAGACAACATATCTCCAAGTACTCGGATATTAAGAAGCCCCATTAATGTAGTAACTACAAGCACAGCGAACTGTTTTAATGAACGTAAATAGGTGGTCAAAGACGCGTGATTATGGCCACAGGCAAAATGGGTGATTTCAAGTGTAGTGAATCGCACTTGCAATCAAGAACAAATTCTAGTTTTAAAAGTCTCTTTTTCATTTTTTGCAAAGCGCATTCACCGTTTTTTCTACAAGTGTATAGAAGAACAATATCTTACAAGGCTTTTCTGTAATTAACTGTTCATCTCAAGTGTACTCAAAAACTCATAGCGATCTTGCTTATGTAGTTAGAATTGTGAAAAGCCAGCAAGTCAGCAGACACCAAAATCCAATTTCACGAACATTGTTTACTGTGTTTTTTTATTGTTTTAATCTTACAAGTCTTCAAAGAATCGCATATTTGGATCTAGTCTGTCTTTTCTTTCCTTCATATTTACACGAAGCTGTTTTCCAAAAGCAAGAGGCGCTTGGTAGTTACCCAAATCCTCAAATGAATCTTCTTCTGAATCTTCAAAAGAACTTGAATCACTCATACTATCATCTGAATCGCTTTCTTCCTGATCTTCTTCATCTCTTTCTAACTCAATCTCCATCTTACTTGGCGCCTTGATAATGGTGTTATTCGGACACATGTGGATTTTTAATAAAAACATACGGGAGGCATGCTAGCCATAAGTTCTTTTTCTTTTTCTTTTCTTTCAACATCAAAATTATCATCAAGGATCTTCATGTTCCAAAACTTTACATAGGAAAGACCTGCTGATGCAATCAAGTCTGGGTTATGGTTTGATTTTTTCATATCTAGTATTGTATCCTCATTATGATCTCCCAAAATACCCAAGACTTTGTTCGGAAACAAGTTAACCATCCTTTAAAAAAAAAGTAGAGTAAGAAAAAACAATTTCATTGAGCCAGAGATATTCCCAAAGACAATTTTGAAGCAAATCAATAAAATGTTTCAGCCTCAAAATATTATTCATCAACGTCATTAAGATTCTATTCTAGAAAGGCAAGCAAATAGAAAAAAAACAAAGATAGATAAAATGCGAATTTTGTGCTTTTTCGTGCTCCTAAGTTTCTTTTTCGGTTTTCTCAAAGCAATTCTTTGTGATTTGTAGTATTCATACCTTATAATACCATCCTCAGCAGCAGTTACGCATGTATCCAAATTATATGGAACAACAGCTGATACTTCCTCTGGATGCCTCTTTAACTTCTCAATAGGAATACCAAAATCGCCCCAATTATACAACATAAGCTCTCCTCTATCATTACCAACAATAAATTTTGTACCCATCTACAATAAGTATAAACATATACGCACATACACAGAAAACTTAAGAAATAAAAAGCAACACCAACAAAGGGTGCACGTCGTGTTTAAAATCAATTCTTATTTTTTTTTCTTTTTCTGTTCAAGAAATACGCACTTGAGTCTCCATAGTCGTCATACATCTGAATTCTGTTTTGTCGTCTCTTTCACTTAGATACTCGAGTTTTTTTGTTTTTGTATTGTACACTTGAATACCATCCGTACTCATGACTATTAGATATTTACCTCGCTCATAACTTATCATTTGTAGAATTTGTTCGCTCTGTTCTTCAAGCACACCTGTGCATCTACCACTCCTCAAATCCCATGTTTTTACTACACCATCTTCATCACCTGTAAACACTCTTGTGTTTCCAGAAGGTGGTACAGATATACATGTTAAAGGAGCTCTAAAACAAAAATAAACACATAAAACAAGAAGCTGATTTGAGTTTTTGTCACAAAGTTGTTGCACGTGTAGCTTTCTAAATCACGCGTAGAAACCATTTTGGTATGCGAGATTGTTTTCTCTAACGTACTCATGTGCATTATTGTATCTTTTAAGTGTTTTACCGGACGTTATGTCCATTGTACAAAAATTTCCGTTAGAAAGTCCAAAGAAGGTGCCTTTAAAAAAAAACACGTGAGAAGTGGAGTAGAGCTTTGTACATATTTTTCTGTCAAAATTACATACGTTCTCCGTCATTTGAGAAACAAAGATCGCGAATTGTCGCCTCAGATTCACTATTCCATACAAGTTTTTTCTTGGGTTCTTCTTTGGTGATTACTTCGTTCCTTAGGTAACTTTAGATCAAATAAAACGTTATTTAATGCATACAAAGTTGCTGAACCATTTACAAAACCCAATGCGAGTATATTCTTCGTAGGATGAAAGTCTAGGCAGAAACAAGGTGCTGGGAGCGTAATATCTAACGGCGTGTCGTCTCTTGCTTCCCGCTGCGTAAAGAATTAACTGAGGGTTATACGTACGCGCGTACCATCACGGATAATGATTTGTTACAGTTTCTGGTAGAAAAAAAGAAATTAGAGAAATTTAGACTTTTTTTCAAACATAGACAACAATGAAGCTACTCCTGTCCATACTACTTTTAAGCGCTATCGCGTGTGTTGCAAATGGTGTTACAACACTACCACCAACTGGTTCCCCAACAACTGTTTCACCAACTGGCTCACCAACAACTGGTCCCCCTGCAGAACCATCTAATACAACGCTACCACCCACAACTGTACCACCTACTACAGAAGCACCAAGCAATGGTACAACACCCTTGTCAAAGTGCAATGCGCTCAGTGGCTGTGATAAATGCTCAGGAGAGTGGGATTGCGTTTGGTGCGAAAGAGATAAGCTTTGCACCTCCGGTAAAATCACTGGCACCTCCCTATGCGGTGATTGGCGTTGGAAGCAATGTAAACGTAAGTTTTTGTTCCTGTTTTTACACTGGTATCTCTGAAATCGTAAATTCCATTTCAAACGCTATAAAAACACCTATTGGCGAATATTTTTGAATAGTTACGCTACTATTCAGCAAATGGTTAAAGAACAAAGCATTAACAGTTTAAATTATAGTTAGCGGTGTATACGCGCTACTTATAGGCGCTGCAGGCGTGACATTCTTGATTGTATTCTGTTGCGCATTAATTTTATGCTGCTGTTGCTGCAGGCGCAAAAAAGCGCCAAAGGAGTACACTTCAATGTCGTACATTGGAACGTACGTGCCGTTTCAATCGCTTTTTTAGTTCTTTCTTGAATCGACTCAAACGAACGTAGTAATGAGTCTGACGCTTCTATATCGTCAAGGAAGACACCAAAAACTGATAAAAGACGCTCTCAAATTTATGCCAAGTATGGTACGTAATTCGCTTAAAAACGGGATTCTATTATCCTTGTGGTTCTCACGTATGTATTAATAGCTGGTCAAAAGAGTACAGATAGTATTGGGTACGTTAATCCGCTCCTGTATGATAGTGATAGTCTCTAATTATTTTTTTAGATACCACAACTAAAGTTGTGCTAAATTAGTGATGTACTCGTCACGTAAAGCATTAGGTATCGTTTGTGTTGTAAACAAAAAGAAGGCATGATTGTAAAATACAGCTTTGTTATCACAACCCGTTCTTATATTAACCAGATACCTACTACTTTAGTGACTCAGTTCAAGTGTATTTCGTATGAAGTAGTGTTGTTAGATGAGAGAAATCTACATTTTTTCCCAAGTCGACTTATTTTCATTGAATGTTTGAAACAAAAACTATTTGGTCCAACCAAACATGCAATAACTAATACAATACTTTAAAATGATTAACATGGGTCTGTACTACAGCACCCATGTCCCACTCTATTCAAAATGCATTGTCACGCCAATTCTGTGGCGCCGAAGGTCCCAAGTGGACCTTCGAGCGCTAGTGTATTAAACACCGAAGAATCTGAACCCAAAACTGGCTCCAAGGGCGATTTCGCTTGGAATGCCATAAACACAAATTTCGCGCTACGAGACCACTGGCGCACCACCAGAAAACCCGTCGTGGATCGATGGCGTTCGTCTGAGATTTATGATACCCTAAATACTCCAACTGATGCTTCAGCGAAGGAGTTTTTACTTCATGATGGACCTCCGTACGCCAATGGGTCAATTCACATGGGTCACGCCCTAAACAAAGGTAAAGTAGTTCAAACAACTAGACAGTTCGTAGATTAACTTCATTTTAGTGCTAAAGGATATAATATGCAAATATGAGCGTCAAGCCGGTAAAACTGTGCGATTCCAAGCGGGATGGGATTGTAAGTGTAGCTTTCACTGATTTTTTTTAAGCCTTACATTTTGTTTTAAGGTCATGGTCTTCCAATCGAATTAGCGACTTTGAAACAATCCGACAATTCTCAAGAACCTTTTATAAAGCGTTGTCGAGATACTGCGCACCGCTGGAGTAATACTCAACGCGATGAATTCGTCACATTGGGTGTAATGGCCGATTTTTTCAGAAAAGATGGTTGTTATCACACAGACGATCCAAAATACCAAGCTCATGTCGTTCGTTCATTCGGGACCTTCTTGCGCAAAGGATACCTAGAACGAAAAGCAAAACCAGTACCATGGTAAGGCGTAAACCTTGGATTTTAACAAACCTCCATCTGACATTGTTTTAAAGGTGTCCCACTTGCAAGACTGTGCTCGCTCATGCTGAAATTCAGCATAAAAATCAAAACACACCTTCTACGCTTGTTTTGTTTCAGTTCCCGGCTGAAACCTCTCAAGCTTTGTTTTCTGATGTTATAACCTGTTCGCCTCTACCTATGGTATCTGTAATCATCTGGACGACGAGTCCTTGGTCCCTTGCGAGTACGTTTTGTCAACTAATACTTTTTTTTATGGATAATTTCTTACAATATATTATAGTGAACAAAGCTGTCGGTGTTAGCGCTGTTGGTATGTATGCTTTACTCAAGGTTACCATTGGAAGTAATACATACCATATTGTTGCTATAAAGTCGTGTATTCCCGAACTACAGAATCTTTTGGATGACCCTAAGGCAAGAGTGACTTTGTGTTTTACTTCTTTTTTTGTTAATTGTTTTTTAGATTGAAGTTCTTAAGGAGTTTCCGAGCTCATTTTTAGATTCACAACGTGTCTGCCATCCTCTTTTACCCGATGAAACTGTACCTATTGTTTCTTCTGAACTAGTACGTTCTACCAAAGGAACTGGTATACTTCACGTAGCTCCTGGTTGCTGTGAAGAGGTACGAGAATTTGGTTTAATATAAAAGTCTAAACTTTTTTTCTAGGACTACAAGTTTGGACAGCAGTTTGACTTACCTGTCTCCTCTTACCTCGATGCGGATTGTCGCTTCTCTTGTGATGCTAAACCTGCACTTCTATCTGGGTTATCGATCGTTGAAGCCGATTTACGGGTGTTGGAATACTTGAAGAGCGAAAATAGACTTCTTTACAGTAGTTCTGATAAACACCCGTATCCTCATTGCTCTCGATGTTGCGATGCTATATACTATCGTGTGAAATCACAATGGTTTATTGATTTGAATCATGACGACCTTCTGAAGAAGGCTATAAGTACCGTAGAAAAGAAAGTAAAATTCATTCCTACAAAAGCCAAGAAAGCTTTCTTGTCATCAATTCGTTCAAGACCTAAGGCTTGGTGTATATCACGCCAGAGAAAGTGGGGTACGTTGACTTTGTTTTATAGTTTTCAGAGTTCTATCGTTGTTCTGACGTTTAACTTGAAGGTGTACCTATTCCTGCTTTAGTTTGCACTCATTGTGATATCGCATATTCGAGTTCTGAACTTGTCGAATATGCTGCGACTTGTGTTGAAAAGCACGGCGTTGAAGGATGGTCTCATGATGTTTCTACGTTTCTTGAAGGTGCTTGTGGTACGTGTCTTGGTAATATTTTGTGTTTGCTCAGAAGGAATGATTGTTTGAGGCTTACTTCTTGTTAGCTTGTGGAGTTATTGACAAAGACTTTTTATGTTCGGAGTGCTGGAGTTCTAAGCACTTGGCTGTTGGTCGCGATATCCTAGATATATGGTTTGACTCTGGTGTATCTAGTTCTTTCCTATACGGTAATAAGACACCTGATATCATTGTTGAAGGTCATGATGTACGTAAAACATTAATGGTTTTGGTTATGCTTTCTGGTTTTTTTCTGATTTTTTGTTTTCTCTTTTTAGCAATATCGTGGATGGTTTCAGTCATCTTTATTTGCTTCAATGGTCCTTCAAGATCGTCCACTTGCTAAAACTGTCATGGTTCATGGTTTTGTATTGGATGAAAACAGACAAAAGATGTCAAAGTCTTCTAATAATGGATTATCTCCTACTGATTACCATAGGTACGTTTTCTTGGTTTCGCTGCGCTTTTACTGCTTTAAGTTCTTATGTTATTTGTTAGTGATGTAATACGTATGTTTGCTGCTATGTCTAAACCTGGTAGCGATGTTATTTGGTCTAAACACATGTACAGAACATATGGTATGTTGTTTCCTTGTTTTTTTCTTCTTTTTTTTTTTTGGTTGTTGTTTCCTTCGTTCTTATTTCTTTTTTTTAAGGTAAAAAGTATATTTTCCTACGGTCCACATTCTGGTATATGCTTTCAAATCTATCAGACTTTGATTTCTCAAAAGATGGCGTCAAGGAAGATTCAATGACCAAGTTTGATCTTTATGCTCTTCAGTCCCTTCATAAAGTATCACAATCCATGCTCAAGTACGTCATATATAGTACAGAACATACAAATACATGAATACTTATTTTATGTGACCATTAGAGCCTACAAGAAGTATGATTTCGGTCAAGTTTGTAAATTGCTTGCAACGTATTTCCAAACACTCCGAACTGGTTTTCTTACGATTAAGAAACCTTTACTCTACCTTGAGAAACCTTCACACCCACTGAGGTACATTTACACACAAATAACATGTTGGAATTCCAACACGTGTTTCTTATAAATTGTCACGTGATATTTACTTTTTTTTTTTTAGAAGAGCATCACAGACTGTTCTTTATAAGATTATTATCACAATGTCTTCTATTATTTCTCCTATACTCTCTTTTCTTGGTGAAGAAGTTATATCTACTTTGATGAAAGGAAAAAAATCATTGAAAGATTCCCCTCTTTTATCTCGATTTGTTGTTGCTCCTTCTGTCTTATCTCCAAGTGATTTTGTTGTACGTTATTATAAGGGTTTTATAATATGTTTTAAGCATGTACTGACGCTGTTTGCTTAGCCTTGGAGCAAGATCATGAAGCATCGTATGCAAGTTTATAAAGCTTTGAATGGTGCTTGCACTCAAAAAATAATTAAACGTTATGGATATACACATGTCGTTTTTAAGCTTAATACGAAAGCAAAGGATTATTCTGATGTTTATAAGCTTATTAATGATACTTCTGTTAATATGGGGGTCACTGATGAAGAGTTTTTGGCTAATTTGTTTGGTGTTTCATGTGTTTCTTTTGAAGCTGTTGATTGCTCTTCTAAGCTTCTATTTGACGACTTGAAAATGCTTCCTCCGAAGGGACATTTATGTTCTCGTTGTGATAAGTATGTAGACATTGTATGTGAAACCACATCATTGTGTACAACATGTGAGTACCAATTAAAATAAATCAACATTCTCGTTTCAATTAAATCGCCTCTTGATTTTTTGATCAAACAATTCTAACCACCAGTGTATTGCGTACAGCCCTTACCAAAAGAGCTCGTAAGATACGAGAGTGTAATGATTTTCTTGCAAAAAAGTTAAAAGTACCTTCAACAAAAACACATTGTACCAATAACGCCCGGCTATTCACATAGAGAACGCTTCGTTGGTTAATCGTTGTACAGGAATGACGTGGTCTTAGTTTGTAGTATGAGACAACATTGAAACGTGGCACGTGCAAGAATTACGCAAGACATAAATACGTGGAAAAAGCCAAGCACACATCAAGATAAGACACGTGTTTATTATAATTACAGGGTGTCTTTTTTTTTACCGTTTTTTCTTTTGTTAGCGATTAATTCTGTGTATGGAATACTTGAGTTGCTAACAATGCTTCTGCTGGTGGTTTTATAGCAAACATTTCTGTATGACTGAACATATATTGCTGTCCTTGATCTAATAGCCACCCTATGGCATTATCCTTATTATCACCTTTGGTCTTTAGTGCATGGTGGTAGAGTGCTATAGGATAACCTGGAATAACCTAAAGAGTAAAAAAGTTACAAGACTGACAAAAACAAAATAATCTTTGCATGCTTCAAAAAAGTTCTTTTCGCGTTTTCTTGCCATGTAGGCTTTTTAAAAAAGCATGTTACTCAAAGTTTGCTCCACCATAGTAACTCACATGCCTGCAAGGGCATTTCGAGAAAATCATAATATTTTAAAGAGCGTCTTGTGGGGAAACAAAAATTGTTTTTTTTTTGGATAAAAGACTTGCTGAAGGAATTGTAGTGTTGTTAACGTACCATTGCTATTTCAGCACCAAGATCCCATCTCTTTATATCTTTAAGTTCTTCTTCCTTCTTTGGATCAACAAATGATGGTATATCAAGTTTTTTATCAGGATCAAGCTTCTGAAGTAATAAAACTACTCTTTGAACAAGTTCATATAATTTATCAAAATGACCTGCTGTCTTTGATAGTTTATCATCTTCAAGCCATTTCTAAGAAACTCTTAAGAATACAAATAACATCAATAGACATACGTATAGTGTTTTAACAATATAATCACGTCTTAGAGTGAAGTGAACCTTGATGACGTCCTCAAAACCCTAAAAGTAAAAAAAAAGTTAAATCCAATTCGCAAAAAGTTGTTGGGGTTTTTTTTCTGCTGTGCGTACTTTAGGTGGATTCTCTAGCATGTCAATCATGGCCCAACGTACTAAAAAGATTATTAAGATCAATTAAAGGCGAAAAAACAACAAAGGAATGAACTGAGGAGTAAGCACTTACTTGTAGCACATTTTATCTTTTCGTTGTATGCTCTATTTGCAGCATCACCTGTAGGTGTTCCCATTGAACTCTCATAACCAGGCTCGTTAAAGTAAGGTTGCTCCACAAGTATAAGAGATTGTATAGATACAAGGACTTGTAGTAATGTAGATGTGGAAGGGTTCCACTTTTCGTTTGGACCACCTCTCCATGTTCCAAGAAGTGATAAACAGACTTTACCACAATTGTACAGATTTGGATTAAACCGCACTGTACCGTTTCCAGTTGTTTCCAAATTTACAAGTGGCGCAGTATCTGGGTATGTCGACGGGCAGTACACATCAAAGATGAAGCAACCACTGTCATAAGCTGTAAAAAAAGGAAGATTAGTAAAAGGACTAAAATACCAAAAAAGAAAAACAAGTAAGGTTGACATACGTGTATCTTCTGGACCTGTGATGATGAACTTCATTACATCCATACGCTCACTATCAACACGCATAAATACAGAAGATGCTGTGTACAATGGCATCGATGTACTTAAGGAGCCTTAAAAGAAGAGTTAGTCAGACGAAAGGTTTACAAACGTCGACCAAAAACAGTTCGTACTAATTTCTTGAACCAACCGCTTCATCTTTCCAGGTGAAGCATTTGTTTCCTTCTCAATATTATTAGCATAATGATGTCCAGTGTATGTATCATTATCATCTTGCATATCAGCCTCCTAAAATCACCACTAGTGAGTTTTTGTTTTTCATGATAAATCAAAAAACAACATCCGAAACAGAATTCTCTATTTCTAGTTCTTATGTACGTACATCGAATTGAAACTCTTTTAATGCTTTCCGATAAGCTTGTTCTTTCTCGTTCAAAACCTCTTGTCTTTCTGTTGCTTCGCCCTAAGCCAGAAAATTAAATTAAAAATAATTAAAAATACAGTGTCAAATACGTGATAAAAAACGTACGCTTGTCTTGCCTTCATCACTTCGTTGTGACTCTTCTTGAAGTCTTTGTACTTTTGTAAAGGTCTTTCTGATACATTGAGCTAATCTCTTATCTTGTCCAGCGTCCTGTAAATCAAGCAATCAGTGACCTTTTGCTTACATAATAAAACCAGTTTAAAAACACTTACACCAGAATCATCAGAGCTCTTTGTGTCGGCAGTGTTTAGTCTCTTCAAGATTACATCTGCCATCTTTACAAGGTTTTGTAATAGCTCAAAGCATCCACTTATCATAGACCACATTTGAGGGTACTCAGAAAATGTGTTGAGCAAGTTAAAGAGCTCATTGTAAAGCCCGTAATATCTAGACATATCAAGAATACTATCATTACGCAGCCAGCTCTTCATGCACGTTGATAAGCAAGAAGCTTCAAGCATAGAGAGAACTTGTGGAGATAGTTCAGTGTCCCTAAAAAAGGCAATTAGAGTGGTGTTATAATAAAACAACAGGTGACGCTCACGCCGAATTCGGGGAGAAAAGCACGTACTTATTATTGGACTTAACAATAGCCGCAATGACTTGAAGCAATGTTGCTGTTTGTGCAGCTTGAGCCTTTTGTTCTTTGACATAATTATCTGCACTCCAATCTACAATAGAACATCAGTAAGAGAGCCCCAAAAAGAAGAAAAAGAAAAAGAAAATTCAAACGAACAAAAACAATCAACGTACTTTGCGTTAAAGCATCATCAGCGCTTGTACCATAACCAGTACCCTTCGCCCAATGCTTACCATCAGAACCGGTGCCTTTATCAGGCTTCTTGATGTCTTTAGCAGGCTTCTTACGCTTTTGGAACGGAGGAAGTGGATGTCCTGCTTTTCGTAAAGTTTCTGGATCAGCATGTGAGCAAGTTGTCTGTACAGACAAGGTCTCTAGTAAGTATCCCAAGAAACCTGACTTTACTAATCCGACTTGAAGTTCATCAGACTTTGTTTTTTGCTTGAGACGTCTTTGTAGTGGGTTAAGAAGAGTAGCAAAGTTGAATAGTTCAGAGCTCTTATCAGAAGGCTTTTGAAGTGTTGCAGCAAGAGCGTTAATGAAGCCTTCAGATTGTAGTAGAGTATGTTGAAGTGTTTGTATATCAAATAAAAGATTCGCAGCAGTTAAGAAGTGTACTTGATTCTGTAACTGTGTAATCTTTGCTTCTGCTTTTTTATCTTTACTTGGATCTACTTGTTGTTCTGCTTCTAGCCTTGGCGTTATTGTGTCTATAAGGATCTTGAACATAAGTTTAATGCCACCCTAAGAAAGCCAGACATAAGACAAAAGAAGTACAAAAGTTTTAAGGTCCATACCTTTTCTACAAATGAAGACATGAGCTTCGAAACAATCTTGCCTAATGGCGGTCCGTTTGATTTTGATTTCTCTGGTTTCGTTGTTGTAGGATGTAAGTATAAGTTTACTAATGGCGATTGATCTTCTGTAGGTGCTATAGATTCAATAGATGACATGTTATCAAGTTCTTGTTCTTTTTGTGGATCAAAAGATAATGTAAAGTTCTCTGTTCCAACTGCACGTTGTATGCAAGATTGTATATGGTTCATAGTCATGAATGAAGGGAATTTGAACACAGGTGCGGCTACTTGGTAACCAATAGCCTTAGACCAACCTATAAAAAATTATTAAACAAGCAACAACACAAAGAAAATAGTATCCAGAAAAAGAAGAAAACTGTTATGTTTGTTATTTTTTCACTTACCAGAAAGTTGATAATCAGCCAAGTTATACGTTGTTGTCTTACTAGTATCCTTGTCACTTGTGCCATGATTGAAACTATAATTAAAAGAAAATGATAAGTACAGGCTAAGAATAACAAAACTGTTAAAAGTAACAACTCCTAAAAGAGCTCCAAGAAGTGGAAGCACTAATGGCGTTTAGTTGGCATAGAACGTACCTAATACAATGTCCTGGATCTAACATAGATACAGCTGGATACAGTGTATTTCCTTGGAAACCTTGAGACCTGAAAGCTACTTGAGGAGTAGATCCATTCACACCGAATGCAAGTGTATCATTTTCAAAGTCAATCTTAACTGTGACAATATCGCCTTGTTTAAGCTTATCACCATATGTCCTTGCAACACCATTATTATATACTTGTCCAGTACTAAAATAAGCCCATCCTCTAGAGCGTTTCGCTTTTTGTTGACCGACAAACATTCCAGTGTTAGCGTTCTTCTCACAGACACCAATAGCCAAGCCAGATGGGTGTGGGCATTTTTCAATCTTAAGAGACCAGCTGTAGGCACCTAGGGATAGAATAAGTTAGCGTTGATGGAAAATATTTTTGAAAACTGTTTTAAGTTTCTAGTAGTAATTCATGTTCGATTGACACTACAATAATGCATGTGGAAACGTTTAAAAACACTATAGTTCTTACTATGGCAATAGGTCCGCACGTGATTTTAAAACGCTGTAAAGTCTTTTTGGCAACCAAAAAAGAAGGAAAAGGAAGATGAAAACATACCTGAACTCAGAGGTTTATCGACAATAGCAGTTTGCCATCCATACCCTTTAGCACTTGTGCTAACTTCAGTACCATTTTCTGATAGTTTAAGGTACTTGCTCAAGTAGTTTTTAGTAAGGACTATAGCGACTTCTTGAACGACTGTTTCATTCGTTTCACTGGCGCCTTCTACAGATCCATACTCAAGGTAATGTCTTAGAGCAAATGCATATTCTCTTGGATGGAAAGCAACATAGATATGTGGCTGATAAGAGAACACAAGGTTGGTCAAAGAGATAACACAAGCCTTAATGCCAGCGTTCTTTTCATCATCACTATTATCTTGAATAGCAGATAGCAACGCAACTGTCTTGGTTGTAATACGTTCAACATTTTCAGGTATATCCCATATAGAAGCTTCTAACAAGTCACTTGTAATTACATATCGAACTAGCAAGCGTAAGAACAAAAGTCAAGAAGAATCAACTCGTCAATAAAATAAACTTTTTCTTTGGATATAAACTTACCTTGTTCTGTTGTATCATTCTTCAAGCTCTTTGCAAGCAATGCCTCGAATAAGTTATCTCCAATCCACTTACGCATGTTTTTCTGGTAAGCAGCCAAGCTGAAGAATCTCATAGAAGCTTTGAGGCTATCACTTGTATCTATAAGTTTACGCATATCTGAAACACATGAATGATCAACAAGAGCTTTACATGTCATATCTGTAGCGTTAGACAAGACTGCAATAGCATCTTGGTATGCGACTTTTCCAGAGAAGTTTGTGAGGAGTTGTGACCAAATATTCTCTCCAGTGGTTCCAGACACTTGAAGGAATACAGAAATGAAGGATAAACCACCTAAAAGAAATTGTTAACAGTTGTGTATCGGAGTCATCAAAAAATCCGTACCTTGATGCTCAAGCGATCCAAAAGCACCTGCAGCACTCCACATGAATAAGTTATTTATCAATTCTGTTGTCCATTTAGATACAATAGAAGGTGATGAATCACCACTCTTGTACTTCAAAAATAGAGCTTGAGAAAGCGCATTTAAGGTAGGTACAATACGAGGTGATAGTCCTTGTTTGCTGTCAGATACAATGCTTATAACATGGTCGTTCAACTGTTCTAAGTCTCCTAGAGCGCCAAGCTTTCCTGCAAGAAGAGCGTGAGCTTCAGTATGCCCAGAAAGAGCCATAGCAAGTACTCTAAAGTAAAAAAAGGGATTAGTAAAGCGACAACATTAGAGTGCTACAATTGTCTTACCTTGTATGCATTGAAGCATCAACTGTTACTATGCTATCCAATATACGTGATACTGAAGGTAGAGTAATATGTGTAAGATTTTTGATGAGTTTACTAGCAAAAACATCAAGTTCAATAAGGTTCTTTGAAACAGCTTGTTTTATAACATCGTGGAAATTACAGATAGATGCCATAACAGAAATACAGTCCATATTTCTTATTTTAGGTGCGCTTGCATAATCCTTATCCAAAAAGTATTAGTAAAGTGGATATGAGAAAACATGGTTTTCAAGAGATTTTTCGAGCGTACATTGGCAAGTTCTTCAGGAATATCTTTTATGTTGTAACCCATGATTTGAATGTTAGAAACCGAGATAATACCAGTGCCCTAAAGAGAGGTTTAAAAAGGAACAAAATAGTTCTAGGTCGTCAATAAATAAACTGGTTCTTTTTTTTCGACAATCACATTTTACTTCTTGTTGTTTTGTTTGTCGTACCTTGAACGTGAAAGACATGTATCTGAATGAATCAATTTTATGCAGGTTTATCCTGAACGCATGTGTTGTCTTGCCTTGTGGATCAGAAGCAACAAATCGGTGTGAAACCAAAGGGAATAGTTTTCCTGCTGAAAACCCACCACAGAGCAACAACTCTTCAGGGTAAACTGCAGCGCCCTGACGTGCAACACATTCGATAACAATAGAACAAACAGTACGATCTCGAGGGAGCTGAATAAGAATACAAGGTGTCTCTTTTGAAGAACTCTTGGTAAAGTTGAAACCCCAAGTATCAGCATATGTCGTTAAAGGATAAGCAGTGCTGAATAGCTTGCTTGCTTGAGACTTGCTAGGTGCACTAACAACTCTTACATTCTTAGCTATGTTTATCTTTCTAACTTTTGTAATCTAAACACAATATCATGTTAGCTAAGGTCCAAACCATTGACTTAAACGTGCCTCTGTTGGTACAAAGAAAGGTGCTGTACGATTAGATTGGCTTTGTTCTAATTGTTTAGAAAGGAATCCAAGCATATCAAGCTCCAACGCAGCAACTGTAGCTGGGTGAGAAGATTCGAACAAATCCAATAGAAGAGGCTCCACTTTAGCGTTATAAAGTTTATAGCTATTAAACGCCATACGAAGTATGTCAATAGTAGCCTTTTTATCCTTCCCGAGTGCAGTAAGAATACCACGGACGCTTTTACTAATAAGAGAAATTTGTTCATCACTACTCTTGTTTTTAAGAGCCAAATAAGATGACAACAGTTGTGTTACTAAATCAGATAAACTATCATCTCTGATGAGTTCACTGACAGCTTCAGATGTGATGTTTGGAAGAGTGAGATAGTGTAGAACAAGGTCAACCAGTAAAGCCAAGTTTGTAGCATCAACAGGTTGCTCCAAGTCTTTAAAGTTAGACAATAGAACACTTGATACACAAAGCAAAGACTTAACACTTGAAGCACGCTCTTTTGTTAAAGATGCTGGTAAAATACGAAGCTTCTTGACAAATTTGCCAATAAGTAGATTTGAAGAGAACCAAGTTGCGCCACCAGGTCTGCCTAGAGTAAAAAAAAGGTCAGTATAGCGAAAATGATGAGGTTTTTTTTGCTTTTCAAAACGTACTGCCGACACTGCATAGTATATCTATAGCTTGTACCAAATCATCTTCAGAAGAAGCCAATTTTCTCTTCACACATTGTACTGCATTAAGGAAGCCGTCCTCTAGAATAGACTGTGTGGACCTGTCTGCAATGAGAAGTCTTTTAATCATCTAAGAAAGTTGTGAGTTTTTTTGCCTGAGGCAAAGCGCTTCGCTATGAGCGTACTTTAAATATAGCTTTGACATCTGGTGTGGATGCCAATGGTAAGAATGATAGTAATAATCCAAAATTATTAATGGCAAGTGGCTTATGAGCAAGCTCATCATGTGTGAACGCCAAAGCACCAGCACAAGCATTATTTATATATTTTGTGAGAGCGGCAGTATCAGCACTGCTTAATTGACCTTGGTCAACACACATGGACGTCAAACGAAGAAGGAAGGGTGGACTATCAAGTCGAGTAATACTAGTCAAAAGAGGTAGTACTATAGCTCTAAACGGAAACATAAGCTACAAGAACAATTTAAGTCAAGTAAATTGTACCTTAACCCTGCTAGAATATCTTTTGTGATAGTCTTGCTGCTGCGGTTGTGATGGAAGATATTGTATACAGTAGTAAGGAACTGAGAAGCAACAAGAGAAGATGATGTAGCCAATTGAGTCAATACAGGGCCGAGATTCTCAGACTTCAAAACACATGATATGAAATCATTTCCATTGTATCCATTTTGTTTAAATAATGTATCAAGCAAAGACAAAGAAGGTCTCACGAGTTGAACATTATCATTTTTAAGAGCAGTATAGATAGACCTCATAACAGTACTGACTTGTTGTTCATTAACATCTCCTACTTTTGTGAAGCTCTCTGTAGATGGTTCCGGAGTTGAGCTTTGTTCCCTTTGTTCAAAAAGTCAGAGGAGAAAAAAAAAGAACTTGACTTACCCTTCGTCAGCTGGTGTATTACTTTTCTCTTTTGTGACATCTGGAATACTCTTAGAAAGAGGGTGAGACTCCCCTTCCCCACTTCCAGATAAAGAATCACTAAGATGCTCTACGTTACTCTTAGATCCTTCAGACTCGCGATGTTTCTCATCGAGTATTCTGTTCACGAAGCGTAATAACCAATAACTGAGTTCAACATCTGTTCCAACAGCAGTATCCAATAAGTTAAATATTTCAGGAACAACAGCATCTACAGCTTCAGGAGATCCTTTGTTTCCTTCAACCAATGAAAGAATCGCTTGGAATACTTGAACTTTAGGGAACAAGTCACTAACATTGTTGCCTCTTGACTTTTCAGAGAAAGTCTCAGAGATGAGGTTACAAGCAAGTCGAGCCTAATAGAATCGATTAATTAACTTCAACAGTGGCCAACTGATATATATACGTACATGTTTACCAGCACCTAGTTCTTTGATAACTGTTGTAGCAGCCTTACGAAGCGATTGAGTCGAATAAAGACAAAACTGCTTGAATATAGCAACCAGCATCTCCTCTGAAGCAGGTTCAGGTTTAAGAGATTGATGACTAGCACTAACTGCATTTAAAAGAAGTGTAGCGCTCATAATTTGTCTTTCAACATGGCACTCAGAAGCATCCAAAGAATAAGCACTATCAAGTTTTCTCGTAGAATACTTAACGTATGCTTCTCTACAAGATGATACAGCCTCTTTACATCAGATCTATAGCTAGAAATTGATTCACCACCAATTTGAGCTCTATCAATGAGTCTCAGAAGAGCTTCTCGTTTTTCTTCAAATTCTAAAAAAAAAAGAATAAGAGGAAGGGTTGTTTTGGGTTACGGGCACTTACGTTTGAAGATATGTTGATCATAAGCTGGTTTACTATTATTTAATGCTTCATTGAACAATGAGGATGTCTCTAGTATAAGCTGATCTTCACCGACAAGAGATCTAATGACATTATAGTATGGAGATCTGTCATTAACAATTTGTTTTCCGATATCAAATAGACTCATGGAAATGCCATCAACAGCAGCTTTAGTATTAGCATCCCAACAGACTCTCAAAAGTGTAAAGAGCTCATGTAACCCTTAAAAAAAAAAGTGTCATTATTACCATAGAATACAAGCCAAGATGGATGCGAAGCAGAAAATAAAAAATCTATTTAAATTGATGTATTTCAGCGCTTTCAGCAAAATAGGGTACCTGAGATAGTTCTGCATCTCTTAATAGCAATAGAGATAGCATAAAGTACTGATTTTAAAACTTTCTCCTATTGGTTCTATGTGAGCAAAGCGAGAGATTGATTGTAAGGTACAAACCTTGAACTCTTGTAATTCTTTTGTTTCTGATCCAAATAAAGCCACAGCTGAAGTAATCATCCTGCATGTAGTAGCAGAACTTGCTACAGACATAGTATCGACAACATTAAGAGTTAGAAGCGCTTGTAAATCAATATCAGCAACCATCTTGACCTTTTCAGACGATTTGAGAAAAATCTCTTCAACAAGACCAACAGAAAGCCTTCTAACAAGATCACTGCGTTCTACGACATTACAATTAGATTATCACACCTAACATAATGTCTAGAGTACCTGGAGATACAGACGCTGTCAAGAGGGTCTCATAGAAATTTGGATCAGAATACAAAGCCATACGTCTTTGTCTAAGGTTATTTCCACTAGCATTCTCTAACTGCTGCATGCGGATAGCAATTGTTTTTATATAATTCGGCTTTGTATCAAGACCATCTGCAGATTCCATTAAGGATCCGTATAATTCAATACCAGCTATACACCTAAACCACAATTAGGTTAATGATAAGAAGAGGAGCAAATGTAATGAACAGATTCTAACAACGTACAAATATGCTGCGCCTTGAGATTCGTTGCCCATGCAATAATTTCCTTTCTGTAGTACTCTGAAGTATCTATAATATTCTGTACCTTCCTCTAAATGCATTGTCGCTGTATCAAATCCTTCTTTGAAAGGTGTCTTACCACCAGTATGAAGTACAGTCCATTCATTTAGATCATGACTGCCTTCAAAAACCCAGTTCTAAAAGCACAAACCTCGTTAACAAACTCTTTGTCTTTAACTAACTAGTACGTACTTGAATATAACTGTTTGCTGCCTTGTATCCATGTCGTAGTGTGTAATCTGTACATTGTAGTCTACGAGACTCGCCCAAGTCAAGAACAAACCAAGTAGGTATATCACCACCCCAGAAAGTATCAACAGGGTTAGCATATGATAAAATGCGATGTTTTCCAAGTTCGTGTTGTTTAAGAGGATGTGATAATGTTATATTAACAAGACCATCTTGTGCTGGGTTCACATAATCCTCACTAAATCCCTTAGAACCAATATAGTAAACAACACCTTTCTTATCAAAATCACTCGAATAAGAAAAGTATTTTGGTTGTGTTCCAGTAACAACAACAGATGCTTCCTCTTTCCGTGGTTTACAAGTTAACACAAGTCTTAGTAGCTGTGATTTCTTTGTAGAACTAGTGTTGATTGAAAAGGTAATATCATTAGCTGTACGCCCTCCATCATTACGTAATTCACTGTTTAGAGGATACTTCAAACCATCTTGTTCCCATTCTCCATTAGAATCATTCAAACGAAACACGGACAAGGTATACTCAGCTCCTATGTTCCATGCTACAGCAGAAGAAGTATTAGTAACAGATACGCATTGTGAGGAATTAAGGCGTACCCCTAGAACGTTGTAATGTAATACTAACAGTAATAGCATCAACGTGACTTGGTTTAGTTAATTCAAAGTCAATTGCATAGTCCTGTTTCTCTTCCCATAGTTCATGGTTCATTTCGAAACGTGCTACCTTTCCATTCTCCTGAGATCGTGATAGAAGATCAATAGGTGGGTATGCTGTTATTTCAAGGTTTTCAAAGAGAGCTGCTGTAACAGTAGTCAAGCTTTCCTCAGTCAACTCTCCGAATGATACTGTTTCTTCAGTTTCAGTCTCATCTTTCTTCTCAGGTAACTTTGGAGTAATACAATACTGATAAGAGAATCCCTGTTTATGGTCAGTTAGTGTTCTACCCAAAAAAATACATCCAAAAAAAACTTACAGCATCATCAATCAATGTCAATACATCTTCGGCATACTCTGCATCATACTTGGCTGATATTACGTTTATCTCCTTTCCTTCAAAAGGATCCAATGTACTGATAACAGCCAGTGTACCTGTATGTGTTGTATTGAAGAACCAAATCTTTCCAGTTGACATAACAACACAAATAACACCACAAGCATTCTTAACAGATGCTGAATCACCTTCTGGAACATCTTCATCAACATTAATGTATAACACACGGCAAACTTTTGATCCTTCTTTGACAGCAAAAGACTGAGCCCTAGGATGCTCCATGAGACGATTACAAACAGTAGAAGGTACATTACGTACGAAATAAATGTTACACGGCAAGATTTTGGGTCAACAACAAAAGAAGCCAAAGAACGCTCGGAAGCTCCGTTTTCATGGACAGAAAACAACATCTCAATGTTTGAAGCATATGTATAATCAAGTAGAGGTCCTGGGTGCTTGTATTCGCACGTTTGCATCCATTTAGGGTTTTTACCAATGAGGTAAAGAATCCAGTTTGTTGAATTTTCTAGTTGTCTTGGATACAATAATATAGCGGATTGCGTATTAAAGCTATCAAAAGAGGCATCTGCGCCACTACCACTATCTTTTGGTAATGTGGCAACTTGGTCTAGAGGTAGAGCAAGAACATTTCCTCCGTCTTGCACGCGTACAATAGCAGTATTGCCTTGTATATTCAAAATTATTGCTGAAGATCCTTTAGATGGTCCAGATAATACTCTAACACGCTCTTGACCTTTTGGTTTAAAAGGAACAATCTATGATATCATAAGATACAAGCAACCTTCAAAAAGGAAATGAAAACAATGTTACCTGTTTAATAGGCACGTGGATAACCTCTTGTAAACCTAGTAAATCCAGTTAATATCCAATAAACATCAACTCGTTTTTACGTACCTTTGAGAAATACACTTATAATTTCATTTGATACAACATCAAATACCACTCCTTGGACGCCATCATATGCGCCACCAGTGATGAACACCTCAATACCTTCTGTACACCTACCAACACATTAATAAGCTTGCTTATTGTCTTCCTCGCTATTGTACCATTCAATCCATTTACCCTTCTTCTTTTCTTCAGCTGGGGCTACTGTACCGGTATATCTTATTAGAGATGGCCCAACATACGTTTTCGGATCAATTTGAGTCCCATCGCCATTATTTTCTGGTTGTTTTGTTAAAACTTTACCATTTACTGGATCAAACGCATATAAGCGCTTAAATCCCAGCTGGGTTTCCAAAATAACCTAAAATGCATTAGAATACAGCGTATTAAACATTTAGCGCACCATCGAGCCGTTCACCAAAGTACAACACGTGAGTGAACCACCTTTAAAAAAACCTTAAAAACGCGAATAACTGATGTAACAACAAAAATGACATACCTGGTAGAGAACACATGTGAGCTACTGGGCTTCCCAACTCTTCACAAGCTGAATATAGAGATGCAGCAATTGGTACATTACCACTCTTCTTACCAGTGACAAAAGGGCTCTTTGGACTGCGCTCGCAGTGTAAATCGAATGGAGTTTTTTTAATTGAAGCCCATCCTGAAACAGCAATAGTGCTACCATAAGTTGAACAACTATCTAATCCTTTCACTTTGTTTCCAGGTAATAACTTGACATTGGGGTTATGATAAAATCCAGCTTTAGCGAGCTCGCTCGGATATGGCAAATTGTCCTCTTGTTGCCAAAGATAAAACGATTTCAACTAAAAAGAAAAACAGGCATCAGCAATCTTATCATCACTCATGTGCTCTTACTCTATTGTACTCAGATGCCATCTCTTCAATGACACCATCTTTTAAAGTATCTAGAAACTCAGTGAGATGAGGTAATATACGGCGTATAGAGGACAAGGATAAAACATTAATATAAACAGAATTCATTTCAAGTAAATTCTGTTGGCTAGAACGTGAACGTACGTGAATCCCCAAACCTTTTACCAGCTTTAGAAAGCTGCTCGTATATTATAGACGCAGGAAGGAACGCATTTGTGTCTTTAAGGTGTGAAACAATCTGCCCAGCTACTAGTTTAAGAGCAATGTAGTCACATTCGATGCCAACACGGCCGTACTTCAAAGAATGTTAGTGAAACAATAGAAAACTACTCCAATTCGGTTTTTACGCTCATTATTCCGCGTTGATAAAAAAACGTACTGCTATGCGTTTATTTGACTTTCTTTTCTGTATTGATTGGATTTGATCATCCAATTGCGTAAGTAAAGGTGATATGCTTTCAATGATACCATCTACAATTAAAATGACGAATAAGCAAGTGAATTTTTTCCTTGTTTTCAATAAAAAATGACTAACCTATTCCATCGACCTTTTTCTCATCCTTGCTTGCTTTTATTATCTTCCTTATACTGCTGAGCAATTGTACAGCCTAGTACAAAAGTTAAAAATACGAGACAGTGAATACGGAGCACAAAGTACGTGAGAGTAAGCTAATTCTATGCGAATAGGGCTATCGCTATTCTTTGGTCTAGCTGAGGGGTCTAAAGTACCCAAAGAGAAAGACCCTACATTAATTTAGACAAGTGCTGTTGTATACATATATTTTGTTGAACAGTGTCATATGAGCATATACCTTCTGGTGCAATACGTGCAAGACTCCATAATTGCTTATCACGAGATACTGTAAACGTTTTAGATAATGTAAAACGGTTGCGACGTCAGTTAAACGCCAAAACGCGTACCTAGCATTCTAGACGCTGAAATCTTGTGAATAAGAAAGCCACTGCCTAGCACGAATTGAGTAAAACAAGCACGAAACTCTACAATGGTTTACTAAGACGCACTGGCATCTTGCGATGTAAATGAGTCCAATTGTTGGCCAGACACAAGATCCAGCACTAGAACAGACTGAGCATTACTGTCGCCTGTTTGGGTAGTAGAAACTACTATTTGCTTGTCTATTTGTTGTATGCTAGCATCGCTGGCAACCTTAGCTTCAAATTGAAGTTTAAGAGGTGACCGCAATGGTACCACGAACATTATAAACAAACAACCGTAATGCTAAAAGGAGGTACAACAATTACAAAAAACACTGTTTGAATGTTGCCTAAATTGCTCTTTGCAAAAATACGTCAGCGTTGACTTATATTTTTATTCATCAGGCTCTCGCACACTTGCCTATTAAAACCAGCGTAACCAAACAGTGGTTCGCATTTTGTACAATCGAATTGGCTGCCTTTAATGGCACTAGCACCATAACCTCCTAAACGCAATTTACCAACGGTAGCGCTCAATGTCTACGTACGTCCTAGACGTTAGGAATGCGCTTGCAGTTTTTTGCCAACAAAAAGGCTTGCTTTTAGTTTTATTGCTTCCTGGGTAATATTCTAGGCTATATGTTCGTAGACGCTAGTTATGTCCAATTTTGGTGCAGCCATAACAAATTGGCTGTAAAATTAGCGAGTTATCATAAATGTACGACAATGACCGAGCTTATACGCTATAGGCGATTATCTCGCGCTGAGCGCAGGAAGAAACGAGAAGAAGAGGCAGCAAAATTCGATGAGGAAATGAAGAAAGCTAGAGAGGTACTATAACAGCCTATTGTACCACCTATTAATTAAGTAACTTCCCAAAGGCAAGAGAGGCTAAAAGAAAGGCAAGAGAAGACGCCAGACAAAAGGAAGATGAAGAATTTAATAAACGTATGGAAGAGCGTAAGAAGAAGCGTGAAGAGCGAAAGCAGCGAAGAAAAGAAGAGGAGGCTAAAGAGAGGATAAGATTACATAGGCGTAGTAATTCCTCTGTCAACTTGAAAGTAGGAGGTGATAAAAGAGCATCAATAGAATCCCGCCGCATCAGTACGTATTAGAGTGACTTGTAACATCATTTTTTGACACGCATGTTCTACAGCTTCAAGCCATCAAAGGAGTTCGTCTGTACTGAACAGAGAAGAATTAACACGTCTTCGAGAGAAAAAGGATAAGAAGGAAGAAGAGGTAGGCGCTTAACTGAATTTTGCTTAAATGTGTGAGTAAACTAATTTTGAATCCCAAAAATAGCAAGATGAGGAAGACGAATTCGCTCGTAAACTTGCTGAGAGGAAGAGGCTACGTGCTGAGAAACGTAAAAAAGCTCAAGAAGAGAAAAAGGCGGCGGAAGCGAAAGAAGAGCAACAAGAAGCTTCAGAACCAACAAAAAAGGAACTGAAACAACAAAAACAAGCTGCTAAAGACGAAGAAAGGCAACAAAAGAAAAAAGCTAAGCATGCCGCTAAGGAAGAAGAAAAGCAACTAAAGAAGGAGAAAAAGGATTCTAAAAAGCTTCAAAAAGCTGATAAGGAAGCGGTGTCTGCTGAAAAGACAGAGAAGGAGGCTGAAGAACTAAGTAAATTGAAGCCTGCATCTTCTGCTGAAATCAGGCGCATAAAACGCGAAGAAAGGAGACAAAGGCGTCTCAGTCAAACCTTGGAAGGAGTTAATGTAAAGGAAGCATTAGCTGTTCAAGCGCCCGAAACCAAAGAAGTTGTGACAGACAAACCTACTGAGACAACAGCAGATGCTCCTCCGTCTGATGATTCCAGGTATTTAGTGAATGTTATATTTATATTAGTGACTTTAATGTTAGTGTCGACGACATGGTCAACTCTGTTGATAGTTGGTGGGATGATAAGGCACCTCAGGTGATTGTTTTTTTTGCACTTCTCTTCTCTTCTCTTCTTCCTTTTTTTGGAGAATCTCGGCTTACTTTTTTATGTCTAGGAGCATCCAATACAAGAATTTTTTGATGTACATGGATTCAACAAGGATATTGCAGCAAAGTTTGTTGCTGGAGGATTCCAAAACTTGAGTGATATTGATGATGAAGATTTACTGGCTTATGGAATGGTAAGGGGTCAAGTAAGGAAATGGCGTAGGCTTTACGATAAGCTTAAAGCACAAGGAGCTTTAGCACATCTCGAAACTAACACAGACCAAGTACGTTTTTTTACCATTAAAAGATACCCTTCATTGTGAGCTCTAAATAATGGCCTAGGATGACAATGATGTATTGGATACTACCTTTGAAGTATCAATTGAGAGTGACCCAGAACCAGAAGAACCTAATCCTTCTCATGTTCTTGATGATTGCACTCTAAACTTCACACCAGAAGGTACATATTTTATTTTTTTTTGGATATTGTTATCCACGACAAGTTATTTATGGAATGGTATATTAATATTTCTATGTTAGGTTTCTCATTAGAGGGTAAACCTAGACCTGCGCCTGCAGGTCAATTGATAACTACAGCTCCAGCAGAGGGTATGAAACAGAACTTTTCTTAGGCTGGCATGTTTCAAGTTTATTAATATTGTATTTAGCGTATGTCCTCACTTCTGGAGAAACTGTTACGCAATGTCCTACAGATACTAAAACTGTGGCATCTATAATTACAGCTACAGATGCAGTCTATTATATTGGATCATGGCGTACGTTTGTTTTTTTTTCATTTTTTTTCGCTTTTTTTTCTGTTTTAACTTTTTTCTATCCAGGTGAGGAAGATGATACCCCAGAACAACAGGAAGAGTTTGGACAATGTACTTTGCATGATGGACCACAAATTCCATACAAAATTGTTAAGTTTTGGATACGTGATTATTTCCTTATTGATGCAACTCAACTACCAATGACACTACGTGCTATGGTTGCAGATATATCTGTTCAAACACCTCATACAGGTGCCTATGGAAGCACAGATGAGGTGCCTACATATATATCAAATTTTGTGAACGGAGACAAAGACTTGAAGTTCAAGCCTCTTGAGACGTTTACCATGGTTATTTCACAGAATTGGGAACGCCTTGGTGAGATGAGATTAAAGATTACTGAGGTACTAGTTGATGCTGTAGCATTAAGATATAAGACACTTGATGATGCTATTAAAGATAGCTGTATAATACAGCCTATGGTGAACTTATTCTTCAAGCATAAAACATGTAATGTTTTTCATGCTTGTTTCTCTCAGCTAATTCTAAGAATTATGGCTGGTAGGAATCAAGGTCTTACTTCTCATGTACTTGAAGAAACAGACTATGTAAAACGTATTATTGATGGATATAATTCTGATAAAAAGGAAGGTTACTCAGCTCATATATCAATGATGGTTGAGGATATACGTTCTTGTGAGAATGAATTTCCTATTGTCAAAAATGTGCTATTAAAAGTACCTGAATGGCAAGAATTTTCAAAAACACTGTAACATACGAATAATAAATAACAAAATATACAAAGACATTACCGTTATATTTCAATGAAAGCCCAGAAGATAGTCCACAGTACTGAATTTTTTTTTGATGAAGTCGGAAGAAGGTAAAAAAACAAGTTAAGATTTTAAAATAGTCTTCTTTGTAGTATTAATTTGCTTTCTTTGTACCTAAGTTGAGACATGCGATTTACCCTTACACTTTACGAACGAAGACATCGCAAGTCTTCCCTGCTCCAATATAACACTGTAATGCAACAAGGGTTCGTATTAAGTTATGTTTTGGCGTTTGTAAGCTTTGATTTTTTTTTATAAGGTTTTTCAGCTTTTTTGAAGTTATCGTAGGTGACACGTGATAAATAAACGCTGCATGCAACCTTAAATCAAAATTACAGCGTATGTTAGAATGCCAGTGTCGCCTTTCTATCATATCACTAGGTGTAGGCTGCATTCGCTTTGTACTATTTTTTGAAAAAATAAAACTAGTTCTAAATAAAAGGTTAATTGCTCAGCTCTCAAACCATAACGAAAGTATTCGCTCGATTCAGTACTGGCAGGTACTTCCTGATGTACATCTATAGCTTGATGCATGACTATTTATTAACGTAAATAGAAAGTTTGAAAAAACTTTAGTTTTCACTGATCATGTCTCGTTACCGCTTTTGTTACTGTACGTGTCTATGGTAGCAAAACTGTTTAGTAATGTTATGGAGTATCGTTGCACCTACGCATAGGTGCTGTTATTACACATAAAGCCACTTTCTTACAGGATAAAGTTTGGTTTTTATGGATGTACAGTTTTTTATTTGGAAGCGTCTTGTAAATTGCGAAAACATCACCTTTGAGGAAGCAACATGTAACGCTCCGTACTCTAGAAACATATTGACTATAAGAACGATGTACATAAAGTAAGTTAGTTTTTAATACAATCTCGTATACGTTATCTCTTGGAACCTTACAACATGATTCAATAATTACAATAAGAATGATAATTTGGTTCACCTTCAAATGATTCACTTTTTGGTACACAAAGCGTTGTTAAACAACTCAATGTCATTAACAGCGTACTCAGACTTTATAAATCGTTTAACAATCTGAAGAGCGGAAAAATTATACCAAATTGCTGAGAACAGATCACACTTTGTAGTTCAGTGCAGTTTCAGAAAGCATCACGTGGGTATTTAGAAAACGCTTCGTTACACGCCTAAAATGCTTATGCCTGCTATAGTAAATGGTTTTGTGTTATTTCTGTACTACCTTTATTTTCTTCGCTCTCGCCGCACCTATCCACGGTAACACAAGTACGAATACTATTCAGTGCGATATGACGTTTTATTTATTTGTACCAAACACCTTAGTCGTAACTTCAAGTGACCATGTTTGTGGCACTAATATGGATTGCTACTTGAGCGAAGGACCTTCTACGCTTATTCTCAATTCGACCGGATTAACTTTTCCTGCCAACCTGTTTAGTGTTCAGCTTAACGAAACTATAGAAATTTTTGGTATGTTGGCGGTTTTGAAAGGTTCTTTTGTAACATTTTATTTAGCGTACAATAAAGGCATAAATGTTTCATGCACACTTCAAAAGCAGACGGTGATAGGGTATCAAAACATAAGTATAGCATTGTCAGGATTTACGTTTGATGGTTGTAAAATCAGCTTGAACGACTTTGCAAATGTTTATCTAGAGTACAATCACAGTTTTTATTAATCAACTGGCAACTAACGATTGTAGTAATATGGTAGTTACAGGCACAGAGAGTTTTATTCAAATATTTGGAAGGTACACGTGATTTATTTAGATTTTGTCACATTTATTGAGAAAAATCAAAACGTTGCATTTAACAAATGATCAGATTACAAGGCCCACTAAATACGAAAATAGTCGAAGAGTTATTGTAAGCAATTCACTTTTCCATGAACTGTTCGATGACAGAGGAAGATTTGCCGAGCCTTTGGGATTATGGATTGAGACAACCGAAACAGTATCCGTGAATAATTGTCATTTTCAACATAATTTTAAAGGAGGAAGTCTTGCGAATAGACTGCTTGGGAGAGGTAATATATGACACCCAAATTTCGTTGATGATAACTAGTTAAGTATAGGAATTCTTGCTACATTCATAGCTGTTGAGAGAGTACCCTCACAATGTTGGTGGTGCCTGCTAAAGTTTATTTAGGTTGCAATCAACTCTTGTTTGTTCAAGGACAATAATGTACTTGCACGAAATCGTCGTACGCCCCCTGAGTCCATGTACATTCTCATTTGTATAGCACAATCTGAATACTATTCTGCGATAGTATACTTAAATTCAGATGATGTACAGATATTTAACTCAACTTTTACTGGGAATAGTATGGAAGAACTTAAACCAAGGTTCGAGGACAGATGTACTGGTACACGTGTTCTAACCAAGCTTGACGTCATATTAATTACCTAGTACTATAGTTAGCTCTTTGGCTTTGATTGGTATATCAAACAATGGTTCCGCAGAGATAGATTCTTGTGTGTTTGAGAATATTACATGCGTGTAACTTTCTACTTAATTGTAATAGCCATTAACTGAATTCTTGTTGTTTAGAAAACTAATACTAAATAATTCAACAATTATGAGAACCCCAGCATTGATTGGCTCTTCTATGAACATTAAGATAAGGTAAACTACTTTTATATTGTTACATGCGAGAATGCTAAAGCGAGGTTTAGAAATACAACAACATTTGAAAACGATGGTAATGTTACAAACAATTGTATTGTTCTGATTTCTGAAATAGATACTGGAGGTGTATTTGATTGTACTTTAACAGCAACAGATTTCACATGCGGCTACTCTGATATCACCAGGTTTTTTGGAGATTGTCAAACTAATGGTACAGTATTTGTACTTACTCGCTTACAGTGTTGAATAGTTACTTGCGAAGGCAACACTTTGTTTCCTCCGCCAACCACTCCTACAGTATCACCAACTTCTAAAGCTACAGCCACACCGTCCACTCCTCTTACAACGTCACCTACATATGCACCAACAGTGGGTAGTCTACCACCTGAAATAGTGCTATCTAGCCCTTTGACAATAGTTGGTGACTTTGTAAACTCAGAGATAGCAACAATTACTCCAGGAGGCTTTCTTCAAGTTGAAGGTATGTCTTTTGTGACAAGTTATTAAGAACACGTTTAACCAATGTTTAGGATGTATTGTGATACCATCAAATACAACGTTCATAATTGATTTCACACGTGATAACACAACAAGTGTTGGTGAGATGAGAAGAGAAGTAATACGAAGCAACAGTAACTGTATCAATGGAACTTTTACACTAGTATCACCAAAATGTTTATTGGCGAGAATTGAGAGGACTCTTTCATCGTATGCTGTTTATCTTTGTACTAACCTTTAACTTTCACTAGTATAATTGTGATCACATCAAGATCTGCTAGTTGTGATAATGGAACGGGATCAATACACATCGGTTTGGTATTAGGTATCATATTCGGCATTCTTGTATTCGTATGTGAATTATATTACTTTCTTTCTTTTCTTGTTTATTTTATTTTTCGCAAACTAAAATTTGTATGGTAGATCGCTGCGGCTCTGATCATCGCTTTCTTTGTACCTAAGTTGAGACGTGCCATTTACCCTTATACTTTACGAACCAAGGAATTAGAAATCTCTTCTGTTCGGGACTAACACTTAAATACTCATCGTCCCAATAATCCTGGACTTTGCTCAAGAATAAAAAAAACCCTCAGAACAAGGATAACTTTCAGACAGAGTACTATATTTCTTGTTTGGCTAGCTTATTTTACATTTTATCTGCTTTGCGTTATGTTCGTGAGCTATGACATCCTTGGTGAATGTATCACTTTGAAGAGTATCAAGGATTTTATTGAATGTTGGTCTCGCTGAAGAAGGAAAAAACCAAGTTAGATTTATCTTTTTCATTATAGCGTACCTGTTTGTGACACGTTGCAACAATCACGCATTAAGGATTTCCATTTTGGAGCAAAATTCTTATTTTTTAAGCGTTCTTCAGAGTATACACTAGTCATTAAGATCTACACATATTAAGGTAAGATTCTGCTAAAAAAACGCAGAAATATCGAACTCAGACTATAAAATCATTGCTTAGCACTTACACTAACCCACTGATCGTATTGAGTAGGATCACGAATACTAGAATCTTCAAGTGGATAATGCCCAACACATAGAAAATACCTTGAAGGAGTAAGGAAGCAGAGCATTTATTCTATTAAAACCATGTAACTTCTACGCACATTAAAGTACCGAATGCATACACATCTGTACTCTTGTTATACATAGCCTCTTTACCAGTTATAGAGTCAATGAATACTTCAGGAGATAGAATTTGGGGATCTGATTCAAAATCAGCTCCATAAACTATTCTAGTTTGATGTTATTTCTGTTCATTTGTATCTGATGGTATGTACATACGCATAAGCACCATAAGTGTATTTATTACTGCCAATATTAATAATCTTGACTTGAATGGGATTAAAGCTAGAAATCATTATGTTGCCTAAAAAATAATAAGCGACTGTTTATTGGAATTAAGAAAAAACAAAGAAAGATGGTAAACTCGCATAAATAAAAAGGGGCCACTTGTTTACCTGCATGTAAGTCTGTGTGTATGATATCTTGATTATGCAAATATATCATTGCTTCTGCTGTTTGTCTCAGTACGTTTAATTGCTGTCGTGTTGATGGATATGCTCTATAAAGGTCTTTGTATGGTAACCACTCCATTACTAATCCGAATTTAACCAAATCACACATGTCATACCCTCCTAATAGATGAACGCCATAGTACTTAAGTATACTTGGGTGGTTCAAGGCACTAATAATCATGTTAAGAGATGAGAAAATTACTTTTTTTAAAGTGAGTACCATAAAGAGTTTATCTGCTCAAGTAATCCTTTCTCTTGGGTTGGCTTAACTGTAAGATGCTTTACTGCTACATCTATTACTTTATCATTTATCTTCAACTGTTTTTTTGTAACTTTGTTCGCCGTGATAAAAGCAAAACGATAATCAGTAATGTGCTTAACATTTTCTTGACTTGAGATAATTTCTTGTATTTCAGGAGGTTCTCTTCTAATCCTAAATCTTATTTCGATTGGTCTATCTGTTCCGTGAGCCTTTTGTTCAGCTTTGAATCCTTAATTTTACGTCAGCACAAAGTTGTTGATGAAAATAAAATTGTGGCAGTTAAAAAAAAAAAATTCTATTTTTTGTGGCCGGGGCACGTGTCTGAAATTTCAGGTAAAATCATATGGATTACCGGCTGGTCATCTACCATTAAATTCTTTGATATTGCATTACATAAATCAAGAGGTATTAGGCGCTATAGTCTGTATACTTCTTAATGTTGACCATTACAATAAATTGTATTTTCAAGATCCGGAGTGGACTTTCCTTTGTCTTACCTTTACCATGAGCGAGTTGTACAACATGCGTAGAATTGTTAATAGTAAACTCATCTGCAAAGTTGTAACCAATCCCAATGTCTTCAAGAGGCAGAAAATCAATAAAGCTCTTAAAATTAGGAAAGATAGTGTGTGGGAATCGTCGTGTTAATGCTGAAAAGAACAGTCAACGTCAACACCCAAAATGCGTGTAGAACGTAGTGCTATCGACTGCATAGTTAAAATACGTGTGTACGTACTCTTTTGTGTTTCTTGGTAAGTGAATGAGACAATAAACGTTATAGCACTCGAGTCATGCAATATATCAAGGTTTGGTATCTAAGTAAACTGTTTTAACGGGTTTTGGATTGTTTTAATTAAATAGAGCTTAAAGTGACATGATAATACTATTACGTACCCACAAACGCCTTGAAACGTCTGTAACTGATCTCCACAATGAATTGACAGCTCTGATACTTCTGAGCGTGTCTAGTTCAAATTGTTTGACAAGATGGACTTTGGTTTCGTTGGGTAGTGTATCCATGAGGCTCATTTAGTTTACAAAGATAATCGTGGACCAAATTTAAGGATTTATGGACAACAATATTTTTGAAAAATCACGTGACGTTTCAAGTTTTGTGAGCAAGTTTTAGCAAAATTCTGAATCCTTTTTCAAACTCTACTGTCCTTGTAGAGCAATAAAAAAAGTGGTGTGTTAGCTACTGCAAACTCACAAAATTTTGAAATTATCACTTCTCCATAACATCTCTTTACTTTGTTCACTTAAAATCACTGTGCCTAAGCGGTAAGTGTTAGTCGACAAAATATAGTACTTTGTATACAGCATATTTCTTCATTGGCAACTTCAGCCTTGTTTAACATATGGCACGAAAACGATGTTGTTTCTTGCAATAATACAAAGGTAGAACTATGTCTAAAAATCGACAGTTGTTTACTTTATTTCTTGTTTGGCTAGCTTTTTTACATTTCATCTACTTTGCGTTATGTCCGTGAGCTATAACATCTTTGGTGAATGTATCACTTTGAAGAGTATCAAGGATTTTATCGAATGTTGGTCTTGCTGAAGAAGGAAAAAAACAAGTTAGATATTTTTAATTTTTCTTTTTCATTGTAACGTACCTGTTTGTGACACGTTGCAACAATCACGCATCAAGGATTTCCATTTTGGAGCAAAATTCTTATTTTTTAAGCGTTCTTCAGAGTATACACCAGCCCTTAAGGTCTACACATTAAGGTAATTGTAATATTCTACAACAAAGAAAAATAAAAGAATAACTAAGAATTAAAATCGTTGCTGAATGCGTACACTCATCCATGGGTTGTATCCATCAGCAAAAAAACTAAACTCTTGTAGTGAATATTGCTTAACCCATAGAAAATGCCTTGAAAAGGAGTTAAGAAAGCAGAGGCAATTTAAACCAGATAACACTAATAATATGCATACATTAAAGTACCGAATGCATACACGTCTGTACTCTTGTTATACACAGCCTCTTTACCACTTACAGAGTCAATGAATACTTCAGGAGATAGAATTTTGGGATGTGATTCAAAATCGGCTTCAACACCACCGAAACAATATAATCTAATTTGGACGTTATGTTTTTCCATAGATGGTATGCGTACGAGTAATCAGCACTCCTGAGAGTATATTTATTACTTCCAATATCAACAATCTTGACTCGAATGGGATAAAAGCTAGAAATCATTATGTTGCCTAAAAAATAATAAACAACGTTTATTGGAATACTGAGCGACATTTGTTTATTGGAATTAAGAAAAAACAAAGAAAGATGGTAAACTCTAATAAATAAAAAGGGGCCACTTGTTTACCTGCATGTAAGTCTGTGTGTATGATGTCTTGATTATGCAAATATATCATTGCTTCTGCTGTTTGTCTCAGTACGTTTAATCGCTGTAGTATTGATAGATTTACTCTATAAAGGTCTTTGTATGGTAACCACTCCATTATCAATGCCAGTGTTTTCTCTTGTACAAACATAGGTTTACTTGGTTCGGAAGGTCCCCTCATTAACTTTACCATACCTCCCCACATTACTACATAAGCGCCGTGGTATTTAAGTATACTTGGGTGGTTCAAGGCACTAATAATCATGTTAAGAGATGAGAAAATTACTTTTTTTAAAGTGAGTACCATAAAGAGTTTATTTGCTCAAGTAATCCTTTCTCTTGATTTGATATTATGTCTATATGCTTTACTGCTACATCTATTACTTTATCATTTATCTTCAACTGTTTTTTTGTAACTTTGTTTGGCCCAATAAAAAGCATATGATGATCAGTAATGCGCTTAACATTTTCTTGACTTGAAAACATTTCTTGTATTTCAGGAGGTTCTCTTATCAAGGTAAATCCTACTTTGACAGGATGTATTCCACAATTTCTTTGATCATCAAAGAATCCTTTAAGTTTTAGGTCAGTTAGCTAACTACGAAAGAACGAAAAATCCCGAAATTAGTAATATTTTGAGAAAAGCTAGTACTGTTACTATGTGTATAATACGTTTGGGTATGTGGGTAATCGTCAATAGTAAACTCATCTGCAAAAGTGTAACCAATCCCAATGTCTTCAAGAGGTAAAAAATCAATTAAGCTCATAAAATTAGGAAAGATAGTGTGTGGGAATCGTCGTGTTAATGCTGAAAAGAACAGTCAAAATTCGGTTGTAAAGAATATAGCTGAATAAACAGTTGAATACGTACCCTTTTGTGTTTCTTGGTACGTAAATGACACAATAAACGTTTTAGCTCTCGAATCATGCGATGCATCAAGATTTGGTATCTAAACCTGTTTTAGCGAGTTTTGGATACTATTAGGTACCCACAAACGCCTTGAAACGTCTGTAACAGATCTCCATAATGAATTGACAGCTCTGATACTTCTGAGCGTGTCTAGTTCAAATTGTTTGACAAGATGGACTTTGGTTTCGTTGGGTAGTGTATCCATGAGGCTCATTTTAGTTTACAAAGATAATCGTGGACCAAATATTTATTTTTCGCTTAGATCACGTGCTTACCATAATATAGTCTTGGTCTGAATATCGCTTTGGTGAGGAAAAACTTGCCTCGTGCCACAACCGTTACGTGCAATTATACAAAACTATTTCAAGTGCCCTATCTTTGTTTATTTATGGGCTACAATGTACATCTCTTTACATACACCTTAGCGCTCATATATGTGTGACTGTACCAATATACGCTTTGCATTCAGGACAAGAGTGAACTGTGTCTTTAATACTATCTATCAAGCATGGAATCCAAGCACAAAGACAGAACCCAGCCTTGTAAACAAAAATTAATCGGATATCGCAGAAATCCACCTTAATTGTATTTTTAAAACGTACGAGTGCTGTTCCACCTACTGCAGCCCAAGTTAAAAGACCAATTTCTTTCTTAGTAACGGTGGTAATACTCGCTTCACACTTTGGGCACGTGGTTGAAATAGGGCTACAGTTGTCAATATAAAGAATCACAAAAGATTTTTTTTCTTTCGGGTATAACCCCTTTTTAAAGTTACAGTATCCTTTCACGTACAAATGGTCCTTGCCCAATGTAGAAGAAACATTAACTGTAACGGTTGCTCCATTTTGTGGAAACTCTTGCTGTGGCGGTCCGCTCATCCCTACAGTCCTTATGATGAGTGTTTTGGCGAGTTGGCTAAGTAAAAAACGAAAAAGAATGACATCCTGAAGGCATAGTCGAAAGGAGAGTTGATCAGTTAGAGTAGTTTTAAATTAGATAATATGTTGTTTTGTACCTTTTAGTTTGTTGTGTAAAGAGTGTGGCTTAGGGCAGTGCCCTTAAATTATGGAAACTCACTTTGACTTTTCAAATTTGGATTAAAGCTCGTACTGCGAGTAATAACCAGTGTCTACCTGTTAGTCAAGAATCTGTACATGCTCTTACTTTCTGGCCCTTTGAATTCTGCTACCAAGTACGCAATATGTATTTATTTTACAAACATGTTTACAAGTATTAGTTATTGGCTAGTTTTCTGTTCCTCAGACCAACGTAACTTTCCAAGTGGCAAACGCTTCCTTAAAGCTGTAAAGGCCTTTCTAACGTGTTTATGCCTAACAACACCGTCGTTGGCATTTTGATCTTCATGTTTTTGTACATCAGGGCTTCCAATTATTTGAAGCGCTTCTACAAAAGTGTCAGCCGTGGGTATCAAATTGTGAAAAAAAAAACATACTTGGGCTCTCATTGTCGAACATTATATCACAGATGTTTGAAAGGCCGTCAGCGAGTTTCTCGGAATCAGGATTATCCGGTAGAACTGTTGTATATTCTAAACTACTACCTGTAAAGCTTTGGTGAGCGAGGTATGAACGGAAAGTACTTTCTTATTTTTTTCTTGACGTTTTCGAACTAAAAAATAAGCTGTACCTTGTCTGACCTTGAATGCAACCTCTGATTTGTTTTTTTTTGATTTTGGTTTATTACTCATTGGTATAGGCAATACCTTTCTGTTTGGTAGTACCAATTTTTTCCGTATCATCGCCTGTACAGCTTTTCGTACTTGGTACTTTACTAAACCACAAAAAAGACAAAGTTAACAACCATAGTTGGAAGCTTTTAGGTAAAGAATACGCACGTGTATCAGCAGTCTTTTTAAGTAAGTGATTTTGACTACCTTTTCTACCAATCTCAACGTCAATACCCAAACTTAGCTCAGGCTCTAAAGAGAAAGATAAGCTACATCAAAAAAAAAGTTATTATTTACCTTTGTGAAACGCTAGTACGAGTTTATCAGACGGGAATGGCGGAATACGTATTGAAACCTGTAGTGCAAATTTAGGAAAGAGTATACAATATGCTACGCAAATCGTACAGGTCCTGATAATTTCTCTAGCGAGATAGTCATGTTTGTTGCAATTTTTGCAAGGTTAGCCATCTGGAATGACAGCTGTACGACCAATCTTACTGATACAGTTAAACTATCAACCACTTCCATATCAGCGTTTATACACTAATACATAGAGTTAAAAGAGGAAGACAATATGTTATTTTATAGCCATCAAATAGAACGTACCAAATCGCCTGATTGGTCTTCATTCCCTGGTGTAACAAGTTGAATATTACTCAATACTGGTGGTTTATTTAGAGCCAAATTAGTAATTACAACATCAGTCTGAGAAAAGTGAATAGTTAGTCACGTGATTGAATTTAAAAAAAAATCAGAAAGTTTAAAGAAAATAACTCACTACAAGAGACTGCAGATTCTTTTTCTCGATTTGTTTCTCGATTGCGCCAGCAATGCGCTTAAAAAGCATTGATTGTATTTTCGTAGACTTGTTTAACGTAAGAAACATGCGGCTTAACAGAGAATTGAACCAGATTGCCTACAAGCAAACATTAATAAAAACCGAATTACGTTAATGCTCTAGTACCGATTCTTTGCCCTCTGACCATTCAGCAGGCTTCCAAGCTTTAACAGTTGTTAATTTACTCTAAAGGGACCTGTCAAGATATGAATTTTGCGAAAGAGTTGCTTACGTAGGACTCATAGCCACTGCAAAACTTTGAAAGAGCACCAGCCAATTCAACTTCTCGCCCTTTACAATAAACAAAGAGATAGAATGTCTTGTGACTCTCAGAGAGCGTATTTGCAAGTGGATGGTAAATATGTGCTGCCATTACCTCGCTTGAAGAATAAAGGGTTAACGGTGCACGATAATAATAATCGAAGAGATTTACCTGCCATTATGGTCAACAGTCGTTTGCTGACAAACACATCCTTTCAAGTAGAAACCAGTAGGTTTTATAGCTAAATGCAATGTTAGCATTATATATGGCTTAGCATATACAAAAGACATACCGGCCTGTTTGTCGACTTCTTTCTTTCTTCCACTCAAGTGCGTCTTAAACTAAAAAAACCGTTAACATTTCTTCAACTTCTTTGTTTGCAAGAAAAATAAAGACAACAAATACACGTGTAAAAACATAGAGTACTTTTCTCTCTTAAGATATTTCTCTAAGTGAAGAAAAGATACCATTTTCTTGAACAGTCTATTCTCACAAAAGAAAGAGGAAAAGTTCTTCATGTTAATGATGTTTTCAAGTGTGATATCAGAATTATATATACTTAGTAGACTCGCCTTCCTGTAGTATATACAATTTCCCTTTATCCATATTGTAACACTAGATGACCCTAATTTATTTGAGTCTCTAGATAAATGTCCAACTCCTTCAAAAGCAGTTTTCTTTTGCCAGTGTTCATCGATTATTTTATCAATAGATTTCATAGGCGTAGTGGTATTAGAAGCCTTCTTTTTTGACTCTTCTTTAGCTCTATTTTGTATAAAAAAGTCAGATCATGACACAGAGTCGAAACATAAAAAAAAGTACAAGAAAAAAATTAAATTGAAACTACAAAAAAGTACACGTGAGTTGCACTACCAACGACGCTCCAAAAGTGAAATATAGAGTTAATAGGAAGGCCCATGAAGACTAAGAGAGTTATGAGAATAGATAACGGCCAGAATATCGAAGCCAGTATGAATCCTACGCCAAGGAAAGTGCTGTAGTAAAACCTAAAAAAAGAAATGTCACCTGCCGTTTTTTTGTGTTTTCTCCGTATGCTTAGAAAAGAGGATAGGTTGTAAAATGCTGAATTCGTTACGTACAAGCTTGCTACGAATAAAACCAACGCTATTATTGCAAATGATCCTGTAAGCCATTTTTTTATGCTTCCACGCGATTTAGCCATTTTATAAAGCGTGTGAAGGCGTTATTACGGCGGTTAAAGTGTTTTTGATTAAACTATATTACGGTAATACAGTCCGCTTCTAATAACACAAAAATTATTCAAAGGAGTACCACGTGTAAGAATAAAGCGAAATTGAACTACTTTAAAGACCATCAAAAATGATCAATAAATAAACATGGAAAAAACAATGCACGTACCGTTCATAAGCGCTCTAGAGGAAAAACTAGGAGATTCGGTACAATAGATTTACAAAAGGACGAATAACATTGACTTATCTGATTGTGGATTCGCAGGTTTTCGAGTAGTGGTCTTTTCTCCTAACGCATTCGATAGAGTATATGTATAGCGAAACCTACTGGGCTTCAACTAAATGACACGGAACGTTTGGTACAAAGTCTGGATTACATTGAAGACTGTTTATTCGAGAGTACTCTACATTTTACGCAGATAATAAATCTACACCATCTTCGTCATCATCATAATCAGTTGCAGAAACTCTTGTATAGTTATGATTTGATGAACCGCCAATACCAAGTGTATGAGAAAAGAAATTCTTGAACCTAAAAAGCTATGAGCTTCGGAACAAAAAAACAATCAATCAGGGCGAATATTTGCGTACCTGTCACTCTTGCGCCATAGAAGCGCTACAGCAGCAACAATGACAATAAGTACTATCAAGCAAAATACAATAATCAACACAACTTTCATAGCACTATTGTGCTTTATGGGAGTAGTTCCTCCATTGATAACTGCTGGAGCTTCTCCAGGAGCAGTAGATCCAGCGGTAGGAGGAACAGGTCTATTAGTTGAAGTAGTAGGTGCTATACTGGTAGGTTGTACAGTTGCTTCTCTGCTTGGTGGTACAGTCGTTTCTTCTGATGGAGAATACCTGCATTCTGCTGCACCTTTAGGCGGATTTTTCATTTCTCCTGAACACTTGAAGAGGTTAAAAAGGAACATCACTCAAATATAAGGGTACCTCAGTGCCAGCTAGTTTCCTCCATCCATATGGTACAGGGTATACTCCATTACAATATAATGAAGGCTTATAAGATTTGATACGAGTAACTTGGTCATCATCCTCCCAACAAGTGAAAATACAATTCTCTTCCTCTTCATCGTATTCAAAGCACTCAGCACTAAAAAACAAACACATTAAAATAGGATCACAAAAATCTTATACGTACCACTCGTAATCGGTGAGACTACATTCACAAACCTCAAATGTAGGTTCTACTTTATGGTCTGGACCATTATAACACTTAGAGTCACGTTTTCTTCTCTTGTAAGTATCTTTTTTACCAAGGACGCATCGTGACCCAAAGAAGTTTGGTTCCCATACTTCGTAGTCTGTATCTGTACACTCCTTATTGAGCGCAGTTGTAAAATTAAGGTGTACGGCAACTGCTTTGCCTTGTTTGTTAGATCCTAACAACACAAACTCTCTAATATTGTGATCTAGTGCTACTTCAACCTTGTAGATATCAATAGCTTCCGTAGAAAACTCACAACTTTCCCAAGAGTCACCCTAAAAGAAAAGTAAGACATCATCAAATAGAAGAAGGTATACCTCGTCAAGACTGTATAGAAATCTGTTATCGCTCTTTACATTATCGGTTAGTAAAATAATAGCACCATGGTTACCAATAGCAGCAGCCCTATAGACAGTAAATTAATAAAAATATCATTGATAAAAATCCAAAACTAACCAATGTCCTGCTTCTACTTCTTGCCATGTCCAACCACCATCTCTGGAAAAGTATGTGTTTTGATCAGACTGATCACTTGACATATGGCTACCAACATTGCCGCTTGCAATTATCATTCCTACGCGTCATGTTAATAAAAAGGTATAAAACAAAAACATTTTTGTTACCAACAGCGCTTTCTGGGGCTGAAAACGTTTGAAATAGATTATCACTGTTTAACAGGAATATGCCACATCCTCCCTAATCGTTAATTTAAATTTAAAGTCCTCACAGTAGCGAGCGAAGTGATAGAAATTGAAAAGATAAAAAAAACAATACTTACAGTGCACGAATAATGGTGACCATGACGGTCGACACTTGGAACTCTAAGGCCCTGCCAAGCACCTCCTTCATTAGCAGAAATACTTGTTGTTATGGCATCTGTTTCTATAGGCGTTTCACCGCTTGGAGTATATTGGTTTGCAATATAAACGCCCTTAATGCTGTTGACGCTCTTAAAAGGAGCACCTCCAAAACTAGCCGGAACAAAAGGTAGGGAGCGAGAGAAATCCTCATCATAAGCATTACTATGAAATACATCACCGTAAATAGTTTCATCTCCTCTAACTACTTGTATAAACAAAGAGTCCTGAAGCAAAAAATAAGCGAAATAAATACTAAAACAACATGAAGGAAAAATCATAAAAAAGCTTCCAAACACATACCTTATCATCATCAAGAACGATAATATTACTGGTTTCGTATTCAATATTGTGTATCTCTGGAAAGTCCACAAGGTTTTTACTTTCACCAAGCGCCCTAACAACCCATATTTGTACATCAAGAGTATCATTCATGCTCTTTCTTGTTGTAACAAACATATCATCAGGAGCTTCTGTGATTACTTTGTAGTTACAGACGTTCTCCAGAATAGTCTTTTTGGTAGTGAAAAAATCCGTACTCACTACCAACCTTGCGTCACACATAACACCTTTTTGTATTACCTCAACAGCATACATGGCATTCTTCATGTTAGGCATAGCAGATGCAAATCCTATTGGATAAAAGAAGTCCAAGACTCCACTTCTACAAAATCCATTAGTATTTCGCAGTGACAAAGAATTGTAGCCTTACAAAGCACCATTGAATGGACGTAGCTCTTCCCAGGTTTGCGCGAAATCTGTTGTCTTATACAACATTCCTGTTCTCCAATGTACTGCAACAGCGATGGATGCGTTATACGGATGGACTTTTAAGGCATCAACTTCCTAGAATGGTGTTAGTACAATCATGAGGCAAGTCAAGGCAAAATGAATACAACATCATACCTCTAACCAAGCTGCTCTAGTATACTCGGCTTTCTAAAAGAGTTGTTAACGTAAACTGCGCTAGAACTGAATAGTTTACCTCACTAGTAGCATTCATTGTCGTGTAAAGACCATCGCCCAATGCGGTAATGAAGAGCATCATATTTGGATCCGCTGTAAAGAATATTTTGCCGATACCATTAGATTCTGCTACCTATCAAAACAATAAATCAGGTCAAAGGAATAGCAAGAATAAAAACGTACACCATCCATCTTGGCGTTAATAGATTCCTTTGTCCAGTGTGCACCACCGTCCACGCTCTTATATAGAGAACCTGATGAACTTCTAGTAAATTGTTAGCCACAAATCAACTTAATAAAATTCATACTGAGACCACATAGCACTAAGAGAACCGTCGGTATACTTGTGCTGTTTCAAGTAAACCCTGCTGGAATCAAACACAGTTTCAGTAATGGCGACTTTATCAACACCACAAACTGATGTACGAACAGGTAATACGTCATGGTCTACAAAAAATAAACACGGATACAAGATAGCAAAAGAAAATGGGACTTACGATCACATTCTTGTACAATAGGTTCCAAATGCGCTGTACTTCCATCTTGTTCACAAACGTTACCACTTATACGAACATATCCACGAGTTTCATTCCATGTTGTCGCAGTACCAAGAGCACACGCATGTGGAGGCATATTAGGGTCAAATCGATCGCAATCTTCATCATCTAGGATGCACTACAAATAGTATTAACGCTTTTTTTTATGTAAAGTGTAGATCGAACCTTGGCATCTTCAGATTCCTCATCAAGCTTGAAGCAATAGTCGCAACGGTAATCTGCTCTAGTGCACATCTACAAGAAGGGTTTAGTCTCATTAATAGAAAGCTTAGAGCATACACAGGTCTCATCTACAGTAAATGCAGAAGGATCGAAATCAAGCGGATTATGACATCGTCGATCAGAGATGCGTCTAACGTATGAAATCTTTCTACCGTTCAAACATTGTCTGCTTCCATAAACGTCATCATGCGGAGACCATAGTTCGTAGTCAGAGTCTTCAGTGTTAGGAAGGTCATATCCGACACAGTATCTGTCGTGATAGTCACTAAAATCAAATTGCAAGAGCAGACCCTTAAAGAAATATTAGTACTTGAAGCTAGCCTCGATTATAGCATGTACCTCCCCATCGCGTTCGCCATAAGCAATGAACTTAGGAACGGTAGCGGAAGGTTCTGACACTATCTTAGTAATAGAAACTCCATGCCCATCAAAAGAACAATTCTCAAAAGTCTTTCCGTGATCCCACGTGAACCTACATCACGAGATTAGAATCAATTCGTGTTATTTATCCTCAACGCACGATACTTCATCAACTGGCCCATCATTGCTTGCAATAAGTACAATACCACCATGATTAGCAACCTAAAGAAGAATACGCATTAATTAAGTGCTGTAGATTAGAACAAGTTTCTAACCTCATAGACTTTGGATCCATTTTGTAGTTTAGACCATCTCCATCCAGCATTAGAACTAAAGTATGTGTTCGTGTCTGCTTCGTCATTTGACAAGTATTTCGATGAAGATCCTGTGCCAAGTATAATACCCATAGCATTCTTTCTAGTGTAAACCCCACTGAAGCTAGTAGTGCTCTTTCCATGCAAATTAAGCACACACTAGACAGTGAATTAACAACGAAAAAACCTGAGCGAAAAACAAAGGCACATACCCCAGCAATGTCACCATCCTGGCAATCATGATCTGGAGGAGTTAATAATCCCCACTCTCCACCAGCATCATAAGTAATCTTTGTTTGAATACCAAGTTGCTCGTCTTCCAATCCAAGCATGTACTGAAAAAAAAAGTGATAAGTTGTTGCTATTTCTCAAGTACAATACCTCATTTGCAATATAAATACCATGAAGGCCTTTAACTCTAGTAAAGTCCACACCATGATGCATATTACGCTACAGATACAAATATTAAGCCTAGCCTAATGAGCATGATTTTACGTACGACGTTATGCTCCATTGTCAACGTGAACTTGTTCTCTATTAAATCACTCTCATATAAAATACCCCAGTCCAAGTTATTGTATTGTACATTAATAAAAACATTTCCTTCGCTTGTATCCAATATAGTGTAACGCTATTAACAATCAATACACCAAACAAGATATGCCACTATCGTACAGATTCGCGTAAATGACCAGGAAACTTTACTTCAGTCCAAACATCTCCTCCAGTCTCTGAAGCTTTCAAAATGTTCCCATTTGCGCCATGCTAAGTAAAAAGTTAGCTAGACGCCTAGAACTCATCTCTGATAAAAGACATTACCTGAGCAGCTATAATTAGGGGACCAGAGTACTTTGAAACAATCACGCCAGAAAGAGATCCGTTAACGATTACATTGACGTTATTTGCGAAAAAGTCATCTGATCTTGTTAATATACGCTCCCCAGAAGGCTTTTCAAGCCAGTTTCCTGTCTTCTCTGAGAATTCAGCGATGTAAATCTAAAAAGACAATATGTAACTATTTGAGTACAAAAGTTTTTGCTTTGATCTCGGTTCGTACGCGTTCTTTTGGTTCTGTCGACTTGTCATACTGTGGTTGGCCCCACCATAGTCCCCAGTGAGGTTGTATGTACGTTCTAATGACCTTCCAAGTAAGACCCATATCGGTACTTAGGACAGCCTAGTAGAGAAAGAAATACGCTTAGTGGTGTATTTTGTAAAGTGATGAAACGTTGCAAGTTTGGCTTTTGGGTTGTACCTTTACTGAGCAATTAAAATGGCCAAAACCTCTACACTGCGTTCCATCCTCTGCTAGTAACCAAGAGCCAACGGTTGGATGAGTTTTAATGTTTTGCACAGTAAAACCTGGCGTAGTTAGTTGCCATGTTACGCCACTATCTATTGACGTGTAAACGTTCTCTCCCTTGTTTAAGTGTCAACAAGGAGAATTACAAAGTTCAAAGCGTACGTTTGTACTTAGCACACAAACGTGCTCCTTGTCTACGCCAATATGAACAGATGCGATGTCTTCTGTGACGCTTGCTTCTAAAGCGAAAGTTTTACCGTGGTTCCGGCTCAAATACAACTTATTCAACGTTGTAAGCACTATTACAACCTACAACTATAGTCAATACAATATTTTAACCGTTTTTCGGGTTAGTGCCTCATTCGATTTGCCTGTCCAATAAATGTCGCGTACAGAGCCATCTAATGAACTCTACATATACTATAAGCTTAAAAATAAAACTAAACAAAAAAACTTTCCTCAGAAACGGTTACTTTATGATCAGCACATGGTGCAGTATAAATAGCGCATGCGCAAAACGCGACAAGCAAAATTACCGCTCGTTGCATCGCCCTGTGCCTTAATTTTCTAAATCTAGAAGATTGTGTTAAGTAAGAGTTCAAACCGTTGCAACAAAGTTTAAGTCAGCAAGTGATTACGCAAAAGATATTGAGTAGTGACTGGCGCTACAGCTTAGGTCGTAAAATGTTTCTTTGATTAACTTTAATAAATAAATACAAACAAGTGTAATGGTAACTAAACTATTCTTCTACAAATTTTCTTGTTTTCCTGCGAGTTACTTTTCTTTGCTGATTTGGTACACCTCTCATTGTTCTTCTACTAACCGTTGATCTGAGTCTTCTCATTGATGCTTTTTTGTTTATCTTCCTATTGCCACTTGCGCCCATAGTGCCAACAAGTGATGCAACAAGATCTTGTCTGCTTGTCCTAAAATAATGTGAACAAATTGGAAGTAAAATTTGCTTGTACTTCGCCATCTTCTTCTTTATAGCAACACGTCTCTTTTTCCTTGCTTCGTCTCTTTCTCTTTGCATATTATCTTTATTAGCTCTCTAGATAATAATCAGAGGCAACATTGAACACACAACAGACCTCATAGGCATCAGCAAAGGCACCAAAATGACCAAAGAAAACTTCTGGTGTCACACTGTTATCTTCTCCAAAAAACATTCTTGCACGTGCAAAAGTTGTCATCATATCTGCATATTCCTCTTCTAGCTTTGTAATAGTTTCTTTGAAGCGTGGTGAAGCCTCCTAACACAAACAATAAGTACTTGTACGGTCGAAAAAAAAATAAAGCCAATACCATAAGCGTTGCAGTATGAGTATCGTTTGGCGTTATCTGCTTAATCTTAGGTAACACTTCATAGATCTTCTTGAATAGAGACGATAAGGATGCAATATCAGCACGTATAGTATCAGATGAGACTGGCGTGCCATGTTAGATTCTCAGTGTGAAAAAAAAAACAAGAGAAGAAGTTATACTTGCCTGTCAATGCCTCTCTTATCATTTTGAATTCCTTTTCAAAATTAACTTTTGGAAGCTTGTTGCGCATATAATTAGCCAACCAATGCATTAATGTCAAACCTCCTGTGGCCTTGGTATCTTGTAGCTTATTTCTCAAAATAAGAAAAAAAGTGGATTAGATAGATATTTTACCTTTGCAAGCGAGGCAAGCTTGAATCCTTGATAGTTCCCTCTGAACGTTGAATTATTTATAAAATTACCTATTTGAAGAATAACCTACGTTTACAGGGTTAAACTGATTGAGAAAGGGTTTGAAGTGAGGTACACCTACTTTAAATAAAAGCTGAAAGTTCTTTGATTTCAACACCCTCCTGCAAGCTCCTTTCAGGATTACAATCAACTAATCGTAAAAATAAGCTCTTTTATAGTGTCGGTATGATGTACGCACAGGTTTAACCTCTTCAACTTTTGAAGGAAACTGCACATAGTACATAAATCCTTGTAATCGCTCAGCCATCATAGGAACAGCCAAAGTCTAAAAAAATAAGCTATCATCCAAGTTTGGGTTCTGTAACATACCTTCATACAAAAGCGTTCAGCGGCACCTAATAGTTGAGGATCGTTTTTAGCTTTTATGTAGTCGTTGATGGCTTCGGCCTAGTTTTCAATTTTAATCACGTGAACAATAAAAAGTAAAGTAAAAAAACAAGATCGTACATCTTCTTTTGAAGGTAGCTGATTCAATAGAGCCTTTACAGACTCCATATCAGTGAATAACTTTGAATCAAGCGCCAATATGCCATTGATAATATCGTCATGAGACTTTCCTTTATACTTAGATAAAATAATAGCTAACAAGAGTTGTTAGAAAACTAGCTGGTAAACAAAATATGTCTAACCCAAGTTTTGAGCTTTCTGACCACTGATAAGTTTTAGTGATACTTTTTGTTGCGTAGGGTTTGCAGTTTTTTTCTTAGCAACCTTTGCAGCGAAGGTTGTTTCAATATCTTTGAAGTCTATCTCAAACTCCTTGAAAAAAGTCACTATTGATCAAAGTCAACAGAATGCCTTACCGTATCAGGTAACGAAGCGAATACGGTATCTTTGATCTTATTAGGAGGAACCTAAAGACGTCTTAGCAAGTAAAATCCTCCTCAATATTACGTCACCTTCGCCCACATGTATCCTTTCAATTTTGGTCCAGATCGTTTAGCTCCAGGAGCGCCTGGAGGAAGAGGTGCTCCGGGCGGTGGAGGTGCACCAGGAACTCCTGGTACTGGTGGTGGAGGGGGTGCATTTGGAGCTGGTGGAGCTGGCGGTGGAGGAGGTGGTGGCGGAGGTGCTGCAGCTGCTGGAGGTTCTTCTTTTGTTGGTTCTGGTACCTTCTCAGGCATTTCAGATTGTTCTTCCGCTAGTACAAACATTAAGGGGACTTTGTCCAAGAAACCTGGTTAGTAGTACCATCAACTAATGAATCTTCTTCATCATTTATATCTACAACTGTACTGTCTGCAACGTCTTCATGAAGCTTGTCCCATTGTTTCATTGCTGTCAAAGCATCATCGTCATCATTGCTATCATCATTGCTGTCGTCTGTTCCTTGTTGGTCATTGTCTCCTGTAGCTGGTTTGTCCTCCTCTTCTGGATCACCACCATCTGTACCTGGTAGTAATTATTGACATACTGAAGAGAAGACTTGCTTACCATTGAAAATATCATCGTATTCAAGTCGGTCGTTTACAAGCTTGCCTACATTTGTCATTTGAGCAGTCAAAATTGGCTTGACCTAGTTTTTGTCTCCGAGCTGAATCATCTACTTTTCCCTCTCCCTGACGAGCGTTTACAGCAGTGTTTACTACGTATTCATCCACTTGCTCCCAAAAAGAAATGCTAAATAAAAGAAAACAGTTAGCTTCTTTGTCGGCGTTAAATGAGACATACCATGACCTGTGGTCATTTGGTATAAGTACCAAGTGTCTTACTATACTGTAAAGAATATCCGAATTACCAAGTTCGTCTAGAGATTGCTTCAAATACGTCACCATTTCTCCCAAAGAACTTAACATAAAGTCAAAAAACTGCAGTACTTTTAAGGTATTATATGTACTCTGGGTTGACTTTCTCATTCTTGTATAAATTAATCATCTCGTCTACATCTCTCTCCATTTCATACTCAAACAAATCTAGGATTGTTATTTATAAATAATTTATTGTGAAATGAGATGCGTACCAACTTGCGTGTCAAGGTCAATCTGTAAATCTGGAGAATCCATTTTTAATTTCTTGAGTTCCTGAATACGAAAATAAAAAATTTAAGTAACCAGAAAATAACAAGGTCATACCGTGATTGTTTCTTGCATGCCTAGTTGCATAAATTCCTTACGTATACCACTACGCACTACAACGTCCTCATGTGTGTTGATGAGACTGTTTATGAATAGGAAGAAATCGAGCTAAAAGTACAATCAATAAACTGAGCGCTGCAATAAAACACGTCGTTCTCACTTGCCTGTAGCCTTATATTCTTTTCTGACTGAAATTTTTGAAATATTAACTCGAACCTAGTAGAATCTGGATCACATAGTTTATCAAAAGACGTCGTTATTAGCCTAAATAACTGTAAAAAAAAATTTCAAAAAAAGACTTGATTACTCTGGTCCAGTTGGGAATAACAGAACGACAGTAAGTGCTTGTAGTAGAAGTGATCGCCCTTTTTCTGTAAGTTTTCGGTGGCTCATGCATCCAAGTATTGCTTCGATATTAGGTTCTGTCAATAATTCTTCAAAAGACGGCTATATCACGTGATAAATAAGAAAAACTTTTCAACTCATCAAAACTTACTGGATACAATCTTAACAGTGTTGCAGTTGTGGAAATTAGTTTTTCAAGCATATCAGTCACCTTAATATCGCCCGGTATAGACCTCCTGTACAATGGTTAGTCGCGAAATAAATAAAAAATACAAAACGCGCTTTTTTTCACTTAGAAGCTTCACAAGTAAGTCTATCAATATTTGTAGGCCTTTCAAGTCAACAAATGATTTTAACCACGGCTCAGGGTTCGCTTGAAACCTCTCCACTAAGATATCTAGCTCTTCCAAAGTAGGATAATCTTTTTTTTTCTGTATAGTCTGTTAACTCTACCAGACTTACTGATAAACACTTACCAGAACTCCTACGCTACAAATATGTTAAATAAACATTCACAGTTATAAAACTTGTACTCACCTATGTGCTGGCATCTCTTCCTCATAGAGACGTACTTGTTGTACGCCAACATCAAAATCTAAAGCAATAAATAAAAAATAAAATGACGACATCACGTGCCAACTGCAACAACTTGTAATTTAATGACAACACCATTTTTTTTAATCATAATAGACTTTCTTTTTCCCTAACACCAAAAAAACAGGATAATTAGACTCAACCCAATAAGTACAAAAAGAGCTTTGGCGTACTTTATTTAACTCTAACGATGTAATACGAAGTTTCTGAACAGGTAGAGCAATAGGAGACTTATTTCTAACCACTATCATTGGAGAAAAAGCGACGTAGTCGTTATCAATATCATTAAATCTTATCCTAAACGATCGTTACTACAAAATTAATATCACGTGACCGATAAAAACTGAAAGTACTTACTTTCTTGTAGCGTTAAAGGTAAACTTGCCATTTCTCATTTTTTTGGTCTAAACAGGCGTTAACTAAACGTTTGAGCGGCATCTACTTCAAAAAAGGCAACAAGATTACTAATAGTATTTAAAGAGTATTCTACTATTGTATTTCGAGTACACGTGCCTTAGTAAGAGCGTCAATACCGCAGCACGTGATAGTAATGTAAGAAGAGCATTGGGCAACAAGACTATCGCTTTTTCTATGTTGAAGCAAGTCTCGCGTGCTTGGCTGTACTACAGGTGGGTACGTAGCGTCTACGATCTTAACCACAAGCGTGGGCATCGATAGTTGTGAATAAATAAATTGGAGTTTTAAGTCAAGGTTTTGTGACGTAGTTATGTCGTCAACTTGTAGTTTAAAGTAATTAGCCTGTTTTAAAATACTGAAAGGAATTTTTTCATCTCGCCAATCGTTGCTGACTGCAGATGCAATTTCTTGCGATGTATTATCTACACTTACTCCGATAAGGTATTAATATATATATAGTTAAAACGGAGACATAAACGGCTGTCACTTATTAATTACATTTTTAAATTGTTATCCAGGAATGTGGTTAAAGTCAGAAATCACATGGACAGTTACAATGACAATCAACGCTTGCGACATAGCCTGCAAAAATTGCATAGGAACCTACGTACGCTTTCTCAATTTTGTAGACACCAAGAAAATAAAGTAGCGCGACGACTGGCAAATAACGGCTATACTTTAGCGTAATTAGCCAAATGCGGAACATTTCCCTGGCTGCAAAGCAAAAAGAGTGCTTCTGACCTCAGACGCTTTTAAAGTTATGGTGAAAAGCACGTTCCCATTTTAGCGTTCCGTGAAAGATGCATACCAGCAATGCGCCTAATGAATTGGTATGACGGTACTTCTGCTACTCAGCCGACACGGAACTTCCTGACATGGAATTCGATTCTTTTTGGAATAGTACTTCGTATAGAAAAACACGCACCTAACACTCACAACAACACCTAATGCAAGTATCACTATTTGGTTGCATAGCCTTAGTGTTGATTGTAGCCCCTCATGCATCAGAAGCCGCTAGAATAATGATCGACGGTGAAAACTACATCCAAGGTGAAGGCGTTCGACGGAAGTTTAAAGAAGACCGTGGTGCATCAAACAGCGGTTTTGTAGACTACGGTCGCATCCACTCTTATGCTGAATGGAACGTAAACAACCCTGCCGGTAAACGAGTCACCGCAACAATCACAGTTGTCTACTACAACGGAGACTCAGAAGGTCGCGATGTTACAGCCTCCGCAAACCTTGGCGAATACACTCACCTTTCCCTACCACCAACAGGCGGATGGGACAGGAAGCACTAAGTCTCTTTCAAAGTTAAGCTCGAACGAGGAAATGATGTTGTTCGATTGCAAGCAAGCACACAGGCTGGAGGTCCAGATGTTGATTACTTATTGGTTAACTACAACGGTCCAAATCTTCAACCAACACGCAAACCAACACCTAAACCAACGCCTATACCAACGCCTAAAGCATCACAACCAGCGAACACAGGTTGCAACATCTTTGAAGAACGTAACGGTGTCATTTCCATTGAAGCCGAAAACTACTTCAAAAAGTCTCGCTCCTCTACTTTCCACGTTGGAACACGTCACCCTGCTGAAGGTCTTGGCAAGTGCAGAGATGTTTCTTTCAGAAACTGGAAGCCACTCATTGGTAAAGCCCTCTTCTTTGGGCCTTTGGCGCAGGACAATGGGTTCAATACAAAGTCCGTTTCAATTAGTGGTTGTTGGTAAACGGCTTATTTAACCGGCTTAGTCATTTGGCTGTTACGAAAAAAATAAATGACTTAATTGACTTAAATCTTTTCGGCTGAACCAAGTAGCGGAACCAAAAAACGTCTACGAACAAGAACTGCTGATGTTTTTGCTTATGGACCATGATAGACTCGCCTGATAAGGTTTCTTGTGCCTATTGTCAAGCACCATTCAGTCGCAACTCCAGCACTGATACACTTCGCAAGCATTTACAAGTTTGTAAATTGTGCTTAAACGATGGAACAAAAGCCCAGCTGAAACAACTATCGCTTACCTCAATGGGATTCAAAGCAAACCCTACGCTATTGCATGAAGATCAAGTGCGCGGACAATTTGTTACTGAGATGGGTTCTACGAAGATCAAAACCATGGCAAGTAACATGTTGCTTCCGCTCTTGATCCTCGGATTCTTTTTTTTTTTCGAGAACTTTTATTTTCTTTTTTTCTTAGATTGCCAAAGAACTGAAGCAATACAGACGGATGCCTGCACTTGCCTTAAACCAGTGTCCATTAACATGGTGGCGTGGCAACCGTTCTTACTTTCTCCTTTCAGCTTTGCCTAGAGTGTACTTAGGAATGCCAGCAAGTTCCGCAACAGTTGAGAGAGTATTTTCTCGTGATGACAAGCAAACGTACTAGTCTGAGTACAAAATCTCTAGAACTGCAAGTTTGTGTTGCAGTTAATGCTGAGTACTTAGACTACATAAACTACAAATAAATTTCCAAACACGTGTTTTATTGTAACAATTTGGAGCCGGTTAGCCAGTTAAATAGAGTTGTTTTTGTTTGAAAAGTCATTTAGAGCTGAGCCGTTAACTTTCAACCACTAGTTTCAATAGCCCTGGAAAGTACTATTTTACTCAACTTGGTCACTCGCCAGGTTACAATGCAGACAATCTGCTTGTCTTCTTTGGACGCGATGCTGGAAGGACTGTACAGAACGTAACGGGTGCAAAACGCCTACGGACGACAACATCAACAAGGGAAAACTCAGAGATTACGAGATGATGGTACCACACAACAGAAGCGGTCAAGATCTCAGGTGGCGTTCTCAAGTCCAAGATTACTCAAACTCTGGTCACGACAGAATACCAAATGACTGTGAGTGGTATGGTGGTACTACTTCCATTATGGCTCGACCAACGTGGACAATCACTAGACCAGGAGAGTATATTTTTACACTCTTGAAAGCCGAAGACCCACAAAACAGAACACGACGGATGTCAAATGACCCTTGATAAAATGGTATTTTCAAAGAATCCTGCCTACCCACAGCAGGAGGATTTAGCGTAGCATAAAAGTTACAGCCAGCATCGCAACACATTTGGAGTGCTTGGTTAGCTGTTGAAGTGCTAAAAATACGATAGACAATCACGTGGATGTGTATTAACCAAAAGCAAATATTTATCTAAGGATGCTTTTTTGCATGATTAGATCAACACATGCCTTGTTACATTCTTCTACAATTGGCAATTACGCCATGAACGTACGAATGTGTTCGACAAAAATGGTATGCACAGTCACCTCTTTTCTCTGAAATCAGTTGAACGGGTGCCTTTTCAGCAATGTATGGTAAACAGCCAGAAGGCTTAAAAAGTACAAATTATACATTATACAAGCGTAGATGGTACATATTACTCGTATTTTCCCTACTAGCGTACTCTCAAGGCTTAATATGGTTGACGTTCTCTCCTATAGCGGTACGTAACAAGAACATACTAACACAGGCGTCTTATAAGTCGTAGGTATCAGCGCAATCATTTTTTGACACTGACGCTAGCGTTATTAATCTTTGGCTCTCTTGGGGTTGTATTGCGTATATACCAAGTTTGTTTGTATTTTTTAGAGCCATAAAGACAGAGGTAATCTTGTGTGATTTTTAATGAGTTTTCTGGTTGACAACTCAAATTCTGATCAAAAAAAATTACATTGAAACGTCTTTGCTGACGATTGTAGAATGGACTTAGTAATGTCACACTTGCTGGAGCTTTCCTATGTTTTGTAGGTAATATAATACAACGCACTTACCGTTAAAACTAATACAACACAGCTGCAGCACTTCGATGCTTTACAATAAACAGCCCGAAAGTAAGTGATATTAATATTTCTTATCAATTGTCAGTTCTTGTTTAGAACCCATGGAGTTTATCAATTATTCATATGGCACAATTCATAAATGCCGTTGTTGGACCTATAGTCATGGCGTCACCTTCATACTTGTCAGGTACTTTCGATTCCATTGTTTTGTTCTAACTTGGTTTTAGTCACGTGGTTCCCAGAAAACGAAAGAGCAACAGCTACTGCGATAGCATCTACTAGTGGTATTTTAGGGTCTTCTGCTGGTAAGTACTTTAATAGTTTTTATTACTACCAATCACCCCTTTGTAGCGTTTTTAGGTGGACCTCTAATTGTAGAACAATTTGGAGTAGCTTCGTATATCAAAATACAGGCTATTCAATCAGCACTAATCTTGATTCCTGTTCTACTTTACTTCCCACAAAGTCCTCCATCGCCTCCTTCGGCTTCTGGAGCTTTTGAGAGTTCATTAAAAGAAGAAAAACACTCAGGAGGTAAGGTTGCTAATAATACAAAGTACGTTAAGTCTATGTAAGGTACAGCGCCTTCGTACTACTGGGTGGAACTAAAAAACATATTCAAAGATGTCAACTTTATGGTGTTTGCTTGTGCTACTGGATGCCAGTTAGGAATATTTCAGGCATGGTCTGGTATGTAGTTAAATTTAGGCAAAATACAAGCGTGTTAACAGACCATCAGGTATGTTCGCTATCATCATTTCTGGACCACAATACACAGAAACATTTGTTGGTCTTCTCGGTTTTGGAGCATCAACTTCAGGCATTGTATACTTGCTGAGATAACACTGTTAACGCTCAATATAGGTATTGTATCTGGTATTCTTCTTGCGTATCTGGCAGATCACTACTTTCAAAGAAAGTTCAAGGTTGTTACATTAACTCTTTTGTTTGTAAGCTGTGCCATTCTTGGTGTTTTTTCATTGTGTTTTCCTACTCCATTGTCTTCTGAACCTTATTTCATCGTGAGCAAGTGGTTTCTAGTGGTTATAGTACGTATACAGCATAATTTATACTCTAACATTACCCAAGGTAACTGCTGGAGGCGCTTTGATTGGAGCTGTAAACCCTCTTTTCTATGAGCTAGCAATTGAAATAACCTTTCCAGTGGTATGTTTTTGTTTCCGTGTTTTTGAGTAAATCTCTGACCCTGAGCAGAACGGAGGAATGGTTGTTGGTATAATAACTGCATGGACAAACATATCTTGTTTGATTGTACTCATAGCTGGGTCATACATACCCACGCAATGGTTAAACAGTAAGAGAAATCAATGTAATTATTACATTAACTGGTTTTTTTTTCTAGTTGGATCAACTGCCTTGATTGCTCTGTGTGCTATTGCTCTTATTTTCGTAAAAGATTCTTACAAGAGATCTGATTTTGAGCATAAGGAATCCCAACATTTGCAATAAATATTATTTCAAGCAATGGGAGCACTGTTTATTTTCGCATCTACAACAATGTACAGGCAAGTGAGTACAGCGAAGTTTTTGCGTTTGATTCCAGTTGCTGCCTTTCATGCTAGCCTACAAAACAGTAATACCGTTGGACTGCCGTTTCACTTAGCTGAAATACACGTGGCTTAGAATGTACTTATTTTATTTTGTTTCATAACAGATGAAGGTATCAACGCTTGCAGTACATACATTTGAGTTAGAACGAAAGCTAGCAGTCGTAATAACTAATCAACGTCCAGTTTTTACCCACATGTGGTAAAATGGATCGCCAAATACACGAAGAAGAAGGTGGAAAGCGTTACGCCCAAACTATCACAGCTATCCTTTTCACACGGCTGAGTTTAATAAAGATAACTCGTCACTTGAAAGAGGTTCGAAGAAGTGGTTCTTAATCTAACGGAAATCTTTCGGACCTACGAGAAATGCAGGGCAAAGCTTTCGCGATATCCTTATCACGTTTATCCTCGAGAGCTGAACCCAGATTTCTTAACCACTTAGTTTTAGTCTTGAGGCAACGCCTAAACATTTACGAGGTAAGAAGACATGACGATCGTTGTAAGAAAAATCGCGCGGTCATTCTAAACTAAGAAAAACTTACCTACTATTTATTCGGGATACGCTGTGATAAATACAGATAATGATTAATTTAAATGGTTTGTGGATTGTTGTTGACCCCGTTCTTATTGTTCTCAACCAGGTATTTTGTAAGGTTTCGCATTTCACCCCACGTGTAGACCGCGTGATTCATAAGAACTAACAATACGTTTAAGTGAGCTTTTACCATCTAAAGCTTATTCGAATGCACTTTTCTCTAGATTTCTTCGCACTTGCTTGCGACGCACAAAACACCGCCAAGTTCAACAACAGACATCTCATCCATTGCACCCGTTTTGTCTTATCGATTTCACTCATCACAACAAAATTGTTTTATTTTCGTAACAGTGTACAACCTTTTGCTCTAAAAGCACAAGAAATATTTACTTTTTGCTCTCATGAGTCCTTGGCTTCTTTACAGGATGATCTGGTGCTAAACAGGAAGTTGCTTTCCTCTTGTTCCCGTCTTCGACAACTGTATGTTCGGTTGATTTTTCTAATTCCGTTTTCAACAAACGAATTTCAGCTTTTAGGCGCTGATTCTCCGCTTTATATTGTTGAAGCGAACTTTCTGCTCTCTCAGCTTTAATTTTTGTGGTGTTGTACTTTGCGTCGAATTCTAGACGTTTCATTTTTTGCGCAGAAGCCAGCTTGAGTTGGACAGGTGCCTTTTCGTTGTACTCGTCAACGCACGAGTTTAAGATTCCTAAAATAGAAAGTAAGCACGTGTTTCAAAACGTCTACGAAAAAAAGTTTGCGTACCGTCGGTGCCCCGCCTTAATTTGTAACTAGGTTGGAACTTTAGAAGTTCCAGGACGCGTAGAACATTTGCTACTCCTTCCTCAAGGTAAGTTGAGTATCTGAAAGTATAGGATATTTTTCTTGACGGTCTGGAGAAGTTCTTAGATAGCACTTCCCATGAATCATTGATTCTTCGAATCAAGCTTAGTAATGGCTCGCTCTGGCCAGAGGTAAGGCTGGATACATAGCGAAAGGATACAATATTACTGTGGAGGAACTCACACCAGTACTTGATCAACGCCGGATAATTAACGTCGCCCTTCCAGGCAACGTTTCCTAGCCCGCGCAACTTCACTTCCCCTAACCTCTCGCATAGCTCATCTACAGCACAACGAAAGTGGGCCCTCTTTAAAACATCACCATTGCGTGGGCTAGTGAAGGTAGTCAGTATTTACATTTTGTAGGAAGAGTAATCAATCAAAGAAAAAAAAACGTACATCAAGGGTTTCGCTGTGCATGCGTTTTTTTCTACGCAAAGTTCGTTAATACAATGTGGATAATACGAAGGGTAGGACGAATGAACGTACTTCGCAGAGCATTTTGCCTTTGTATGGCTTGTATTTGCCGCCTCCCTTCGCCAGTATGTATTGGGTTGAGGCCACTAGCACCTCTAAATCGAAATTAGTCTGCAACACGTTTGATGTTTTAAAACAGTTTTTCGTCTAACGTACCTTGAGTAATAGGGTCTCCTAGCCCGTTCGTCTGGGGTGTTTGCATCCACTAGGATTTGTGGAGTGGGTGTTTCGGTAACTAAAAAGCTGTTAGCGAGTTATCACTGAGCTATCAATAGCCGTACACGAGCCACCGGTAGCACTTGGTTTAGCTAGGGATAAATGTTAGGTAGGCTTTATACACGTGTGTATACGTACTGGTTGAATTATGACTATCATTTTGTTGAGCTGGTTTCTTCTCCATTCTATTGTGCTTTTTACGTAGTTTGGATTTCGTTTTGTGATTTTTAGAAGTTGACGAGGGTTGACAGTTTATACACTTCGAAAATTTACAAGTTCGAGTTATACATGAAGTCAACAACAGTCTCATTACAGGCATTATAGAGAATAAACAGTAGTCCTTTGTATATGCATCCCTACGCATTAATTTGATGTAACAATTGGCTTTCGCGCCTTTATATTCTTTTTTATGTACTTCCTGCAAATTGCAAGCCAAGTAGGGCTTTGAGTATTTTTGGACCGCCTTTACGCTCTATAGTGAATATCAGTGATATTATAGAATGTATGGACCACAGCGGCGTCTGTTTTCACGAACTGAGAATTTTGTTTTTCAATCACTTTTCTCTTGATTGAAGATTTAGCTTCAATCTGGTACTTGTCAGTTTAAGACCGTACAACTAAGTGGTTTTATCAACTCATTTCTTCATTAGGATCACAATACTGTTAAAAACATGGAGGATCCCATTGCCAAAAAAAAAATAATCACGTGGTAGTGTAAAATTCAGTAAATCTCAGTTTTTTCGCAGTTGCTTGTTACAAACCAGTCTCGTAGTACATAAAGCGTGATTGGATACCTGGCCAATTGGTATTGAAATAATGGTGACACAGGATAAGGGAAGATATAGGCAATGTACGAAAGTCTAGGTTCAGGTATTTCTGAACATGAAATGATTTCTTTTAGAGGATATACATTAAACCAAAAGCTGATATACAGAAAAATTCGACAATAGATAACTATGTCATATATTTCTTACGCCATACAGGGTCTACACTTTTACCCTTGCGCTCAGCTTGTTTTTCCTTTGGTACATTTTCCCACATCTCAGGATAGACATTATCCATAAACCACTCGAAAGACTTACATTCTAAGTCTTCTCTAAGCTGTTTTCTTTCCGAAAGATCTCCCATATCAATACCTTTCGCGTATGGATGAAGCTTGTAAAAGTATTCTTTGTACTCATCCAACCAAACCTCAGCTAAACGACCCTTGTTTCTTAAAACAGTTGTACTGTGCCCGAGTTTTCCCCAAGTGTAAGGGAACCAACCTAATAACAACATGAGAGGAAAATATGGGAAAATAGAAATATAAGAAAAAAGTTTTGGTGCGGACCTGTACGGAACACATGTCCAACATGAGAACAAGGTACAATCTTCATGGATCCTAAATAAATACTGTTACATACTACATATCGAAAATATTGAACGATACCTCCACATGCCCAAGCACGAATAGATACTTCAACATTTTCACCACCCCAAATTAACCTTTTGTTGACAGTTAATTTAAACAGTTTCTCAAAAGTAAGAGGTACGTACATTCCCGGATCATATTGACCTAGAACTTTCCACCATTTAGCCTGAACAGCAAAGAGTCCACCAGACATGCAAGGTAAGTTGATATGAGAATTTTTTGGCTTTGCTTTATCTTAAAACAAACAAGTTAGCTACCACTCCAGTAAAAGTCGACTTTAAGCGTACCAGAAGCTGTGTATCCAATCCATTTGAAGTTGAGATTAAAATTGAAACCTCCACGAGCTTCAGCAGAACGTTTATAAACATAATCGTTGTCCATAATAACATCAACAACAGGTACAGCAATAAGTCGGGGTTCATCTTTCACAGCCTGTTTTAAAAACAATTAACAAACGTAATCTACGTTATACGTACTTGTAAAAGAGGTTCGAGCCATCCATCGTTGGCCTCGCAGTGAGACTCTAAAAATACAAGAACAGAACCACGTGCAGCTTCGGCTCCTATTAAGCACTATTAATACATCATAACGCTTGCACCGCACGTACCTGTGATTTTTGAGCGAATAAGACCTTCACGCTTTGCATTATGCACAACACGCACTTTAGGATGAATCTATACAGCATTTAATCGAATATCAAAAGCAGGAAAAATTTTCTTCAAAAAAAAATAAAGAACAAAAAAAATTTCAGTCTCAATAAATGTGCTCTGAGTACCTTCACGAGCGTGTCAAGATTCTGAGGATCGAGGTCATCAACTACAATGATCTCTTCAAGCAAGTGATCAGGTGTACGGTACAATAGAGACTTGATAGTGCGAACCTATACAGCAGTTAGTTTCACGTATATTCTTTTTGTAACAAGGCTAGCGTACAATTATCGTTTTTGATTCGTTGTGGAACGGAATGATTATTGACGCTCTAGGGAGCGTGTCATCATAAACTATAGGCTTACATAATCCCGGTCTCGTGTCAGGTACATCTACATGTTATAAATACGTGTTTTCTAACGCCTGCGAACCTCTAACTTTGAATTTGTTGTGATTATTAAACGCTGCGGTATCTACAACAAGCGTATTTCCTACATAGTACGTGAGATTACACCAATAAAACGCGTGTACCCCCATCAGAAGTATGTTTGGCGAGGTTGTCAACTTGGCGTTGTAAAGAAGCAATTACAGAGTGTGAGTAGTTTAGTATTAAAAATATCGCCACCATTTGAACTGTTTGACATTGTTAAACGTGTTCAAAATAAAAACCACGTTGATAGTACCTAACACCAAAACATACAACTTATTATTGCATATCAACGCCATTGTGCGGCTTTGTGGTTGCCTACCAACAATTATTACATTTATTGTTATTATTCATTATGTACTTCTTCATGATGCCTCTATAGATGCACCAGTGGTAGCTATTGATTCTAGACTGCTTCTAATGAGATCGTGTAACAAAAACGGGCTTATCTATGCGACTTTCTAGCGGAAAAGACCGTAGCAGACTACCTCCGCGTTGTTCAATTGCTTACTACTTACTGCTAGTAGTACCTTGCATATCAGTCTTATCTTAGCACATGTCATCACAGGAAGAATCATCGGTGCGTAGTTTGCGAAGCAATTTCTTCCAGCAGCCTGAGATTGCGAACAAGTAGCTCATTTTTTAACTAGGAGGAGGTCGTTGCACTAGACTCCACTAAACAGGTACTACTTCCGGGCTATACCCACAACTTACCCGCATAGGAACAAGAATCGTACGTGGGTTATTCCGAGCAGCTCCAGACGCACAAAGATTCACAATATTAACTCGCAATCGTATAAAACATTATTTTATTGACCCCCAAATGCAGGGAAGAACCTGAAGAAAGCACCTCAGAGGAACAAGAAGAAACTGAGAGCGTAGAAGAGAGCGAAGAGGAAGATGAAGAAGACGGTATGAAACAACTAAAATACGCGTTTATAGCGTCATCTAATCGGTATTTCTGCAGAATCTACTGAAGTAGACGTAGAAGCAGAAGCAAATGTTGAAATCAACACATCTTCTCGCAGGCACAGAAAAGACAAAGAGCACAGGTAAAAAACAACAAAACGAAACCATAAAAAGTGTAGTAATAACATTGTATTTAGACATAAACATAAGGACAAAGATAAGAAGCATAAGGACAAGAAGCACAAGAGCAAGCACAAGGTATGTCAACTTGTTCATTCAACAAAAAAAAGTGTTTTCTAAACATGGTTTTTCAGAAAGAGAAAATTGATGCCGGTCATGACGATGATGAAAAGAAAGCCGTCGAAGTATTTTGGGTTGACTACAATGAACCTAAGAGAAAGCTCTCTCCAGATACTGGTACGCAAGCTATGTCTTAACAAGAACTTGACAAAATGACTTTCGTTGTTGTCAAGTTTATTGCAATTAAATGTTACTTGTTTTAAAAATAACTTTTAAAATAGATCCAAAGAAATTCAAGAAAGTTGGCCGCTATGTGTGCTATGTTGAGAACTTTAACTGCAAGAAATGCTCAGCAGACTTTTCTGAAGTTCCTTACTTTACTCTACCTGCCGATTCTAATGGAGAGTCTCTTCACCCTAAACAAGGTATGAAACAGTTTTGGGGCATGGGGGATATAAAGGGGTAGTGTCAGTCACTTATTGTACTCACATTAATGGTTCTTCTAAGGTGGTGGTTTGTATTGCGAGGACTGCATTAAAAAAATGTGGAAGTCTGTCATTGATGAGCCTTTCCCTGATCAACCTAAACCCGAGTTTGAGATGGTATGCACTTTTCTTTTTTTGATTATTTCTGTTTCTGGTGATAGCTAATAAATGGTTTTTTTAGACTCGTGGTCCTCAAACCACCAAGTACGCTAACTTGGAGCGTAAGATTGAGAAAGTAAACGCTCAAATTGAGAAGCACGAAGCTGCTATCAAAGAAAAGAAAGAAGCGCTCAAAAAACTTCATGCTACACGTGAAGAAATGCGTGAGGACTATGCTAAGGAGCTTGAAGCTGATCCAGGTAACGTTCTATACTCAGTAGATGTTAATACTTAACTGGTATCTTTAGAAAAAGCTGCTCAAGTTCAAGATTTTGCTCGTAAGTCTTTTGAAGAGAGCAGACGTTCTCTCGATGCTACACGTATCAAGAAGCGTGATAAAAAAGCAAAGGCTGCTGCTAAAGCAAACAACTAATTTATTGTGAATAAATTCATGCTTACTCTACTTTAAACAACGCTGTAGTTCTGTCAAGCTTGATTGTTATTTAACAAATGGTGTTCTGCCACATTACAGTAATTTAACCCTTACGCTACATTGTAAGGATGCTCAGTAGATATGTTATTGCGAAAACGGAGTTGCTTGACTTGTGATGTATTTTGTTAACAAGTTTTTTCTCATTTTTTGTTATTTCTCTGAAACTATTGTTTTACGCTTTTTACATCTAAGCCACAGCTCGTAAAATGCCACCAAAAAGTAGAAAAGCAGCTAGGAGAGCTAATGGTAATATGAGTAGACAACATAAACGGCAACAACGTAAACAAAAAGCACAGTTCTCTAAACGACAGGAAAAGGCTCAATATGGGGTATTTTAGTAAAATTGGGCGTTATTGGTTTAATTATGGCATAGGGCAGCGAATGGAAGAGTGAATGGGACAGATTTCTCGCACAGCTTAAAATACATGATCTGGGGATAAAAGATGTTGCAGGTGATGGAAATTGTTTATTTCGGTAACGTCCTTTCCATATTATCATAATATTGCACTCACACATCTCTAGGGCAATTGCCGATCAGATAGAAGGCAGACCAGGTAAGCATGGCACCTACAGAGCCCAAATCGTTGACTTTCTTGCTCAAAACAGAAATGGTACATAAAAAACAATCTTGCAAACAATCAGTCTCTAATTTACGATAAGACTATGAGCCGTTTATAGAAGATGATGGATCTTTCGATGGATACATTCAACGGATGAGAAAAAATGGCACATGGGGAGGAAATATGGAAATAGTTGCTTCAAGTCTAAGATACAATGTTAACGTTTGTGTACATCAAGTTGATCAGCCACGGCATGCTTTGGTTTAGTGCAAGTTATGAGCTAATTGATTTGTTAGGTGGGAGATAATAAATTTTGGTGAGGGATCACGTACTATACATATATCATATCACTGGGGAGACCATTACTCAAGTGTTAGACGATTAGATAATTTAAAGTACTTTCATTTTTCTTTCAAAAAAAAGACACGTGCTCATATCTTTTAGTGGCAACCCTAAACCGATTATGCTACAGTCACGACCAGCTAAAAAATCTAATAAATCTAATGTGAAATCACCTACGAATGAAGAAAATATGCTAATGGATGCAAGTGGTCATAGAAATCTTGAATTTATTCGTGCTGTTATGGAACAAAACTATTTCGATGTTGAGGCATCTGTTGAGTTTTTACTGCTTATAGACCCTTCAGGTATGATAAAACATTTGCTTTTATATTTCTCATTCCTCTTTAAGACAAAGCGTTCGTTACTGAGTTCATCAGTGAGCATAAATTCACAACTGGTGGTTACGAGAATGAGTGGAAAAAATATGAAAACAAACAGAATTACAACTACAACGACACTCATGAGAAGAAAGAGCATATAGAGCATGAAGTAGAACAAAATAATACATATAAACGCCAAACTGTAAAGCAACAAAAACGTAATAGACAAAGAGGTAGACAAGGAGGAAAGCGTGGAGGTAAAAACAAAAAAAAAAGAACTTTTACCATTTTTTTTTTCTGACTATCTGACTCTGTCCTTCTTTAGGTAAATCGAATGCGAATAACTTTAATAACTCTGGACCGGTTTCAAAAATACCTAAACACGAGAGTAATAAACAACGAAAGTTGAGGTTACGTCGAGAAAAACAAGAAGCTGCCGCTTTTGTACCTCCAAAAGAAAGACAACCACAGAATGATAGCACTAACGATGTTACTGAAGAGCTTGGGTCTTTGCAAATATGACCGTTCCCACAATCGGCTCATTGTTGTGATCTCATCATTAACAGAATTGCTGAAAACTTCGCGTTAAGGCACTTTATTCTTCCATTTTCCCACTGTAGACTAAATTAAACACACAACCTTTAAACGTTCTATTTATTGTTCAAGGACATGTTATGTATAAGAGTCACGCTTTAAAGATTGTTTGGTACGGGTTTTGATCAATTCTCGAATTTCTTCTTAAAGTACTAGTGTTGGGGATGCTAGCTCTAAGAAAGAAAGGCTAAATTATGCGTTTATACATCCAGACGATACTGCGACCTTACAAAGGGTTAAATTCGCATTACCAACTGGAAGTACGTGCAATCGGAGCGTTCCATGAAAGCAAAGCCATCGAAAGAACCGTCTTCATTGAAATTTCTTTGTGACGCGTTGTCAACACGATCTAAATCGTTCTAGCGTCATTTGAAGCAGAAACTATAGTAAACGATAAACAAATATCCCTGTTACTAACAGATGTGCATGGTACGCAACATACAGTAACCAAGGTTGACAAAGGCAGGCCTTGAGGGACCCGAAAAATTAAATGAGCGACAAAGCACTTATAAAGACGCAGCAGTATTTATCGTAGCGTTCTCAATAGCAGACCCAAACAGCTTTGACAACCTGGTGACAACCGTGCGTAAATGCATTTAAAGAATTGTAGAATGCTGAATTCGCGATTTAGTGGGTAAAAGAATTGACAGGTTACGATAGTAATGTTCCAATTCTACTTGTTGGCACTGACTGTCAAGTCCGTGAAGATTTTGATGCTTTAACTCGATTGAAGTGTAAGAAGATAGTCCCAGTAACAAAGAAAAAGGCTGAGAAGCTAGCCAAGAAGCTAGGATTTCAATATTTCGAGTGTTCTACATACCAAGGCATTGGGATTGGTACGTTAACGTTTTTGGATGATTGTGTGTTTTAACAACAAGCTTTAGAGCCTATTTATGATGAAGCGACTTCTATAGGGTTACAGAAGCTTTCTGATGCTGTAGCTAAAGCAAGAGAAGCTACTAGACGCCAAAAGAGCTTGCTTAAAGTAGAGAAGAGTTTTAGGAAACCACATTCGGGTAGACCTCACACAGCGCGTGAAAGGTAGCCTCACAGTAATTGTTTGTTGGCACTAATTGTTTTACAAGGATTGATGCTACTGATGCGACACTTCGTCATTTTGGCGTATTGCGCGGTAATGGAGGTGGAAGTACACCTGTAATACAGACTGTAGCAAAACCTGGATCTCGTACAAGCCTTGGGATACCAAAGAAGAATAGTCTTCGTCGTGCAAACTCTGATAATGGCATGCATAGACAAAGAAAACAAGTACAACTATTTGCGTCATTGTGTGATTTTAGTAACGTCGCTAAAGCTGTTTGTACGTACAACATTGACCTGACAAAATAACAATCTGTGCTGAGTTGACTCTACTTTTATAGCTGATACTTTCGAACGTACGAGGCCACAGATACGTATTCATGAATTAGCAGATGTTAAGCCACAGCAAGTGTTTCAAGGTGGCTCTGAAAGTGGTACGCAAAAAAAAGGGTTGAGTTTTTGTTCTTCTCTTATGATCTTCCTAGGAGCTTCATTTGAGTCCTTGAATGATATTGTAGGAAGTAAAGTTGTGTCAACTACGAGCAAAGGACAAGACACAAGCAATCTACCACTACATAGGTATGATAGTGTGATACTTGATTATCAACTAATTGGTTTGTTTTTACAGTTTCATGGTTGAGTACTATGACAATCAAACGTTATTTTTGGCAACATCAACGGCTAAGCAAGGTCAGAAGAGAGCGCTGCGTATTTGTGAAAGTGCATTTATGGAGCACATGAGGGTACGTTGTTAGTTGGTTTTTTTTTTGAATAGATTTTACTTACATTTTTTGTTTAGGATAGGCAACCCCAAGTATTTAATTCACATCAAATTATAAAGAGTTGTTTGCAAGCTATTAGTTTTGCACACTTCGAGGTAGGAACAACTGGACGCTGTCAGGTTATTGGCGGCTTAGTAGTAAAAATGAAGACTGTGCGTCAGATAGCAATAAGTTTCATCCTTCTTATGACCTTTGTAGGCCCCAGGTGCTAGTAAAGAAAAATGGCTATTTGTGGGCGTGGGCGTAGGTTCTACCAAGGTATTTCAGTACACTCCCGGAATTAAGATGCAACAAGTGACAAAAGACAGTCTAGTTGGTACGTTTTTGCCAAAAAAAGTTGGTTGTTTTTGTTAGCGGGATCTTACTTTCTTTTTCAGGTGGTTACGGTTCTATTGGTACAGACGAGGGACCTCCTGAACAACTAGTACATTGCTATCAACAAGAATGTAAACCTGGAGACATATTCATATTTGCAACACACGTGCGTCTTTAACAACAATTTGATGTTCTTTTTGCTTGATCCTTTTCTTGGTTTTATTTTTATTAACTTCCTGCTTAGTCTACGTATCTTAACTTTGATCCTGAATATTCAGGCGTACCTCCTTCACAGCTCCGTGTAGATAGTGCTATCTGGTCAAGTAGGAAAAAAGTTGATCAACGTGCAAAGGACAAGTACATTGAAGAACGGTTACAACAAACAGTACACAAATGTGCTGAAACAAATCCAAAGAGTATTTGCGCCAGGATACTCATGGATGCTAAACATACAGCATGGAAGCCTAGAAGTAACTCTGTTACGCAACCTGGAGTGATAATTGATTGTCCATTGACTGAACACAAAGGATTCTGTGGCGTCATGTGTTTTGTTGTTGGCAATGTCAAAGATGATACAAGAAGAAGGTCTTCAACTGTACCTATGGTTCGTAAGCGTTCTCCACTTGTAAGTAAGCGAAAAGAACATACACATACAAGTAGAGAAAGATTACTAATACCTGGACAAATACATAACAATGTAAGAAAAGTAGAAAAGAAGAAAGAAGTCATACAAGATACAAAGCCAAAACAAAAACCAAAACCAAAAAAAAACTTTGAAGAAAAAAAAGAGAAACTACCGATTGTATCTGTTACAGAGACAAATGCTTTTACTTCTACTCTTGGTGCTGATGATGAGATGTTTGAAAAAGATGATAAGCACGTTTTTGCTTCTCTAGGTTTGTTCCAAAAGCCTTCATCGTCTGAAAGAAGTAGCAAGGAGTAGAGTTGTTATTTAACTTAGATTCTCTGCTTTCTTTGTTGTGAAGAGATACTTGTAATTTTATTTGTCCAAGTTTGTAAAAAATGTTGTACATATTTGGCTTGCTGCCATTGATGGGCTGAGTATGCCTATTGAATAAACTTAATGCTCAAAAAAAAAACTTGTGTTTTTAACACTTATCGTCACAAAATGGAAATTGAAATTGAAATTGATTCAATACCTTCATGGACTTGTTTTTGAATTGATGGTAAAAGCTTTGCAACACTTTCATCAGAATGAAGGCGCTTATTAATCTCTTCGTCAACAAGTTGCCACATCCAAGTTTGACGCTGATCAGCCCTAAACAAGCAATCAACTCACAAAAAAACCATGTTAAGCTACTCTCGTTTGTTTTAACGAACCTCTTTTTGTGTAATCGATTGTCTCTAGACATCTCTTTGTAATATGATTCAGCTAACTCCCATACCTTATCTATACCTTCTTTAGCATAGGCTGAACACTTGACTGTCTATAAACTTATAAATAAGCAGTTGAGAATAATAATAATGTTTGATCTTACAGATGCACGCCAGAAATTTGTTTTTGGTCTTAGGAGCTTTAGAGCTGATGAATACTCGAATTGTGCAATTCTTGCTGAGTTTTTTAAATCTCCATCATCTTTAGTTATTATGACAGCATCCGCAATTTCTACAACTCCTTTCTTAAGACCCTACAAAACACATTTAGACATTGTGCGAAAATATACATGCTAGAGGTTTTTTGGATGAACTCGTACCTGTAATTCATCACCTCCTGCTGGCGGTACAAGCAAACAAAACATATCTACCTATGATTAAACAATTAAAACAGTACGGCAAAAAAAAGTGACACGTGATATCAATGTTTCAAAATGTCAATAGCAATAATACCATTGACTCCACAGCTACTTCTGACTGGCCTACTCCAACTGTTTCAACAAGAATAACATCATACCCAGCTTCTATACTCACAGTGTTATCTAAAAGAGTAATATCATCACCTGCGTACCTTCACAAAGCAAAACAGTCTCCGAAGTACTACGGGTTACACCTCCCAGAGAACCTGTAAAAAAAAACGTTTAAACTCTGATCCTTAGCACTAAGCAGGCATCGTACCTTTTGACGGAGACGGTCTGACATATGCATTCTCGTGTAACGACAGCGTTGGCATACGTGTTTTATCTGCCAAAATTGCTCCTCCTGTACGAGTCGAAGAGGGATCTACTGCCTACTTTTTCATAAAAAATCATGAAAAAATCGGAGTTCTTGTACCAGAACTGCAACTTTTTTGTTCTTAGCAATCAGATACATCCCAAAAGCTTCTATAAATGTAGATTTACCAACGCCAGGGGCGCCTGAAAGTCCTATTCTGTAGATGTCAAGCTTTGACGTTTTTTAGATTGTACCTGAACGTTTTCTTTGGGTTTTTGGCTCTATGGCGTAGAATATTATCAACTAGAGCGTTGGCCTCTAAGTTATCGTTGTGGAGTGAAGATTCAACTAGTTTTAATGTGAGAATGTTTGTACAGTCGTTTTTAGATGTACTGAGCGTAATGCTTCTCGCTAGAGAGCGTCTACTTCCAGTTCTAATTTTTTCAAGCGTTTTCGCTGCTCTTGCTTCTGGAGTAGCCGCAGTTGAGTATGTTCTTAGTTGTATGAGGCTTTTTTATGTTTAAACGTTGGCCTACCTGCATTTGTGCTTGACAATACTACGTGCAATCCCACCGCGAATTCTAAGCATCACTAAAGCATGTGGTAATAACGGAAAGTTTGCCCAAGCGGTGTTTTGCAGGCAAAATCTGACATTTCACAAAACCTGTCGCTAAAACGGAATAAACACCTTCGAACGTACGACTGAATTCGTCAAGTCATAAACAACAGTTAATCAGCCCATACAAAGTAGCGCTACATTACGTACGAATACGTACTTTCTAGAAACTGCCACACGTTTCGTATATTATAAATATCTCTATGTTACTTACACTAGATTTTCTAAAACTAGCTGATTGCCAACAATCAATTTGTACAAAACTAATAGTAAAAATCTAGGAGTTCAATGAATACAAGTCAACAATCCATCTGCGTTTTTCTACTTTTGTTTGGGATTACCCTTACAAATGGCTTTATGTTTCCACAATCTCATGTCAACGTAGACCTTCAGGAAGAGGTACTAAGCTGTGTACAAGCAAACCTTTTTTTTACCAATCCATTTAGATTCCTGAGGCTTGTCCTGTTCAACCCCAACCGTTGGAATTACCTACACCATTACCCAGTAAACTAACAGACGCGCTAAATGCTGCGGAGCAAGAACTGAAAGCGCTCATGGCGAGTAATACTGTACGAATACTTTATTTCTTTTTTTTTCTTATCACAATTTTAAGTCTTGCTTTGCTCCTGGTGCCTCTGCTATTGCTGTTTATCAAGACAAAGTAATTTGGTCTTTCAACTCAGGAATGATTGACAAATCAAAACCAACCCTCGCACCCACTGGAGATACACTCTTTCGGCATGTTGCATACTTCTAACCTCAATAACTTTTTTCCATAGCATTGGAAGTGTAAGTAAACTATTCCCTACTCTCCTCCTATACCAAGCAGCTTCTGATCCTAACATTCTCGTAAGCAAACAGAATTAGTATGATGTCGTACTCACGAACTTGTATAGCTATCACTTGACGATGATATAACTAAGCAAGTGCCAAATTTCTCAATATTAGATTCAAAAGCTGTTCCTACATCAGTCACGTGGAGAGCCGTTGCTTCGCAGCTCTCAGGTCTTCCTAGAGAGGCACCATGTACCCTCATTGAATGCTCAGCGTCTACGGATGAAATTCTAAAAAGACTTTCAACAAAAAGGCAGGTGTTCCCAATGTGGAAGCGTCCATCGTATTCAAGTGAGTACATACTTTTCTTACAATCTATTTTTGTTCTTCTCCAGTTAACTTTCTTTTTTCTAGACTTGGGGTTTGATCTAATTGGTCACTTGATTGCCGAGAAAGTATACAATACTAATTTCGAAGACTTGGTGGCAAAGAACATTACAGACAAGCTGTCTATGAAAGATACCGGTTTTGTGCTTTCACCAAGTGTCAAAAGCCGTATGGCGAAAGCATACAATATAGCAGGTGTTGAAATGCCACTATACGATCTAGGTACACTTTATACGGGAGTACTTTATTCTAACATCTCACAGGATGGTCAAGTCCAGCAGGTCAGATGTACTCCTCCACAAATGATCTCGCAAAATTTATGATAATGTACCAACTCTTTAGCGACTTTATTTAACACATGATTATCACGTGTACTAAATTTATTAGGTTCTTAAAGGATAACAATGGTACTTCAGAGATACTTCCTGCTAAATGGTACTTGCTCCATCTCAAATGGAGGGTATTTTGACAAAACTGTTAGGCTTGCTGAAATGATGAATCCAGTTTTTGTTAACCAAGATGGACAGTCGGGGTTTGGGTGCGTTTAGTTGTAATGTATGAATGATAATAATCACGTATAGAACTCCTTGGGAGATGATGTATTTGCAAAACTACTGGGTGAAACAAAAAGGTGGAAGCTTAGGAGGGTACATTTTTAAGCCAAATACTTTTATTAAAAATTTACCTTGGTTTTGTAGATTCCTATCAAGCTTTAACGTCATACCTGAAATACAACTTGGTTTCTCTATATTGTTCAATGGCCCTTGTTCAACGAGTCAAGCGACTGATTCATTTATGAACAACGTTATACCCGCATTAAAGTCTGTAAGTTATTTATATCCAAAGTCAAAAGACGTTTTCTAAACAATCTTAGGTACTCGATGATTTGGCTCCACCAAGCCCTCCACTACCACCTGATTACACTAAATACGAAGGTTAGTACTGCTTTCCTTTTGATTCTATTGATTGAATGTACTTAGGTGTTTATGATCCTCAAACAAAGGTTGCGTATGTTGAAAGCTACGGATTGATTATCTATTTTCAACTTGCAAGCTATACTCATTCGTACTACCTATCTTGGACCGATGGTGATAATTTCCAATTGTATGCTGGTGTTAATTTGATGGGTACTTGTATACAGGGAGAACTTGGCGCTGCAGTGGGCCAATGGGTTACCTTCACCGAAACGCCAAACGGAGGCATGTCATTCACAGTTGAAGGCCTTTTTGGTACTATCGTATTTACACGCCAATGAAATATGTACCATCCACCGACAATAAATCAGTACTCGTGAAACACTTAATATTACATACCGCGCTCGTTAGCTAGAATTCTAAATCTTGAATTTTTTGTTGCAAAAACACGTGATATTTCTGTACAAAGAAGTCTGCATAGAGCATTGGTGTATTGACGCCATGTTTACCTTACCCGATAGTGCTTTTTCCAAAAGCAAGGTTGGTTAGTGACATTGTAAAGTCAAGGAAATGTCAAAGTGAGTTAACGACTTTTTTTTTTCGATTAACTACAAAGAGGCGGGAAGTACAATGCAATCGTCTCTAACTAGCTTCTTTAAAAGCGCACCAGGCAATAGTAAGCCAAAAGCGAGGTCTCCACGCAAACAAACAGAAGAGGAAAAAGAATACCTTAGTTTATTAAATAATGACTGGAAAGACGTCCTAAACGTTGAATTTCAAAAGGGATACATGCGTAGGCTATTTACATTCCTCAAAAAGGAGGAAGAAGGTGGTGCAGTTGTATACCCTCCAAAAATCGAAATATTCAGCGCATTCAACTTAACATCATTCTCTAACGTTAAAGTCGTTATGATTGGCCAAGGTACTATTCGTTACAAAACAATTTTTTATCCATTTTATCCTTTGAGCCTATTTTGACATGTTTTTACTCCAGATCCTTATCACAACCCAAAACAAGCCCATGGACTTTGTTTTTCTGTAAAACCTGGTGTCAGAAGACCACCAAGTCTAATTAACGTATATAAAGAGCTCGAAAATGATATAGAGGTATGTCACGTGTTATTGTTTGATCAAAAGCAAAAGTTACAAAAAAAAAACAAACCGCTGACAATTTTTTGATGTTTAGGGATTTACAAGGCCTAAGCATGGTTTTTTGGAAAAGTGGGCTCGTCAGGGTGTCTTCATGCTTAACAACGTTCTTACAGTAAGACGTAATGAACCAAAATCTCACAGTAACAAAGGTAAGCTTCAATCATGATTCTGCTCATCTTCGTCATCTTCTTCTTCGAATGCTCACGTGATTTTCTTCGTAGGGTGGGAGACATTTACTGATGCTGCTATAAATGCTATTGCACGCAAATCGAAGGTACAAAGAAAAAATCCTTCCAGCTTTTACAACAATATGAATCCTTGAAGAGTTTTTTTGCTTACATTGCTTGTAGAATGTTGTGTTTATGTTATGGGGTAAAGACGCACAAAAGAAAGCACGATATGTAAATGAAAGCGAACATAAGGTATTAAAAGCCGGACATCCATCACCACTTAATGCAAGAGGAGGTTAGTAAAAGTAGCTACTTTAAACGGAATATCTTTATCCAAAAAAAAAAAAAATTGGTTGCACTTTGCACTTGACTAACCCTCTTCTACTTAGGTTTTCTTGGTTGTAGACACTTCACTATTGCCAATGACTATTTGAAGAAACATGGTAAAGAACCTATCGACTGGTGTCTAAGTGATACAGTCAATGAGAAGGCTTACTTTTCAAAGTTTTCAAAACCAAAACCTGCCCCAAAACCAATACCACCGAAACCTACTACCCAAAAAACAAAGCCTAAGAGTACAAAACCTAAATCAAAGCCTAAAGATGTAGAAATGGAGGATGCGCCAGAGGTATGATCAGAAAAGTAACAACGGATGAGCTCTTTTTTTTCCTTTTTCTCTTTGTTTCTTTGTCTTACGTTCTTTTTTTGAAGGAATCCTCTGAGCCTGAGGTCGTAATACCACCAAAACCTAAAAGACCCAAGAATGCATACATGTTTTATATTGCTGATAAACGTGAATCTGTTAAAGCAGAGAAGCCGGAGCTCAAGGTAACTTAGTTCATAAGTTTTTTTTACTTAACTTATCTTCTTCTGTTTTGTTGGCTTTCTTTTTTTTTAAATGTCCCTTCGCTTATTATCATGTTAGCCTCAAGAAGTTGTTAGTTATGTTAGTGGTCTATGGAATGCTATGAGCAGTGAAGAAAAACAAGTACGAAGCAAATAGTAGAGTAACTTTAGTTCAACAAAAAAAATGAAAGATTCTGAAATACAACTTTCAACAAACATACTCACCTCACCTAGCCATACACAAAGAAAGCAAATAAAGATAAAGAACGTTATAGACGTGAGAACGAAATATGGAAAGCCAAGCACGGATCAGACGAAGCTGCTTCTAAAAAAAGAAAGGCTCCTGACTCTTCAGACCAAGATGAACCGAAGTCTAAAAAACAGAAAAAATCGAAAAAAGTACAGAAAAAAAAAAAAGTTAGCACCACATACTTTTCTTGGTATTTTCTTTGCTTGTTAACCTTTTTTTAAGGATCCTCTAGCACCAAAGCGCTCAAAGAACGCGTTTATGTTCTTTACAGAGCACATGAGGGTCGTCTTGAAAGGTACTTATACTTTTTTTCCTACAATATTCTGTTTCTTACTCCTTGGTTAGAAGAGCACCCTGAGCTTAAAGTATGCGATTTTAATACTCTTGAGTACAATTTTTATGGCGTTTTAACGTTTGTTTAGAAGCAGCAAGATGTTTTACGATTGATTGGAGAGCGCTGGAAGGAATTAAATGAAGAGGACAAAAAAGTACAATAAATTAAACAACTTAACCCTGTTCGTTTTCTAACGTTTTTTTTCTCTTCTAGCCTTTCTTAGAGAAACAAAAGAACGATAAAGAGCGTTATGCTACAGAAATGAGTGAGTATAGAGCTACTAAGACACCTGAAGAGTAGAATAAAAAGAAAACAACATAGAAGACTTGACCCGTAAAATTAAATGTAAAAAACCCTTATAAAGTTTTTGAAGTAAGATCGTGCTACTTTCAATAGGCTTTTTCAACTGAAGTTATTGTGAGTTGTGAAAACGCTCCAAACTTTAATATAGACTCCTACCAAATGACAGTCGTCATCGCTATACATTTGATAGTAATGATGTTGAAAGAAGAGAGATTTTTCCTTATAACTTGGTTGATAGCATGTGCTGCAACCACAAAGATTATAATCCAAATCGTCAAGATGATAGAGGTAATACAGCATGCTATGGAAGCTTGTAAAAGTGTAAACTTTGAAATTGCAAGGTCATTATCCATATCTTTATCACATAACTACAGAACATTGTTCCAGATCAAGATCTCAATGTTGCAGCAAGTGAACAAGAGGAGATAAATTGGTTGTCAATGGTGGCGCATTAGGTATTGCTACTGAACGAGCAAAAGAGCTTGGATAATTGATGGATTAATCACGTGTACAATTAGATGACATTGATAAAAGTTTGTTGGTAGAACTTGGGTTCACAGTCTTTGAACACGTGTCAAAGCGATAAAAGCAAAGAAAAACAAGTTGTATTAGAAAATTATTTAATTAAATCACATAAACGCTATGTATGCTTAACAAACTTGTTCCATAATTAATCACATAAACACCATTCATAACATTTTTAAATTGAAGCAACACCCACATAGGTACATAGCTATACCTTCTTGTCCATATCTTGGGCAATCTTTGCGAGCATTGCAATGCGTTCAGGGGAGAATTCATGAATCTCAGCCATAGTGTCCATTCTCCAGACCATCTTTACATAGAATTTTCTTTCGAGCTTGATTACAGTCAGTTAGTGGTACTACGATCGCGATTTGAACTAACGCACCTCTAAATGACCTAAAGTTGTATTGGCTGCATTCATCAACTCATCTATGGCCTGAACAGCTCGTTTACTTTGAGATGGTTGTTTTATAAACCTTGAAAATATGTGGTTATCTACGCGTTATCAGTAATGCTGTGATGTGTAATGCGATGACCGCCAATAAACAATAATCGGTAGTTATACCTATTGAGTTTGTTCCGAAGATTTTTAAAAAGTGCGAAGAATCCAATGATTTCTTGATCATCTTTATAGACTCCTTTATTTCCTCAGAATGCTTTTTTTCCTTGTGCTATTTTTTCGCGTGTAAGCGACAAGCATGTTTCATTGAAACTGAAAAAATACAAAGCGTTGTACCTGTACAAGTTCTTTAAGTAACTGTAAAGGTTGTATAACTAGATCTACATGTCGCGGTATTCTACAAAATATTGTTAGACAAACTTGACCTTTTCGTCTTTAAACGTACTTAACGTTGCCCAGTGTATTGGCTTTAGTGTCACAACGTCTTCTATCCGCTCTGAATCTAGAGTAGAGATTAAGACTCGCACTAATAACTGGACGTGTACTTGACATATTCTATGGCATGGAAGTAAGAGTCAAGGGTTATAAGTGGTGTTTTCTTTTTGTATGTCTTGGTATGCTGCAACACTGGATAAAACCCATCCCTGCAAAGATCAGCACGAAGAAGAACTGCAAACTGTTCGTACCTATAAGAGAAATAGAGAGCATCAAGCTAAAGTGGCATAAACGTAAATACTTGAAAGCGCAGTGAACTTAATCGTACATGTTTCAACTGAACCGATCCCAATGTATCTCTCAATGCCATCAACTTTTTATGTAGAGTCTCAAGTTCCTTGTCTACAAGGTAATTATTATAATAACAGCCAAATAATGCTTAATTACGTACAATGAAGATAAATCCGACAGGCGAGAGCTTTGTTGATTTTTTCATGTGCACTTTGTTCCTGCTTTTCTCGTGCATTCAAAACAGCGCCTACCTACCACGAAGTTATGATACTATCAAGTCTGTTTTATACTTACAGCGGTATTTCCTGCAATGTTCGCAGCTGTTTTCCCTTGTACATCCTTTAGAGAAGCATACATACGGGTATTGTCCCCAGCAGCCAATAATGTCTTAATAAGCTCCATATTATTCTCAGCTGCAGCCAAATGAAGTAAAGTAGACTGTCTCACGTCCTTTTCGTATTTTATGTGCGAATCCTAACGGATTGTTAGATAAATGCCGCCTCAATCCCATCCTTACCCTTTGAATGATTTTCTGTAGTTTATGCGCATTGTGGCTGTGTACAGCTTGTACAGCAAGTTGATAAGAGCGAGAATGAGATTCTTTGTTTTCATTCTCAATTTGGATTTTAAACGCCTCCATTGCTTCCTAGACAAATAAATTAACCAAAAACGAATGCTGTAATAGAAAATAGCAGTTGATACCTTAATATACGTCAACTCATTCTTAACTTCGTTGATCTTTTTATCATAAACCATCCTAGCTCTATGCATACGTCTTTGCTCCTTTGCAAGCGCTTCCTTTAATCTCTTCCTTTCTAATTGCAATTGTAGACGGTCTTGCTTAATCTGTTTTCGAATCATTCTACAACGCTGTTAACAATCAAATGAAAACTACAAAAAATGGCGTACTCTAAGTTACTAATGCCATCGTCATCTTCATTCATGTCTTTAGCTTTATCTTTTTGGACTTTCGCTGCTCGTTCTTCAGTTTCCTCTAAACAGAGAGTTTGAGCCAAGTATTGCTGAGAAACGGAATCGGTGTTTTACGTACTCTGTTTTTTATCCAATTTCTTTGCTCTCAATTCCAGGTCCCTTAGTTTCACTGTATACCTACGTATGCGCTGACCAGAAGCGGCAGGAACTACAGCGCCATCTTGATTAACATTGGGCTTACTTCCTCGTTCTTGCTCAATGAGGCGTTCATACACCAACTTTTTTCGTTCTACAAACACTCAGTACAAGACATATCCGCTTTTTGACTTCAACCAACCTTGAGCAGAATAAAACGCTAGCTCTTTAGCAAGTTCCACCTTCCGTACACCCACTACAAAGCATTGTTTGTAAAAGAAATGATTTGTTGCTTTTTTTTTTGTTTGACGTACAAAGGCCAGTTACTGCAATATTGTTACCACGGAGTGCGTGCGTATGATCACCATCAATGTTTAGAATCTTTTCAAACATACCAATAGCTGCCCAATGCTTACCCAAATGACATAAACAATAACCTGTAGCCCAAGTGTTAAGGCCTCATCTAGAACAACAAACAAAACTAAAAAAAACACGAGGTTTCTTGTTCTATACCAATTGAGTTCATAGCATCCAAATGCTCAGCTTCTACGTCCAACGCTTCATAAAAACAGTCTAAAGCCTTAGTGTAGCTTTAACAAAACAAAAAGGTTAATTTCGTTCAGATACCCAATCTGTACAAAAAACAAACCTATGAAGCGCAAATAGAGCATTACCACGCTCATAATGAAGCTGTGCATTTCTTGGATTTAACTCTACCGCTTTGGACCACGTGTTATACGCCTAAAAACGACAAAGTATGTAAAAAGTTTTATTTCGGCAATTTGGCGTTAAAATAGAATTTAATTTTTCGTACCAACTCATGATCACCGCCAGCTTGATGCCATTTAGCATCTGCTATTAGCTAAATGATAAATCCATTTAATTAAAATAGTCAAAAGAGAAATTCTCTGTGAGTAGTACTTTATCAAGGGTGTTTATGCTCGAAGGCTTCCTTTCTGTAGGTTATTTACCTGCTTATAGGATCTATATATTTCTTTTCTGTTTGAGGACGAACCTGACTAACGATGCTCCTCTACTACTTCGTATATTAAAAGAGGAAGCAGCCTTCTTTATAGGCGCCATAGATTTACGAATAGACGTCATGGCGTAGTAAAGGAAGTAGCACAAATATTGCTTTGTATTTTTCAGTCAAGTTCCGTGAGTCAAAGAACCTTAAGAGGTCGTCTTGATGTTTAATCGAGTCGCAGGCCTTCTTTGCAATGGAAGGTGGTATAAAAAGATAAATTTACTCCGTATAGCATAAATAAACGACAGCAGTACTTAGCAAACCTTTTTTATAATCTGCAACCATACATACCAATGGAATAACCACTTTTTTACTGATAATTGAATTAAAGTTAGCAGCTACACGCTAAGGCGCAGTGCACAAAATGTGATTTAAAAACTTATTCCCATTGCTCATCCGCTAAGGCGGTCAAAGCTCCAATGTCAATACGATCAATAGCCCTTGGATTAGTCTCGCGAATAATGTAAGGCTTCAATTCATCCAAAAACCCTTCGTTTGACTCAAGAGTTGGCTCAAATCCGCCGATCTTGGTATATTGAACACCGCAAGCGTAACCATTGATGGAAACGCGATCAACTCCCTTTCTAGAAGGATGTTGCAAGTGAAGCATAGTTTGTCCACGCCAACTAAGTGAAAGCTAGTGAGTTTAAAGCGCTTTTAACGAAAAAATAGTAAAAACTTGGTTTAGAAGTTGTGCAACAATGCAGTACGCACTCATTGCATGAATCTACGTAATTAAGACGCCACACCATCCAGTAGCTAGCTACAGCGTAACCTGCGATGACAATGGAAAGTTGCATGTTTTTCTGAACAATAAGCGTAAGTACTTAGTCAAAGTCTCAAAACGTACTCCAGGGCTGTTCCACCACACTTGTACTACATTACGGTAGTTTACAGGGAAGTCAGCTGCTCTGTACATGTGCTGGCTAGCTTTTGCGGGGTTGTGCCATTCGTATGAGTTTAGCGCATTAGATCGCTTTGCAAAAGGGTATCCAAGCCACCACTCGAACTTGGCATTTCCATGTTGCCACGATGTCTTTCTACCAAACTGTTGTTCAAAAAAACTCTTGACCTTAGTGTGCATGTTGGGAAAATTAGAATTACTAGAAGTCTTTTCTAGTCTAACCTGCGTCTTTTTTTGGTAAGGCCGCAAAAAAACAATTGAATCACACAATATACTTACAATACCCGCTATCAATAAGTAAAACAGAATTGTTAAGTAACCCTCACAATCAAACACTTAAAGACTGGCACAAAGCTACGAAAATTTTTACTTGTTTACAGTTGAATAACGAGCACCGGGTGTGTTTAAGCAACAAAATTATTCACCAACCCAACCGACTGGGTCTTCGCCAGCTGAGAGACCAATCTTGATGGTACCAGAATCGAGCCACTTCCAAGCAGGCACTTCCAAATTCAAAGGTGCAGGACCTAAAAAGTAAAAAATGAGCGTCAAAATGCGTCAGACAATCAAGATTTTTGTTTTTTTAAAAGCGCGGGTTGTTCAATTGCCCATGGTAACGTACCAGAGCGAATACGTCCAGAGAGATCGTATTGACTGGCGTGGCAAGGACAATACCAGCCACCGTAATCGCCCAAACCAGAAATTGGTACGCAACCAAGATGAGTGCATACAGCCTTAAGAACAATCCATTCTGGTCTGTGCTCCTTTCTGCGGTCCTTGTCAAGTGCAGGATCCTTGAATGCCAAGTATTCACCAGTTTCTTCCTCTTTGAGTGCTTTTTCGAGCTCCCAATCTCTGCGGCGTCTGATAACGATTGGGACACCTTGCCAAACGACAGTGATGGCTTGACCGACATACATTTCGCTTACATCGACCTATTGTATTGGGTGAGGTACTGCCAGGCGACATACAAAAGCGTCTGAAGAAATCCGTTACCTCAAGATTCTGAGAGGAGTAACCCTTTTTCGTTGGACCGAGGTAGTATGCAATACGCCAGTATAGACCCTAATATAACATTAGACGTGCTTCGCGTAATAAAACTGCCGAATTGAAATGAAAAATAATACGTACTTTACCCCAAACGGCTAGAGACATAGCACCTCCAGCACTCATAGCGTAGGAGTATGCTTTTTGTGTGTCCTTTGGTGAGTTAGGGTCGTAGCGGTACTTAGTCAAGTCGGAAGGGAATTTTTCGTCATTGTAGATAGTACGAGTCTGTTCAGTTGTCTTGATTTCTTAATACGAGTAAGTTCGCACATCAAGTCAGGTTGCGTAAAAGGGCTTGTTTCTTTTGTTTCCCTTGTTATATATTTCGCACAATTGGTTTAGACAATTGTAGGCTAAATTTTAACACAGGGCGAAGATCGAGTCTCTTTTCCTTAAACCGTACCTTTTGAGCTTACGACAGTCGTAACTTTCTTATTTGATAATGTGGAGCTAGCACGGACACTCTGTTTTTTTAGAGAGGCCTTGCGTGCGGCAGTAGCAAGTGTAGTGCGACCTCTTATTAGCATGCTGTCAACAGGGTTTCTTTTGTCTCAAATCTTTTCCATTGCAGGTCAACTTGCCGGTTTTTTTGAGTAGTTTAAAAGCCAACTGTTAACACGACAATAACTGTTGTAGGCATCAAGTGTTGTGCAATACATTAGTTACACGCGTTTCATTGTTATTGTAACAATAATTTCAAAAAAATGGCTTTACGAACGGCCCTTACGCAGCAAATTGGGCGCCACAATAATCACAAAGAACAGGGATTGGGAATGGCGAAGGCAGTTTGCATGGAAGGCTTAGATGATTTAACAGAGTTTTTTGACGAGGCTGTACGCATTTTTGAACGATATTGGTGGGGATTGACACAAATGTGTTAGCAATCGCGTGAATACGCTCAAAAGCTTGAGGAGAGTTTGATTGGGTTGCTACAACAGGAAAACGTCATGGACGCGCACATTCAGGTTCGTGGTGTTGTGATTAGGAAAAAAAGTTTGACTGACACATTGCGCCAAAAGGTTCTTCAAGATATCGCTGGAGAGTACCACCCTGGAAGCGATACTGATTGGGCGCGAAAATTCAAATCACAAGTGGAGGAGGTTCTAGAAGGAACTCCAGACGAGTTTTACAAAGGTACAGCGCTTCCTTTTCCTAAAACAGTGTATTGTTAACATTATTCGGAAAGCTGACGAAGCGTATTGCCAATTTAAACAAAAAGCCGAACACCTACTGCATGATGGCGACGATCTAGACAGCCAACTTGAAGATGGCGAGGACCTCGTACGAACAGAACAGTTAATAGTGAGTTCGGGTGTCCTTTAACAACAATTCTCCGTTTTAGGTTGTCATGAGTCAACATGGTACATCTGCTGCTAGTTTCAAGTGTCCAATATCGCGTACATGGCTAACTGATCCCGTAAAAAAGTAATACCATTTTTTTTTTTTGAATTAAATCTGTAGTTTTTTAACGTTATTTTAGCATCAATTGTGGACATGTATATTCAAGAAGTTCAATAAACGAATTGTTTGGTAGAGCACGCTCAGTGCGTTGCCCTGTTGCCGGTATGTAAATTCCCATAAACCATATTTATAAATATTAAAATCCCTTTTTGTAAAAAATATTTTGTAATATTCCGGTAGACTTTCCATTACAATCCCTTTTTGCTTCTGTCTCTCGTTAATCTATTTTTTTGAGTTTAGGTTGTGCGTCTAATGTCACAAAGACGAGCATTGCTGCAGACCATGAGAAAGCTAGAACACTTAAACGATTTTTAAGACAACAACAACGAGAAAGTGACGAAGACGACGACATTGAAGATTTGTAGTCGTCGGGAAAACATTAATTTTACTTTTTCTGGAAGCGCGAACTAACTAAAAGGGAGTAAAACTCTGAATTCTTCCATTGTATCATAATAAATAAGCGAGAACGAAATATTTTTATAAAACTCGCTTTGTCAAACAAGTGTACAGCAAAACTGCGGGAAAAGTATACCTCCGTATTAGGACAATTCCATTGTATTGATCATGTTTGTGGATACCAACATTCTCTATTTCTAATACCCATTTACGGCGCTTTAAAAAAGAAACAGGAAGTCCCTCTCTACGGTCTTTTTATGGAGTTATGAAACTATTTCGGGCACGTGTAGGGAACGATAACGTATAGGTGTTTGTTTATCTGTAAGCGCACAGCGAGTATAGAAGTGAGTTAAGTGAAGTGAGATAATTGTAATCGAAAGTATGAAAATAAATTACTACCAAAACCTGCTAAGCACCCCCTAGTCACGTTTCCGTTATATCAACTCGGGAATAATGACAAACACACGAGATACCTATCTAATAGCTCGTGAGGACCTAAAGACATCATTTCATAGCATTGTTTCAGTGTTGTCACACTATTGCAATCAGCCACGATTTTCAGAGCTGGAAGAGGAGTCCCGACGTAAAGCTGCATTTAAAAACATGATTGGTGCCGTTAGGCAACCCCAACATCATAAAACAGGTACGTAGCACTAAATATTGGAAACCGGTACACTCGAAAACATGAACCGTAATTCGATTTATCCATCTGCCAAATAAATAAAAAAAAACAAACTCATCATACCTTTTTCGAATCGAAAAAAAAAAAGTTAGCTAATCTATACTCATAGAGAAACAATTCCAATACAGGACACCAAACTGTACTCCAGTTTTTGCCGTGCCATCACCTCAAACAAGCTCAACGCTAGCATTTATGCAAGAGGCACCAGAGAGTCTACCAAAGCCTTTTATTCCGGCAGCTAAGAGACCCAAGAAACTAAAACAGGCTCAAAACTTACACAAGCCACAAAAACCACTCAAATTTAAAAACATAAATGAGAATGACCCTAGGTTTTCCACAAAAAGAAAAAAACCTAGAAAGCGAGAGAAAGCAAAATCTGTCAAAAAACGCCGAAAAGCAGACCGCGTTCGTATTGTAAGTGAGGAACCACTCACGTGCTCGAAGCGTTCTGTTGCGGACTTGGCTAAAGAAAGACCATGGCAATGGCATGTATCGGAGCAGAGTGGTTCTTTGAGCTCAGCTGCGGAGGATATAGTAAGCACTCCTATGCGTGTAATAGATATATCAAATGTGCGTAAAATGATTTCACTGTTTTACTCCTATTGTATGTTCGATTATTAACCCTCGTTCCCTAGAGATCTATAAAACAAGAACCCAGTAACGGAGTAGTTAATTGTACAAAACGATCTGATAAGGAGCTAGAAGAGCATGTTAGAGAAATACAAAGTACATCCTCAATAATGGAAATAACATCCACAACACGTCACGCCATGGGCCAATCTTCTCCAAACATTAACGTAATTGATTGGCAAACGACACGCTGCACCCCGTCAGTGCCTAGACGCACTAACAACACATTTGATGTACGTACTAACCGTCACTTTTTTTTTAATTGTACCGTTTTTTTTTATATATCTCTGACGGCTTTTTAGGAGCTTAATATGTATAACAGCCAAAGCACTTTTGATAGCTATGATAGTCAAGAATATACGACTAACTATGATCCTGGATATGCTATACACGATACAAATAACAACTTATTTATTACCGACGAGAGCGCATCTGCGGAACTCGGTACGTTTTTTTTAAAAAGTGCTTTTTTTCAATACAAAATTGTATTCTCTGCTGTATTTGTTGGTATTGCAAGTGTCTAATTGTAATTTTAGATGAAGAATTTACACTTCAACAACCTCAAATGAGTACTGCCGTAAACTGGGAGTACTCTAGTTATGAGCACCATCCATGGTAACATTGCCTCTTCTAGAACGACTAACTTGTACTTCTAAACCTGTAACCATACTTGCAGACATCTTGTCTTGCGAGTGGTAAATAAACAACAACAGTAAATACCTTCTAACACGTTCTATCGAGGCTATTTTTGCAACTACTCATGATTTTGATGGTTTCTAATCGGCTGAAAAACTGCGTAGCGTTTCGTTGTACACGAAAAAAACTTCGGGTATTACAAACAAAGAACTATTTAGTATGGCGCAAGGAGTGATTGTATAGTACTACAGAATATAGGTTGAAGGTAATTCAGCTTCGGGATTTCGTTATTTGTAACTGACGATAAATGGAATTGACGAAAGACAAGCATACATCGCGTACGAGATGAATTACTCGTTAGTGCAGGTCCTTCGGCAACATTGAATGCTATAACTCGTTTTTAAGCTGTCAAATAAACTCTTTTTTCGCAGACTTTTTGTACTACAATATGTGGGCCAGTGTACAAATGCGTAGAATATTGCGTATCGTAGTAGCCTATGTCAATTATCTAAGGCGATTTGTTGGCATACTCGCTTTTTAACATACATAAACCCTAACATCGCTGGGTAACACCTATGGTAGTTTAAAGGGTTTTTTAAAGCTAATTGCTCAATTGTAATTTGTATACTGTTTACGCGGTCCTAGAACGAGCCATAACGCTACGTAACACGCATTTTGCTAATTGTGTGCGTGACAGACTTTGGCACGCAAAACTGGTTGTACATTTAACGTTCTTTTCTGTAAATTTTCCCTCGTACAACAACTCACCATGTCCGATATGCAAGATTGTAGTCCAGAACAATGCTCCCACGCCGCCAAAGTGGGCCGCTACGTCATGATGGGCGGAAAAGACGATACAGAATTTCCTTGCAAGGTACATCACCAACTGATCACGTAATAGTTTTTAAAAACAGCCGTAGGTTACCTCAACCCAATCTTCAAGACCAGGAAAGCACGGTCACGCCAAACTTAATTTCATGGGAGTTGATATCTTCTCTGGAAAGAAGTACAACAGAATTTGCCCAGCTCATCAAAACATTATGGTGCCTGAAGTAAAGAGAACCGAATACCCATTGATCGATATGGAGAAAGGTGTTTCCGTAACTATGCTCGACGAGAATGGCGAAACATACGTCCTCGACTACAGCGCTTTCCCAAGCGAAGATAAAGCTGACGAGCTTTTCGCTTTGTTTACCACAGACATTCCTCTTGTCGCTACTGTTCTCTCCGCTGTTGGCCAAGAACAAATTTGCGAATGGCGCGAGGATAAATCATAAACGTTGAAACTAATTATCAATGATTTATCTCTCTTACGATCAGTAAGCAATAAACATAATTTTAAAAACCCAAAACACGCTGCACGAGTATGTACTTTTTCAATTTCAACACATAAAGCGAAAAAGAAAAAAAAAAACCGTGAGAACGTGTTGATATTTTTTTTTTTTAGGGGCTCAAATAAAGTAAGTAACCGAAAATTTGTTTATTCAAAGCACCGTTCTAAATAATTTCAACTTTTTTTTGAAAACTCTCAAGCAAATTGCACAAAAAAGGTGTAGTTCTAAAAAAGAACCTTCTAGGTGTCACACAAAGTAATACTCAAAGCGTAGGATAAAACAATAACGAGTAAACATAATTACAATTTTTTTTTTTTTGTACAACTTGGCTCAGAGCAACTTCAATCGTCACCAAGTAACTGGAGCCACTTTTTTCGGCGTTGGTCCATTTCTTTGGACCCACTACTTGTCAAAGTTTTCTTTACATCACGCCAAGACCCTTTCGTCAGCACGCGGTTTTGTTTCCGCACCGACTGGGCAGCGTTCACTACGTTTTCTTCGTGGTTCTCTTCCTCATTATTTGTAGAATCAAAAAAGACTGCATCTTTTGGTGCTTTCCTCGTCTTTTGCTTCTTGGCAGGCTTGACCTTCGTGATTTTAACGCCTTTTCTTTTTTTGGTTGTCGGCAGTGTCTTGGTGCCTTTCAACGACAGAGCCTCAGGCTCTGCTAGCGCCCTCCCTTTTCGTTTTAGAACAGTTTTACGCCAAGACAAGGGATCTTCCTTAGTTTGTTCTCCGACGTCTTGATTTTTAGTATGTGGTGTCTGGATAGCACCTAGTGATTTAGAGCGCTTCAAAATAGCACCTGTGTTAGAACCACGTGTAATAGCAAGACCAGAAAAGTCATCCGAATGATATTTAACACGTTGTTTTATCCTTCTATTCTTTTGTGGCATAATGTCTATTTCTCTACTCTCATGGTTGGATGCTTTCTCCTTCTTGCGATGCATGAGCTTTTCGACTACTTTTGGTACTTGAAGTGGAGTCTGTCTTCCTGTGCGTGATGTGAGTGCAATTTTTTTTTTGCTGAGCTTACTTTGTATTGTGAGAGCATTCAACTCAGTAGCAGCTTCTCTTGAGCAATTAGTTGTTGGTATAATCCTCCCAGGATTAACAAGTGATACAAAATCCTTTATTTCATTGTAGCTAGAATGAGAGGAATGAAGAACATGCTGTATTATGATCAGTTTCTTTCAAAAAGATAAAATCACGTGTTTCCGATTGACGTACCCAAACGCCATTGACAATAACTGGTTTCATAGAAGGATGTGGAAGCGGTCCATTTTGCTTACCAAACCATTGTGTTGATGGCTTTATGAATAAATATTGATCTTGGTCTGCATTTGATGCTAACTTGGATTTTTTCAGGTACTCCAAAATTTTTTCATCCTTGAGTTTATAGAGTTCTATGTTTTGCAACGTGAGTTAACAAACAAGGATGACAACTTTACCATTTGGATATTCACCATTGCCTTCCATAATCATTCCTTCTATTGTTTTAAGTGTTTGCCACTTGCAAATATGAAACCTTGTTGCTGAATTATCAAGTGTGGTTATGGGTGTAAGTTCGGGTACACATGACAATTGGTTGAACTTTTGTTTGAAAACATGAATCTACGTAATGACTATTAGTGGCGTCAAGTGCACGTGTTGATCTGACCTTTGTATCATAGTTTGCATTTATACCTAACAAAATATCCTCATTACCTAGCATACCACACTCAATAATAACATCACCCTTTGGTGCTATTTTTAGGAAATCTTTGATCATACTCAACACTAATTTGGTTGATTCTTCCTTTTTAATAGCGCAAGTCAGGTTCTTGTATTGTTCAATCAAATAAATCAAGCGCACCTTTGAGCAGAACTCCCAGAAAGGTAGAGCAAATGTTGTGTCAAGGAGTAGAACATCAACTATTTTACCAATGCTTTTCACGTGACTATCAATTGATGATTTGACTTTGTCTGTGAATCGAAAGTCACCTGTGTGCAAGTATGTACCAAAGTATCCTTCGAATAGAAACCTTATATATGTGTCAATAGCCTCAGCACATTAATTGACATATAGCTCCGTACATTACGGAACCTGGACAATGACAAGCAGGTAATAGAGTTACTGATATCTGACAAAAAACATCAACACTTTGATTGACAAGAATTACTTTGAACGTACTAATGTATCTTCTGATGTATCTTCTAAGGTTTGTCCATCATCTCTCAATGGTTCTTTCTATGATTTTATAAGCATGCGATGAGATATGATTAGCACAAACCTTATGCTTTGGCCTGTAAGGTTTCTTCTCGGCCAAGTCGATTTTATGCTCTATGCCAAGTTCTAGTGCGTGCTATACAACGTTTTAGTCACGTGCCATCGTTGGGTGTCGTACTAAGCATCTTGGATTTAATCTGGGAAACTGTTGTAGCGCCAAAATCTTGGTTGTTTTCGAACAGTAAATTCTTCCTTTAAAATCATTCGATAAGCCTTCATAGTGATCTATTGAACTTCGTTAGGTATATTTTAGCGGCTACAAGCACCTGAGTGGAAATGGGTAAGGAAGAAAACGGTTATCGCTTTGTTTGGCAAGAAATTGTCTACAGCGATTGGTGTAAACGGCAATTGCCCAGAAAACGCCTTCATAGTGTTTACTCATCTATTAAGACTACAGCAATTCGAAACTATCGCTGTCAGCTAATCAGCGTTGCTCAGTGCTATGGTGACGTTTTCTACGCTTAATGAAATGCTATTTCTTCGATTCTAAAGTGTTTTATTGACTTTTTTAGAAATTTGACACAGCTTGATTTTACATTTAACTAGATGCGCGGTCGTACTTGTGCGCTCGTTGCTTTATTATTAGCCGTCGTTTTGTGTCAGGTGCGTAGACAATATAATTGTTATTGCTAATTGTGGGTCTGTAGGCTTCTGAGTGGGAAGATAAGTTTATTGACATACCCACAGCCGCGAATGCGCGTTCTCACCTAAAAAATATTACATCTGAGCCTCACATGGCCGGTACATATTATCATGACTCTTTTAGCGTGTAGCTAAGCGCAAATAGGTAACGCCCGATCACAAAGAGTAATAGATTACATACACACAATGGTACGTACAAAAACCACGCCAAATGCTTACACAGCGTAAGTTTTCGCGTTATCTTGATGTTGTTGAGACTCAAACATTTCCTGCTCTTGTTTCATACCCAATTACAAGATCAGTGAGTCTAGTAGCGCCAATACAGTACGTCATAAATTTTCCATGTGCTTTTCTAAGTCAGATGTCGGATGTCATTTTAGTTAATTTTTTTTTTTATTGTAAAGGTTTGACGCTGAAATGAAAGAAGCATATGTACCTGAAGACCCAACATCAAATGATACAAACTCGGTAGAAACTTTCCTCGGTTATTCTGCTTCCACCAACGGTTCCCTTACTGCTGGTCTAGTACGTCACATAACAATAAGATGAAACAATTATTCATTTTGTTATTTGTTAGGTTTATGTAAATTATGGAAGGGTCGAAGATTTTGACACTTTAGCAAACTTAGGTAAAAATGAGAAGTTTTTTTGAGAAAATTATTTTGAATTCACGACACACGCCTCTCTTGGTAGTAGTGCTCTCCATGTTTCGCTAACTTTTATTAAAGGTATCAATATTACTGGTAAGATACTGATAGCTCGATATGGAGAGATTTTTAGAGGCGCTAAAGTGTACAACTGCGAAGAGAGGGTCAGTCTTTTGTTATTTTTATTTTTTATTGGTTCAATGCGTTTTACTGACTTGCTCATTTGAAGGGCTGTGCTGGTATGTTAATTTACTCTGACCCTCAACAAGATGGCTTCGTTAAAGGTGCCGTATATCCTAACGGTCCATGGAGGCCTGAGACAGGTGTTCAACGTGGTAGTGTACAATACTCAATGTTGTGTCCGGGTAAGTCCAATCACGTGATTTCGCATCAGGTTCTAAATTTATCACATCAAGGTGATCCATCTTCGAGGCGCTCAAAAACATGTTTTAACGAGCTAGATGAAACAGCTCTTACAACTATTCCTGCACTCCCATTGAGGTACATAATTATCAGCATGTGATATCAATAACACAAACAAATAGTTGGGGAGATGCAAAGGTCTTACTAGGTACTAAATCAATTGCTAAATCAAAATCTTGCACAATTGTAGCTAACTTTTTTCTTCAAGAAAATATTGGTGGTGCTGACGCACCAGATGATTGGGTTGGTGGTATTGACATACCATACAAGCTTGGCGGTAATGATTCTAATGCTCAAGTCACTATGAACGTTGAAATGCTGTTTGAAGACCGCAATCTGTATCCTATGAAACTTGTATTTTTTTAACCATACTCCTGCTTTACCTTGACTAAGTTATTAAAGAACCAACATATGTGGTAGAATTAATGGTACTGGAGAATATCAAGGTAAAGTATACATGGGCAACCACCACGGTACGTAATAATTGTAGACTAAATTAATCGCTCTTTTTCTGATAAAAACGTCCAGATGCGTGGGTTTTTGGTGCCGTGGATCCTTCTTCTGGTACTTCAACAATGCTTGAACTTGCTAGATCCCTTGGAGAATTAAAAAAGCAAGGCTGGAAACCGAAAAGAGTGCGACAAGCCTTTGCTTTTTTTTCCTAAAGGTATACAAAAGGAAATAGTGCTCTGTGCTTGGGATGGTGAAGAGCCCGGTCTAATTGGTTCTACACACTATGGAGAAACTTTTGCAGAGCAATTACAAAAAGAGGCGCTTGTGTACCTCAACGTAGATTCGTAAGCAGTACTTTTTCATGCCTACGCTTTTACATATTTTTTCCTTCGTTCTATCACTATACTATACTAAACAGACAATTTAGTTCCGTTGCAGGATCTTTAAATGCTACGTTTCTTGTAGAGGCTAGTGGATCAATGGCAGGTAACGATAGAACACATATAATAAGTGATAAGGTAGTGACGTTGCCTTTTATTTAGCTGTGCTCCAAGAAGCGTCCAAACAAGTGCCACATCCAACAAAAGAAAACACTACAGTTTATGACACGTGGACTAATCCTACGCCGTATCCCATCGGTGCTGGTTCAGGTACAGCCTATTAAGGTGTTTCTACTTCTTCCACTCACATCTTGGTAGATTATGTTGTTTTTATTGATAGATTGGGTATTCCTTCTTCTTCGATGGGTTGGTCTGGTTCTTATGGTGTGTATCACTCTATCTATGATAGTTTCTATTGGATGGAGAACTATGGAGATTTTGAGTACTTCAAAGCCTGTACTCAAGTCTGGGGTCTCGCTGCAATCAAGTATGAACAATATACCACAAATGTACAATTTGTTAACCTCATGCTTTTTTGTAGATTTGCTGATACACCTGTTGTACCTTATGACTGGGACTCATATGTCAAAGAGTTAGAGGTATACTGAAAGATTTGCCTAGCTGTACGATGAAATGGAAGCTAACACCCTTTTTAACGCAGCAATACCACAAAGAGGCTTCTGCTGAGTGGAAAACTGCATTTTTAGATGATGATTCCGAAAAACTCAGTGACATTGAGTCAGCTATAGATAGGTATGCTGCCAACACCAATTTATATTTTATGCTCTATTTTGTCTACTTCCATGGCCGCTTTAAGACGACAGGGAGAAATTCAATGTCGAGTTTGAACTGAAAGCTCTTAAATAAGAAGTAACGACCAAATTTGTATAATGACGTTATATTTTTTTCTGTAGGTTTTCTATTGCTGCTTCAAAAGTTAAAGAGCAAATACAACAAGGTAACTTTGCTGAAGACAAGGAAAAGTTAACTGAACTAAATACCCGCCAAATACAAACTGAAAGGGAGTTTTTATATGCAGATGGCTTACCTATGCGTCCTTGGTAAGTGTTGATGAGATTTCGTCGGTTTTTTGTGGTTTTTTTTGTTCTTATTTAGATTTCTCGTTATGTAGGTTTAGACATGTCTTGCTTGCACCTGGGATGTACGATGGATATGGATCTCAAACGTTCCCAGGTCATCTCCCGCGTGATAGTTTCTTTTACTCAAGTCGTTGACTTTTTTTTTGTTTAATTAGGTTTATCGTATGCTATACAAAAGGGTGATAAGTCTCTAGCGGAAAATCAGGCTGAAATAATACGACAAAGGTAAAAAAAAGGAGTTTGAAAATTCTTTTTGGGTTTTTTGGGATTTTTTCGGTTGTTGTTGCCCTCTTCCCAAAATTTACTTGGTTTTATTAAAATAAGCTTGTGTGACGTAGTACAAGCTCGTAGAAACTAAATGTCCAAATCAAGACGTTTTGAAAATAAATACGGTTTTTTCTAACAATCCTTCTAAGGATTCGTGCTGCTGGTAATAGGTTACAAGGAAGTACGTTATTAAATAGCTTGTCGTATATTTAAAATGTCACAAGCTTGTGTTTAAACATATAATTTTTTTGTTCTTTTTTTTTTTTTTGTGACTCACATTTTTTCGTTTATATAGTTGAGAAAAGCCCTGTACCTGTTGTACTAGGTATATGTATTGGTATTCTGCTACTCCTAATCCTAGTTGGCATTGTAATTCACTATTTCTACCAAAAACGCTCACGCAACTACGAGAGCGTAGAATAGAAGGGTCTCTTGTACACATAAAGAAAAGTGTAATAAACTCCGGTTTCGCATACTAAAAACAATCAAAATCGTGTATTTTCTGGTTTAACAGCCGGAGTTATGATAATAATATAGTACCGAAGGGGCGTCATCGCGGTTTAGGTATGTTCTATGACAATGCAAGCGCGTAAGAAGCTTTATTGGCATAACTCTGCTGATGGACCAGTAAGTGTGGAGGACACACCTGTTTCTTATTCGGTGGTCATTTCTACCCTGTTTCAGGCACCTACATCCATTCCGTTTTACGCTGGGCTTTTTAAAAAGCTACATGGCCTTTCAAACAGGATAGACAAGGGCCAAAACAAGTTTTTACGCCGTAAAATGATATGGCATACATTATATGGGTTTTTTGGCGCACCAAAAGAAAGCTTGGCTTCCTTTACAACAATCTTGGAAACATGGATAGAAGGAGAAAAACTAAGCCTCGTAGCATTAGAAATGTTATACTTGGCATTTGTATTGACTATCATCAAGTACCCTAGACTGTTTAAAGACGAGAATGACAAGGAGCAACAATCATTACAACAATTATTAGAGCCATTGGGAGTAACATCTAGTTTCAATTTAACAAAGGACGTACACGAGAAAGCTGCGTTTTTATTTCGCTCCCACGTACAAGTACCAGGGCGTAAGCAATACTTACTACGATCATTTGGACTTATGGAAGAAATGGCTCAACAGCAAACAGGCCGTCTTTACAATGGACTTGAAGTACACGCATCAACGCTCATTAGACCATTACCTACGCATTCCCGCGTAATACAACATCTACAAGCGGTAAATAACCCCTCCTCCCCTTCAAAAACAAAACCCGTTGGGGAGACTATTTTTGCTAAAGAGTCTAAATTAGTGATGATATTATTTATAATTATTCTGAATCACTGCCTTTTTTTACCGTTTTGCTTTTTTGTCTCTAGAACTTGCTTCGTGTTAGCAATTTTTAGCTTTTTCTTTGTTAATGATGTTTTCTATCTTATACTGACGTACTTTTTGTTAGTTGCATAGCTCAGTGGCAATGTTAGAAGGATTACCTCGGAAATTGAAGGAACTCATTTGGCGCCTTTGTAAAATAACACCCGGATTTGAACAAAAGCCAGACTTTAGATCTACTCTTGGTCAATGGTCTCGTGCACCTGTTAAGCATAGTACAAATATTTGTTCTCTACTTGGAGCGATTTTATTCCTTAAATGCGAGGGCATCCTAAAGGTATTACCTTAGCGTTAGGTTTACTTTTTTTATTTTTTCTTTTGTTTTTTTGACAAGAAAAATCAAAGAAGGACAAAATCTCGAAACCCTTCGTTACTTTTTTATTTTTTAATTCATGTCCTAAATTGGTATTGTACCATTCAATTTTTGGATGTTGCCAAAAAAAGTTTTGGGTAGCGTTCTATGGAAGAGAGCTGGGATTTTTTGATTCACATTAAAAAATAAAAACAAAAAAAAAATGAGTCAAATTGTTACTTTACCTCTTTTGTTATTTTTTTTCCTTTATTTCGGTTCTGTTTTTACTGACTGTATGTGTTTTTTAGGGTATAGACCTTGGTCTTGGTATACGCGCTGATAAAACAGCAAATGCCCTAGTACATGCTTTAGAGTCACAATCAGATTATTTGCAAGGTCCAATACAAACAAATTATAAAACATATGATAAGGTGTACGCGTCTGCACCAAGGTTTCGCCATTCGCCAGTGGAGGAAGAGGTAAAAAAAAGATTTTGATAAAACAGAAACCAACAATGAAAAGATCTCTTCATTTTCTCTCTAAAGCGAGATTTTTTTTAACCTTTTTGATACTTCTTGGTTTATAGTGAAGCTATTTGTACCTATTTTTTTTTAATTTTATTTTATTTTGACTTGTTGTGTTACAGGCAAGCGAGTGGCAACTTAATAATAGTGACACACTTAATCAAGACAAAGAAAATGAAAAAAATACTGAAGCCTCGATTTTTGACTGTTTTGCGCCCCTCACGCAAGCTCACCGCCTCACATTTTCTCGTTCAAGAAGGACAATGCGTCCAAGTTTTATTGGCTTACAGAGCATACCTTCTGTATTTGATACGCATTTACATATACCAGAGACTGCAAAGAGAAGAAAAATGTCGTTGTCCAATTTTGTTGTGTAGTGAAACAACAAAAAAAAAACGAAACAGAGAAAAAAAAAACACAAACAAGGGGGCATTGTGCACTTTACATCCAAGTTTTGTAAATAAATTTTCAAGTGCGCATATGAAAGTCTTTACTGTGTTTAGGTGCTGATTCCATAAAGAGTTTTGTACTTGTACAAAACTGCAATCAACTCGTAGACCCAAAAAAAAACTTGATAAAGTGAGGTTTTTTATTTTACATGTAGCAATCAGACAATGCCTTGTCGAGCATATTTGTCGCAAAAGTATGCTCTGGTTCTAAGCTTAGAGCTTCGTGGTAATAATCTAGAGCACGTTCTATTTGTCCAAGCAAGTGACTTGTAAAACCTATGGAAAGTTTGAAAAACAAAGATAAAACTAGATTTTTTTTTTGAAATTATTACTGAGGCCTCATACCTAAGCATGCGTATGTACTAGCATTCTGTGTATTCAAATTTCTACATATTTCGTAATGATCCATAGCCTTTTTCAAGAGCCTTATTGTCAAAGGGTTTAGAAGGATGCAAAGAAAGATGAAAAAAGAAAAAAAGCAAGTTACACAAAAAAAATAATGCATACCCAAGTTTGCGATAACAGTGCCCAAGATTAAATAGCAAAGGTTCCCATGTGTCATCAGTAATATTACCACAGTGTGATAATCCTTCTTCAAATACTTTCTTGGCCATATCGAACTTATTATCCTTGTAATAAATAACACCTAAAAAGTAGTAAGTAAGAAGTATCTCCGTTTTTTTTCTATGAAGTATCCTTTCTTTCACGCTCATCTAACTCGTTATCCCGCATACCGTTGTTGTGCAATGCATTATACGAATTTTTTTGATGAGCGTGAGAAAGTATCTACTTTAAAGGCTATGGAGCGTCCTTTTAAACAGCGGACGGAAAGAAGAGCTAACGGAGGCATACCAAGTTCGTTGTATACTAGTGGATCAACAGGACATATATCCTTTGCCTTACATGCAAATTGCTCAGCAAGGGGTATATTATTTGCACGCAGAAGCTCTACGCTAAGACAAAGAGGTGGTAGGTGACAACTAAGGAGATGGATTAAAACAATCAAAACTAAGAAAAAAGTTGCAAATGCATTTACCCTTTTAGTAGTCTATTTGCTGTACGATAAGTAGCGAGAGCTTGATCATTTTCTCCTTCCATAGCAAATGAATGACCGAAAGCAAGCCAACCTGGTCCAAAATGTCTATCCATGACTGTACTCTTACTACAACACCATCAGTAAAATGCCACTCGAGCATAATAAATTTCCCAAAAATTACAACAGATCTTGTTACCTAAAATAGCGTCTTGCTTTTTCCCAATCCTTAATCAAATAATAGTAGCAGCCTACAGCGTACCTGAATGCGTAAGAAATAAGTCAATAAGGCATACTAAAGGTGTATAGTGACGTAAAAAAAATAAAGACTTACCAAGCAGTAGTAGAATTATGATCTTCAACAAGACGATGTGCAACGAGATATAACTCAGGCTTTAGTCCTAATTCTACCATTGAAGAAATGTAAACTAGTAATACACTTCCTTTATTATTATAAGGATCACGTGTAACCGCACTAAAAATCACGTGTCAGTAAACAATAAAGTTTCCAAAAAAAAATCCAGAAAAAAAAAGTCTAAAAAAAGCTCTGCTTACTCCTTTGCCATTGTATAAGCTTCTCGAAACTTGTTTTTATAAAATAGTGATTCTGCTTTACTAGCTATAATATCATAGTCATCTGTTAATGGGTATTTATCAATAGCAGAAAAGTCTTCTTTGACAGACACAGAGAGGTTGAACTAAACAGGAAATTAGTTAATTAAAAAGTGACAAATCTATCAGTATTTGAAAAGAGCACGTGCTTTTTTGATTTTACAGCGGTACAACTCCTGTAGCCATGAAGTTGATTCATCAAATGTAAGTGACTTTAAAAGCTTTTCTTCTTCGTCCACGCTTAGCATATGACCGTCTACAAGACGTTCAAAGGCCTGTGCAAAATGTAAGTCATTTTTTTCAAAAAATGTTTAAAATAGGTTTTGATTTTACCTCGTAGCACTGAACATCTATTTGAATGGCTTTCTGGTAGCATTGAGCTGCTTGTGATCGGTTTTCTAGAGACTCATATGCCCTTCCACGCAAATACGATAAAACAGCCGTAATCTGTTACTAAATTAATATTTACGCCTTGTATAGCGCTATTCGTGCGTTTATAGGCTGTTTATCGTCGAGTTCCATGTTGTCTGATGTATCTGCGATTATGTCATTTTCATGGCTTGATCCTAGTAGTTCTAGACAGTCCTCCCATTCGCATAGTTCAGCCTTTGCTTATGTCAAACATTTATTTAAAAATTATGTATTGTATTGCTGAGTTGCTCCTAGCGTTAAGGATATGCTATTTACAAGTAATATGGCGTACTTTACATTTTGCCGCCAAGTGGCGGCAATTCAAAGAGGATTGTATCAAGTCAGACTTTTCCAGCAAGTGTATAACTCTACTGTACTGTTTGGCGTGAAAATACGTTTGAGCAAGCAGGTACACATCAAGTGAAGGTTCTATTTATTAGTAATCAATACCCACGCTCATAGATACCTATACGCACCTTTTGACAGCGCAACTAGCTTGTGTGCAAAAAATTGGGCTGTGTCGTACATATGCTTGCGTAAAGCATCTTCCACAAGCTCACGCAATTTGTTTGGATTGCTTTGCATGGAGTTACACTATTGACACTTCGTTGATTTTTGAGGACTTCGAATTTCAACGCTGTAAAACCGTTCTCTCACGCTATGGCAGACCTTGAAGATGATCCAAGTCCTAGTTTTCAGTTCAACCCGTCTCCACCTGAGAGAATCGTACAAGCTATGGAAATATAGTAATTTAACGCTCTTAGGTATTTGTACTGGATGTTAATGATGAAATGAACGGTTTAGAGCTTAGTAAGTACGTATAAACGAAAATTACCTCATACAAAGTTAACACCTTTTGTAGAAAGACCAAAACCAAATTCACGCGATGGGAAAGCGTTGTCAGGGCACTACATGTATTTATAAATTTAAAGTTGCGTATGGACATGAAACATCAGTTCGCTATAATGCTACTAAGTGATAAAGCCGGTTGGGTACATAAAAGCCGTTAACAGACCAAATATAGCAAACTGACTTGATAAAAAGCACCTTGATTTCACGTCTGATCGTACCAAGATTATATCTAGCCTAAAACGAGTCAAAATACAAAAAACATACGAGACATGTGACTTTGACGCTGTATTTAATTTAATGTGCGTCAATCTACAGCCTTTTGACTTAAACGATCCTTACACGTAAGATAGAGACGAAAAATGCAAGCTTTCTCAACAATCAAAAGAACCTGGCTTACCAGCTTGTACTTATAGAGCAATATTGGTGTATGGACGTTCTAATATCACACCAACATATTCTGATAAAGTAAGTATTGTAATCAAAGCAACAGCAAAGTAGAATTTCTGTTGATACAAAAATAGACAATATTAAAAAAAAATTTACTGTTTAGGTAAGAGATGAAATTACCGGAAAACCGAACTTTGTTATCGATGTACTATACTTAAGTAAGAAGCCAGACACTAAAAAAAAGGAGACTTTACAGGTACATTAAATAGTATCCTCTTAGAGAGGAAGGAATTCTGTAAAAAAAGTAACTGACAAAGATTGTAGCTCATTTTTGATACTTTGAATGATTGTTGTACAGATGAGTCTTACGTGTTTTCTCATTCTATAGACTTTCAAAAGTTCTTTACAAGTTTTGCAATGCTTACAGCACATCCTATGCAAAGACCTCCACAAGAAGAATTCAAAGTAAAAGATATACCAGACAAGAAAAAAAAGCTATTTTCGTAAATGAAAAAAAAAAAGTTAATGTGACACGTGTCAAGTTTTGTTTTACAAATTTAAGTTTATGATTAATTCTTCACAAGTTTCTGGTTTTGTCCCGTTATCAAGTGTAGCTATTACTTTTGAATAGAGTTGTTTTGCTTCTTCCAACGAATCACCTTTTGATAAAACAACATTAGTATTGCACGTGCAAAAAAAAAAAAATAGAATTCCTCAAGTACGAGTACAAACTGGCCTTTTGACGTACCAACACATGTTACGCCACATTTACCATACTCAGACAATGCACCGATAAGATGAAAAACGGCACCCTTTCCTAAATCAGGGTTCCACTAAGGGAAGTAAGCTCACATGGCTCTAGAAAAAATTCAGTTTTAATTTGCAGTACCATTAAAGCGCTGCCACGAAAAATATTCATTAAATCTGACGGTAGTAACCCTCTATATGCCTCTGATCGTACATTGTCTGAAGCAATATAATATTTGGGATGGTCAGACTATGAATAGTTAGTTAAAGGCAACGACACTACTAACTTGTACTTACATCTTCACCAAAGAATTTTCCTTGTTCAACATCATAATTACCATTTGTGAGGTATTTTAACGTCTATTGTTTATCAGTTACAAGACAACAAATCTAAGTTGACCATTTCAACTAATAAACACAATGCCATACCATTAAGGGGTGTGTAGTGCCTCCAGTTCTTAAGTTAAGTTCAAGTGCTTTCACATCCATAAAACCATGATCTTTCGGAACGCTGATGAAATCCATAGAGAAATTACTACGATAAAAGGGTAAGTATCTACAAGACCTTTTGGATAATAGACAGATAAAAAAAACATTGATATAAAATCCCTTTAGAAGGTAGCTTTGGTTAACGGATTTTCTTGTAATTTTTTATTTATTAAAATCAGTTTTCTTAGACGTACCCAACTACTCCTCTCTTTGCTAGTTCTTCACCTGCTTTCGTACCAAGTTTATTAAGCTTCGCTCTATATACTTCATTACATGGGAATGTACATCCAATATAAACTTGGTCACTTAGAAGCTGTTCGTGCTGTTAAAAAGTGAAAGTCAAATAAAATTAACAATTTGGCTTAATAAATTTTTAAACTCAGGATACTGTTGACATTACTGAAATCTTTCGCGTGTCAGGATTAATAAAAACCTGGACAGATGGTGAAGTCTTTCCAGGGCCCTCCATATATTTCTCAACAATACATCCCTACATCCTCAAAAGTCAGTAAAAAGTAATCACGTGTTCAAAGAGCAACTTTTTTTTTGGTACCATTTGTCTCATTTTTTTATTGTATGCACTCCAACCACCATGTATAAATCTCATTGTAGGTAATAATGCATTAACATCATGCTCTGTAAGGTCAGCTATACTCTTCCCAGATTTTGAAACATCCAAGATTGCATTACCCTCGCCTTTTGATCAAACCGTTAACGCCAAAACAAAATAATTTCGATCTTACCTGAAAACCCATCATTTAATTTTACAATCAATCTCCTAAGATATGGTGTATTAGTACGTGACGTATGCTCATAAATTATCGTTCGTACCTTATGCCAAAGTGATTCTGTTTTTCTAATTCCAAGATTCCCTTTGCCAAGTCCTCTGGTGTGTAAAAACTTTAAAAAAAGTGAGCTAATATTTTTTGAGGCTATTGCTATTGTGTTCACCTTTTGTACACTCCTGGGCAATGAGGCATACCAATCTCCTTAAAAAACTTTCGGCTACCCATTTTAGTACCCCAATGTAATGTGGTAGGATCAGTTGCAACTAGAACCGTTGGTCAAAACAAGAATGAATAAAAAAAAAGATGGTACCATTTTTAGCTCCAAGAATCTTTGATAATTTACGTTCCGCTTCTGTAACCCGCAGGCACACAAATTTAGCTTTAGCCTTACCAATAGCTAGTAAAAACAGTAAGTTAAATAATATACCACTCAACATCAACTAATGATTGAGTAATACCTCGTTTTATGCGTGCCATCAATCGAGGTCTTTGTAAGATTTTTTGTGTTAATGGAATACTTGTATTTGAATCATATGTTGATAACATCATTAACCTTTCCTTAATATCTAAAAAAACAGTTGTCACGTGTCAGAAGTCTTACGGAAGATATCGCTTTCAGTACCGTCTTTTGCAAAGTGCGGTAATAAGTTAATATAGTATTCAATAATAGAAGGATGAAGAGGTAGCGATGAAACGAAGATAAGCTAAAAGAGTATGAGCAAACAAGTTTGTACTCATACATCATCAGTATGGTGAGATACTACACGTACTTTTATGCGAGGGAATCTTAGTTGCAAAAGATTAAAAAGTTGTCTCTCTTCGTAGAATAGAATGCCAGCAATCTATGATAACCCAATAAGTCACACGTGATCTAGTAAAAGAAAGATTTTTGATGCTGTTTGTACCTTGTTTAACTCCTCAGGGTCAAAACTTAGTGAAGGTACAATAACCTTTACAGTCTCTTCTTCCTAAGATTGTTATTGAATACTATGAACGTGTATTTGTATTGTAAGTACAGAAGCAGGGTTGAAATTAGGTGATTGAAATAAAGGTGAACTATCTGAGTAACTCTCTTGAGGTGTAGTGAGATACCTAAGTGTCATTTAGAAAAGTTACCAAACGTCATTTTTGTTTGAACTTGATTACCATGTTCGTCTCCACGTGTTATTTTTAACATCATTCCATAAATCCCCCGATCTACCTGGAGACTTTGGATATGTTGATCCGTATCCCTTAAAGGTATAAAAGTTAATATAACCAACTCTTGGAGGAGAGACTGTTTTGTCAAAAATGTGTCAAATTTTTTTTTCATAATTATGACAGATTTTCTACTCACTTCGAGGCCATCGACATGAAACGTTGGTTGCGTATCATCGGATATTCTGCGTGCCATCTAAACAAAGTCATTTGAAGTGTATCCGGGTGATCCTACATACACGAATTGGTGTTGTTGTCGGCGTGCTATAGCGACTCTCGAAAGTATCGCCAGACATCCTAAATAGGTCCTCACTTCCACTCGAAACGCGAAATTGCGCTTGCGCTTCTTTTTTGCGTTAATTGTACGAATTTAAATTTAAAGCTTACTGTTTGAGTCCTGTCGCTCTATATATATTGTTAGTGTATGATACCGAGCAATTACGAAATATTTACAAATTCGAACCTTGAATGATAAGTGTGCTGCCTGCTACTTCGCTTGGATGCGCTAAAACTAGCGATAGAGGTACTACAACATCTCTTTGGACAAAATAGTGTATGTTGCTATTAAATCCAAATAGCGCAGCTAGTATATCCAATAATTCGCGTTCAGGCATACCAGGGTATAGTTTACATGTTTTTTCTAACGTTTTGTACTTTATTGTAACATTTATAGACGGAATGCCGTGTTCCATATTGCATAATAAGATTTTTTCGCTAATACTTGTTCTGGTATACCAGAAAAAAAGCTAAACTTGTTGTTTGCAATTTGTTCACTGTCTCGAAAAAAGACCGTCCTTAATTGCACTTAAGCGGTATCCGAATAAGAAAATGAACATGACACATAAAGAGGTACTAGTTGTGGGTTACGTTACTGCATTAAAGTCATATTTTGGCAGGTTTTTTATATTTTACATTCAGTTCCCATTTTTTGTTCTTTTGTCACGTGTCTCTGAAGGACAATTTGCAAAACAAGCTTGTCTCTCTTAACGCTTTTTTCTTACCTTCAGCGAATAAAGGAATAGTTCGATAACCAGAACGTATTGCGGCCATAGGCAAAAAACTAGTAAAAAATGATAAGTTGTTTCAGTACTGAAAGCAAAACAAAAGCATTCACCTGTTGAGTATCGTGTCTTGGCCTATAACGACGGAAATATGAAACACTGCTATCTTAGGACATGATATTAAAAATTGGAATTGCTCATTCCATACAGGATTCCATCTATTAGCTTCTTGGCGATTGTTAAGGCAAAAAATATACGAATCAAAAAAAAAAAAAAGGTTGGATACTGATAATAGTTGATCTCTTTCTGTTTCTCCTAGTATCCGCTGTTGCACCGTACACTGAAAATCTATGATATATTAAGAACTTACTATTACAACAAAATCTATCAGTACCGCACAACAACTTCGTTTTTACCACGTTTTGGTGGAGGCAATTGCCATCCACTTATCAATGTAAGTGTAAACGCCAACTTTGGCGCTAATTTAGCATCTGAAGGATTCAATATTTGTTTTGGTTTCAGCATATACTCAGGCTTTAAAATATACCTTAAAGTTTACCAAATAAGTCACGTGTCAATCAAATAAAAGTACTACAAAAATTACAGCGACAAAACTGAAAAAAAATTTACGTTAACTAATAGCTATGACTTACCCACATCCACCATTTAGTGAAAACAATGCTCTATTTATTTGCATAGCTAGATCATTTGTCTATAGTATAATTAAGATAACATAGGAGGGAAGATGAAAGGAATAAAAAGGCGTACTTGATAATTTAATGATACCAGTTGACAACCTGTCATCCAAAAAGACGTAGGCATAAAATTACTCGAGTCTACACGGGCACCCTTAGGGTAAATACGGACGAATGAATTTTGTGTCCAATTAATGAGTTTCTTTGGCTTATTTACAAGTTTTTTAGCCGCATCCTCGTTAAGAGAAGCGAGCTCCCATCCATTACTTAATAATATGTTAACGAAAAAAAATCAAAGATGTGCATACTTTTTTGCTTTAAAGCCAGGCCATGGACGGGTCTAATTCACTCGTTAGCAATTTTTGTAAATTAATGTGATATTCTTACTTTAAAGTGGATGCGCTCTAGGAGTTCTTTTGGCGTATGTGTCCACGGGTTTAAAATATCTTCAACTTTTTCTGAACCCTTTTTCTTCTTTTGAGGATTCTATGACAAGTTTAAGCGAAAGTCATTATCCAAGATTAACGCACCTTTATAAGTACTTTACCCAATAGATCTTGGGGAGAAGGTAAATCACCTGAAGATGCACCACCAGCCAAAACTAAGGGGAATGGTTCAAAAACAAGACATAAAAAAAGTAATATTGTACCTGCATTGAACAGTGAAGTCACTTTACTGTCAGGAAGCATACCCGCCGCTTTTTGTCGAAATAAGTACATTGGCATATCATTGCTTATGTATCAATTGAGTACATATGAAAATGCGTACCGCCTAGAATAGCATCAAGTTGCTTTACAAACTCTATTTGATTTGTTGTTGTAAGATGATTTTCGATGCTAAGAATGATCGGATACTGTGAAGCCACGAAACCATGATCACGTATACATATGAGTACATCATTTAACCGTACACTAGAAGTTAAAGTTCCACCATGTGTGATTATAGGGCCCTTTCTGGAATCCCAACAATCAACTAAAAGAACAGTTAAACGTGTATTTTTGTTTTCTTCGAAAAGGTGTCACTCACGTTCAATGCATCTACAGCCTTCTAAGAGTACTTTTTTGTATGCTTCTACAGAAGCTTTAGATTTAAGTTGATCTCCCTTTAAATTTAGTGAGTAAAGTATATAAAGACGTGGAGCATACCTCCAAGTAAGTATTATGAGATGAAGCAATTAAGTAATGAGACAAAGGGTGAGACATATCCTCCGTTACTTTTTTGACTTGATTATCACATGGTCCGTTGTGTTTAGATACCAAGTAATTGATAAATCCTTTCATTGACAGACAATCAGGCGGTACAAAATCTTGTTGCTAAAAAAGTTCCAAAAGGGTCAGTAATTTCAATGACTGTTTTTACAATTTTTTTTTGTGTATTAACGAGTTTTTTTTGTTGACCGTACGCCCTGTGCGACAGCTCGCGACCAGCCGACATCTTGTGCTGGTCGCACAAACGCAGGTCTTGATCCAATCGAAGTATTTCTACGACGGAGTCTCATAGAAACACGTACCGATTGCCAAGAGTTCGTAGTTGGTCTTTGGAAAACAGCGCTAAAAAGTTTATTGTAAGTTATCTATTAGAAAGAAAGGGACCTTCCTACCTAGTAGATTCAGCAATCTGTTTCGTCTTGGAAGGAACAGCTTTTGTAGACATACTGTGAGATATACCGGCTACAAACAGGTTAATTACAGAAATCCAAAAGCAGTGTTGAAAGTACCTGGTTGTTCCATTTTTGTAGCACCAGTACCAAGCCTGCTTCTCTTCAATCGTTCCTTCGTTGGTTCAGCTTCTGATTTTGCAATAAGTGCTGTAACATATTGTGGTGTTGCGTTTATTTCCTGAATGTAGAGTTATAACGTTAAACAAACAAAAAAAATCACATGACACGTGATTTTTGTTACATACATTTTGATCTTCTCGCACAAACTTGTAAAATTGTTCATCTTGGATGTATTTTTTGTCCGAGAATTTATCGTGGTACACCTTTTGGAGTTCATCTCTTACCCTAATATTACTGTTATAACAAACAACCTATGATGTCCCAAAAAGAACCTCAAAGATTTGATAAATCTAACAAACTCCACAAAATCGAGAGAGCCAGTATTACTTGTGTCAAAGTGCTAACCGTCAATTAACCAAAGATTTCTATCATTCATTCCATTAAACTTACCTCCAAAACACCTCTCAGTGTATCACGTGGCATATCAACACCAAGTACCTAGTTTTTGTTTAAAAAAAGGAACTAACTTGCGCTAGTGTTGTTTGTAACACACATACCCGTAGCAAAGAAATAACTTCCTTATACTCTACCTGCCCATCATTATTCGCTTCTGCTATTTGCCATTTTTCCAAAGCATACTTATAGTCCTGTCAGTGCTTTGTTAAGGATTTAAACAAAACGGTTAAACAAAAAGACAAATGACGCTATCGGTTTCTTTCTGGTCCACAAGGATACTTTTCACGTGCTTCTTGAAGCTGGTACTCCTCTATATTACGTACGTAAGGGTATGTTCTCTCATTTAAAAGGGGAACGTACTGTCTAGGCGCATTTTTATTGATAGAATTTGCTGAATCCAATAAGCACACAAGTGTGCATTCGACGCTCTAAGAAGGAATGTAGCCGTGAACGTAGTTATGCATATTTGTAGTGGCCTATTTGGGCGTTTAGAGAAAGATGACACTCTGTAAGTTTTTTAATTGTTTTTTGCGTACTCCTTTGTATTTGAGACAGATCTAAGCGTGATGATATCAATAAAGCGCTTTTTGCCTACATTGGTGTAAATACAATTGCTAGCTACCAGTTTACCTTTGAAATCCTCTTTTTGAGGTTCCCTAGCATCATCCTCCACTTCTCCTCGGTTTAATTCTTGATAAAACAGTTTTCGCCTGCTCCTTCCTAAATGGAACCAGCAATTGGTCCAGCGCTTCCCTTGGTAACAGTTTTAATATCCTGCCTATTAAAGGAAAGCAACGGACTACAAAACCGCAAAACATACCTTGGCATAAACTCAAGTACCCCTGTAGAGACATCCTTGCACTGCTAACGTGAAGTCGCGCCTTTTCAATGGGGCTGTGGAAAAAATGAAATTCAACGCCTTTTCGACGCTTTAATTGGTTAACAAGTCCGTAATTGGAGTCAGAGATATCAATGTATTTCACAAGTACTTGAACAATAAACTAGGTGGTTTTAAAAGCTAATAAACGCTGTTTTAGACTTCCCAAAATAACGTGAATTTTTATTGATGTTAGTGTGTTGCGTAGTACACGAAATACTCAATATTGTATGCATTCTTGATGGCTCTGCCAGGGTTGTCTTTAGCCAATTTCTTTATTGCAGACTCAGTTTTGGCATCATCCTAGACGCAAGGAATGTAAAATTAAAGAATCAGCTGGGATTTTTTTTTCGTACAGTTGTTCCTCCAATGTCGTTGAAATGAGACATTTCGTGGACAACAGTTGATGATCTGTCGCCTGGATTAGACCAGAAGAGGCCGCAATAGTGAACAGTGTGAGATTTATCACCTTTATACACCCAAGCGTAGTAGTTAGCACAACTAGCAACGATTGAGAACACGTGTTAACTATGGAGATTTATGATACGTACTCGTTACAACATAGTGCGTTGAAACTGTTTGGGTTTAGAGCGCTGTCAATTTTTCCACACATGTTAGAGACGGTGTTCCAACGACCTCCACCATCGGCACCCAACCATGTTTTAGCAACACTTGTGCTAAGCAAAAAGTTACTTTGAAAAAGAGCTAAACAAGGTTCTACCATGTTTTCTTTTTAAGACAGCTTGCAGCTGCACCAGCTTCTTTTTTGCCTTGGCTAATTGCTTGTTTGAGTTGGCTCAGTCGAGACGAAGAACACTTTGGGCATTCTGCTTTGGGCATATCTCGGCTAAGTGCCTTCGCTTGTACCACTCGAATTGTAGCGTTGTTTGTCAAGAGGTTCATCCCGGGATGATTTAAAGCTCGAAGTTCAACGGTGTACACACCTGCGTTTTCCAACTGGTAGTGGACAGCAATATCGACGTTTGTAGTTATCGTAGCATGAGCTGGAACTATCAAGAAGTCTGTTGGAAGTGGATTTTTGCCTGAGGGAAAAGTCAAACACTAAATCACGTGATCAAATAGCTAGCTTCTTTTAGAGCGCACCAGGGTAGTAAACCCTTCCAGAGTACATAACAGTATTCTTGGATTCTTGAGTTTTCACGATGAACATATCGCTCTTAATACCCTCAAAAGGTGTACCAATCATCGCCATTTCGACGTTATGATCGCTTGGGTTCGAAACGACGTATTCGATTGTAGCGTCTTGTTTTGATCGTATTGAAACGTCCAAAGCTGCTATACATGCTATCACAGCCAACGAAATTATTAAGAGCTTCATTTACTGTGGTGTTAGTTGGTAAAATGTATGAAATCATACCGCTAAAAATTCCTAGATTGTTGGGATTTCGTCAACAATCCTGACGCAGTTCGCCTATACATCGCAAATGCTACTATCCAAGGGTTGTATTCAAGTGTCGGTGCACATTAAAATCGAGCTATTTTCGGCAAAGTAAGGCAAAACTTAAGCCAATGCCCACAATTTCATCGGTTTAGTCTCCATTTTCTGATAAGATCGTCATTCGTTTGAACTGTCAGGTCTTCTGATCACGTGCTACCAAAAGCATTCTATTTATTTAAATACAGCTTTTTTGTAATATTTTAATTCATCAATAGAGTCACGAATGTCTTGCAGTGCTCTATGTAAATAACTCTTTGGTGGCGCCTATGAAAAATGTTAGAAGAAGTTGTGTCAAATGTCAAATGTCTTTGTTTTTTTTTCACATTTTTGTTGACAATTTTATCTCTTCGTACCTTGTTAAACTCTTTAGGGTACCACCTTCGCGTTAACTCCTTTATTGTTGATACGTCAATCAACCTGTAGTGTAAATGTTTTACAAACTGTGGCATGTAGCGATCAAGGAACTTCTTGTCAGCGTGTATGCTATTACCACATAGAATAGCAGTTCCTGCTTCAGTGTATGGCTTGGAAATGGTTATTATGCTTCGAACTTAGCTTCACGCGCACCTTGATGAAGTCTAGCATTGTTTTCTCTACGTCTGACATCGATAGCTTGGATTCTTTGACTTGTTTTGTCAAACCCGATTCTCCGTGATGCTTAATGCACCATTCGTTCATATTGTCCATTATAGAGTCTGGTTGATGTATAATAAGGTCTGGTCCCTTGATTTATTGTAAATAACGTTAAAACTTGTAATACGCGCCTCTTTTAGTATATTCAAGTCCTTATCTGTAATAATACACGCCATTTCGATGATTGTATCTTTGTTACAATCTAAACCCGTCATTTCAAGATCTACCCACACTAGGTTCGTCGATTTATCTCCTGCGCTCATCTTTAATCGTTCCCGCTCTATTTTGTTGGTAAGGAAGAGATGTTTTTAAGTGATCTTTCTTGAGTTTCAAAAAAAAAAAAGTCCTTGACATTTCGTTGTTTAAAAATGGCGCTTGTACGGCACACTTTAGATTTCTTTAGGTTACTGTTAAATTATTTACACTCATACCAATCTTCTTCCTCTTGAATAGAGATCGTGATTGCTCTAGCAATTGCAGTTGGATTGATTTTTTACCTAACATAGAAAACTCTCTCCATTGCCAATTTATAGTTGGATATAATACATCAAGTACTCTAGGAAAGTAATTGAAAAGACCTACGTGACGCGTAAGTAAGTTAACGAGTAAAACATGTAAAGTGTCACCTCTGCCTCCGTTCTTTGCAATTTGAGTAGACGAAACGCGATACCATTGTTGTGGCTTTGATATATCTAAAGTCTTTTCTATACTCTTTAAAAACCTCATTTGATTCATACGTTCTTGCCAAAAACCTCGTGGAACATGTTCACGTTCCCAGCATCCGTGTGGGTATAGTTTATTCAAAGTTTCAGCTACAACATCACCATACCTTGCTAATATTGTAGCACCACCTGAGAATACTATATCATCTTTAGAGATATCATTCCACCTATCTAAAGTCTTAACGTTAAGTTCCCTGCCAATGTCATTGAATTTTGCACGTTGATTTCCCATGTCATGCCAAAATCCTTGTGGAGCTGTATTGAAACGCCAAAACACCCACTTGTAGTCAGGATAAATAGCTTTTAACGTCTTTGGTATTGAGCAATTGTAGTTTCTAAACGCATTCATGTTCTTACCTTGAATACCAGCTAGATCGTCAGTTGTTATATTGTACCATCCATCTAGAGTAAAGATGCAAAGCATTTTTGCAATTTTGTCACATTGTTCTTTTTTGTTTTTTGTACTGTTCCAGTAACCCTGAGGCGCTGCTTTAAACCGCCATGGCGTCCAAGAGTGCTTGGGATATTTATGAGCAAGTGCCTTTGTTATTGAGTCATTAAATGGCCTCACAATACCAGAACCACCGTAGTCGCGTAAATCTTGTATAGTACATTTGTACCAATCATCTAGATGCATGACGCCAAGTTTTAACGCTAAATCATCGAATGTAGTTCGGTATTTTGGGGTTTTTTGACGGATAGGTGCCATTACTTGCGCATACGCTCTGCGATTCTTTGGGGTAAATCGTAAAACAATCGTGTGACATGTTGAGGTATTCGCGTATTTCGGTTTTATACACTTGCATTGCTCGCAACGCGTACCAATACGCTCGCCATAAGTGATTGCGCGGCTCGTATGATTGTACATCACTATATTTTGGTTGTAGATAATGTTAGGGCATCACGCGTGAGTTGTTGTATTATCCACGTAAAACAAAAAAACAATTGCTTTAGTTGACTAATGTAAGCTAAACTTAAATCATAGTTCAGGTCACCAATCCCTCTGTACACGCTTCCTGTTTAGGCTACGTATACGTGTATTACCATGAGTACAAAAAAACGTAAACGGCGAGAGACAAATCAGTCTAAAACGCCCGGTAAGGACAGAGGGCGTAGAAGAGTATCTACACAATCGTTAAAACGAAAGGGGTACTGGAAAATAACAATAGACAAGATACACGCGAAAAATTTGCCGCGTTCGAGCCTCTACGGGTACCTAACGCCTCAGAAGAAAGAAATTTACAGGTGGTAGTTTTGGAAAAGCAAATCCCTATCTGATTTTTTTGTGGGATGATAAGAGCAAGCTTCAGACAGAAGTGGTGAAAAACTGTACGTTTGAGCTAAAACTATCACGTTCAAGAACTGAAATTCTCCGGGGCTTCTAAAACGCGTCTAATCAGCTTTAGCGCACGACGCACAGTTCTCTAGTAGCTTCACATTCGAATATCAGCTGTCGAATTGTGAAGAGCTAAAAAATAGGTTTCTGACAGTAGAAGTGATGGATCATTCCGCGTTAAAGTCGGATTCAATTTTAGGTACAAAAACAATAAAGCAAAATTATTAATTGAAATACAAGCAAAACAAACTAAACCTTTTTTTGTTCTCGCTTCCCAACTGTACTTCCGTACTTACAGTATCAATTAATTCTATAATAATAGGATACGTGACCCTGGACTTGTTTTTATTGGCAACAGGACCTGTAACACATGATGTTGCAATACAAAAAATTGACAAGGTATTAAGAATTTTTTTTTTACGCTTAATCTACTTGTTTTGTCGCTAAAACGATGTTATTCTGGCGTAGAAAAATAAGTCAAGTCGTGCAAAGGAGCATGGATTTACAACACGGGGTAGATTGAATTTTAGTGTTACGATGAAGTGTATATCGACGAGTACGTAGTCGCCTGAGCGTTTCGTGTTTTTTCACATGAAAAAAAGACGTGTTTGCTGATTGGGTTTTTTTTTTCAGTCGACGTTTCTTTAAGCAATGTTTCATGCAGCCAACTTCGTCCTGGCAATAAACATCACTTTGCAGAATGGGAGAATGATAGTCATCTTGAGATATACTTCAAAGATCATCCGGATGCAAGGAGACTGTACGAAATTTCAAAACTTTTTTGTTCGTTCTATTCTTAGTTTTTTTTCAATTTTTCATTAATTTTTACAAAACAAACTCCTCACATACGCCAAGTACGCCCATTTGTTACAACACAAATAATCCTTCATGGCTTCGGATAGCTCCTCTACCGTTCACAGCGACACTACGGGTACGTTTAAAACTTGTTGTGGCGAATTAAAACTAAATCTTATTATCAGTCTCTATTAAAACAAACTATCGTTGTTGAAGTATATAACGATTGTGAGGGTGCCAAGGAACTATTAGGAACATCTTCAGTGCGATAGAAACAGCTAGAAAACCAAAAAAATACTGACTTTTTTTTTTTCAATAGCTGTCTTTATCCTCATGTTACTCATTACGTGAAGAACCAGTACATTTTACTGAAGCGTTTGAGTTCAAAGATACGAAATTTGGGTATATTGAAGGACAAATGACATTACGCGATTTACCACCTCTTGCTCAAATGGAAGATGGCTTGCACTGCGACACGAGTAACTTTATCAATAACTTCTCTTTAACTAATTTTATTAGAAATCATGCAAGCTTCACCAATAGTTGTAGGTGCAGTGACACCAGACAAGAAGATTTATAAGTATCCAAACGACATTTGAAATTTTTTTCTATTTTTTTTATAATTGCGACTCCTTTTTATCTATTGCCTTGACAATGTTGTGATTACGGTTAAATGCACCTGTTTTCAAGAGACCTGATAGTATATTAAATGGCCTCGCAAAAACAGCACATGTATCATTAGAGATAAGACAAATGCAACAAAAGATTAAAAAAATTGCAGATAGTATAAGAAAAAAAACTAGACCACGTGCTTCTCGTTCTCAAAGTAGCATTAATCCTTTATCACTTTTAAAACAACTAAATGAGATGACTGAAAGTGATCCTAAAAATGCAGCTACAATATGTCATGATAACGGCATATTGCGGCTAGTAGTCCCAATGCTTGTACGCCCTTGTCAACACCACTAAAAACTATTTTTTCATTTTTTTTTTTCATCTGACTCTTCATTTTCTAACGCTTTTTTCAGAGAACAGATGAGCCAAAACTCCAAGATGAAGTGATTAGATTATTGCTATCTGTTTGTAAAAGTGGTACAGTGCAGTTTTAAAAGAATACTTTCTCAGCGAATCGCTTACGAAGACTAAATCAAAAATAGATTCCAATTGTCTAGCCGAGCTAGAGAATAGAGATGGCTTAACTCTTTTATTAAAACTCCTTAAAAGACCTGATAAATATGTACCTCAGAAGAAAATACTGGAAATTCTCTCTCTACTCTCAATACGTGGTACGTGCTTTCTCTTTTCAGTAGTCATCGTTATCAATAACCTTTGGTATAGATTCATTGATACAAAGCAAATTTAGAACAACAGGCTTGATACCTGTGCTTCTAGCTGTCTTACAACGCTCAAAAGGCTCTTCTGCTAAAGTACGTTGCTATTTCTTTGTCCTATTCTAACCACTTCCATAATAGCATCTTGTGCTACAGATACTTGGTAATCTGTCTTATGGTCGTGCTGGAGAGATAAAGTCCAATAAGGATGTTATTAGATACTCAGGAGGTTCGCAAAAAAAACTCAAACAAATGTTGCTGACTCTCTTTTAGGCATACCTATACTACTAGATTTGCTACATTATCAAAGATTTAGTAAAGCTGTTCTTCATACATTGAAGCAGATTGCACATAAAAGTGAGTTAGCGTAGTAAACAAGACAATGCAGAAAGTCATTAATTGGTTTTTTTGTAGACTCCGAAAATCAAAAAGCAATTGCAGTGGACATTACAGATCATTTAGTACAACACTTCGATACTGGTGATGCCAATGATAATACAACACTTGTTTTACTACAAGTTATTTCTCAATTCATCCCTGTAAAGTCAGAGGAAGCAAACATCGTCCTGGAGAAGGTAATTTCCTTGAAAACAAACTTATGGTTATTAATGTTTTGGTATAGGCGAGCAAGATTTTGATTAGCATATCATCGTCAACTACAGAAGCTGTTGCTGATAAAGCTATGTTTTTATTAAAGGCGTATAGAACATCAGAGTCTGAACAACATCTTGTTGCAGATATCTTAGATACTATTAAGCGAAAGGATAGTAGAAAAGTAGGTTATTGTTTTTTTGTTGTGTTGCATCTTTTTACCTTTGTCAACGCATTCTTCTTCTTACTCTTTGTCCAAAGGAAATCCATGTTGCCTTACGTATGTTAAAAAATCTTTTGGAGGATAATCAAGAGGTACAATGGAGGGACATGATAGCCCTTTGTACAAAAAAACAAATCAGTTAACACAATTTTTTTTATAATAGAACCTTGACAAAATATCTGCACTTCTTGTTGACAATAACTCGCAACTTACTTCACTATTATCTGTTCTTGAAACTGAAGATCCTATTGACATCGGACTCGGTTTAAGATGTATAAACATACTCTCACAAGACAGTACAACAATTCAGAATCATGTAGACGAAAATATCCTTACATACACTTAGGTGATGCATTGTGCTTAGAGATTTACAAACATGGAGACAAAGAACTCCTCAGGCGGCTTGTAAGTTTATTGGCTAGTGAAGATCAAAACATTCAACAAAATTGCTTAAGTTTAATACTCAATATCGCAACAGGTAAGGAGCGAGTCGACTCCTAATTCATGAATCTGGTTTTGGTTTTTTTTTTTCACTTTTTTCTTGACTATTTTTTTATTTTCCTAACGTGTTGTTGTTAAATTTTAGATGAACAAACACATGGTGAACTTTGTAAAGCAGATGTATTCGAGGCTCTAAGCGCTTTATTGAAAAAATCAGAATCAATAATAGTCACGCAAACAAGTCTTAAACTTGTAGCTAAGTTGACATCAAGTACGCTCTTTATAGAATATATTCAATAATAACCTCCATTAAGATTCTCCTGTTTCAAGAAAACTCATGTTATCAAAACAGATACCTGTAATACAATTTGTAGAGTACGAGAGTCCATTTCTTTGAAATCACAAAAAAAAAAGCTAACAATCAACAAAGGTACTTGACACATGAAGCTGAGGTTGTTTACCATGCAGTTCGTATTATACATAACCTATGCTTTCCTATTATACCTGATGTACGTCAACTCCTTCATTTCTAAGACTTGTTTCACTAAATCTGTTTCAGACGAAACAAATCCTTGAGAACATAATTATCACAAACACTGTTACTACTTTATTCAGTATTGTATCCAATCCATCGCTTTTGACCCCAAAACCACAACCAGTTGTTCAAGCTGCTTTAGCAGCTATTGGTGATTTAGTTACAGGTACGGTTAGAATCGCATAACTGAGCTACATTCAAAAAAATCGAACATAAACATTTTAGCACTTTTTTTAAGTCCCTTGACTCCAGTTCCTTTCAAAACAAGTTTTTTATAAATTATACCTCTAAAACAAAGATTTACACATGACCGTGTTTGTTGTTAACTTGAATATATAGAGGATGATGTTAGAGAGTCAATAAACGAAAAACAAGCTGTGAAAAAATTGCAAAAAATGGCAAATGATCCTATAATAGGCCCAGCTGCACGTAACTGTCTAAAAGCATTCTCTTCAGCGACTGCATTACTGTACGCCATCTAAATTTCCCAAGGAAAAAAACTCTAGTTTGTATACAAACTGTCAATATCGTTACTTACATCTCTTTCCTCGTAGTGAATTCCCTGAAGATTTTATTTGTCCTATTTCTCAAGAGCCTTTTCAAGATCCTGTAATGACTTGTGATGGTCACTCTTATGAAAGAGAGATGATTGAAGACTGGCTTTCTGGACATGACCTTTCACCACTAACTGGAGAGACTTTACCTAGCAAGGTAAATTCCGTCAAACAGATTCCTCTTTTTTTCTTGATTTTTTTCTTTATAATTGTTTTTCCTCGCTAACGTTCTTTGTGAAAGGTCCTCATCCCTAATATAACACTGAGAAAAGCTGTGCAAGAATTCTTGCATAAATATCCTGAACTAGCTGATAATGCATAGTTTTGAGATGAATTGTAAACTAGCTTGTAAACGTAAAAAAAAAACCAAGACAAAAAAAAAATTTAACAACATTTACAACTACATTCACTCTTAGTAAACAACAATGTACATGAATCTATACCTCATTTGCTTGTGTGCTCTACATACGTTAAACAAAGTTAATTAGTCAGCAAACAATTGTGAATGAAATCTTACTTTTTTAATGGTTTCATTTGCGCTTGCGAACGTATTGAACCCAACGATGGGTCAAACCACGAATACCCTATTATACGTTGAAATAAGGATGCTCGCTTTCTCTATTGTGTCACCACCAAAGGTGCTTTTGTCAGGCTAGATATGAGAGGATCAAAGTAGGCATTCTGTGGATTCCTTGGCACTGTTATTGCTTCTGAAATACCAAAACGTGGCATATCATTACCTTAATTGCTTTTGTATGTATACTGTTCTTGGAGGAGCTCTCTTCGAAGATGTTTATGGCGTGATGCACAAAAATCATTGTATCTTAAAACTCCGTATTTGAAAGCTGAGTTGATAGATATCTTGTTAATAGTGACACATCATATCAAGAAGTATGTGAGCCAAGGGATAGTGTGGGAGATGTGACGACATCTAAACTGGTACGGCTATAGTATACGGGCTCACTTAATAACTTATTGATTCTAGAGCCATCGTGTCTTACCTTTCTATCAATGTTTTTCAAGTTTGGTGGCATTAGATGATTTCAACCAGGTACAGTTTTAATAAAGTAGTTAGTTATTGTTCTATTTCTTAGACTCATTAATTCACGCGTAGGATTAAAGCCAGCGATGTATTTGATACTAATTTTGTTTCCACTTTTAATCTTATTCTCTTACGTCACTTTTGGTTTCACATTTCCTACCTTGGTTCTGTTTGTTGGGCATGTCAATGGGTTTAATGGCTGGAATGACACATCGCCAAAGGTACGGCAATACTATAGATATCTGCAACTCATAGGTTACAACATATTTTTACAGAAATTCCTGTTTACAATAATCAATTTGGTACAATGTCAAACTATTGTCATTGGTACAAGAAGCGGAAATGTACTTTATTTTTACAGAGATACAGTTGAAAAGAAAGGTGAAATTGGTGGTAGTTGGGTAAGAAACATATTGGTAAATGGCAAGAGTGGAAAGTCAGCAAGAAATAAAAGAACATCGGACATTGTTGGTCTCGAGAAAAAAAAACCCAAGTGATGATTTGAAACACCTTTTTGAGCGTTTTCACGTTCTATATTGAGTTGAGTCTAAGAGAAGGTTGAGTATAAGCGTTTTCGCCTCTTTTGAACAACAGGTTGCTGAAAAAGTCGTTAAGCGTTTCTGTTAGTTTGGTATTGCTTGTGAGAACGACAATAGCGGATCTATATTGAAGGGTACGGTATTTGACACGCGTAAACGCACTAAACAAACGAAAACAGCTTTTTCGCCGTAAAAAAGCTTGACAAGCTATCAAAACACCAATATTGTGGCCTCGGCGCGTTAATACAGGTAAATATTAATTTTTTGCCTTTAACAGCTTATAAGTCATTAAAACATCGTAAATACACGTAATTGGTATCCGTATTTATTATTTTCAACAAAAAAAACGGTGCTTGGCGCGTTTATTCAAAACAAAGGCGCCATTCAGCCACCAAATATTTTCTTATTTCATTCTTGTTGTTATGATCTTGAAGTCCGTACAGCCAATAACAATACGATACCTATTGGTTGTACGGGACGTAACAACCTAACAACACGTGTTGGATACCGTTTTTGAGTCGTGATACGTTTTGAGAAACAAAACACATTTTTGGCTCTGATAGGAGATTTTTCGATTAAAAAAGCCAAATTCGAAGGTGTCTTTTATCTTGTGTTTCAATTCATCCTGAAATGAGGAAATAGAGTACTCACAAAAGACGTTTTTTTTTTATCTTTTTTCAACTGTTTCGATAGAATTTTCATTTGACCTTTTGTCACGTGTGGTGAAGGTGTCAGTCAAAAAACGTGAACTACCCGATATCGGGTATTTTTTTTTCATTAAATACCGCGGTAATTCTTAGATTGTGTTCGATTGGGAATGGTAATGCCGAGGCTCATTACCATCGAAACCATTACTATTGAAACGCTTTTTTTTTTTTTTTTTTTGTGTTCATTGATTGATAAAACGAAAATCTCCGTTAACGTATCTTAGTTTTTTTGGTAGGGTTTTTACCGTAGATTCATTATACAATAAAAACTCGGAGCTTTATGAAAGCTCAAAAAAAATATATCACGTTCTAGAATTCAACAAAGATTTTACACTTTGTCGTTGATATACAACCATAAATGACTGACAGCGATGATGAACCACCTACCCCAAGTACGCACATAACCTCAATAATCTCTTTGAGAAGATTACTACAGTTTTTGGGCACCAAAACTATCCGTGAAAAAGCTCTTTTTTAACCATAACAAACCATCAACAACAACCTCAACAACAACTCAACAATGTCTCTCTCTACTACTACTTCCTCTTGCACACTCACACCTACCCGTACAGTAATGACTAGGACAGACCTAGCCAAGTTTTCATGTATTAGACTTCGCGCAATAGCAAAGGCTTGGGAGATGACGCGCTACTCCAAATTGCGAAAGACCGCTCTAATTGAAGCCATTTACACAACTATGCGTACGTTGTTAACAGTTTAAAAGCTCTAAAACTTTTCGCTTTCTTTTTAACTATTCAACTTACTGTCAACTTCGACTTTTGTTCTAACTCACTTTAGACAACGAAGGAGATCAGTTGATGCTGGAGCGGGCCAGTTATCAACGTGAAGAAGTTAACAACGCCCTGTTACGTATCAAAAAGCGTAAGCGTACCGCAAAGTCCAAAGCCAGGCAGGCTGAGTACGATGCTGAGGTTGCTCGTAAAGCTGAGGCTGCTCGTAAGGCTGAAGCTGACCGAGAAGCTGAAGCTGCTCGCCGAGCGGACATAACGGTTCAAATGGGTGCCTTTGCTGCCCAGTTCAACGCAAAGCTTGCTGCTCAAAAGGCTGAGCATGACAAAACAAACGCAAAGCTGGCTGCTCAACAAGCCGAGCACGACAAAACTAACGTTAAAGTCACAGCATTGGAAGGCGAATGTACAGCCTTGAAAACTACAACTAAACGCCTTAAACTTGGTTTGGCCGTTACTAATTGTGCATTCCTTCAAATGGCGCTCCTAATCGCCTTCAGTTCGATAAGAGATAAGACTCTCGATGAAATTATCGAAAAAGGTACGTACACTTTTTTTTCGAAGAATTTTTCTAAATCTAACTTTTTTTTCCTGTAGACTATGACTGTCTTGGCGTACACATAGACGCCCTGGTCATTCTTGTCGCTTTCTTCTATGAAGTTCTAGAAAATATTATCTACCCTGATGATTTTCTTTACAAAGACGGTGCTCGTAAACGGGATTGGAAGAAGGAGACCACGTTCAATGTTTTCCTTGGAAAGTATTTCAAGGCCCGTCCAGACCTCCTGCGCCACATGCTTGTACATGACACACATGTACAAAACGTAGTTGGGGAAATACCTCAACACAAAATATCAAAGCCTGACCTTGCCGTTGTACCCAAATCTATAAAAATAGGCGAGAACGACAAGGTCAAGATCCACCAAATCGCCATAATTTGGGAACTCAAAAAGGGAACTGGTACGCTTTCTCTTTTTTTCTTTTTTTTTTCCTCTCTTTCTTTCATTGTACTAAATGTTTTCTTAGCGGATTTTACAACTGCAGAGAAGGGGCAAACATGGCATTACCTCCACAAGCTCCTTTATGCCCAAAAAACGCGCACGGAGGCATATGCCATTCTTATGAACTTTGACAAAGTCATGTTTCTCAAGATTTCGATGGCAACACGTGAGGAGCTGAAAAATCCAAGCTACTTCACGTGTGGGCCGTACGACATTGATGGTGTGGGCGGGAAATACCTCTTCACAATGCTCAACCAAACGCCTGAAGCGCTGGGCTTTCGCATCAAAAAATTCACGTATAAAGATACGGAGTACTTGGCTGGCGGAATTTTGGGTATTGGCGCTTCAGCTGTAGTTTATTCGCTACAAATTCCTACCAAAGACGGGAAGGATACAAGAATAGTTGCGGTTAAGGAATTTAAACCAGACCGTAAACAGTTCATTCACGAAGAGATCAACATTTACAAGAAGCTTAAGAAAGTTTCTACTGTACCTAACTTGGTACGCAACCCATCATTTCTTTTTTTTTTCTTTCTTTCTAACATTTTTTATTGCAGGTTCATTACACACAAGATCATATTTTTTTAAGTCCTGTTGGCACGAGAATAAAAAATTGGGGTGATATTGCAGACACTTATGGATTTATCTCTGGTATCATTAGTACGCTAAAGATCGCGCACGAAATGGAAATAGTTCATAGGTATGTCAACTTAGTTTTTTTTTTTACATTGACATTGCAATGTGTCAAAATTTTTCAGTGAAGCACATGTGTCACTTTATGTTTGCGTTTTTCTTTTCTTAGTGCATCAGTACTGATATTATTTTAGGGATGTTTCTACATCTAATATCATGTTTGCGAATGCTAAGCCTTTACTAATCGACTGGGGTTCTACTGTGGCTCCTGGCGTACCAGTGGTTATCGCAGGGACTCTAAAATATGCTCCACATCATGTCTTGTGTTCCTTTGGTTCTAAGAAGCTGGTCAGGTACCTACCTTCTGACGACCTACAGTCTTTTGTCTTCGTATTGGCCTACCTCTGCAGCTTAAAGAAAAAGAGCTGGGACGTTGCTTACGATAAGTGGGCAGCTATCACATGCAAACCAAACTACGACGCCAAAGAAGAAGACAATCTCAGAGAACTGTTGTTTCATGAACGAAGCACGAACATGTTTTTTGGATGGTCAAATGCTCTCAACCTGGCCAAGAAAGCGGATTATGATGGCCTCATTCTCGAACTCGTAAACTTACTTAAAGATATGAGATCTTATTGGAAATGTAAGGACTGTAAGCGCTATAATTGTTATTGTAATAAAAAAACAGAGTAAACTACAGAACGAAGTAACTTTTTTTCTACTACTAGTTTTTCAAGCCCTTTCTACTTTGTTATTTGTTAATTGCTGTTGAGTGTAACGAGCATTGTGCCAACATTGTGCGACTCTTTAAATGCTCAAGTCTTTTTGTAGACTGAAATACACGTTTCTTTTTTGTTGGTTCTCGAGCACCTCCACAAAATCAGGACTCATCATGAGCTTACTGATCCAAAATAGAATAAGTCACGTGAATTCTCAAAACATTCACAGTGGGACATGATTATCATAATTGCATAAAGACTCTCACTACATAGTTGAACTAAAGACAAAACACACTTCATCAACAAGCCAATAGCGTACATTTTCCGCTATATGGAACGCTATTGTTTCTTAAGGCAACCACAATGCTGTTCATTTAAGATAGTATCCAAAAGAAAAATCCGCAATGCCACTCGTTGGTCACTCGCTTATGCCTGGAATGAAGAAGTGCACCTTCAATGACTACAAAAAGATTGAGTTCAAAGTAAATTCGTATGGTGATCAAGATAAACAAGTGAAGAAAGCGCTACAGGAACAAAATGTTAGTTTAGATGTAAAGCACTGTTGCTGTACGCATTCAAAAGTGACATCACGTGATATATGCCTTATCCTTTTGTAGCGTTAATAGGAAGAGCTCTACCAGAGCACAAGTATAAGGTAGCCAAGTATTGCGCAAAATACTGTCATGATGGAGAGGAAAAGTTTGTGTATGAGGCAAAAAGACAATTGATGAGTTGGAAGGAAGCACGTGAAAAACTCATAAAGAAAATTGAAGAAGAAAACAAAAAAGACGTAATGTGACGTGTCATTATAGTTAACTATCTCAAGTGTTGACCAAAAGAAGCTATGTGTCATGCAGTATTTCCAAACCAAGGTTAACTCACAGTGAACTCATTGGTCAAATAGTAGTAGTAGATGCAAAAACAACACTTGTAGCATAAAACAAACGCAAACGATTTTAAAAAAATATCTTGTCTGATTTTATTGGCTTTTTTGATTTTTCTTTTTGTTGGTCTTTTTTTTTTGTTTCTTGTTCTTTAAACCAAGTCATAAAGTGAGTCCCAAATCTTTTTAACTTTAGGCTCAAAATCAGCTACTTTCTCTTTGACTGTAATCAAACTGAAAATAATAGCACTCATATCCTCTTTTCTAACGATAAAAGGTTGTTTGATAACAATCTCTCTTTCACCTCCTTGAGACTCTCCAGAGTATGTTTGCATTAATCCCTTAATACCACATATTGTAATTTCTTCTCCTCCATAACATTTCAAGTCAGGATGCATAGCTTGTGCCTCATCTTGAAGCTGTTTTCCCAATACTTTAAGATCATCTGTTGTCACCTTTTTAGAGTTCATAGAGAATAGTGTTGGTGAAGAGTTATCGGTTGACATAAAATGGTATGCGCCCATCATTTCGCCGTGGTATTTAAAGTCCTTAATGTCGTATAAAATACCCCATTTATGAGTGAGATTTTCGCAACAGTGTAACGTGTAGGTTTCAGGTGGGCCTACTGCGACATCTTCTTCATCGTCTTCTACTACTGCATCCATACTGGCACTATGTACATATATATTAGGATAAAAGACATATTATGGTCAGTAAGGAGAAAAGAAAAAAAGTTTTGTTTTTTGATATCTTGAAAACCGGTGAAATTAGTGAGCTTACAGTGCGCCTAGTACACCTCCTTTGTTGCTTAGGGACATGCTTAAGTGGTCACTCAATGATGGCAAAGCGACTTCTTGGTCTTTGTATAGGAATACTGATTTTAATACACGCAAAAATACCTGTAAACAAAACGTTAATTATGGGTTTGCCAAACGAAATACAACGAGAAAATTTTCTGTAACGTCTTTTGGTTTTTTTGATTTTTTCCTTCCCAGCTTACCTTTTCGTATTCGCCGCCCAAAGAGTCAGAGAGGTTATGGTAAATTTCAATAGTGTACAAGGTAGAGTTGAATTGAACAGTAACTCTATCGTGTTTCTAATAGAGCGTCAGCAATAGTAAACAATTAAAAAAATAAATAATCAAAAATAAAATTCTTCGTTTACCTCTGTGCCTTGTGTCCATTTTACTCTATAACCGTCAGTGTTACCAACTTTAAATGGTTTTGGTTCAGGGTTAGTCTTCAAGTTAAGACTACCCAAAGCCTCAGTGAGTGCATCTACCTAACGAGTAGAGATTAATAAAAAGACCAAAAAAAAAAACAAAATTAAAGAAAATGATTGATCTCAAATCTATTACGCACAGAACTGGTATCTTTCTTATCAACTGAGATTTTAAGGGTGACAACGCATGCTTTATCATTATCAGACTCTTCAAATGTGAAAGTGGAAACCTTTGCTAAAAGGACAAAGCTGTTAATCGACTTTCGTTGTAGTTTAGATAAACTCTACCTTTTACTTGTTTATTCCATTGGTCTGGGTAACGTAAGCATATTGAGTGGTCTTTCCAGATGAAAGGCTTCAATAGAAGGACATTGATTCTTCTTTCGCCTACGCGTAAAATAAACGTATGTACGCGGAGGTATAAACCCATAAAAACTGTTTATCGATGTTCGCAACGTACCAGTGACGAATGAGGAGAGCATTTTTGAGATTTGATTTTTGTACTTGTCAAAATCATCTGCAGGACAGTTACAGCTTACAATGTATACCAAACGTTTTTCCTATGAATTATAAGGCTAAGAATCGAATTGTTTTACTTGTACCTGAAGTGCAATCACTTGTAAAAACACAGAGTTTGTAAAACCTACTGGCGTTCTACCGTCAGGACCCATGACAGGTGTCTACGCGTATATTAGTTTAAAACGTAATAAATAAAATTGTAGAGCTGTCGTACAGGTACAGTAACAACCATTTTCTTGGCGGCAAGGCTACCAAGAGTTGCGTTCTCAAATGGTGGCGCTGGAGCACCCATGCTCTGCATCATCTCAGCTTGGCCTTTAGCAAGATCTTCAAGCGTCATAGGCTTGTCTGGCACTTCGTGGACCTGAACGTGTACTACCACAACGTTCCCTTTGCCTAGAGACAACATGTAAACTCACAGGAACAAAATATTTTAATTATGTAGTACTTTGTAGGGCAATAGGGTCAGAGACGTCCTCAGGAGAGAACATGACAATTTTCTCCATTGGCGCATTTACATACCACTCAGGTGGGTACGACATGCTCCAACCAATGTTAGCGGCCTCGAACGTTTTCCACTCCTTTGTTGCTGCCATGTTTTACGTGTTTACAGTGCAAACAAAAATTTTCGGTAATTTCTCGTTCAGAAAGCAAAAAAACTCGGTCGGGCAGTAGTCAATGTATTACGTCAAACTCTAGCAGTATAACATGCACGTAGCGTCACCATAAATCCTGAGTAAGAATGAGACGTAAAGCGAGGAGTAAAAAGAAGCGCAACTTTCTAGACGTTCAATTCGAAATATGGATAAGCAAGGTACTATTATAGCGTTTGTGGTCGTGAAACGTCACCTCTAATTGTGTAATAAGGTTGAACGTATTCCTAAAGTACCATTTGGATCTTTCCTGTATTTAAAATGGGCGCGAGGTGCGTGGTTGTTGCTTCGCAACTCTATAATTAAAACAATCGCCAAGGTAAACATGATGGAGAAACAGAGCGTAAGCTCGTTAAAAAGGCTACAATGGAAGGGGACAGACAAATACTTTGGGGTCATAAAATTGACTTGAACGAAAAACTCATACAAAACCCAAAGAAAGGCACCTGGAAGGCGCGAAAAATGACGCTGGAATTACGCTTAGTATGTCTAGAAAACATTAAAAAAAATTATTTTGACACTTTACGTAGGAAGTATTAAAAGGCGGTAAAAAAGTAACCAGTAGCCTTGGTTGCGTAAAGATTGACCTAGCAGAGTATCGTAAGAGCACATCAATGAAAGCATACAAATTTCAGATAATATCAAAGGAAAAAAAGAAATCAGGCGCACCACCGCGTATAGTTGTACGTGTTTACCAATTTCTACAGCTTTTTGTAAACGTTTTATTTTCTTAACGTTAAACAAAGGTGAAATTCTCCACTACGCCCGTAGGATCGATAAAGAAGATGATAGTCGTTGGTGGAAGGTATGAAACGCATTTTAAACCAAATGCTTATTTACATGCTTTTCTTTAGGTGAAAGAAGACAGTCCTGATGGTATGACGTTGTTTGAAGTTACTGATGATGAAACAACAATGGATGAGTTATCAGATGATGATGGTGCTTTTGATGAGTTTGAAACAAACTCAGCTCATCCAGGATTCAACCCTTTCGATGAAGGTATGTTTCTTATTGTTCAAATAAACTGAAATGAAGTTCTTACATTCTTCTACCCCTCAGATCCTTTCGACTCTCCGGAGGTTAAACCAAAGGTTGAGCCAAAGGCTGAACCCAAGAAAGAGATTCCAAGATTGCCACCTAGAAGAGCCTCTAGTATATCTAATCTTCACGCAACACCAGCTAGAGATCCAGAACCTGCATCTAAGACAGCAAGAGCTTTACCTCCTAGAAGAGAAAAAAAGAGAAATGATAGTTCACTTCCGTCTGTAAAGGAGAGACGAACAGAGGGCAAGCTGCAGCGTAAAGAGAGTAAGAGGTTGCCTAAGCTACACAAGAAGAAGAAATCAGTCGATAAGGTTGATAAAGAGACGATTGCAGATGCAGTAGCAGATGCGCTTAGAAATTCAGATAAAAAACATTCTCTTAAAGTGTCAAAGTTGGAAAAAGAGATTAAGAGATTGAAGGAAGAGAATGCGCAATTTAAGCTTGTAAACATGCGTGATTGGGGTAAAACAAGTGAAGATACACCTGTAAAGGGAATGTTAAAAGTAGAGAACACAATACTCAAGAATTCAATAGGTACTCACTCAGCGACGTCTTTTTTTGTGAAGATTTTTTTTGGTTTGCCTTCAAGTCATTTTTCTTTTTTTCCTGTCTTGTACTCCTCGCTTTTATTTCTTTTACTCGATGTATCTGTTATTGATTTGTTTGTTTATCCTTATGTTGACTAATTGAGTTTGCTTAGAATTACGTAATCTTACTACAAAGGCTGTATATTCTGTTGATTTTGATTATATGCATGGTATTCCTTTAGCTTATGAGTTGATTATGAAGTTATTACTTGCAAAACGTTATAACAAGGAAGATAGAGAAAATGCGTTTCCTCTTGTTATTGACGCTATTAGAGATTGTTATGTAGATGTACGTTAATTTTATTTTAATGCACTTTTAGTGTAATTGTTCACGTGTTTCTTTGTGGTTTTTTTTCTGATTTTGTTTTTTTGTTTAGCGTAAGGTGCTTGTAACTTTGGATAGCACTTTTCATTGGATTACTTTTTGTGCTACGTTTCTACATTCAAATGCACGTGATAAACAGTTTGATGATGATGAAATTGTATATGATTTACTAGATAAATTATTCCAAAAGGCAGCTAGTATAGTTAACGCAGTACGTTGTAACTTTGTTCATTTGCTTTCATATATTTTTCTTTTATAAGGATTTATCCTTCAATTGTAATATCATACCTTCTTAATGCTTCGGGGACCAACCCCGACAAGCAACTTCAAAAAAACATTGAGCTTTGAACCTTTTTTTTTTTGTTGTTGTTTGTTTGTTGATCCTTATCCATTCCTTAGAAATTAAAACCTATCATCGTACCAGCACTTACAGAACCTACTATAAACTCAACAAGGTTGAGTTACGAGAACCTACCTGAACCTTCAGCAATAGTAAAGGTTTTGCGAGGTGTATTTGATCAAATGCGAGAACACTTTGTTTTTAAGTCTATTGCTCAAGCTCTTTTCTCTCATATCATGTCGTACATTAGTGCCACATTATTTAATGCTCTATTGAGCGATGAGGCACTATGTACATGTGCACAGGCCTTCGCAATTAAGTTGAAACTGTCGAACATTGACGAGTTTCTTCTAAGCAAAAAAGCCTATGAGTGTATCCTCGATTCGAGGTGCGTCAAAACCACTAATGATCAGTCATGTATCTATTCACCTTTATTCTAAATCCCTACTAGGAAGCGGTTAGGTCCAATCTTACAAGCAGCTAGGATACTAGCACTTGATAAGAGTATTTTGGACCCTGAGATCATCAGACAAGTTTGTCCTGATTTGAATGCTATGCAAGTAAAGCAACTTGTTGTTCAGTCATCAGGTATGTCTATCTTTTACTTTTTTGGGTTCTTCTTGTTGTTGCTCTGGTAACAGCGGCTTAGGTGATGAGTCCTCTGCGCCTACATCTATTTTGGATATGCTTAGTATGATGTCAGCAGAAGAGATTCCACAACCTATAAAATATGATCTTGATCATGTTGATCCTCTTGATATTTTCTGGGATAACCTTGATAAGACTGAAGAGCTTGAGTATTTACTTGACTTGGATGACGTGTATAATTAAAACCAAAAAGAGCATCACAATCAACAAATAAAGGACAGCTTACGAAAAAACCCTGCAAGGCGAGTAAGTTTGTTTTCTTGTTTGAGATGCGTGTCTATTGATTCTACGAAGTAGTCTATCGTAAGCACAGATTGTGTAGAAAATGGTTGTCGCCTGTGACATTACTCGTAGTATTGATCAATTTTCTTCCTCATAAAGTCTGGTAAAGGCGTCAATACCACGTGTGGCAATTTTAGGAAAATGTATTTTCTAGCGAGCGGTTTGTGCACATTTTTGTGTGACAACGCTTCGTTTCGTTCTTTTATCGCTACCATATAACGCTCAAGCATCATGTCCAACCTTTCAAAGACTCCTGACTGGCTTCGCCTACAGGTACGAACGTGTTTAGCGACATAACAAAGCTGCTAACGCGAGAACTTTAGAAAATGATTTTCAAGCGGTTTATCAACCAATCGCTCAAACAAGGCGGTAGAACCCGTAGAATTGACGATGTCATAACCGATATGGCCGTACGTTTAAACTCACGGTTTTTTCGCTCTAAGATCTTCTCACGTGACCGTAGAACGGTATGCCACTACTTGAACTCATTGAGGTAATGAGTGGGAAAAAATACAGCGGAAAGACTTTGAAAGAGAGTAAATTGGTACGCCTGGTAGTGTGTGTAGATGTGCTAATGAGTTAAATAAAGCGCGTCAGAATGATCGACAACATTAACCAGATTCTCAACTTTGTAAAGAAGGATTGCTCTGTATCCACAAAAGTTGTTGCTGAAGGTATATTTTTGGAACTATTTTTTCGCCGTGAAAATTTTTTGTCACGTGACCGTTGCTTTGTTTGGGATAGTTCTTAAACGATTCTAGATCTTGCTGATGGTAATGAAACTAGCATTATGGGACTTGTTTTCGTACGTATAGCTGTGTTAGAGTCTACTATTTGATAGAGGGAATTCGCACGATCTTTTTTCTCAACGGTTTTTTAATTTTTTTTTTTACAGGCTGTCATTCTCAAGTACCTGAGATTGGACGAAGACGATGACGAGTCTGGTGATATCCGTGAAGCACTCAAGTTGTGGTTGAGCAACAAGACAGCGGGATATGCGTGCGTTATTTTTTTATAAGCCGTTTTTCTTGTGTTCTGACTGTTTGTAGTGGCGTTGAGATTGATAGCTTGACGAAATCATTTTACAACGGTTTGGCGTTTAACGCTTTGATTCACAAGATGAGACCTAAACTCGTCGACTATGATGCTCTTTCTCCTGGAAACAAGGTATACATCATGTTCATTAGTCTTGTTGTTAATATAGCCTAAAGGAAGCAAATCTCCAACAAGCCTTGGAGCTTGGTGAGAAATACTTGAACATTGAAAAATTTTTGGAACCTTCTGATATTCCAAAACTTAACGAAGTTTCAATGGTCATTTATCTTACTGATTGGTACAATGGTATCACACTACTCCAAAAACAGGTATACACATATCGAAACATATGAACCTTAATAAAAATAGGATATCGCTGCAAGACGTATCGGAAAACTTGTTGAAATGACAGTACGTTTTTTTTCTGCTTCTCAAAAGAAACTGTTCACATGCTCGTTTTTCTTTTTTTTTGTTTGCCCTGTTGTCAAGAGGTGATTTAGATCTAATATATTGTAGATATTACATGATAACATGCGCGCTGAGTACAGAGAGAAAGCAACTACGCTTGTAGCTTGGGTAGACCAAAAGATTGTTGAGTTGTCCAAAAATGAGTTTGATAATACTCTAGAAGGTGTTCAAGCCTTGATGAAAGAGTTTTACGATTACAAGGTAAGAATCTTCGTACTGTATCTGTTGAAAAGACACCGCTAACGGATTTTCTTAGGAACAAGAGAAGTCTTCAAAGATTGTTGACCATATCTCTATTGTTGCTCTATACAATAATCTGGCATTACGTCTCGCTAACCATAAGCGTCCTGCATTTAAAGCCGGTGGTGGATTAGACGTAGAAGATCTTGAAGCAAAGTTTGAGTCATTGGAAGCCGCCGAAGTTGCTAAAGGTACCTTTTATCGTACAATGCAAGTGACTTACTTTGTTCCCAGGTGGTGCTCTCAATAATGAACTTGCTAGACAACTCAAGCTCAAGAAAGTTGCTGCTCGCTTCAAGTACGTTACTTACTTTACTACGCTATTTATGGAAAACACGTGTTTAACTTGTTTACGACAGAGAAGAAGTCAAAAAACTTAAAGATTGGGGTCACCACAAGGCAAAGGAAATTGCACATGAACCTAAAATCGAGCTCACTCATGATGCTGAAGATGCTATTGATGATCTTGGATTCCTTACTGCTGATGTCGCCAACTCCAAAAAGACTAGATTATCGGTACACTTTTAATTTTTGTTTGACAGTTCACTTTCTGTTGGCTAATACTCTTATAGGCCCTAAGCAAGTTACTCAAAGTTCTTGTTGATGAAGACTACCAACACAAGGATGAAGTATCCGCTTCATACGGTGAAATGGGTGAAGCCTTTGAGGGTATGGAGCAATCTCTTTCTGAGAAAAAGACAGCTTTGGAAGCCGAACTTGCTCGTCAACAAGGATTGGATGCCACCGCATGCCAAGAATTCGCTGACGCCGTTAAGGGTACGTCACATGATTTATCACTATAATAATAGCGCTCTAACCTTGCACTAGCCTTCCAAGACTTTGTCAAGTCCAAACGTGCTGCATTGTCTGCTGGTGAAAACACTCCATTAGAAGATCAACTCGCTACACTTGTTGCTTCAATGTCCGATATGAGCGAAGCTGATAGCTTGATTAAAACAGTTTCTAAGAAGTCTAAAAAGCAGAAGAAACGTGGATTGGCACATAATCCACATACCAACATCACCGCCGCTGTAAGACTTCAGTTTTAATTTGTTTTCAAATCTAATGTTTCGTTTCTAGGATGTACGTGCTCAATGGAAGCAATATGAATTGCTTGTCGCAAAGAAAAAGGAGCTCCTAGAACAAGAAATTGAAGAATCCAAGAGAGCCGGTCTTACCGAAGAACAAATGAAGGAAATCACGTGCGCATCTTTTTTTCTGTTTTTTTTTTTCACTTTTTATTGATGTTAACGTTCTTTGTTAGTGATAACTTCAAGTACTTTGATAAAGATGGTGATGATAAACTCACTAAACGTGAATTGCGCGCTTGTTTGCAAAGTTTGGGTGAAGAGTCAAACCCTCAAGCAGTCAAGGCTGTACGTCGTTTTAAAAAAAGGTTTCGAGAGTATTTCTGACGATATTTTTAGGTCTTGGATGAGTTTGATGGATCTGGAGATGGTAACATCCAAAGCGCTGAATTCATGCAATTTATGATCAAACAGGTACGTGTTTTTAGAAGCATAAAAAGCGAATAAAGCTAAAAATCTTCCGACCGTTGTTAACTGATGTTTTGTTTTAAGCTCGGCGATTCTGATTCCAAGGAAGAGATTATTCAAAGTTTCAAGTACCTTGCTTATGAAAAGGATACTGTTACTGCAAGTAACTTGGAGACTGTCGTTAACAACAAGAGCTTTAAAGATATGCACGTGGATTACCTAAAGTACGTTCGAGCGAACCAAAACCGATAGCTTTCTCCATTTTTTCTAGTTTTCTAATCTGATTTTTTTAATAGGAAGGAGATGAAAGAGTGTGGAGACGGTTATGACTATCCAACATGGACAAAAGAAGCTTTTGATAGATAAACAAAATACCCAAGTATTTTGTAATCGGTTTGGTACTTGTAACACTGTGCCTCCAATAAACCTTTTTATTACTTCATGCCAACATTTTTTTTGGTTTTTGTCCAATAAAGTAAGTACTTGGTACTGAGGCATGTGGTTAAGAGATCATATACTATTGACTCTTTCACCCAAGTGAAAGGGTTTCAACCCTTCGTTTAGTGCTTTCCTGTGGCTTGTGGTGCGTTCCACTTCTGTTCTGAACATGTTGCAAAAATGTGCGAAGAGCCCAGAATCGAACTGGAATCTCTCAAGGGTTTAGCGGAGCGCCTTTTCCATTAGACCACACAGACGCACGAAAGATTGCCGAATTGACATAACGTTTACGTCAGAAAAGAATAAGCAAAGCGATAGAGAGCGCGTGGGTTTGTAGAGGCTACTACTAATTTGTAAAGACAACGAATAAGATTAAAGTCCTAACTTCAAAGAATATGGTTCTAAACAAAGTTGTAGGCTTCCTGTAGCTGGAAAAGACACGTCTTGGTAAAAATCTCATCGTACATACATAGTTTCTCAGTATTAGGGACATGACGGCATCCACAAGCAAAGGGTTGAATAACTGTTTGCGTTTTCAATGACGTCACTGTTTGTCTTCAGTGAATATGACGTTTTAGCATATGAAACTTGCTTCTCACATGAACTGAAGTGAATACAACCTTACGAGAACATCCTTGAGCGTGTTAATGGTTCCATAGCACCAAGTACCAACTGTGTTTTCTTGTTTCTGCAAATCTGGGAATCGGTGATTATACTTGTACCCGACATGTAGGTTCAATAAAAACTATCCCGAACATTCACACTTCATTTATATGATGATAAAGAGACTCGTAGCGTTTTTTCTATGGGTTTTTTGTTAACGTCATGAATCGACACAAAACGATTTCGCCCCGAGAACTATCGTGTCGCCTTGTTTTGTCTTCCTAGATGCTATGTAGAACATTGTATATGCGATTGGGAGGCTCTGTCCATAGTTGTAGTTTTTTTTGCAGTTTTGTGTACCAAATCTCAACCACACGTGATTCAGTTCAGTGGATGAACCACACATAATCCTAAAACTTTGAACCGATGAGCAACTCATTAAAAAGACTTACTACTCAGACAATATCCTGCGCATTGTTGGGAAGCAATAAAGTGGGCAAGACAACATTTATAAAACGATGTCTTGGAAACTCGTACGATACTTTGAAAATCAACTAAAACACTGCTAACGCATTTTGCAGGTGCTCTAGAAAATATATTCCAACTGAAGGAGAATGTTACACTGCTGTACAAAGAATAAACGGTAAAGCTACAAGACTCAATTTATGGGACACGTACGTTTAAACAGAATGAGAACAAATCAAGTTTCTTTGGTTCTGATTTTGTGTTTAGATCTGGTTCATCAGAGTCTCATTCAAGATGGAGAAAATTATCGTTGGCGAACACAGATGTTTGTTTGATATTGTTTTCAGTTGACGACACGTTATCATTGTTAGATGTGAAGCTTAAATGGGAAAAAGAAGTCAGGCAATACAATACAACCATACCTATTATTCTTGTTGGCACAAGACAGGGAAGGCCTCTACCTCCTAAAGCCACTCGCGGGTTTCATCCTTCAGGGTTTCGCGTAGGATCTTGTTCGAGTCAGAGCAAAACTACCTGCGTCAATGGAGAGATGATGGCACAGAAAATAAACGCTGTAGGGTACTATGAATGCTTTTTGGATGGAAGAGGAATACCAGAAATATTTGATGCTGTAGACTGTCATTTGTCGGCCGTAAGGAGAAAGAAAAGATGGCGCAAGAGTGTCCGATCTGGTGTCAGGCATGTAGGTAGTTGGCCAGGCATTAGAGTGCCCAGAAATAAGCGTCACACAAGAGATAGCTTACAAATGTAGAATACCTGAAAATTGTAAAATAAATGTAACATAAACTACCAAAATATTCAAGACGTTGGTTTTTGCAAGATGAGGCGTACAATGATTTGCCACAGTCGATAATACGTCGCCAAACGCTAGAATCAAAGTGACGGAGTGACTTATATTGGCATGCAAAGTCTGAAATCGTATAGTGCTCGTGAAGTTGGTCACGTGATTATCAGCGCCAACTGGACTTTCCATAGGACCAAATATTTAGACGTCCAAATTTTTGTGGTCATAAGTTACAAAAATTGAAGGCTAGATGCCTCCTTAAACTGTTTATTTAGATTCCGAATTTATTCACATAAACTTGCGAAAAATGCTCATAATGTTGTCACTAGTGTGATATATGTTATCTGTTGTAAGCGCCAGCACGATAACTTATAGTCAGCAATCCAAGTTTGCTTATACGGTAAAACAATTAGTAAATTAGCGAATTTTCGGTAAAATTGTTTAGCCACACGATGAACGCGTGGACAGAATTTTTAGTACAAAAGCACAGATGAGCAACTCGTCAAAACAAACGCCTAGCAATAAAATATCATGCTCATTATTAGGAAGCAACCAAGTGGGCAAGACAACATTTATAAAAAGATGTCTTGGATACTCGTGCGATGAGTTGCTTTTAAAAGTTATCTAACCGCTGATCAGGTGTCATCATAAGTATGTTCCAACTGAAGGAGAATGTTACGCTGCTATACAAAGAATAAACGGTAAAGCTACAAGACTCAATTTATGGGATACGTACGTTTAAACAGAATGAGAACCAAATCAAGTTTTTTCGGTTCTGATTTTGTGTTTAGATCTGGTTCATCAGAGTCTCATTCAAGATGGAGGAAATTATCGTTGGCGAACACAGATGTTTGTTTGATATTGTTTGCAGTAGATAACGTATCATCATTATTGAATGTGAGACTGGTGTGGGAACAAGAAATTAGACAACACAATCCAACCACACCTATTTTTCTTGTTGGAACAAGACGAACAAGTTTGATAACATCCCAAAGCCTTTCTGATCATGGAATTCGGGCTGAAACGGATCAATCAATCACAACTACTTGCATCAATGGAGAGATGATGGCGAAGAAAATAAACGCTGTGGGGTACTATGAATGCTTTTTGGATGGAAGAGGAATACCAGAAATATTTGATGCTGTAGACTGTCATTTGTCGGCAATCAGAAGAAAGAAAAGATGGCGCAAGACTCTTAGATTAGGTGCCAGAACTTTAGTTAGATTGCCCAGTATACGAGCTGGAGGTAAGCGCTCAAGAGGAACAGCATCGTATTAATAAACAATTGTATATAACGCTGATTTCAGTATTTGACGGTTTGCCCACGCGAAAACTGATTTTTGGCTTTGTGTGGTATTAAGTATGCTGCCTAACACTGGGCGTACGTGGTAACGAGATACTTGCGCTAGTAGTGAGCGAAGAAGCTTACATGCGTCGACATTCTCAGTTTTTTTCCTTTGGTATAAACAAGCGCTAGTACGTACTGAGAGCGACTGTATCACTGTTCTACGATAGGCTTTTAAATACGCCAAGATAAGCGCAAGCAACGAGGGCTTTAATGGTACTTCTGCATTGGAAGTCAATGAATGCGCAATGAACGGATGTGATTCCAGTACTACCGCGTGAAAACGCTGGACGGGCGGCCCATCAGGAGCATTGACACTACAGCAGCCCACAGGAGTAAGGAAGAAGGTACCTTCGCCGTCTCTCGTTCAGAAAATTCTTGACGCAGCTCGTCGGGCGTTAAGCGAATCCCAAAATGTCGGGTTTCACCAAAGTCTCATTTTCCTTTTTACGCAAACAGAATGCCAAGCATCGGGCCAGTATTTAATATATTTGGTGTCAATTGGCCATTGTTCAGTTATGGAGGTGCTCCTAGAGGTATCATTGCTATTGGCGTATTTCCAATTGGTTTTTTTTCAATCGGCTGGGTTTCAATCGGATTCATCCTTGGCATAGGTGAGCGTTTGTTTTTAATTAGTTTCTTGCGGTTTTAGTCGTTAATAAATTATAACCTCTGTATTAGGTCAATTAGCCGTTGGAATGTTTGGTTTCGCGGCTGGACAGGTTGCTTTAGGTTTAGGCGTAGTTTTAGGACAACTAGTACGTTTTACCATGCATTGAATTACTGACAACTTCAGGCCTTTATTGGATACTTTGTAATGGGTCAAATTGCTTTCGGTGCACTTATAATGTATGGTCAAGTCGGGTTGGGCATATTTTGTAATAAGGCTATGGGTACTTGGTTGCATAACTGATTTATAGCAATTGACGTTATGTGTAGCATGTGTTTCACCGTATACATCGAAAAACGATGAGTTTGTGTCAAATATGTTTTCTGATATTTCGGTAAGTTTTTTCGGTTTCTTGCTTTCTTGGTTGTTGTGGTATGGTCCTTCTTATTAATTATAGAATCTTCACTTTGCTTCACCTTATATTTATGGATTCTTAATATTTGTGGCTATTGTAGGTGTACCCCTAAGGTACGAACCCTTTCTTTTTTTTTTGATGTTGATTCAGTTTAGTGTCTTGTTTTCTGTGGTTTATGTACGCTACCTACATAAGAGATTGACTGGTATTCTTTGTTGGTAAGCTATATATTTCTTCTTTTAATGACACATGCTTACCACGTGCAGTATGGGATCAGTTGATCAGTTACTTGTTAAAAAACAGAAAAAGAGTAACAATGTAACCCCTTCCAATGTTACAATTACTAGACCTGGTGCTACTGCTGCAGAGCTACAAGATATGCATGATGGTATGTGCAAAGACTTTTTTTATTCTTATTGAGGTTCTATTAGAAACGTATGAAGATCCCGAAGCAGGAGCGGGTGGATACGAGTTCGATGAAGCCGCAGCGGCAGATTCACCATACGCTGAATGAAGTCCCTTGTAATGTAAATACTCTTGAGTTAATTTTAATAAAAACAAAACAATTTTGGTACATACCTAGACGAGTTTTGAGTATTACCATAAAGCTCGGTTTGTTCTTGCACGACTATTTTCAAATAAGCTACTCAGTGCATGGTTAAAGACAAACTGGTCGAAAGTCAAAAGGACTTACATTGACTTGTTTGACTTCGCGCCAAGTGGTTATAAAATTGCCATACAAAGTTGTTTGATTTTGCCTCAACTGTTATGGAAGACAGTGTAGAGAGTGAGGAAGAGTTAGAAAGTCGTCCAGTTACTAAATTAGAGCTAAAACAGATTGTGATGGGATTACAATCTGTACAGCAACGTTTAGGTGCGTAAAAGCGATTGTTGTACCGCATAACTTTTTTAAACAGATGCCACAACAAAACAGATGAATATTGCCGTTGGCGCTCTCACGCACATGGGAAATACACAAGCACACATAGGGGAGGTGTGTTAGCATTTATGGTATCGAATAACGTATAACCTTCTTATAGATACTTAATAATGTGCGCAATGGTATGACATCGCACCCAAAAGATCACAATACATAACTAGCAGCCAATACGACAAATTAGAACCAAACTCAATAAAATGTACATTAATAGCACTACAACGACGCCATCACACTTTCAACACGTAAAAAACCTCATTTGGCACCCTTTAGGATACGATTAAGAGAAATACAAGCAAAAAAAATCATTTCATCTTATTTACATTTTTACACTCTTTCTATGACACTGTACCATTAACAGCATCTCCAGAAATATCTAGCTTTGTCAATATAACAATATACAAGCTCTGCACGTACCAGGGGCATCGTTATCCTTCCCAATCTTTGGATTAACAACTGACCAAATTATCATAAACAAAATTCCAAGGACTATCAAGAATAGGAAGCACCTTACTATGTTATCTGATGCCATACCGCGAGCAAGCTTCCTATTGAATATCTCAGTACGTTTTAGAATCTTTCGGGCGTACTTTAGTTGCTTTCCAGCATCATTCAAGTTTTCATCTATTTCATCAAAATCTGTCTGCAAGTTCCTCATACGATCACCGTCATCCTTGAGCTGTGCTAGTGCTGAAGCACCTACCTAAAATCCAAACATGTCAATCACGTGTATTGATTCCAACTAATACGGACCTCTTTTGTATCGTTTATAATACGCTTTCCGCGTGCTAATGCATCCAATGATTTGCCTTGTATTTTTGCTGCTTCTCCCAAGATTTCTTCTGTGTTTGATTCCGCTTCTTGGCCTGTACAGTAATTATTGGTATTACTTGTAGCGTGCAGAGCTAACCTTGAAGGCCTAGGATGTCTCTGTCGGCTGCTAAAAGCATTGTTTGTATATCTGCCTCCAACTCTTTTGTTTTATTCATGTAGTCTGTTTTACGCTTTAAAGCGTTAGTTGACGGCCGTTTAGTCAAAAATAGCAATTCATAATTGCTAGAAAAGACTAGAAGCGCTTACATGGTCCCACGGTATTGCTATATGCCTATCTAACTCCCTTAATTCAATATCATACCCTTTTAGCTCTAAACTTAAATCTTTGCAACGTCTTTCGCACCAACGTAGTTTCTACGCCGAATTAGCGCGTTAAAACGGCTTTTTACATACTTGTTTACGTTTCGTTGGATCTGACGTTTCAGGCAACTTCTTCTCTAATTGATACCGTATCTTGGTAACTATGTCCTCTATCCTACTAGCACAATCATCTATATCCTCAGTCATTGCGCTTATGTTTTGAATTTTTGCCACTTTTCAGTTGTTAAAACAGGCAGTTGAGAAAACGTTTCGTTTCGACCTTCTTTTTACGTAAACTTCGTATTTCCATGCTTTTCATATAAAATAACGAGTCGCTACATAGTTTTGAGGACTATTCCGTCCAATAGTTCATTGGTAATCCCAAAAACCCACAAAGAAATTCCACTCCGCCTTATAGTCGCCATTTTAAGAAAGAGACGCTCAAACGGGGCTCCAGGCAATGTATTACCTTTATAAAGCAATGCCTTATTCTTGAACAGCAGTTCACATTGAATAAACAACGCTTAAGCCATGTACAATTAGATTTGTGTTCAAACATTATCTGGTAAGAATCATGTTACGCTTCACTGCTTTAATTGTCCTCGTTGCTGTCGCTATTGTATGCGCTCAAGATCCTCCAAAGCCTAACCCTGCTGAAACATTCAGAGGTACAAAAACGCCTTTTCGAAAGATTTTTCCATTGCTTCTCAATAACATTAAATTAATAGGAGCAAGCGTTTCTGAGATAACCTACAACGGAAAGACAGTCGTTGGTGGTACTAGTTTCGCAAAAGATGAAAAGAAAGGCATGGAAGTATCTCGCGGACGCTACGATGATAGGAACTTTGATTATGACATTCTCTTCCGCTACGACCAAGTACGTTGGGGTTTTGTTGAGATAAATTAGCTCGTTTACGCCTTTGATGGTACTAACTCTGTACATAGGGCTCTGAATACCTTGTAACTGATGTAAACAGAACAATTTCATGTAAGAAGAGCGCTATCACTGGAACTATTCCAGCCACGTGGGCTTGGCTCGCACAAGCAAAGTTCGTTGGAAAACGTCACTTCCGTGGTGAAACTGTTGATTTCTGGGGTGCCACCGTACGCCTTTCTTTATTGTTTCCCTTCTTTGTAATGGAACCTACGCTAACTAAGTGGTAGATTGGAACAACCAAACACGGCCTTGGTGTCTTTGAAAATGACCCAACACGTCCACGCATTATCGCTGAAGAGACTCCACAATTCAACGCTACCTCTCTTGTACGTTTTTTTTAATCCTGCAGCTCACGTTTTTCTTCATTCTCATATTATTTATAGATTATTGAATGGGAAACTACCTCACCTCCTCCAGCAGAATACTTTGACGTTCCAAAATCGTGCTCATCTTAGTTAAATAAAGAGAATTTTGACCTTAAACAAAACGTTTGAGAGGCTTTACATTACAAAGGGTTTTGTGATGTTCACGTGAACCTTTGTCGAAAAATCAAAATGATTTTCTTTGCATCCTTTTCCAGCAGCGCTTAGTTTCACTGTACTTTCCTGTGCAACTTTATCCCTCTACCTGACCCTAGTTTGTAAACATTAACAAATCAATTACCGCCTTGCTTCTTGTCACGTGTTAATCACGTGATAAATAACGAGAGAAAAAAAACTGAACAAGATGGTATATTAATATTGTTACTTTACTATTTTGGACGTTACTCAACTTGCTTTAGAACGACAAGTATCGACAATTAGTTAGGGTCACAGTTATATCATCATAAACATCTGGCCAATGACATATAACAACATCAACTGTTGATGCACCTCCTGGGAAGACTCTACCCTATAAAAAAAGTTATTCAAACAATCCTGAAAGTGTTCCTAAAAAACCGTACTGAATAAGTAAGTTTATTGTCATTCATTGGTGTAAGGTCTCCATTTGTAAAGCAGTTGTTTGGTGTACCACCATTACTTGTTGTTATGGTTGCTGTGTATTCAATCTTATCAGAAACAGGGAATGTTGCCATAAAGTGTGTTACTACGTTGTTTGGATTATCTAAACAAATACAAAATTAGTCATAACAAAAACAAAGCCAAGGCAACAAGAAAACTACTTACTTGAGTATCTGGCGGTATCAAAAACAGCCGGAGGACAATTTACACCTGGTGCAGAGGTGACAGGTGGAGGTGCAGTAGGAACAACAGCGGTGGGAATAACAGTAGTTGGAGCTTGAGTAACGAATGGAGCAAATGTGGTTGGTGGAGGTATTGGTGTGTTATCAGGTACTTCTGGTTGCTCTCCACCTGTGAATACGGAAACCCCGCATTCTTTACACTTCTCAACAAAGTTCCATGCGAATACTTTTGATTGATCAGCAAACGCAAGTGCATCAGAGCAGCTGATACATTTATCTCGATAAATTGAAGGAATAGTGACTTGTGTTGCTGTTGGTTGTTGTCCTGTTGTTCTTGTACTCTTCTTAATCAAGCAAGTTGATAAGAATACTGGATCTCTTGGGTCCTTTGATGTGACAATCTTACTCAATGTTGTTGTTGGTTCACGTGCTTGTACAGCGTAACATAGAAGGCCTTGATCATCGTCTGTATGTTGTGTCTTCAGTGCAGAACATTCGCTAGGATAGTATCCGTCTATGGTGTAAATACTTTCTAGCTTTGTTGGTACTATAACAATACCGTCGCAAGTTCCATCTGGAGCGTTATTACAGTCATCCAAGCAAGGAGTTGGATCGTTGGCAGTAATAAGTTTACATTCTCCATGGACTTTCTGGTAATCTGGAGCAAAGCAATGATCAACTCGCCTTAACACAAACATTAGCTTGAACAGAACATGCTATTTAAGCTAAGTAAGGAATAGAGACGTACTTGAAGGCAGGCTCTGGTACAGGATCTCCAGGAAGTGGTACACTACCATATGGACTTGGTACAAAGTCCTGGACCAAAAGAACATCGATGCAATCGAAGTAACCCTTCCAAAAGTATTGAACAACATATGACCCTGTTGCTGCACCTTCAGGTATTTTAAAGTTTGCGAAATCAATATCTTGTGCTCTATCTAATCCAAGAGCAAGCTTGAATCTATAAACACCAAGAATCCATGGACGCTCAGTATCAGTGTATGCCATGTGTATTGCTCCAGCAATCTTAGTGTCGTTGTATTCGAATAATCTGTTGTTTTTGAAGTGCTTTGTGTATCGTTTTGTTCCATAGAAAGGCTCTCCTGGTCTTTCAATCCAATCTGGGTCAGTTGGCATTATTTCTCTCTAAACAAACGAATGGTGAGAACCTGACTGTGTCTCGATCATGCAAAGAAAAAAGTTGCGATTTCGTACCTTGTATACGAGATCAGGATGATCGTCATTTTGTACGTTGATTTGTTCTCCACCGTTTATTTGTCTGTGATATTGTTTTACTCCAGTTATAGCTGCGCTAGCAGGACCATTCTCAAGATATTTATCGAGAATATCGGCTGAGAGCTCTCCGAGTTTGGATTCATCAGCTGCTTTCACAATTGTAAAATACGCATATGGTGTTTCACCACGCGCATCACTCCATTTGTTACCAGGGTGACCTTGAGTCCACTCAATTTCGAAACTCTGGCCAATACCGACTTGAACATGAGCAACGTCTTCTGTTTTAGGAGGACAATATGCGACTTGACTTCCTTCGTTTGTAGCACGTGCCAAGGAGTTAACCCAGTTATGACCCATTGCGCCTGTGAAGAAAGAAGACAAGCATAGAATGCCTACTAAGAACACTATATGTTGTGATTTACTCTTTCCACCGAAAGAAAGTAGAAGAGCAAGAGACAATAATGAAGCGATAATGTTAACACTAAGATAAAGTAAGTTCGATACAAAAAAGCGGAAAGAAAAAAAAAAAGTTTGTGTCTTGACTATTTACCTTCCTGTCTTCTTCATTGCCGGGCTTGTATTCGTTGATCCTGGGGTGTCGTTTGTAGTTGATGATGGTGCTGGGGTTTCTTGTGTATTTACAGGGACTCCACTAGAGCATGGACAAAATCTTGTTATGTCGTTGTCTGTCTGCGAACATGTTGCTGGAGTATTACAAGTATCGTCTTGGTAGAAGCAGTGACTTCCTTTTTTAAAAATACCGAGTTGTGTGCAATCAGCGATGAAAGGAGAGTTACATAGTAAGTTATTATCGCTAACACCGGCACCAAGTGAATCTGCATCGTTAACACTTGTCAAAGCTGTCTCATCGCATCCTTGTCTGATGGCAGCACAAGCTACATTGCAAGATTGCCCTGGTTCTGACTCAAGCCATGTCTTTTTTGGTAGCTCTTCGGTGGACTCTGTGAGTTCAATATCACCGGCAAGGTTAGGCCAGAAAAATGCGCCTACGTTTGCATCTCCTTCTTTGATAAGAATACGGAATGTAATCTTTCCAGTTCCTTCTTTTGGAGGCACGTATTTGAAAGTATATTCAAGTGGCTTGAAATCAGCGCTGGAATGAGTGATAACATTACCACATGCATGTTCACTAGGATCAAATCCGAAAGGAGCATGGAATAGTTCTAAGCATGCAGTCAAAGAAAGCCAAAGCGAAAGAACCATCATAATCGAAAAGAAACTTTTTCGTATGAAAAATCTGTACGAGTTTTTCGGAAAACCAGTTTATCTCGTCAAATTCCCAAGCTAAAGCAAGTACGCACGTGGACTCTCAGGTAAAACAACAAACCTTCCTACTCTTGTATTTGACTCATCAACAGCGTACAATAGTAAACCACGGTACTAGTTGCATAGAATTAGTCGAAAATCATTTTTGATAGAAGCAAAAAAAATTGTGTATGGTTCAAACCGTAAAAACTTCGCGTCTTGTTACCTTTAATTTATAATCAATTACTTTGACTGTGAAGTCGAGGATTTTACCAGGTTGATAAGAAGTCATTGGATTTAGTTCTTCCCCAGCAAAGGTAATGATATCATCTGTACGTATTGTACGTGAAGCCCAAGCCATTACAGCGCTTGTATCTGTGCATTTCTTTCTTTGAACTACGCCATCTACTACAGGCCACTAGTACGGTGGTTTAGCAAGTACTCGTCTTGATTTAGAGATGGTGTGCTTAAGAAAGAAAGAGTTCGCTCCAAAAGCGTACGTCGCTCGGTATACAGCCAAACTTTGTAAAGGTGGCGTCACAGATACCAATCACCCCGTTTGAAGCAGTTTTAGCTTCCTCTATGAGGTAAAAACACATAACTGCAAAGGCTATAGCCTGTAGATTAAATAACGTAAGCAAAGGCTCGTATACAGCTAATAAGAGAAAACTCCGAGTTTTACGAAGGTCGTTTTTGATGATTTTCGAGATTTTTTTTTTCGTTTTATTGTTTGCTTTAAGAAGCTGCAAGCAAGTGAAAACTTTTAATGTTTACCCTAATGTACCTTTACAATATGTATTCGAGTCATGACGTGTTGTTTAGCGCGTTAATTTTCCGACAGTTGCGGGATTTTGATATTTCTTGACTGGTCTTTAAAAAAAAAATCCACCACAGTAGTAGGGATTTTATCGTATTCTGAAAATAAACTACAAATCCGATGGGTCAGAATACACCTATCGTTTACGTACTGTCACATATGTTTTAAAGATGCTATGTAGTAAAAACTGAAATGTGTTGCAGTTTTCCGCAAAGGTCGGCCAGACAACTATTCCTTTAACTATAAAACAACCTTAATAAGGCCGCTAGTTTTTTTATGTGTAAAACGAAAGCACCTCGGGGATTACCCGAGTTTCACGCTGACATGTTTAGAAAAACAACGTTAATTATTCACCAATGAAGAGTAGACTTTCTGGGTTCAAAACGTGATACTAGGGTTTTGGTCTGGTGCTTAGAACACAAAAAACTAAAAAAAAAAACCGTCATTTGGTACTGAACTAATTACATCATGTTTGTACTGACTGTTATATTATTAGTTACGTAGGTTGTTCTGCGTGGGCACATCAACAACAGGAAGTTCTTTTTTATTTGGCTAACACAACCGAAGAAGAAAATAAAAACTCGAGTTCCTACACCACGTGGCGTAAACAAGTGTTAAAGGCTGGCAACTTGTTTTCTAAATATACTTCGTCAAAAGTGTTGTGAATTTACTTTTCATTTGGGTACCTTCACGTTGCTATCCAAAAACCTCCGAACGCTCCCACCTACACTATAGTTACACTAAACATCCTAGTACCCATGATCGTCAAAGGCACGAAAGATTGTAAAGTACAGAAAATAAAACGAAGTTAGCTCAGCTCAGATTCTACAAGGGCTCAATTGTGTTGTAGTTACTCAACCAAGTAAAAAATTTCTCCTTGGTGTACGTATACAAATTGGGTAAAGAAACTGTCAGGATGCATTGCTTACTGAACGAATCTAACGAGAGGTAAACGAAGCTTGTGGTTTTGCATTAACTCAAATTATTGCTAGTAGGTTTATCTTTTGGGTACCTACCATCGTGGTGCGTTACAATAGTCAAGGTCATTGCGACGTTAAATTCTTACGTTTGAAGTACTCAGTGAGGTTGTTGTCCACAAAACAAATGGCTATTGTAAACCAAAGGTACAGCAAAACCCATTTGTCTACTTTTGTAACCACGTGATCCGAATTGCTTCAGTTGTCGTACTATCTATTTTATGTGAAGAGCAATAAATGTTTGAAATGTATTTTCCTCTGCTCATTGGTAATATTATGGATTGCACCGAGGTTTGTTTAATACTCAATTTTTGTGTGGTGCGGTTTTGGATGTTTATAATTCTTCTAACATGTAACCACATAATCGATAGTGCTTTTAGCATAGTTTGTATAAACATACACTTGCCATTGTCAAAGCAAGCACAACGTTGCTAAGCTATTTTGTGGGCTCACTTTGAGCACACGAGAAACACCGTTTAGATTTAAATATTCACTTCAAGGCGGGTACTTTAAACAATATTAGGAGCTAGTTGCTTTATTCAATCAGTCTAGTAAACAAACTTACAGCCATTGAATATAGGATGTTTATTAAACAAAGAACTTGTAACACTTGTGCCAATGCAACATACTAGCACACAGAATTAGGTAAGACACCGCACATGCCAGTATAATGAGCACTGGTGATTGGCATAAAGAAATTAACTGGAATCGATGTAATGCACCATGAAAAGAACCATGAAACACAAGTCTATGGGTATTTAAGAATGAGTGATATATACAAAAAAAAGGTGTACCCTTGTTCCTCCGCTGACTATAGCACGAATTTCTTTCCTTGGATTAAATACAGGTCCACCAGAGTTTCCCTAAACAACGTGTAAGTTAATTGAGGTTCTTTAACAAAAAAAAGTGAAGGCGTACATCGTTTAGTGAAGTATCTTCGCTGTAGTATAAATGGAGAGGAGAGCGTTTACTAATAGAACCAGAAGTGGCATACTGCTTGCCGCTGCCATCTGATGGATAGCCAAGAGATAATATTTTAGTACCAGGACCCCAAAACCCTGAACCAAAACGCTTATAACCGTTCCCTTAACTTATATTTAGCCAACATGAGAATAAAAAGGTTGTGTTCGTACTAAAATTGTTGTCAACCTTAATGATACCCCAATCATCCTCAATTGCTCCATCATTCGCCCAACTACTTGCCACCCACATTTGATCTACGAGCTCTCTCCCATAAGGTTCTCTGTTTCCGTCTCTTCCTGCCACAACAAACGTTGAATCAGTCCCTACATGTACTAGTTACTAAAAAGAAAAATGTAAACAAAACGCACGCCATTCATGCCAATCTCCTCCATCTCCTTCATGCAAACAATGGCCAGATGTCAGTACATACTTAGGGCCAATCACAGTACCAGAACAAATATGAGAAACAAATTGTATCTACAACAATTAGCTCATAGAACAAGAAAGGAAAACAATAAAGGACGTACGAAGACAACATTCTTATTAAAAAAATCAGCTGTCGTATCTGGTATTATTGATCTAGAACCAAGCAAATGTCTCTTAAAATTGTTCTCAGAAATCGCTGAGTCTTCATCTTGAACTGTTTCTCGCTTTTTACTCATTTTCCTTTCAAGTCGTTGTTTTTGCGCCTGAAAAGCAGCAGGATCAAAATCAACTTTGTATTCTTGACCATCCCGTGTGATACCCAGTAGACCATTTGGTTGACCTGTCTTAAGGCCTTGTCTCCGCTAAAGAAAAAAAAGACTTTTAAAACAAATCACGTGATACTTTTAAAAGTCACGTACGAGTTTTAGTGTTGGTGGCGAATACTTTTTAGCGAATTTAGCCTTACCGAGCATACGTATGTTTGCATTGCGTAAGAGTCTGTTCTTTCGTAGATCTTTGATGACGTCTTGTCTGGATTCAGTAGATACTAGAACGGCAAATACAAGTAGAAGTAAGAGATGCTTTAACATGTGTAGGTACTTAACTTTTTTGGTTGTTTTGGATTTGTGATTTTATGCTTTGCTAACGTCATATCCCGCTTCATTTCGCTAACCAAAATCATGGCTACTATGACATGAATACGTGATACATAAGAGATGTTTAGATATCGGAGATATCTAGAAATTCTAGATTACCTAGATATGTGAATTATCTAAGCTTTGCGAATAATCTAGTTTATCTAGATATCTGAGATACTAAACACCTCTATACGTATCTAAAATATCTTTTGTAATAGAAAACTAGCGCTAGGAAAAACCACCAACCAATGGCACACATTGCTGTTATTAACAAAGTAAGTGTCTTTTCTACCTGAATTGCGGAAGTATTTTTCTGATCTTTTCTACTTAGAATTATGGAATTTCTCCGCTCGAGAGAAGTAATATGTAATGTATTAGTGCCCTTCAAGAGATTAACAATAGTATCCACTAGGTGGGCAGTACAATGAAACATACTATATTTGAATAGCGTTATTCCGGGTCAACTCCACTTACGAATACTCATCTCCGAAACAAAAAGAAAAAAGCGTGTTGCTTTGCTTGAAAGTTAGCAGTTGGTAAGTATGTGAGATAGTAGGTTTGAGCTTTTAATATGTTAACCGGTTGGCTGCAAAATCATTACAGCCCAATAGCCCAAAGGTCTTATAGATAGCACGCCACACTTCTATAAAAGTGTTATTCGTACTAAAATCATTGGCACCGTAAGAATACCCAATCATCCTTACTTTCTCCGTGATATGTCCAACGTTTTGACACCATTTTTTTAACTACCTCTCGCCATAAGGTTCTGTTTCTGTCTTTATGTACAAGTTACTTACAAGCAACAGGACCAAACGCCAGCCACGCCAATGCCTCGTTTTCTTCATGCAAGCAATGGCCAGCCGTCAAAACAAATCTATGAGCAACAACAAATCCAACTATATGGTGATTGTATCTAACCTGTTAGTTGACACATAAAAAGAGGTAAACTAAAAGACTTTCAAACACAACATTTCTGGAACGGTTGTTTTCTGAGCTCACTTTTTGAACGCGAATAACACAATGGGTACAACGATATACTTAAGTTCTTTAAACATTCCCCGTAGCTAAAACTGTATTCAAAGCAAAATAACTACAGCCATTGAATATAGGATGTTTATTAAACAACAAAGAACTTGTAACACTTGTGCCAGTGCAACATACTAGCACACAGAATCAGGTAAGACACCGCACATGCTAGTATAATGAGCGCTGGTGATTGGCATAAAGAAATTAACTGGAATCGATTTAGTGCACCATGAAAAGAACCATTCAACACAAGTCTGTAGGTATAACTTAGTATTTCGCAAACAAAAAACCGTGTACTCTTGTTCCTCCGCTGACTATTGCACGAATTTCTTTCTTTGGATTAAATACAGGTCCTCCAGAGTTTCCCTAAACAACATGTAATTTAATTGAGGTTCTTTAACAAAAACAAATGAAGGCGTACATCGTTTAGTGAAGTATCTTCGCTGTAGTATAAATGGAGAGGAGAACGTTTACTAATAGAACCAGAAGTGGCATACTGATTGCCGCTACCATCTGATGGATAACCAAGAGATAATATTTTAGTACCAGGACCCCAACTCGCAGAACCAAAACCTTAATAACCGTTCTCTTAACTTGTAGTTAGCCAACATGAGAATAAAAAGGTTGTGTTCGTACTAAAATTATTGTCAACCTTAATGATACCCCAATCATCCTCAATTGCTCCATCATTCGCCCAACCATTTGACACCCACATTTGTGCTACGAGCTCTCGCCCATAAGGTTCTCTGTTTCCGTCTCTTCCAGCCACAACAAACGTTGAATCAGTCCCTACATGTACTAGTTACTAAAAAGAAAAATGTAAACAAAACGCACGCCATTCATGCCAATCTCCTCCATCTCCTTCATGCAAACAATGGCCAGATGTCAGTACATACTTAGGGCCAACGACAGTACCAGAGCAAATATGAGAAACAAATTGTATCTACAACAATTAGCTTAGAACCATAAAAAGCAAAGGAGAAAACAACAAAGGACGTACGAAGACAACATTCTTATTAAAAAAATCAGCTGTCGTATCTGGTATTATTGATCTAGAACCAAGTAAATGTCTCTTAAAATTGTTCTCAGAAATCGCTGAGTCTTCATCTTGAACTGTTTCTCGCTTTTTACTCATTTTCCTTTCAAGTCGTTGTTTTTGCGTTTGAAAAGCCGTTGGATCAAAATCAACTTTGTATTCTTGACCATCCCGAGTGATACCCAGTAGACCCTTTGGTGGTTCTTTTTTACCGCCTTGCCTCCTCTAACGAAAAAAAAGACTTTTAAAACAAATCACGTGATACTTTTAAAGTTCGCGTACGAGTTTTAGTGTTGGTGGCGCATACTTTTTAGCAAATTTAGCCTTACCGAGCATACGTATGTTCGCATTGCGTAAGAGCCTGTTCTTTCGTAGATCTTTGATGACGTCTTGTCTGGATTCAGTAGATACTAGAACGGCAAAGAGAAGTAAAAGTAAGAGATGCTTTAACATTGGTGAGTACTAGCTTTATTTGTTGTTTTGGGTTTGTGTATCATTTTGTTATCGTCATATCGTCTTTATTTCGCCTATGAAAAATCATGGCTACTATAACATGAATACGTGATACAGAACGTATTTAAATATCTTTTGTAAATCGAAAACTAGCGCTAGAATAAAAAAAAACCCACAATGGCTAATACATTACTAAGCCCTCAAATATCTTGAAGGACAACTTTATTTCGCTGTGGAAAAATACTATTTCCACTATTCACGCAGGAAAATGTCACTTGAAGCCACATATTTCCACAATTCATACAGAAGAAGTGTCACTTAGCATTTTTTTATTTGCTAATCTCTTGAAGTTTTTAATTTTCGCCAGTGGAAAAATACTATTTCCACCCACTATTCATGTAGGAAGTCACTTGAAACCACGTATTCTAGCTATGTATTGCCGCAGAAAGTTGAAGGTACCTATGCCAATCTGTTATGTGTCCCTTCGTGCACTTTGTTTGCGATTGATGATGAAGATTGTTTGGTTGGGGCGAAAGTGAATGGAGCAGTTCAGATCAAACAAACCATTCTGGACAGTATTAAGTTTGCCAATAAACGATATCATTACTTGGCAATATCTCAATGTGATTGATTTCAGCTTAATCACAGGTGGCTCGTGATAATTATTATGGACAATCAAACCCAATGGATAAAAAGCCAATCAACAAGTCATCAATCATAATACACCATCTGAAGATATGTTCATGTCGAGAAAGGCCATTCAAGACATACCTCATAAATTTGGCCAAGCAGAACAAGACCATGTCAGATTCTCAAAAACGTACACAATCTCTTTGCACTTGTTGTAGCCTTCAATTGGATTACGGTGTCAATCTTTAATAAACTTGAGACTCTTTGATGGTGTGAATACAAGCTTCATAAGCTCACCCGTGAAGTCTGTCAATTTAACACATACGATACCAAGACAGGAACAGGTAGAAACAACCGTTTAGCATAGAAGTTATTGTGCTAAATTCAGTCTCTTCTATACCGCAGCTCTTAAGTGAAAAATGTTTGGTGCCTCTAAAGCAGCGCCAAGCTTTGGCATACAGTAATATTTGAAAATCAAATTTAGTCCGTGCTTGGGTGGGTAGTAGATGTTTGCTACTCACCATGTAGTTAATAATCAGTGCTATTGTTAGTTGATTACTTTGACAAGACTCCTGTGCCCGTTTCAACAATGAAACCTGGATGCAGTTGTTCATCACATGACAACATCTTCCTTCATGTGCGCTTAGTGTTGACATAAATTACACATGCCGCCATTGTATGGAACTATATGGTCACAGGCCGGCGACTAAATACTTACAGCTATCCGAACGCCATAAGTTCTGGGAATATAGTTTTTTCCCAAAAAAATTCGAAAGTGTAGAAAGATGCATAGCTAGGACAGTCCACTAAACTAGAAAGCGCCTGGTTCACTTACGGTCGGGTCCTCGCTGTGCTCGGAACTAGAACCCGCCCTTCGCTCACATATAGTGATCCATTGGTGGGTATAGGCATTTGGTTTTTGTATCGAATTCTATTTTTTCGAATTTTTTCTTTCGAAAAATTCGTAAAAAACGTGGGTCCGGTCTACATGATGACACGTCCATCAGCGACTTAAAACGTACAATCAAAGCAGCAGACGTTGAAATAGCCAAGAAGGTAAAGAGAAAGATAGCAGCGCTTCAAGAAGAAATAGAAGAGGCTAAAATAAGAGAAGAAGGTTATAAGTTTAAAATCGAGCAAATCACCGATTACGCGACAGCTCTTAATGCGAGGCTTGAAGCCATGCGTCATTATGCCGCTCAGGGTCCGATAAGTTCTACGAATAAATGTGGAAGCAAAGACATTTTGTGACTGCTATTAATACGAACAAAGCGCATAAACCAAAAAACCTCTTTTCATTGGTTTAACATGAGCGCAGTACACAACTTCAGGTAAATACAGTATATTTTGTGTACCAGGCCTCGTAGTAATCGTGTATCGTAGTATGAACCTCTTGGATATGCCAGTAGAGATTTTAGCGTATATTCTTCAGAAAACGACTCTGGGCAGATATTCAGCAGCGCAAAGTTGTCGTATGTTCCTCTCTATCATCTACAACATTGTAGGATATCAAGAAATGGAGATTTCGAGCTTAAAAGAAGCAAACGCTATTTGTCAACGTCCAGGTTGTTTGAGAAATACAAAAGTAACCGTAATAGAAACAAAGAGGTATAACGAAGTAGACGACATAGCAGACGCCCTTGGAGGTCTCAATACAGGGTTAGATAGCTTATTCAATGATGACGATGATACAGATAGTACTGTGGATGTCATTGTCAATAGCCATAGTTGGCTCAATTGTCAGTTGTTTGAAGGGTTACGACATTGTCGAGTTGTTCATTCGATAGACTTGAGTGGTACATCTGTATCGGATTATGGTATATCATCGCTTGGTGGCGTTCACACTATAAACCTATCAGAAACAAATATTACAGATGAAGGCATTAAATACCTTGCAGGTGTTCATACTATTGACTTGTCTAAATGTAGAGTCATCACAAATAAGGGCATTAAAGCTCTAGCAGGAGTTCATACAATTAACCTTTCATGGTGTGCGAAAATAACTGATGATGGTGTAAGAGCATTAAAAGGAGTTCATAGTATCATTCTGTCTTTTTGCCATCAAGTTACAAGCACCAGTATTAAGGCACTTTCAGGCGTTCATACACTTGATATCATAGCTTGTTGCCGAGTTACAGATGATGCGCTTAAAGCAATTGCAGGAGTCCATACTATCAATGTTGCATCTTGCAGTGGAGTAACAGAGGAAGGTGTTAAAGCACTGAAAGGAGTTCATACAATTACTCTTGGACGTAGGTCAACAGACGATGTTCTTAAAACACTTGCACCTCTGCATAGAATTAAATTCAAGGGGTGTAAAAATACAACAGATGATGGAATTAAAGCACTTGCAGGAATACACACGATTTCAATTACTGAGTGTAAAAAAATTACAGATGAAGGAATTAAGGCGCTTGTAGGAGTTCATACCATTACTCTGTCATTCTGTAATCAAATTACTGATGAAGGTATAAAAGCACTTGTTGTAGCAGGTGCTCACAAAATTGATATACGCCACTGTGATAAAGTAAAAGGTGATTATTCAAACCTCAATCAAATAAAAAACAAGTAATTAGTAGAAGCCGTTTGTTAATTTATGTGTACAATTATTATTATGTTTTACTGGAAACAGTTTTTTTAAACAGTGAACTTTGTTACACCAGTTTGCTAATTTTTCGGAATGTGTTAGACCGTGTATTACTTTCTGATACTACAACATCAGGAAAAACATGTCTAACACAAAACTATTAATAAGAATTACAAGATGAAAACATTACCTAAAGTGCTGAAGTGCACGTGAAGTTATCTTTTTACAACCGCCCAAATCCTGTTGAGAAAAAATGAGAAAGACATTGCAACGAAACAGTGCCTGTAAAAAAAATCTTACCAAGTATCTTAGGTTACCTGCGTTCTGTAGTAAAGAACGTAATGAATCAGGTGTTATTTTTTTACATTTACGGAACATAACAGTTTCAAGACGAAGAGAACGAAGTGCAAGTATTGTAACAACTTTGTTTGTCACTGGGACACCAGATAGATCGATATGTTTGGGTTGAACGGAACGGAAAAGCATTATAAGGTGATTGGCTTTTATAACACAACCAGAAACATCAATAGCTTCAAGCTGTTTACACCTAACCAACGAGATTAAAAAAAAAAGAAGGAAAAAAAACAACTTTGTTTGTTTTTGGTTTGTAGTGGTTTGTGATTTCAATCAAGAAGAAGGACAACCGGATCTATTATATAGAAGACTTACTTTGCAAGTGCGTTGATTGTTTTGCCATTGATTGGACACTTTGAAAGAGTTGTAATCCGTAAATTTGGACTCTTTGAAATAACACCAGCAATGCAAGAATCTGATACTTTACATCCCTTTATATGAAGAGCAGTCATATTACTACATTTTCCAATAGCAAAATCAGATACTTGTTTACAACCACTAAAGAAAAAGAGCACCATTAAACAAAGATAAAACAATGATTCAAAACATTAAAAAAAACGAAGCAAGTTCGTCCCAAGCTTACTTAACATTTAGGTGTGTAATATCACAAACAGATAATAGCTTTCCTAAACAATCGTCTGTTACCCAATTACATTTTGATAAATCAAGACGCTGTAATTTCGTGTTATGCTCGGCAAGGGCTAGAATACAAGAATCCGAAAGGCACCTAATATCGTGTTTAGAAAACTGAAGAAAAAAAAACCAAATGACTGGCAAATATCGCTCTGGAATGATTACATACCGACAACCAGATAGATCCAAGGAATGTAAGTTAGGTAGTTTTGGTAACAAAGCTACCAAATTATCGCTAGAAAGGCTGACACACTCCCTATGTTTTGGAATTAAAAAAAATCTGGACATTTATCAAGCTTTCGTACCCTAGGCATAGTGTATTCAAGACACTGTTGTGTTCGAAACTCTTAACCAAATGGGCAGCTGTGAGTTGTGGTAGGTTAGATAAATCCAAAAATTCTAACGTGGATGATGTCCTTTTTACAATAACACTGACTTCAGCTTCAGATATATTACATTGAGCAAGTGCTAAGAATCTCAAACCAAGTGACAAAGATAATTTAGTATCACCTAATGATGTAGCTATGCCATGACAACCGATTAAATGCAATCTACCAAAAATAAACACAAACAATAACAAAGAAGCGAGTTATTGGCGAAGAAGCACAAAAGAAGAAAAAAAACAAAGCGTACCCAATAATTGATTTTAAGCCTTTCAGCGATCGTATTAATGACTTTGATGTAACGTTCATTTGACATTGTGAATCAGAGGTCTTATCAAGTGTGATAATTTTGAATTGAAAGTGCTTGGATACACTATCCAAGAAATCATCAGTTAAGATACAACACCAAGATGAGTTAAGTTGTGTTAGTGTGCAATCATGTGCGAAAAGTTCCATAAGTGTAGCTAAACGGAAGTCGTTTTCTTTGGTTTCTATGTCTTGTAGCCATGCGGATATTCTCTTAAATAATTGTGGTTGTTGCATAATAGCCTTGTGATATTGTTGTGCAGCTCTGATGTACGACTTTAAGCGAAGTTAAGGTGTGAAAAAAACAAGAAAAATAAATGGATCCACATACGTCTCGAACTGCCCCTTCGTTCTCAATCCCGATGAGGTAGTTCTTTGCTTGACGAACTAAAACATGTCCTATATGCAAATATACTCCAAACAAGTCAACGTTAGACATGACAAGCAAGTTCGATAGCCTTAAAGTTGTAGCAGCTGCCTCTTCCTTTGAGGAGATCGATTTATTATCAGCAAACTTGTGTAAGTTATTCGTCATCTGAAGTAAATACATTGAGTTGCTGCAAGCAACATTATTCGATGTATGTGCGTATACAGCAGAGCATTGTTTGTGCAAGAATGTTATAAGCTCTACAAAGAAAAATAAGCTAGAATATGGTCATAGAAGTATTTGTTAACCGTTTCGAAGAAATCCTGAACTGTTATCCTTTGATGAACGCTTAAACGATTTGCGATTTTGACGGCGTATTCTCAATGCCACTCGGCTGTTTAAAAAGTAAGTAAAGATAACCTGTACATTAAAAAAGATTGAACGTACGTTGAAGAATCTCGGATAGAGAGAACTTCTTCGCCTTCGAGAAATCTCTATGGTAGAAGCATTAGAATCAATCGTTGCTAAGAATATGGCACCCTTATAAGTTCAAAACAATCAAGAGCAATCTGGCAGTAGTTCTCAGCATTGAACCATCCAGGAGAAAACCGTGCTAGCGCAGTAACACCGAGCTAAGAAGGAAACACGTTTAGAAATAGAAAACAGTTGCACATTGACGTCTTCTCACCTCATAAAGAGCTTTTGTTTGTCTTATCTCAGAAAACTTATCTGTAGCATCTTGCCAAGCTTTTATTGATTCTGCTCCGATAGTACGCATACCAATCTGGTATAAAAGCATACCATGCTTTTTAAGTGTTTGAACATTGCTGTTAGCTTTATTAAAACGCTCATCAGAAAGTCTAAGTAATCTTAGTGCTGCTGGGTGTCTCGGTCCCTACAGTACAACTTTAGCGAGAGTAGCTATTGACACGTTATTGTGTTACCTTAGCCATTGCTTGGATATAAAAAGCTTCAGCTTCTGCTGCACTAACAATATTCATAACTTTGACTTCCACAGACATTCTTTCAATATCCTAAACAGTTTGTCTGTCAATAATTGTTGGTAAAATTGAACATACAGGTGTCACAATATCAAAACTACTTGGAGCGAGTTGTAGTTCCTTGAAAGAAAAATAAGTAACCGAAAAAAAAAAGAGATAAAACCCATACTTCGTTGGCTTGCTTTGTCAAGAATACATTAGTAAGCTCTTGTACGCGCTTCATTAGACTGTACATATCAAGACTACTCTTTATGTTGATATTTTTCCGCTCTTCCTTGGTGGTAAACCCAGGATGAAATTTGGCCTAGTTTTTTATCAGCCTCAAACAATCACGTGGCAAGTTTTTATAAATATACCCTTGTCAGTTTTCTTATATCTACATCCCAGTACTGAGAAGACATTGTCTCATGAGCTCCAAGAATAAGGTTAAAGTAATCTATTGTTACTTTAACATAAGGCTCTTCGGCAATAGTTTTCAAACATCTCATCTTCGCTCTGAGCCGGCTCTCCCATTCTTTTTTTATCTACAGTAAAACCTCACTTAGAAAAAGTACTAAACAAGAATACATCTCTGTACGTACAATACGTGCTATCATCTCTGTAAGCAGTATTTGTTGTATTTTTGTGTTCTCTACTAGACATCGCAGTTTTCCAAGGTATCTCAAGTTAACACCATGCTTATGAAGAACAGTAGGAACTTGACAAGCTTCTAATAACTCTATCTCTTGGTTTTGTAACTTTGCTGCCAGTTTTGGAACAGTTACAGTCTACAAACAACTATTTAACAATATGGTACTTAAGTGTCTCTTACCCATAAATAATCAGTAGCCTCAGAAGCCTCCTTGTTATGCTCTCTACGATTGTTCATCCCACCAAATCGTGAATAAGCATCAGAACTAAGTGGTTTCATGTATGTACGTAAAAATTCTACAATATGATTAACAAGTACGTCTTGTTGAATCAGCTTGTACCTGGTCTAAAATGCATTGTCAAGAAAGAGCTATCTTTCTTAGGTGGACGTGTTGGAGGGAATACACGAGCACAATCTAAAACATAGTAGCGGCCATCCTAAATAACAATAAGAGCGCAAGAAAAAAAACTAAAGAAACAGCTTACATAGCCCTTGTGCCCTTCGATGTCTGTCGGCATGTAAGAATAGGTTATACACTCTCCCATGCCAACCGTATGCTTCTTTAGGTTAAGTTTCTGACCTAGCTGTTGCATTTTGGCGTTCATGCTAACATCAGATGCCAAAACCGTTTGACCTCCATCAGATGAGCCCTGGTAAAAAGCTAGTTAAGTACGTTTATAGCAAAGCTCTGAGCATATACGTAAATAAGAGTATGCTTATCTATTGGCACAATACTCATCGCCACTAGCCTAAAACCACGGTAATCAACCAAGCAAATGAGAGGCACATGCAGATCAGGAATTCCAGAATTATGCACTGCCATACAGGCCTTGTTAAAATTAACATAAGATTTGTGAAACTGCGTTTTCTTTCAAGTCTTTACCTTAAATTCTAAAGCAGCGGATTTCTACATGCAATCATTAAAGTCTTTTAACACTAGAGATAATGATATCGTACCATTGCATGTTCGTGTCCACCATATATCTTTTTCCAATCCAATGCGTATTTGAATAATATACCACCATGTCTTTAAAGAGTCAAAGAAGAAACACGTGGTTTGGTCCAAAACTGTTTACGGGAAAAAAAAAAAAGATACACATATTTTGGGCCACCTCCGACACCAGGCATAGTTGATGACTAATAGACTGTAAACCCAAGCCCAAAAGCATAAGTAAAATTCTTATTTACGCACAGGCTTGATTGTTTTGTACTTAACCGGTACAAACGTCTCTTCTATTATGATACGACCAAAAAGCATAGCAGTGTGCTTGAAGTCATGTGCAACTGAACGAAGGTTTAAGTATCTTTTAAGAACAGCACGTTCACTCTCTGTAGGCATCTCAAGAATATCCTTACAAAAGAAGTAAGCACACAAGTACACTCCAAACTAATGGAAATTAGTTAGCAGCAAAAAACTAACCTGAAAACGTTGGTTCCAATCTATGTTAAACTTCCTTTCACTATTGTTGTTATCACTTTTCTTCACTTGACGTGTTTTTATTGTATATACTGAAGACCCATCTGAAGAATCATCACTCTAGGAACAAGACATGCCAGTCAATCGTTGACAATATAAAAACAATCAAAAAAAAAAACTTCTTTTCGTACTGCATCTGGTGAGTTTGTTTGGTATGATCGTAGTATCTCTTCACATTCTTCACCATCCCCGGAGCTCGCAGAGTAGGCACCTTCGGCAGAATCCGGATCAACTACATAAGCTGATGGCTCATTCGAATCACGCTTCCTTCTTGGAGACAGTTGGTTCTCTGCCTCATCCAGCACATACCCTTCAAGTTCGCCTTTGCTTACACGTGACTCAGCATCTACTACACCATTATTGGTTGATGTCAAAACAATAAAGAAGTATACTTACCATCATAAGGTTCGATGACATTCTTTGTTGGAAGACGGCCTATTTTCATAAGAAAAGTCTAAAAACATGGCACGCGATACGCGTGACCTTACCAGAACTTCCTAACTTCTTCATCTCACCTGACCCAGACGAGTCATCATCGTGAGAAACCTAGTTGTAACGGTTTTTAATTAAAGTGATACAAGAAGAGCTTAATTAGTGAATAACGGCTCTATGTAAGTTTTTATGGCGTCTACGCCATTAAAAAATGTGGAATTGTACAAGGCCATTTAGAATCTGTGATTTTGCTTGACGTTGCCGATAAAAAATTCTATGTACCTTGCTTGCTACGCTACAGCGTTAGTTTGTTGATTTCGAAGGTGACAAAAGTCGTACCACGCCTCTTTTTAATTTGCTTTTTTCTGGCTCTTGAGAATGGCTGTTCTGCACTTGAGCTTTCTTCTGACGTTGTATCATCGTCGTAAATGTCATCTATGTACGGTTCATCGTCATCTAGTGATTTACGATGTGTCCATACTAAGTGGAACATGCTCATGGTGTATTGGAGTTAATGTGTGCGTTTTAAGCACTTTATTTGCGAATTACTGTTGTTGCATAAACTATGTTGTGACGGTTGACTTATTGGGTTTTATGAGGTATTACAATACGTTGTTAGGTATTACTTCCGCTGGATACCGACGTGCGGCTTAAAATTGTTAAGCAAGCAACAATCCCTGCCAAACGACTGATGCGCGTATAGCTAGAAGCTAATATGGCTGGTAAGTAAAATAGGAGTAACTGGTGGTGACATTTTTAAATAAACGGAATAGAGCAACCGAGTCCTTTATTAGCGTACAGTGGCATCGACAGTGAATTTATTGACAGCACAGACTACACTAAAACACCAGAGTTTATAAAATTGAACCTAGCAGGTATAAACGACGCAATTATAGACAATAACGCGTGTAGGACGTAATTGGAACGAAGAATGGCAAACTTTGATTGAGCAAAGCTCAAACGACACGCAAGTAGAGCTGGCGCGCATTAAAAAACTAAGAGAACTCGCAGACGAGTTTGCAATCGAAGCAACGCGAGTTGGAACTGTACGTCCTTCGCTGCCAAAATCTCTTTCACTATCACCAACAGCTAAACCCGTTTAACTACAGATCATTATAAATGAACGTTTCTTACCTGATGATAAAAAAACAATACTACCAGGCACTCATTGGTTTCTTGGTGTAGCAGGTGCGTTTAGAAAAACAAAGAAGTAGGTGTTGACTGTTTGTATGAAACAGGAGGTGAGAAATACGTCAATGATGGAATCTTTTTCAAGTTTGCTCTTGACAAGAATGGTCTTTATGGTGGAGACTACGGAATGATGAAAACAGGTGGTCATGAACTTAAATCTCTAATGGCTTTATACGGTACTCGCGTGAGAGGGTTACATTTTCCATTGGTTGTTGTCATTGACTACAGGTGAGTATTGTTTCTAAAATTAACAAAGGGATTTTTTTCACGTGTTTTCTCACTTGTAAATAGAGGGTTTCGCCTAATAGCGGAGAGCGTACTTCCTCTTGGCTCAGAGTACGAGATTTTGTTTATTCAAACACATGATACTACTGTCTGTTTGCGAAGCAGTATAAATCTTTCAGTTTTGAAAAAAAAATAATCACGTGACCTGGCTAATCCTGGATTAATAGTACGATTGTATACGGTTCATCAGATGCGGTAAGACTGTTCACGCCAGTGACGAGGAGATGGTTGTTCGTATGAAGCGTGTTGCAAAGGTAAAACAACAAGTTCACATGTGACTAGAATCTACTTTTTTATTCTGGTTTTACCATAAATAAGTTTCTTTGAAAATAACTGCCTTTACGTAGGAACTTAATATCGCCAGTCACACTGTACTTGATTGGTCAGAAACGAAGCAAGTTACTTTATGTGGGCCTATAGATTGCGAAGGACACCGTGGACGTGATAAGAGGTTATATGTAATTGATGCAGCGCGTTGTACGTATATAAGTGCTTAATTACACTTGAAGCCATCACATAGCACCCCTAATGATACTAGTGTTTCCTCCTGAACCACCCAATCCGAAGTAAGTCTTATTTTTATAAAAGTTTTAAGGAAGTACCAGTTGTGTTGATCTTTTTATTTTAGAATCAAAGCATCGTACTTGTTTCGGTTACTACGTCCTGAACTCGTAAAGAAAGCACCAAAACCACTGTGTCCTGACGCTTATTCACAGTTTAAAGTTGAGGACAAAGAAGAGTATGAAAAGGATATTAACCAAGCAGTAGCGTACGCGTTTTTAGACTTTTGCTGGGTTTTTTGTTTTCAGGAACTCTTTTTCTTCTTCAAAAAAAGTATTGTCCTTTCTTGGTGTCACTCCCAAAAGTAAAAGTTGTTTTAGTGTGTTACACGACGAGATTATTCCCGAGTTTACAGCGTGGCTAGAGGGTGATTGTAAACAATATCCAATTGATACCTTTACTGTTGAAGCTTCTCAGCTTGCACGGTTAGTAGGAGAAGCCCATAGAAAAGGCATTAATCTGAGATACTTGGGTGAAGTAAGATCTCGCTTAACAGATGTACGAGCACGTGTATTGGTTCTAACGGAACTCGTTGCGAGGACTATTAAAAACCTCTTACGTGCCCAAATGCGTGGTCTACGTACTTCAGGTACAGCCGCTAGTTTCATTCAAAATGATTGTAACTTACGATATTTATTAAGATCACAAAAAGTATTATGCATTAGTTGTGTTGTATTTTAATCTTACTTTTGGTGCACACTCAAAGAATAGCGCCACATTTTGGATGTATTTAAAATCACACATACTAAACTACTTCCCTACTGCTATCGCTCCTGAAGAAGCTCAAAATCTTGCTAGTCATGTATGCATAATTGCGTTATATCATAGGTATGTAATACTCAGTTTAATTCCGTTTACCTATGATTTCGTAGGTTGCAGAGCCTTGTTGGTGTCCGATTTCACTTGGCACTTAAGTCTTATCTTGTTAAGCAAGATGATGGCAGTGTTGTACTTCGTGAGCCTCTTCCTGAGGATGGACTTGAAGAAATATATCCGAAAGTTAAATATACAAACTTGGTAACATTCCATGAGGCTACAGTACTATCAAAAAGAGCGTTACAAGATAACAATGCGGATGGTATTAATAGCGACATGTATTTCAAACTTGCTGAACAGAAATACAACATGTCATTACAGATAAAGCCAGACGATTTCAGAGGTATGACTGATATTTCTCTATGGTTTTTATTGACTCTTATAATAGCACTACATAATTGGGGATTACATTTGATGTTCCAGGGCTTGAGAAAGTATAGACGAGGAGAATTAGATAGCGCTCAATCTTGCTTTACTCTAGCACAACAAAAATGGACTCAAGCTCTCGAAACTAACCCTCAAGATCACAGGTACGAAAGAGTTATGTATCATAGTTTACTAAGAGACATTTTTAGAGCGCTTTTCTTCTGGGGTAATATGATGCAAGAACAATCATCTTTCACCACTGCTACACCTCAAAAACGTACTATTCTATTACAACAAGCTTGTAAAAAGTATGAAGAGGCTCATAAGATATGTAAAACGAATTTTGATCTACTGTATAACTGGGGAGGCGCTTTATTACAACTTGCACGTATCCTTCGTGAAAACGATATATTTCGTAAAGCATGTGAGGTATATGAAGAAGCTTATGTTATGGAACCACTTGCACCTGAAGTTTTATTAAATTGGGCTGTTGTATTGAGCAAATGGGCACGCTGTTTGTCAGCAAGGCAATCTGAAGAGGATCAAAACAAGGTTTGTGGTTTGAGATTCCATGTTTATTTGTTTTCTTTTGATTAACACTGTGAAGGCTCAGGAATTATGGAGAGAGGCAGGTGATCGTTTGACTAAATGTACTGCCCTTAATCCGAAGGATAATGAGATTTATTTTAATTGGGGAAACATGCTATTTCGTCAGGTTGGTCGGACTTATTATTTCTTACAAAGTTGCTCACCCAAGACATTAGGCTAAAGCTCTTGAAAAGCATAATAATCTTGAAGAAGCATTTGGTCGTTATGCAGACGCATCTGAAAAGTACCTTACAGCGATAGAGCTTTGCCCAAAAGACCACGAAGCTCTTTTTAACTGGTGCGTTCTATGTCATTCACTATTCTACTGACGATAAAACCAATAGGGGGAAAGGTCTGTTAACACAACTTACAATTGCTGATACAGTGGATAACATTTCTGAACGTCAACTTGTATTCACTGCAGAGATGTACTCAAAAGTATTCAGACAGGTTGCTAGCGCACGTATGTACTTGTTTTGTAGAGAGGTGTTGAACTCTAACTCTTTCCGCCAGACCCAAGTGGTTTAGATCTAGCAAATATAATAGTCCTTGCAAAGAGCAAGAGACAGGCAATTGCGCAAGTGGCTATATCGCTTTTACACTTTTTGTCTGGATTGCCGAATAGTAGCATCAAAAGCATAGCTATTGAAACTCTTGAGTCTCTTGGGGCTAAAGCTCCAACAGTGGAAATTACTTCTACGGATGCTAACGAAGCGCCTTTGAAAAAAATAGGTGCTTTGCTTATCACACAAGCTGTAGAAAGCCTTGGAACTCTGCAGGCAGGTTTTTGTAGAGTTGTGTATTCTCAACTTTTTATAGGATCAAAGCAAAGCTACTGGATTAGATGATTATGAAGTGCTTGGACGAGTCGCAGCCACGACAGATAGTTTCAAAAATGCAAGTACACGCTTGTACGCACGTTTTGTTTACGCGTTTCTAGGTTTACAAAGTGAGGAAAAACAGTACAAAGAAGCTGTATCTTATGCGTATCGTAAACAAATCGCGTATACGCGAACGCACAGGGCTTACAAACTCGAATCAAAATTCATCTAATCGACGAATGAGAAAGTCATTCTTTACTTGTTTAAAGTCTCTAACAGGGAAGCCATTCGTTGCTCAAGTAAAAAAAGTACTCTACAACGAAAAAAACGAATGTTGTATCATTTACCAGTATGACTTTGGAAGAACTTCGATAGTAAGCAGTTGTGGTACGTTCAAATTAAAGAAGACAATTTTCTCAAAACCCGAAAATATAGAATTCTGCTCACTAACTTTTTGTCGTTTAGAAGAAAATACAGTTGGTTGCGCTAAAATGACAGAAGATACATTAAAATTCTACGTGGCAGAAATTGTTGTTGGTTTATCTTCGCTACATCGCACATTCCTTGCGTACAGTGAGTTAAATCCGGAAGAGATACATTTAGACAAACACGGACACGTTGTGCTGCCTAATCTTCCTTTCTCTTCAAACGTAAATACACAACATATGAACCCAGAGTATATACCACCAGAGGCAAGTATTCTATAGTATCATCCATCAGTTAAAACTAACCTATCAAAATTTTAGGTACACACGGGTGAAACTTACAAGTGCGATTCAGATTGGTATTCTCTCGGTATTATGATGTACGCTCTAGCAGCAGGGGAAGTACGTAACAACTTTACTCAAACGAAAAGAAGCTTCTTCTTCCAACAATGTTCTACTGTCACCTGATTTGTTCACTCACAATGCTTTAAATAGTCCCCTTTCCAATCAGAGAGCGCAACAGAAGTGTTTTACAAAATCCTATCAAATGACATTGTCTTTCCTTCAGATTTTTCGGCGTCTCTACGCGACCTCATTGAAAAAGTACCTACAATATACATTCTAAGACTTTCTAAAGCGCTCAGACGTTGTTTTTTCTTCGCTCTCTTTTTTTAAAAACTTGTGAAACCAAAACGAAAGTTCTGTGTCGCTTTTGTATTTTTTTATCCTGACTACTATTTTAGTTGATTGCTAGAGAACCCTCTAAGCGATTAAAAACCGCTGCAGCTATAAAAAGTCACAATTTTTTCGAAGGCACAGATTGGCGATTAATCGCAAAGAAAAAAGTTAAACCGCCATTAGTACCTGTACGTAAACTTTTTTAATGTTCTTGAAAAAAAAAAACTAAACACTCATTTCTTTCACTAGTACTACGCAGAAAACGATGAAGATCAAGCCCTAGCGCCAACCCTTGTCGTACAACCCAAAATGGGCCAGTTCTCGCAAAATTCAGTTGTAGACCCTTGAAGCACATTTGATGTCGTAAAAAGACACCCAGCATAACAGTGATACACTTGCAAGGGTTGGGAAGCGTTTAGAAACAGACTGCAAATGTGGTACGCGTCAATTCTTTTTCTCTTTTAAAGATGGTGCACAATGCCAAACGAACCAAACAACAACGTCATTTGGAACCCTTTTTTTAGAACGACTTTTCACGCACGTGTCACTGAACTTCTCGAGAGAGTTATGTTTTGTTTGAGAATAACCAAATGTTCTGTATTTTTTTTTTCATGAGTTGTTACACGCAATAAGTGACGTGAGTACGTTGACGACATCTCCTATTTGCCGTACTTCGCGTGTGCACACAAAAAAGTGTGAACTTCAAATAGCTTCCGTTTTTGAGGAACAATAGTTCCGCAGAAAAAAACTGAAATACTACCAAAAAAAAAAAAGTGCCAAAAAAGTCAACTCTTTTCGAATCAACTATTTTCTTCATCATTTTAATGCTTTAGCACTCCAATAAAACACGATGACCATGCCAGCAGTACATGCCGATATTGTCCGCCTACTAAGCATCAGATCAAATGGGTTTTGCGCTGATTGCCGCACAGAGGGTCAGTGTTTTTTGGTAGTTTCTGTTACAGCAACAAAAAAATATTATTACAAAACAATAGTATTCACTCCTGAGCAGGCGTCTCTCATGCTTCGGTTACCCTGGGGGTATATTTATGTAAAAATTGCGCAAAAATCCACACTAAAACTCTGGGACCTGACGTATCGCACGTGAGAAGCTTAGGAGACAAGAATTGGACCGAGAGCGATATTGCAGTACGTGCATACTCTTTTTTTTTACTTTGGTGAATACAATTACTAGTTTTCATCTTACAGTGTGGGTATGTACCTTAGCGGAGTTACAAAGCGTTTAGCAAGTCGTTAACGTACACCCACAAGAACCAAAACTACACCGGAAAATTATATTTTAGCTTCTTTTCTCTGTCAAAGAAAACACTCGTTTTAACACTGTACTCTAGTTTATGCGTAGTATGGGTAATGATCGGGTCAAGATGATTTACGAATACAAATTACCATCTACAGGCATTACGCTTACTTCAAACTCGTACGTTTCTGGTATTTTTAATGGAATACAACATTTCTTGAAACAAATCGTTTGGTTGGACATTTTCTTGATGCACTTTTTTCTTTATACTGACTTAACAATTCACACGTGAAAAAAACTAAACATATTTGTTAGTCAACTGAAGCGTTTCATAATGGCTAAATATTTATTCAAAAAATACGCTTTCCAAGTGGAGTTTCTCGAACGTAAAGCATCGGTACGTTTAAACAAAAAATAGAAACAACAAAAAAAACGTAACCCAAACTCACCTCCAAAATTGGTCACGTGATATTGAAAATCTATTTTTGGTTCATCACTGTGTTATTCAAAATAGTGACTTATACTTGTTCCTAGAGTAATAAAAGAACACGTGAAGAGTTTGATTTAATGCATTTTACGATTCCTGAAGAAGATTGGCTTGCCGGAACACCAAGCAAACCGCCTCCTCGCGCACGGAAACTCTCAAAGCAGTCATTGAAGAAGGAAGTATTGGAGTTATATGACACCCCTACCAAACCACGAAGACTTTCAGCTTCAATGACACAAACACCAAGTGTTATGTTGCCTACTTTTCACGCGGCCGCTTCACAAGGCCGCGTTTCTAAGAGTTGGACAGACGATGACTTGTCTACTTGGGACCCATTTTCAGTTGATCAAGAGTGTCGTCCAAGGTCACCAAAAAAGAATAAGACCGAGATTTTGGCGTTATACGCGTCTTGCACGTGATAACTTTATTTATTTTCATCGCCAAAAATCACGTGGAAAAATTTTCTCAAAAAAACCAAACCCTCCTATCCTATTTGTACATAAATAAACCAAATGTAATTTACATGCCAACCTTACCCCAACAAAAACAGTCTGACTTTATTGTATCGTAATACGTAGCCAATAACACGGATTTTGTTTAGCTTTTTTTTTCAGGTATTACGCAACTCGCTATGTTTGTGGAGTTTTTCTGATAACTAAAGGGAATTTATTCTCAGGTTTTTTGTTTGCTACAAGATTTGATAAAAACGTTTCAATATACCGTAGTTTACACTCCGGCACATCCTGCCAAACCTGCAAACTGTGTACTCATTGAAATATCCTGTAAATTTTGTGCTAGATTCGGAGCAAAGGGTGCGATTTGGAACTTCCTAAAAACCGTATCAATTAAAAAGAAACAAAACACTCCTACCCCGAATGGGTTAGAGACACACCAATGATTGTAGCGTAATAAATACAAATTACAACTGTGACGTATGTGGAACAAAAGGAGTCACAGCAGACCCTTCCGGAGTAGACAATCGAGGGTAGTATGGTACAATACTATACTCTATCATATTCTACGCAACACAGTTCTATGGAGTGTATCACAGTTAGCGTCACTCCGTACTCCTGAACGAAATTTCGCGCTCTGCTATCGAAGCATAACGTCATCAAGAAATTAAGCCAGTGCGCGCTATAAACACTCAATTGAACAAACAGCTTATATAAGATAAATCAAGCTTTTGAGGCTAATACTGTTTATGTTACTATTGTACACTTGTTCGGAGTATGTGCCAACTAGAAGCTAGACACTGCTTGTGTTTACGGTTGATTGGCTAGCGAGTGAAGGAGTACTTTTCGCAATTCCACCAGAGCTCCCTTTTGATTTGTCTCTTTTCAACATTTTGCTTAATGTCGTGAACATTTGCCAAGGTGGAGCGTAGTAAGAGTAGATGGCACATACCATCAATACCTCAAAAAAACGCGAACAGAAAAGCCAACCAACTGCATTGTCATATACTCTATCTCTTAGAGCCTGTGCGATTATAATGAGAACTCCGAGAAAGGCAACGCCTATAGTGCAGCGTGTTATCTAGTATTATATGAGCACGTGATTATACTGCACTGGTTTAGTTACTTACACGCATTAGTGCTCTTCTAGAGGTCTTGTTTTTTTTGTACCTCATCGCCTTGCAGTAAACTACCGAAGCACTTACCTTTGTTATAATTGTTAAAACATACATGAAGGCGAGACAATAACGTACAAATATAAAAATCAACGCTAGCAAAATGTTGGCTATCAGGAGAACGTTTAATACGACGCTATGTAAGGTTGTTAGAAGGTTGCAAAAAAACCCTAGGACGTACTCAACGTGAGTGGAAGTGATGACTCTATACAATGTGGCTACTATGCGACTGATGGTAATATATACCAGAGCACCAATTGCAATGCGTTTGTGTGTAAATGTTGGGTGTCCCGAAAGCGCAGCTTGGAGCCTAAATATTACGTCACAATGCTTGCTGTCTAAACTCTACAAACTATGCTTTTTGGTTTGGTGGATCTAGATAATAAATATTAAAGTGAAAGCACTTACCAATATGCACTTGTCGATACTACCATAGCAAACAAACAAGAAATAGCAAGCGTTGATAGAAACAAAACAGAGCGATTACTGTTGATTCCGTTGTATCCATACAAATCAATAATGGGTTGAAGACCACGTACTGTACAATAAATAAGATCCAAATTCAGAAAATATACTTGCCCAATACGTACTAAATGTTATACCAATTATTGAGAGTAAGGCTACATCAAGCAATAAGCCAGACCAAAACTCTTGACCAGGTACCACAGGTATGTTGGTTCGAGGTTTAGCGCTACATCGCTTATGTTGTCTTAGAGTAAAGACTGTAATAGCATAGCAGAGTAAAAGAAAAAACACAATTGGCACTGTCACTTCATAAAATCTCCACGTGACAATGAATCGGTTGTAGCCATCCATAACTGTCAATAATTAATCAAATGAAATACTCACAATTTAAATAAGAAAAGAGCAAGGACAAACCTCGTTTAGAAGCCGGAAGCAATGCAGTGATTGAGTTGTCAAGGAAACTGTCAGTAAAGTTTGTACTTAATCCCTGTGCGAGAATGAATGGTATTCGTAAATTGCGTGAAGGCTGGAGAATATTTGTTGGCAAATCACCTAAATGAGTGAGTTTGAAGGAGTAATAGTTTTTCCGACCAACAAATAGTATAAAGGCAATGGCTCCTTGCGATTGAACTGCTTTTGCAAGTCTAGGATGAAACATCTCCCCATTTGAAGTCTCGCAATTACTCTCATTTTGAAGAGTGTATGCTATGTACCCTAAATACTGTTTGTTAGTGAAACAGCATGTGCGGAGTTTGTGCCTGAGAGTTCTAAATTATTTTTCAAGTTACATCCTTCAAATATTACTCTGCGTAATGGCGCTGTGATAGGCTCAGTGTTAGGCTTACTGAACCATGAATACACAGACTTTGTTGTATTACAAGTGTATTTACAAGCAATTACTGGCGTGTCATCGTATATGAACCCCTGACTTACAACAAGGTATGGCAGAAAAACAAGGACAACAGCGAGATATACTGCGTTTGACATTGAGAACAGAAAGTATGGTGGCACGTGCCACAATATTGTGTACGCCAGAGGTTATATTAAAACAAAGCCTTTTTGTCGTGCTACGTTATCATAATGCCGTCAATACAAATCTTTGACGAACATTCAGGTAAGGTGCGTTTGACCTCGTATCACATCATGTAAGAAACAAAACCATGAGATTTAGGCTGGTGGTGAGTCACGTTGATGTTATTCTTAGATTTCTTGAATTTATCACGAGTGTTGTTTTAATATGCCTGAAATATCGGGGTTGAATTCTATAGACAGGGAATGAGTAAATTATGGAAGTTTGGAAAATCTGGAAAAGTAAAAGGAAGTGTGATGGAAGTGCTTTTTATCCACACCATTATTAAATATACCACATAATCTTCCCCTTAGGCACGGAGTGCTATAGCCAACATCCGGCGACTGATGACTCAATTTGTTGGTGGTGTGGGGAGAAAAAGCACTTCCATCACACTTCCTTTTACTTTTCCAGATTTTCCAAACTTACAGATTTTACTTTTACGATAGACACGACGTCTCCAATAAGCCAATATACTTATTGTAAGAGGTAGATCATTGTTTCGGAATACCTGAAGTTAAAATTAAATAAGGGAAGCGACCAAACAGTTATTTTCCTTTTGAGATTAAACACGTGATTGTATTCAAAGTTTTGAAACGTGATTAACTTGAAGACAAAATCTGAATGGTGCAATGTAATTTTTGGTAAACAATAAAAATTAGAGATGGCAGAAATACCGGTCCGAACCGGTTCCGGACCGAAACGCAAAGACCGGTCCGTAAACGGTCCAAACGGTCCGCTGTCAAAGGGAGTACCCTTGGAAAATCGGAAAAATAGCCGAAAAAGGAATTTTTGTCAAAGGGTACTCCCTTGGATTTTTATCAGTCCAAACAGTCCCTGTCACAAAATCTCAGAACCCTCCATCTATTGACCTACTCACTGTGTGCATGCACATAAGGTGGCTGTACACTTTTTGTGGCAGGTTTGAATATCACCACTTTTTTTTCATACCTAAAATAGTTTAGATACTATTATTTCGCGTAAGCAATGCACTTGATAAGTTGCTCTACGCGCACAAAGTGATAAAAAGATGTTTGGGTGAAAGTGTATGAAAGTATGTAACATCACGTGATTTTGTCCAAATGTCAAAATAACGTCACCACAGGCACATTTTGACTCAAAAAAAGTAGCGGTTAGGCCAGCGTGACCTTGTTTTACCGCGCTAAACTTAATTTTGTTACAACGGGCTGATTGAGGGCTTTCAACCACTCTATGTGTAGAACTCTCAATTTTAAGGCGTTTCAGGCTACTTTTATTCAAAATAAAGCAAAACCACTTACATTGTTATTCACTGAATGAATACTGCTCTTGTTCTAAATCACGGACCGGTTACGGACCGAAAACCGATATATTGAAACCGGACCGGTATCGGACCGGTATTTGCCACCTCTAAAAAAATGCTTAGGCGTTGGATAGAATGAAACAGTGTAGCCAAAACACCAATATGTTAAGGTGGCAATTTCATGCAATGTACCAGTATTCGTCAACAACAAATATGAGCTGTACGTTGTGACATCATACAATGTCAAGCTTAGGCGTATGAAAAAAACAAAGGCGTGCCAAAAACTCGAAAATGTTGCTGGTTTTTGCTATCTTTTTCTTGCTACTCAGCCTATTCGTACACATTTAGTGTTTCTCTATCAAACATTATCTCAGTTAGGAAAACCATAAATTGGTGAGTGAATTAATTAGCTTTCGCTTCTATTTTTTGGGTTTAAAAAAAGTCAAAGACTTAAAGCTCAACATACTTGGCATGTTTGTCTACAGAAAAAACTTGGTTTTACCATTCTTTATTTAACAGATCTTTGACTTTAAGCCAATAATAATGTACACTTCGTTCTAAATATATCATCGCCACAAAAAAGATAACGTCAGAACTATCCACTATTTGTTGTAGTAAACGGATCAGTTTTGTTCGTAGAAATAGTCTTAGTGACGCTGCATTGTTTTGGTTTATCCTTCTTCAGCACCCTGCATAATAACTTGAATATTTGCAACGGTGTAGCATAGTAAGAGTAAATAGCGCATATAGTTAATGCCTCAATTGTCCGGAACACCAAAAGCCAAGCTACAGTAGTCTCAAACACTGTGACTCTAAGAGCATGAATACAAATATAGGAAATAACAAGGACTGCTACACTAATAGTGCATCGTGTTATCTATTAATCTATGAGCACGTGATCACACTGCGTCAAGAATTTTACTTACTCGTACGAGTGCTATTCTTGATTTTTTATTTGAATCAAACCTTGTTGTCTTGTAGTACACCACTGAAGCACTTACCTATAACAAAAGTTAGAATGTATGTGGCGGTACGGGATTGTAACGTACAATAATACAAACTTGTGAGATTGTCATATTCAGTAAAACAATAACGTTTAATACGGTGCTAGTAGGTTATTAAAAGATTGAGTTAGAATATCTTTGCAACTTGCTCAAGGTGAGTAGAAGTGATTACTCGATACAGAATAGAAATAGTAGCAGGAACAATAGTGTATGTTATAGCTGCAATTGCAATACGTTTATGTGTGAATATTCGATGCCCTGAAAGCGCCGCTTGGAGCCTAAGTACTTCGTCAACTACATCTTGAAGAAAATAATAGGTATAAACAACAGCATCAGCTTCTAAAGTTGCATGCGTTGTGACTTGTTGGTTGTGAGTGAAATTACTAATGTAACGTACCAATATGCACTTGTAAGTATTATCATAGCAAACAAACAAGCAACAGCAATAGCGGAAAACAGAAAAACGATCCGATTATTGAGTCCGTTATATCCATACAAATCAATAGCAGGTTGAAGAGCACGTACTAAAATAAATAAGATACAACTTTTCAAAAAATATACACACCAAGTGTTATACCAATTACCGAGAGTAAGGCTGCGTCAAGCAATATACCAGCCCAAAGTTCTTGACCAGGTACCACAGGTATGTTAGTTTTTGGTGCTTTAGCTCTACATCGCTTGTGTTGTCTTAGAGTAAAGACTGTAATAGCATAGCAGAGTAAAAGAAAAAACACAATCGGCACTGCCGCTTCATAAAATCTCCACGTGACAATGAATCGGTTGTAGCCATCCATAACTGTCAATAATTAATCAAATGAAATACGCAACGAAAAGAGCAAGGACAAACCTCGTTTAGAAGCCGGAATAAACGTGATGATTGAGTTGTCATGGAAACTGTTAGTAAAATTTACTATTGATACGTTTATGAGTATGAAAGGAATCCGTAAATGGCGTGAAGGTTGCACAATAGCCAAAGGAAGATCATCTACGAACGTTAAGTAAGAATCGAGAAAAAAGCTCCTCTAACCCACGAAAATAGCGTAAGCAATGGCTCCACGCGCTTGAACGGCTTTTGCCAGCTTTGGATGAAATATCTCCCCATTTGAAGTCTCACAATTACTCTCATTTTGAAGAGTGTATGCTATGTACCCTAAGTACTACGTAAGCAAACAGAAGGTGTAGACGGAGTTTGAAGTGCCTGAAAGCTCTAAATTATTTTTCAAGTTACATCCTTCAAATATTACTCTGCGTAATGGCGCTGTGATAGGCTCAGTGTTGGGCTTACTGAACCACGAATACACAGACTTTGTTGTATTACAAGTGTATTTACAAGCAATTACTGGCGTGTCATCGTATATGAACCCCTGACTTACAACAAGGTATGGTAGAACAAATATGATCGCCAGAACTGCTTCGTTTGACATGTAAACAGAAAATAAGAAAACAACTATTTTTTGTGATTAAAGTTGAATTACTGTAACTTGAATTTTGGTCCCAGAGCATCTAGAAGATGGTTGCTATAGTCGCTTAAAATAGCTTTTGTCACTATTAAACGAAAAGCCTGAACAGAATAAACTGTTTGTTGCCTTAATGCGTGGAATGACATCGAATATTACAGTGTACGCGTTGGGAAGGTTTTTTACTGGCTAGACTGCGATTTTGAGTCAGCTTTTTTGTACGATTAATCTAAAGCACGCAAACGCCTATTATAACGATGTATCAAAGGCTAAAATGCATTCGGAGTAAATACGATCTTTTTTTTTGAATTGAAATAGAACAAAACATCATTTTAGGTAGTTGCACAAAAAACAGAAAATCCTCATCACGTGCTCTTTTGTTTCGGCTAGGCAAACTTGTGTACTCGCAAATATATACAACAGCGGTAAAATGCAGTCTCTAAGCTATTTTCTTTTTCTTCTTTACACAAAGCTGTCATCTTTTTTTTGATTTCAATCAAAAAATATACAGCCTTGAACTATTTTGACTGGTATAATTCTCTTTCGCATTATAACATCAAGCATAGCTAGCATAGGTACGCAAAAGTCATAATATAGTGTGTTTCTTACGTAACAGAGCAGTAAGATAAAAATGACGTCAAAAAAGCTTGAACTTGTAGAACTGCCACAAGAGATACTCGCAAGCATTACAAACTTCATGTCCGATGAGAATAGGACTAATTTCGCACAAGTGTGCCAAACGCTAAAGAAGGTAGCTTGCCAGTTTCAAAGAAGCAAAAACACAAACAAAAAGACTGACACCTTCCTTTGATTATTTCTAAATATAGCCACAAACTTATTCTTGTTTCTTTAGCACATATACGATTGTGAAGGATATAGAAAGGTTTTCATTTACACTGTTGAACAAGCTAAAGAGATTGGCAAGTGTAGTGGTATTCTAAAACGAAGTATTATTCATCTATGTGCCCATGAAGTTGGAGATGATGCTCTGGCATTCTTGAGAGGAGCAAGAGAGATAGGTGTTTGCTATGATTCCGCAAAAGAGTGTGGAGAGTTTTATGGTATAGAACGTGATTCTTTGATATCAGATGAAGGATTACAATACCTAACAGGTATACATACTATCAATCTCAGCGAAACCAATGTAACTGATAATGGTCTTGCATACTTAAAAGGTGTACACACCATATTTTTGGACGAATGCAAAGGTATAACTGATGCCGGACTTGCACACTTGAAAGGAGTGCATACTATTACATTGGAGAGAACTGAGACGATTACTAACGCTGGTATGGTCCATATACAAGGTGCTTATGATGTTACTCTAAGTGACAGTATCACAGATGACGGTTTAAAGCATTTTTCAAGTGTCCATACTATCACGCTTGGTAACAATTTAAAAGGATACGGCCTAGAGTGTTTGAAGAATGCTCATACTGTCCACCTACCTTACAGAATGCAAGATAACGACTGCTTACGCCATTTATCTGGAGTCAAAAAAGTATATGTGAAGAATTCCTACGGAGATAGTGTAAGGCACTTGGCTGGTGTCCCTGAACTCTATCTTTCTAACTGCTCTTCCGTTACACCCAATTGCATTAAGCAGCTTGGAGGTTGTCATACTATTAACCTTACTCGTACACAAGTAACAGATGATGCTTTATCCACTTTTAAAGGTGTTAAAAAAATATGGCTTTCTTACACAAACGTTGGTGATGAAGGTATTAAACACTTATCCGGTGTTCATACTATTCATCTTGAATCAACAAATGTTACAAATGTTGGTCTTAGGTATCTTGAAGGCGTAAAGGACATTAATTTGAATGACACGAAAGTTTCTGATAACGGAATGAAATATTTGGCTGGTGCAGAGATTGTTGATGTTTCGTATACTAGAGTATCTGATAAAGGTATAAAGTTGATCATGTCTAAGCCTGGGTTGCATACTATACAACCTCGTGTTTCAAAGGTTTCAAAAAAATGTATGGAATTCATGGAATCTAAAGGAGTTATGGTGTATTATTAATAAAAACTGTTACTTTTTACAAGTCAAAATTCGTCACTGTCTAACCACATATTTTGCGAGGCAATGTAAAAATAGAGCTTTGAATGTTGAAAACAACGAGCCAAATAAGCTTATTAAAGTTGGCTACAATTTCTCAACAGTGTATTGACAAAGCGATTTAGGTGTTTGTCATAGCGATTGTCCACAGCTATAAACTACAAATGTAAGCGTATCCTAGACAGGCTGAAGAGCGTCACAATCCTCTTCTTACAACTACAACAATACAGTCCTCCGTTCACATTTTGGCGAAAGGATAAAATTTTCAGATTTCATAAATGTCGGAGTAACTTGCATCAGAATTTCTAAAAGTGATGACTGCCTTTACAAAAAAAACGCCAAATATTTGAAAAAATTGGCGGTTGTTTTTTGTAGATTGCGCTTATTGACTAATTAGAAGACGCAAATATAAACTAGATTAGTTGGGTGACTTGTTTGACACGCTTAGTTTGTATCTGGTCAATGCTGAGACTTTTGTTACTCAGGTATTTTATTTACACGTCACTGTAAAGATGCTTTACACAAGTACGCGTGGTAACGGCGCTACAAAGTCGTTTGAGCAAGTAGTGTTACAAGGTACTGCTGTATTATTAACAACCACTCTCTCATGATCGTTTAGGACTCGCTGAAGATGGTGGCTTGTTTGTGCCTACGTCATTACCTAAGATCGACAAGAAAACGTTAGAAAGCTGGTCTGATCTATCATACGGTGATCTTTTCTTCAATGTCGCAAGTTTGTTTATCGCTGAGAGTGAAATACCTCGCAAAGATCTGAAAAACATCACCAGCACATGTTACAGTGCATTTAGGTACGTTGGGAACCGTGCACGGACCATCATTACCTTATTTAAAAAACTGTGACTTTAGTTCTTAAATAGCACACCTATGTTATCTCCGCGCGTAAAAAAACAGTTCCAACGTGTCTACGAAAGTTTTTCAAGCGCATACAATCATCTCGCTTCATCTCGCTTAAACTCTTTTTAATAGAGATCCTGAAGTCATTAAAATGCATAAAACGAACAATATGCACATAATGGAGCTGTTTCATGGACCTACGTTCTCTTTTAAAGATGTTGCGCTACAATTTTTGGGGCAGTTGTTCAATTACTTCTTGACGCGAAAACAACGCACACAGGATAGTATAACAGTCGTTGGTGCAACAAGTGGAGATACAGGAAGCGCTGCGATACATGGCTTACGGTACGTCAAGTGCAAGTCGGTTTGACCGTGAAAAATCGTGAGATTAAAAAATCCTTGTTCAACAAAAAAACATCGATACTGACGCGAATGTAGAGGCTTGGACAATATTGATGTTTTCATATTATTCCCTGATGGTGGTGTATCACCTATTCAAGAATTACAAATGACTACTGTACTGGATGATAACATCCATTGCGTGGCTGTAGAGGTACCAAACGGAAAACGAAAAATTTGATTTAATGGTTTTTTTTAACAGGGAAATTTTGATCATTGTCAAACGATTGTGAAGGACCTATTCAAGGATACTGAATTCTCTAGTACATATAATATGGGTGCTATCAATTCAATTAACTGGGCAAGAATAATGGCACAAATAACATACTATTTTTATGGGTATTTTAAAGTGTCAAAAGAAGAGCCTAATAAGGATTGGGTAAGAAAAAAACTAGTTTTTTTTTGTTCTGAAGAAATGCATATCGTATCTTATTTTATATTAGATTTTTTCTGTACCTACCGGAAATTTTGGTGATGTTCTGGCCGGATTCTTTGCAAAATCTATGGGTAATGTTGTCTTTTTTTTGGTAACTTTTCGCGGGTTTTTTTATTTTGAAGATTTTTTTTTTGACTGTTTTCTTTCTTTAGGTTTGCCTATCCGTTTACAACTTGTTACAAATGTAAACAATATATTGCATAGATTTTTCACAACTGGTAAATACCACAGAGAATCACTACAACCCTCAAACAGGTATCATAAACAATCCATAAAAAAACCTTTTCGCGGTTTTTTTTCTCACTTGTACTTCATTCAAACATGACACTCTGTAGTCCATCCATGGATATTCAGGTTGCATCCAACTTTGAAAGGTTCTTGTATTTCTTATGTGATAAAAACACAGAAACAATACGGTACACATATGACCAATAAATAAAGAAAATGGTTGTCTAACACAAGAATCACTAGGAAATGGATGAATACATTTGCTGAAACAGGCAAACTTACACTTGACGAAAAGTGGCTTTCCAAAGCACAATCACTAATTTTATCAGCGTGTACAGATGGTACGTAAAATATATTTACACATTATACCACGTGAGAGTGCTTATAAAGTTATTTATAGAAACACAAACATTGGCAACAATAAAAAAATTTTATGAAGAAGAAAAATACCTTCTTTGTCCTCACACAGCTGTTGGTGTTCATGGAGCACAAGAACTTCGAAAAGCTCACCCAGAATTTGGTACTTGTTCAGTACAGGCTTTATGTTGAAACTAACACGTGTTGTAGGAGATAAAACAAAGTTTGTTTGCCTTGCAACTGCTCATCCGGGCAAGTTTGCAAAAGCTGTGACAAAAGCGTTATCAAAGTCTATGCCTCTCCCAACTGAGCTTCAAGCACTTTCTACACAAAAAACAAAGGTTTTAAAAGCAAGAGCAGAAAAAGAAGAGATTAAGAAGTTAATAACAGATACACTCGGTAAAAAGAAGAATTCATGATAAAAGAAAGAAAGAAAAAATAAAGAAAATTAAATTCCTTAAACTTGCTTGTCAGCAGCTTAAGGTGCACTTTTTATCAGCATCTCAGCTACCAAAACACATTGTTTAATTTTTATATTGACGATTGAGTTGTGACGCAATTTTACTATTAATCACGTGCTTTATTTTACATTTTTTTTGTTGTTGTTTTTTGTTCGAAAAAAAATTTTGTTTGTTGTTTATCTATTTAACCACTAACTTGCGCTAACTGTGTCAACGCCTCTTTGGCACTAGCAAACCCTAGATCCAAAGCTTTATCAAAAAATACTTTTGCAGCAGCATAGCGTCCTTGAGCTGCCTCTAGAATACCCAAATCGTATAGTGCAACAGGTAATCCTTGATCCGCTGCCAACTTGTACATTTGTTTGGCTTTTTCTATTTCAAGAACGTCAGTCAAAAAAAACTCGAAAAAAAGTTGCTTACCATCATCTTCTTCTACGCCAATACCATTCTCATAAAATCTTCCTAAAGCATGCTGAGCGCTTGCTAATTTACCTTGAGCAGCAAGTTGAGCCCAGTGAACAGCCTCAACGAGATTTTGTTTGGTGCCTTAAGAAAGTAAGAAAAAACTACAACTTTCTTGCTGAAAATCTAATTCCGAACCTTTTCCTGCAAGCAAACACTTAGATAGCTCAAACTGTGCTTTAACATGATCTCTTTCACTTGCACATCTCAATAAACCAACAGCAGTAGGCTGTTTATCAAATCCTTGTAAAAGCATCGCAAGGTTATACTGTGCTTTTGAATCATTTTGTCCTGATGCCATCTCATAAAACTCCATAGCTTTTGATATATCTACTTCTACGCCATACTCTCCAGACTCGTATAACCAACCCAAATAATATTGTGCATCTACATCACCAATAGTAGCTGCCTTTTGCATCCACTTCATACCATCCTTTAGATTCTTATCAGTTCCAAGTCCTTTCAGATAGAAAGTGCCTTAACAGAGGGAATTAATTAGCTGCATTTGACAGACAAAAAAAAAAAAGGAAAATATGAAATTTTTGTTCAAAACTCATCAGAATGAGTAAGCAGTTAACGATGAACAAAAACCTTGTGACATATGCGAACTTAATTTCGTCAATACAAAAATCACTATACTCGTGACTAGAGAGAGCCCTCTGGAACAAGAAGAATACAACGTCCAAAAAAATAAAAAAGAGAATCAAGAATGAGAAAGGTACCTAGCAAGAACATTGCCTCAGTATTCCCACGTTGAGCGGATGAGAATGCATACACGAATGCTTTGTACTCGTTCTGACCTGCTATTGTCCCTTCAGCATACAAGAACGCAAGAGATTGCTCAATGATATCAACACCAACAAAACTGAAAGTGCATGCCTTCTCTAGCATCTTTATACCTACCATAAAATATAAACAACCAATTTTCCGGCGAAGGTTCCAACCAAATCGAAAAAGAAAACGAACAAAAAAAAACTCCTAAAATTTTACCTTTTTCTTTATCTAGAGGTACACCTGAACCTTTTAGGTGTAGAATACCTAAATTATGATAACTAATACCATCTCCTCCTATATAATTCAACATATTAGCGTTGAGAAATAAATTTTTGACACTTGGTCAACGTGATCAATATTTTTTGATTGGATAAAAAAAAAAGGTCAGAAAACTAGACTAAAAATGTTTTGTAAGGCGTTTGTTATAAAAATAAACGGTACAATGGTGTACTCACCTGACTTTACAGCAGCCTCAAATAAGTCAACAGCGCGTTTACGGTCTTCTTCCATTCCAATACCATTTAAATAGCATACACCTAATTGAGAGAGAGCATGCACGTCTCCATCATCACCACGCTCCTTTAGTGCTTTAATGTAGTTTGAATCTAGTTTATCGCGATCTAGAGGTTATTAGTATGTTTCATTGCTCTGTATTAGAGTACCAACGCCAAGGGTAGAGTTCTTACTATTAAATACAGCGATTGAATGGTTTCGCTCTAAACCATCTCGTACAGAAGGAGTAGGGCTCTTAACAAGAGCCGAATGCACTAGCGCGTTGTTGTAAATGACAATGTGCGTAAAACATTACATTACGACATACTTGAGGTAGTTTCAGACATTCTTACATAATACGTTACCAACGATTGTTTATCTGTACAGAGCGAGTAAAAATAACAAAACGCGCTTTATGTGCACAAATAGTCAAACTTTTTTCCTCTCCTCCACACCATCTCCTCTAAACCTTCGCAACCACGCCTATAGCAATATCAAAAAACTCGCTATTTTGACACGTGCTACGAAAAAGCTATTGATTTTTGCTGATTGTTTTGAGAACATGGGAAGTTATGAAAATACAGTTTCTTCAAGTTAGTACCTTCTGACAAACTTGGAGGTGCACTTATAAGCGTACATTGGCATATTGCGTCAAGTTCCTTTTGAGAATTGCCTTGTTATTGTTTAATGGCTAATTTTCGATACACCTAGTTTACCACTATGATACACAGTGAACTAGACTTCGAACTTAACAATACCGTTAAGTGACATTGTTTGATCACGTACACCTGTGTTAAGAGCATCACCTATGCAACCAATCACATCAAAGCCAAACTGGATAAAAGTCGACACCGCAAACAATGTTCTAGACCTTCCTCGTGACATACAGAGTTATTTATGCACATTCGACGAAGAAACGTTTACAAAGTATCATAAGCTGTCAAAAAGAGCTGCAATAAGCACTCACTACAATAACAAACTCGAAAAAAACGGTATTTGGACGATTTGGTACTCTACAGGCGAAGTACAGTGTAAATACAGCATTATTAATGATAAAACACATGGAGAGTTCCTTACCTGGTATAAGAGTGGAGCTCCCAAACTACAGCGTATGCTCGTAGATGACAAACAAACTGGTGAATGTAAGGAGTGGCACGAAAATGGACAGCTGAAGCTGCAGTGTACGTTTGTTGATGACAAGAAGAATGGTGAACTGGAGGAGTGGTATAAGAATGGGCAAATAGATACACAGTGTATGTTTGTTGATGGTAAGATGCATGGCAAGTTAAAGAAGTGGTATGAGAATGGACAAGTCGCTGTGCAGAGTACATATATTGATGGTAAGAGAAATGGTGAGTACAAGGGCTGGTATGAGAGTGGGCAACCTAAGTTACAAACTACCTTTAATAATAACACAACAAATGGAGAACTAAAGGAGTGGTATCAAAACGGACACCTGAAGCTACAACGTATGTTTGTTAATGGTAAAGAAAATGGTGAATGCAAGGAGTGGTATGAGAATGGACAACTAAAGGTAAAGTGCAACTTTGTTGATGATAAAAAAAATGGAGAGATAAAGGAATGGCACGAAAATGGACAGCTCCTTTTGAGTGCTATGTATGTAAATTTTAAGGTACATGGTGAGTACACACAATGGTACTCAAATGGACAACTTTATACACAATGTGTGTACAGTAGAGGTGAGATAAATGGAGTGTATAAGGGGTGGCATGAAAACGGGCAATTAAAGCTGACTTATAATTTTGTTGATGGTAAGCTGCATGGTGAGTTTGATAAGTGGCATGATAATGGTCAAAAGCATCACCATTGCACATACAAAGATGGTAAGGAACATGGTAAATGCTATGATTTGGATGAGGAGGGTAAACTCGTCCTAGACTGTGAATTCATCAATGGGAACAAGAACGGTAGACACATGGAGTGGTACAACAACGGAAATCCCAAAATAGAATTTACGTCCGTTGATGGCAAGATGTGTGGCGAGCTCAAACGCTGGCATGAGAACGGACAACTTCAGTTACAATGTACGTACGTTGATGATAAAGAGAGCGGGGAGTGTAAGGTGTGGGATGAGAACGGGGAGCTAAAGTTAACGAAACTTTTTTGATTGAAGGAATAAAAGTTAATCTGTTTTGTACAATGTGCAAACAACCAAAGAAACTATGTTTATAGAAGCTTATACAAGGTTGGACGGGGTATACTTTTTTTTCTTCCCGAAGTTTAAAATTTGTTCGTGGTCACTTTGACACTTTACGAGAAGGTATGTACGATGTTGAAGAATAATCTAAAAAGTGATGAGTAAGACAAAATGTCATTTTTTTGCGTTTTTTTTTGTAGAGTTCGTGTAAAATGGCTTGTTCGCGTACGTCCAGAAGAGTAAGTATGTCTATGGTGTAGTCCGTTAGTTTTAGGTAGTTTAAAAAATAAAGATGTACGTACAAATGCTCCTTGGTTTAAACCTTCTGTTACTACACTAGCTGTTGATTGGAAGTATTCTGACGTATTAAATTTCAAGCAAATTAAAACAAAGAGCGCAGTCAATGCCATACTGCCTAAATACAATAGAATACCTAATATCCAACCCTACAATACATTAAAACAAGAAAAAACTAACAAATTACCTCTAAGCCTAAAACACCGGCTAATGCTCCAGCAAACACTGACACAATCGTTCGGCTAGCGTAATCAGCGCTGTAAAACAGGTAATACGTACCAGAAATATAATGACGTTTTATTAGCCTGAATATGATCTGGACGGTAACTCTCTTGTACAACTTGGTCTGCTGTAGCCATCTTTATACTTGCACTCAAAAAAACAATAAAACGAAAGCAGTAATTGCCAAGTCAAACGAGAAGAAAAAAAATCTAAAGTGTCATTTTGAAAGTTACTTTTTTTTTCCTTCTTTTGTTTGTACAACGTATTGCCCATTTTACATTTTGCTTTGCAAAAACACTACTCCAAAAATTGCCGATTGTTAGCCATTGACTGTGAGTAACCTCCTCCTGTCACAGGATTCCACTCTAGTGGAAGATTCTCTTTATATGGGTTGAAAGGGCTATGGTCAACAGATTGTATGGGTACTAAAAAGTATTAAGAACTGCAACATTGTGCCAAAAAAAAAAGAATGAATTGGAAAATGATAGCACGTGGCTTGCCTGGATTATCAATTGTGGTGTCAGATGGGGTGTCATTTTGTGTTTCTGTAGAGCCATTTGTGGTTTGCGTAGTTTGTTGTGTTGGTGCTATAAATCACTTAGATTTCATTGATTATCTTTAAAAGCTATTGTACCTGGCGGAGCAAGTGCTGCCTTATTTTTGGGAATTGTATGCAAATAACCGTATCCTACATCGCATCCTAGGCTACACAAGGCTTTAGTGTTGATATGAATGATACCGATACATACCTTCCTTGTCCTCCCCAACTCCCATTAGGAGTTATTGTTACCTAACGGCGTTAAAAAAAGTTTTTCTCAAAAATTAAATTAAACGAAAAACGCACCAATCTGACGTTGTCCGTTTGTGTACTGTATACATATAATGGGATTGCTTCACCTTCTTTTTCTTTAACCAATGTATAAAAATCGTCCTAATAAAAAGCAATATTTAGCATACAACAACTCATGCTAACACGTGATTTTAGTTACTTGATTATTGAACAATAATTCTGGTGTGCCAACAATATAATCTATATACGATTCTAGTCCAGCCAATTTTGCAGGAGATGCAGGATGAACATTCTACAAGCGATCATTAACAAAATGTCTAAGAACAAAATGAAAAAAAAACGGCTATTGTGCGAGTAAAACTCTGTAAATACTGTGCCTATAAAAGAATGTTTTTTGTTAGCAACGTACCAGCACATGCCACACATGTTCGTTTGCCTTTGCATATGAACAAAATCTGACGCTAATACCTTTGTCTCGCGTAAGCCCGTTTATTTAAACGCTTGAAAAGTCATTTTGACGAAAAAAGTCGAGTTTATTTTTAATCGAACCGAACGTCTATTGGCGTATTGAATAGTACCTGCGAAACCTGCTCCACCCCAGCTATTACTTGGCACTACTTGTACAGCTATAAAATCGTTTTTAGCAAAACGAAAAAAAGACAACGTCGACACCTCTATAAGTTTCGTCTCTACTGTTGTACGCTACCAAGTCTATCGGTTTATCAACGTTAGTCTTTAAAGTGTCGACAAGAACTTCATCCTCCATCACCTATTTAAACGTCATTTATGATCATTTATTGTGTCGCGTACTAATGGGGTACCACTAACGCTCGTTATAAAATCAAAGAAACTGTTTAAACCCGCTATTTCGCCAGGAGAATTAGGCGTAACCTGTGATACGTAAATTAAATGCGCAACGCTCGTTACAAACCTGTAAAACATGATAGCCAAACTCTGGTGGTTCTTCCTTATTGCTATCTTGTTTCTTTACAACAGGAGTCTCTGTAGTGTATACCTGGCCCATCGCTCACACCATCGAAACTGTTAAAGTTACTTTTTTTGACTTTTTCATGACACTTAAATAATTCATTTACACTACTGCGCTACTATATTACATTGAGAATAAATATTAGTACTCTCATTTTTGCCTACTATTTGACAATTTCGTTGATTCAAAAAAAAATGTCGAAGGAGATTGTGACACTGGAATTGTTAACTCGAGCAACACTTTCTATTATTTTCCCTCCTTCCAACATGAGTTGTATTTGAAAACGAAGATGATAGGGGATGTCCAGCAGCACGATATTTATCTAAAACCTCTCTAGGTAGGTAGGAAGCTAAATTTGTAAGCAAATAGGACCATTTTGTTAATATGGCGCCTTACCAATCAGATCAAAAATTTCAACGATGTTTGTGCCATCTAGTGCGCTTGTCTCAATGAATAGTAAGTCAGCTTTAGCAGCATACTGCTCTCCATCTTCCTTTGAAATCCTCCTGTATTCAAGATCCGACTTGTTTGCTACTAGTATCATGAGCATGACACCTCCGTCTTGTTGTAGTTCATTCACCCATCTGCAATAATAAGTTACATTAAAAAACTAATAAAAGAGACACCAATATATGTTGTACTTTTTAGCCGTTGCGAAACTTTCCTACAGACAAAGCTAGTTAGTTTTTTGAAATAAGAATTTATTTGTTGTCGAAAAATACGTACCACCGCCGTTACATCGTATACAATTATAGCTACATGCGCACCACGGTAATACATAGGCGCTAAAATAATTACGTACAAAAAAAGACATTATGGGAATGTGTACCTAAAGAAGCGTATCGCTCTTGGCCCGCTGTATCCTAGTTACGTAAGTTTAACACTGTTTCACTTGCAAAAATCTGTAACGAACCCATATCTCGAATTTAACTCTCTTTGTGTCTATTTCTACATTTTTAGTGAGGAATGCCGCTATTTGGGATAAGCAAAGACACAACCAATTTCCCGAACCTCCAATTGTTCCTTCAGTGTTCTCATAGAACTTGTTCTCCACGTAGCGCAATACAATGCTAGATTTACCTATTTCATTGTTAGCAATTCTCAAAAGGAAACGGAACGTACCCACAGCAGCGGCGCCTAGAAGAACAATCTTAACCTGAGAAGCTACGGCCATGTGGAAGGCTGAAGGCAGTACAATGCTGACTTTAAGCGAACATGTGTACCCTAACAAAAGAGCACAGTAGCAACCGTTGCGCCAATTTACGCAAAACCTTGAACAAACGCCGTCGAATGACAGATGTCAGTGTTTAAGATAAGCAGTCATTCCAAAAGCCCTTCGTTTCCGCTAGTTACGCACTACACAGTACTTTCCAGTACGAAGTCATTTTTTGCGAATGACACAATTCCAAAGAAGGCAATACTTCCAACATGGTAAATATAACCCATGTGGAGTGTTTTATGTTCGCTTGAGGTTGAATAAAGTTGAATATCGAAAAGGAGTTGGCCGAACTTTTAGTGCTTCCAAAACTATCAACAAGTGACCATGACAGACATTAGAGGTACACACTTCGTATGCGCTACTCTATATTAACAATAAAAAGTGCGGGGGTCGGGATTACAAGCAGACAAAATACGCATTGGTGACTTGAACATCTTCACCGTCTATGCTGGTGGCGTTTCTGAGAGCGATATTAAAGTAACTATAAAAGGTACCGTACCGCTGTAAACAGAGCCTTTTCGCTTCATCGGTCACTAGAATACTCTCTACGACTTACTAGCGCCGCATTATTTTTATCGTTGTTAACCGAGCACCCTAAAAAGCTAACCGCACCTAAGGTCCTGGAAGTCCTGCCACTGAGGTATTTGACAACGAAGATGGCTCTTTTGATGTAGAGTGGGAACCACAGAGCGGAGGTCGCTTCAGAATCTCTATAGAGATAAAAGGAGAGGAGATTGACGATAGTCCTTGGGTATTACGTGTCAAAGGTACAAAGTTTTGCGTTTTCAGTACAATACTAATCTACAAAAAGACGCTTCTGGTTCTTCAGCTGCCCCAGCGGCTAAACCTGCTGTACAGGCAAAAGCACCAGCACCTGCAACCACTACTAGCAGTACGACTATAAACTTTAATTATCCGTCAAGTAACACTTTTTGCGCCAGGCGAACCACCTCCAGACGCAAAAGCGCGCGTATCTGCCTGGGAAAACAAAACCGGAGAAGAACCTGAAGTACAACGTGCTGTTGCACAACCAAAGAGCACTCGCGGTGGCGCAAAAGATCGTGTGAACATGTGGGAGAAGGGAGAAGTTGAGGTAGTAAAAACCGAGCGTGCTGTAGAACAACCAAAAGCTACACAAGGTGGCGCAAAAGATCGCGTGAACAAGTGGGAGAAAGGAGACGTTGAGGTAGTAAAAACCGAACGTGCTGTTGAGCAACCTCAATCGACAAGAGGTGGCGCCAAAGACCGTGTCAACATGTGGGAAAAAGGAGACGTTGCGGTAGTCAAAACTGAACGTGCTGTAGAACAACCAAAGGCTACACAAGGTGGCGCAAAGGACCGCGTCAACATGTGGGAAACAAAAGCTTCTGATGTTGAAGTTAAGAGAGCTGTTGAGCAACCTCAAGCAACAAGAGGTGGCGCTAAAGATCGTGTGAACAAGTGGGAGAAAGGCGACGTTGAGGTAGTAAAAACCGAACGTGCTGTTGAGCAACCTCAAGCGACAAGAGGTGGTGCCAAAGACCGCGTCAGTTTATGGGAAAAGAAAACATCCGATGTTGAAGTTAAAAGAGCTGTTCAACAACCTCAAGCAACAAGAGGTGGCGCTAAAGATCGTGTCAGTTTGTGGGAGAATAAAAAATCCGATGTTGAAGTAAAACGATCGTCAGAGCAACCAAAGGTAGCGTCTGGTGGCATTAAAAACAGATTATCTATGTGGGAGTCTCAACGCTCACAACCACCTGTTAAACGTACTAATGATAATTTGTTATTGTTCAGATTTAACGATACTCTTAGGTAATGTCGCACAACCCGAAGTCAATAAAGGTGGCTTACGTAACCGCGCTAGTATGTTTGGGTCTAGAGAAGTTTCAGGAGATCACAGTTTCTGCGAGGTACATAGGCAGCATTTTCTTAATGTGAACTAAGTAAATTATTAGGGTCCTGGTATCAGTTGTAAGTTTGTTTTATTTTTTAGAGATGCTTTTCTTCTTATTGCACAATAGCTGGTTTGACTCCTGGAGAGGAGACATCTTTCACCTTGCATCCTATGGATTCTAACAACGAACCTTTCGATCTTAGCTACTCAAAGGTTATTGCTAGAATTGGTACGTTGTTATTTAAATCCTTTTTGAAGTCTTACATGAGTTAGCTGGCGTTGATTCTCCACACACCAAAATTGTTGACGGAGAAGCTGATGATACCTTTTCTATCAAATGGACACCTGCTGTAGCAGGAAAATACATCATTACTGTAAAGGTAAGCTTCCAACATTCATTGCAAGACAATTTGCGTTAATCATGCATAGGTGATGAACCATCACGTTAAAGACAGTCCATTTACTGTTGATGTTGCTCGTGGATCATACTCCCAACGCTCTCAACCAAGAAAGGTAGAAGCAGCAAAGCCTGCACCTAAACCAGTAACTAAGAAACCAGAACCTGTTGCTCAAAAACCAGCTCCTGCTGGTGATGTATGTGCTGCAAAGACTACTGCAAAAGGTTCTGGCTTGAAATCTAAGCGTGTTAAGATTAATGACCTTAACATTTTCACTGTTTACACAAATGATGCGTACGTTTGTTATGTTGTCACACATCTATTTACTTTCCGCTTAGCTCTGGAAACCCATTCCCTGGATTGAAGGATGGTGATATAACTGTAGACGCTACAGGTCCTTCTTCACCTGAAATCGAAATAATTGATAACGAAGATGGATCTTGGGATGTAGAATGGGAACCTACAGTCGTACGTTGTTCTTTTCGTGTATTTACAATACGTTAATCGGTGCTGTAGGAAGGTTCATACACAGTCAGTATTAAAGTAAAGGGTCAAGAACTTCCAGACTCCCCATTTACAGTATTGACAGCTAACGCTGAAGAGGCTCCTGCCAAGGCACCTGAACCTGAACCTGTGAACCTGAACCTGTAAAGGAACCTGAGCCAGAGCCAGTTAAAGAACCAGAACCTGAGCCTGTCAAAGAACCTGAACCAGAGCCTGTAAAGGAACCTGAACCTGAGCCAGTTAAAGAGCCAGAACCAGAACCTGTCAAGGAACCAGAGACACCTAAACCTTGTGCTACAAACACACTTGTTAAAGGCATTAAGCCTACAGCAATTCTTAATGAATTGGCACTATTTACAGTGCACCCTAAAGATACCTCTGGTAACGTGTTTAATTGCAAGGAAAGTGATATCGCAACAATAGTCCAAGGTAAGTTAATTACTTCTTCTACAAATCTAGCTTGTTTAACTAATAACACAATAGGTCCTTCGGCTGTTACCGCAGAAGTCTTTGATAATGAAGATGGATCCATGGATGTTGAGTGGCAACCTACTGCACCTGGTACTTACAAAGTCACCGTAAAGGTGACTGGTGTAGAGATTTCTGGATCTCCATTTAGCGTAGTTGTTGAAGGAAACGAGCCAGCTCCTGCTAAAGTTGGTACGTCTTTTTGAGAAAAGAAAGTGGTTCAGTACTTATACTTTCTCTAGCTGAAAAAGCCTACGCTCTCGATATGTGCGTTATCAGAGGTCAAGGACTCACTGGTAGTAAAATAAAACTGGGGGAGATTACAATCTTCTCCTTATACATAAAGGGTAAGTCTTTTGCGTATTGTATCAAGTGTTGATGTTTCTTTTAAAGACAAGACCGGAAATGCTGTTAAAGGTATTAGTACCGTAGCTGTAAAAGCTACAGGCCCTTCTGACTGCGAGGAAGAAGTACGTGAATTACAAAACTAATAGGTTTTTTTCTTATTTTATTTTTAAGGCATTTGATAACGAAGATGGCACATACGATATTGAGTGGTGTCCAAAGAGGTATGAGGTTTTTATTATGGTTGTATGTATTTTACGACTTGCTTATTCATTTCCTAGTGCTGGTACTTATACTATTGACGTGACGATTGATGGCGATCATGTACCAAGTTCTCCTGTAACCGTGACTTTGTAATTTGCTCCTCTGGTAGCATATATCCAGTAAAACTATGTCTTCTGTTGTAACAAAATTGCTTTATTGATTTTCGTAACTAATGTATGCATTAGTTGAAATTTTCTGTATGTGGAAAATTATCACTCCGAACACCAGTATTGGTCAATAACGCTTGTTTTGCACTATGTTAAAATAGTGGGAAAAGGAAACAAGATATTTAAATCACACGTGACGACACAAATTTAGTCAGAGAATTCTTTTAATAGAAGTTGCTGACTTTTTTGTTTTACACAAACTTCTCAAAATAGCGCACAACCATTTTAAACAAACTCTCCCTGAGTGAAACGCATCTCCTATATGCAAAAAATAATTTCTAACGGCGGTATAGCCATATACACTGCACTTGTAGTGGTAAAGCGTGAACGTCAGTACAAAAAACGTTAATTCAACTGTAGGCCGTTTGCGCACTCGCTGTAGCGAATACAAGCACTATCATGAGTTGGCTAGCGTACATGCTACAAGATTCGTTCGTTAGAAGCGCGTTCACAATGGGATGCAGTACGTTAGGCGTAAGCGATGCCATTATAACTGCTTTTAGTGTATTATGCTAAAGGAAGTCTTCTTCGGTTTTCAAAGTTTTTGTATGCCACTATAGCTGGCGGTAGAAGTGTCATTGCAACCCTAAAGGTACCTTTCAAAACAAAAAAAGAAACTAAATCCAAAATAGATCGTAAATGATGAAGAGAATGGTCCTGTTTACGATAAGATTTGCTTTTGGCTTGCCAATAAATACAAAGGAAAAGTATCAAACTCTAGATTAAAAGTCGATAGAGTCGAAGGTTAGTACTTGGTGTTAGTCATTTTGTGGATTGAAAAATCCAAAAAAAAAGTCAGAAAAAAGCTCATTTATGTCGTTAGGAACCCATCAAAGAGATGATCAATCGGTAGTCTTATTTCAACCGGATAATGGCGCATATTTGCTTGTCTATAAGGGTAGATGGGTTTGGTGTGATGTAACATCCCAACAACTCCCTCATGGTACTGGATGGACGAACAAACCTGGAAGTGTATGTCTCTTTTATCTTTTTTTTATTTCCCTATGTTTGACCTTTGATTTATTAGGTTCGTTCAGTGGTACTGACAGCATTTCGATGGAAAGCATCTGACTGTTTAAACAAATAGTAGATGAAGCAGATGCTTGTTACAAAGAGCTCAAATCTCCCAACCAAACTACTATATGGTACGTTAAACATAGCTTCTTTCGTTTTGTAGAGTGTATGTTTGTCGACTTACAAATCTCTTTCAAGGCAACCTCATTGGTGGCGTGTTCCAGGAGAGGTTCTTGTAGTCAAAAAGAGAGTCACAAATCTGGACACAATCGTTCTTTCAAACAATGTTAAAACGAATCTGTTGAAGGTACTTGATAACTTTCGAGATCATCCAGGTACCTCTTTCTAGTCAATTACAGTGTGTCCTAAATGTTGTTTTTTTCAATCAATAGAAATATGGCATGAACAGAACTTGAGCCACCGCGAAAGTATTCTTCTTGTTGGCCCTCCTGGTAATGGAAAGACAATGCTTATTAACTTTATTGCTGGATATCTTGGGTTCGTCTAAAACACGTGGACTCAATGTTCTAATTTTAGCATTAATATAGATACGACATTATGCTTGTTAGTTTAACAAACCCAGAAATTGATGACAATGGCCTTCTAAGTAAGATCTTTTTAGCAGAGTTGTTAACGAACAGAAAACTCACTGTTTTTTGGTTTAGAACTTTTTGGTCGTGTCAATCCACGTACCTTGATTTGTATTGAAGAGATAGATCTTGTTTGTCCAAAGAGAGATTTTATAAGAGAAGAGAAGTCAAACTCAAACAAAAAAAGCATATCACTAGGCGGAATACTACGTAAGACTTCCCAAGTTTCAATCTTAACTTCTTATAGTTGCCCTTGATGGACCAACAAATAAAGAGTACGCTTGCCCTTTTAATGAAGATGTTGTTATACTAACACCATACAGTGGTCCTATAGTTGTGGCGACATCTAATCATTACGAGAAACTAGATGAAGCCCTCATAAGAGTAGGCCGTTTTAATCATCATATAAAGCTTGATTGGTCAGATAAGGATCAGCAAGCCACTTTGTATAAGCGTTATTTCCCAAAAGCAACAGAGGTGCGCATGAATGAATACACCCCGTAGAGGCTAACTCTTCACATATAGAAAGATGTTGAAACTCTCCAAAAAAACTTTGAAAACAAACAAATATCATGTGCTGCCTTAGTTGGATTTTTACGCCAATATAAGATAGAAGAGAACTCATCTGCTCATTCTACTGCCCTAAAAGCTGCTTCATTCAAAGGTGCAAGAGAAGTAGGAGGTGATAGAATAAACCTAGAATCACCATTAGCTCCATTCCTAAAGAAGGTAAACAACCGAAAATAGCTTGCTTCGTTCTTGGTACTAAGTGTTTTTTAGTGTGCTGTGAGTGATGAGTTGGTAGATGAGATTATAAGTAGTCATTGCTTGACTACAGTCCGTCAGTTCAAAAGACTCGATATAGCAAAGCTATTAGCACCAATGAGTGAACCTCAGTTTAACCCAACGATAAAGGACTTATCAGTGCTCGCTGAAGTTTCAGCGTATATAACCAAAGAACTGGCTGCCCTAGATACTAAAAAAACAAGAGAATTGAAAAGGCATGAGCTTAAAAAAAAACAATTGAAGAAAAAGAGCAAGTCCAAAAAAGGTAAAATCCAAACAATCTTTTTGTGTTCAGTTTCTCACCCATCCTATAGAAGAAAGCGAAGAACCCAATGGTGAGCAGAATGCCGTTGCTAATGGTGAAGGGTCAAATGGTAAACATCACAAAGGTGAAGACGATGATGACAACGCAGAAGACGCTCTTGAAGAGCAGGAGTGGAAGTGGGCTCTGGATGATCGTTACGAGGCTTTGAAAGACCAGTTCCATAAGACACCAGTGGGTCCAGTTTTAAAGGAATTTGGCATGGACCCTGTTGGTATTGATCTCATTTGCAAGCATATCTCAACCATTTCAGAGTTCAGTATGCTTAGACAGTCAGAAATCACTCAACAGGTAACACACAAGTTCTTAGTTTTTTTTACTAAACCCACGTGCCACTAGCTTTGGAAGAAGAAAAAGAGTGAAGTAGCTTTAAAGGATCATGCAGCATTATCTAATGCTAAAAAGATAGCTAAAGAAGCTATAGCTGAACGTGAGGACGATCAAACACAAAATTTCCTGTAAATAAACCTTCACAACTTGTAAAATGACCACCTCTCGTCGTACTTGATTACGTCTGTTTTTAGTTTACTTGTTTTGAGCCTTGTGCACGTGTTTAGTATAAAACATTGACGATAGTCACGTACTACGCTCACAAAGCAAGAGAGAAGCTACAATTGCACTTTTGAAGCGTGTTTTTTGTTTGTGACAGAATTTCGCGCGCATTAGTTTTAAGTTATTCAAATAGAGTCTGTTTGTGCTTGGTTGTATTTTACGTGCAGTCTATAGTTACTATGGCTGAATCAAAGGCAAAAATAACGAACTTTTTTAAAGTTCAACCTCAAAAAAATGTACATAACGTTACAACTTAGCTTTATACCGTAAATTGACATTTATAAGCAGGGTAAAAAGAAGGCGGCAAAAAAAGTTGAAAAACCAGCTACCTCCGCCAAAAAACGCAAACGTGTGCTATTAGATAGCGACAGCGATGGTACAGACCGATTAATATAATTATGTTAAATAACAAGCGACCTGTAGAAGATTTTGCGACACCAAGGCCTTCAAAACGCTCTAAAATAGAGAAACCAATAAAAAAGAAGGCCATAAAGACCGAAACGTCAAATAAACACGGACATGGACCAAGTGTCTTCCGGGAGAACATATCACCTAACGCCAACGGCGCTAAAACAAAGACAAGCGCAAAAAAAGGTATGTTTGAACACGACGAAAGTTTCACAAGTTTTCTTGAAGAAAAGCTCAACGCACAGAACTGACACACTTCAGAATCGCCTAAAAAGGTTGTAAGAAAGGTGAAAACACCAAAGAAAAAAAAAAGAGTGAGCATTGATTTGACTGACGATGATTGCGATTTAATGGACTTGGATTCTCCTAAAAAGAAGCAAGAGGTATGTTAGATATATGTGGGTATTTATTTAGACATATAAGGAGAGTGATGCTAAGCTAGCAAAGAAATTACAAGCTGCTGAAATTGCAAAAGTTAAAAAAGCCTCAAAACAGATCAAAACTGACAAAGCACTCGCTAAACAAGTTCAATCGACCTCTTCATCAGATGGAGATATGACATATGAGGTACAATTAAGGTTTAGGCGCAGCATTGCTTGAAACTAATCGGGATTTTTCCTAATGAAGGAGCGGACTGAAAGTGTTTTACAAAAGTATTGTATTGGTGGTGGTTCTTTCCGTTCTTTTAAGACTCAATCCCAAGAGTTACCTCCAAGTTACGGTGAAAAATCTGTACCAAAGGTACATATATACGCAGTCACGTGCTTCTTTTTTTTTGAATAAACAAAGAGCTACACTCTCAGAGAGGCTAGATGATGATAATAATAATTATATTTATTGATTGCTTTTTTCAGGGCAAAGCAAATTGTTTGTATGGCAAGGCTTTTGTCATTTCAGGACAACCAGATTCTTTTACTAAAGCTGAGATTATTGATATGATTGAAGAATACTCAGGGTACGATCTCTAAACTGACCAGGAAAACTGATAGAAAATGGCCTTTTCTTTTTTTTTTTCTTTTTTTTTGTTAGATTCTTGGACTCTTATTGAACGTCTTTTGTATATAGTCATATTAATGCAAATATTGCAAAAATGACTACTCATTTATTCGTTGGAAACAACTATGGACCAAGTAAGATAGCAAAAGCTCGTACAAATAAGATTGCTGTTATTGATGAAGATGTTTTACTTGAAATGATATCCACACTTCCTGCTAAGAAACTATCCGAAAAGGATCGTAAGAAATTAGATGCTAAGCGTAAAAAGAAGAAACCAGCACCTGCTTTGAATAGATCAAACTCTGGTATAAAGTCTCCACCACCTCAACAAGTCCTTCCAGTGTACACTTACTTGTCTATTATTTATGTCTTTTCTGCTTTGTTGTTTACTTTTCTTGCTTATAGCGCTTCTGATGATAATCAGCTCTTGTGGGTAGATAAATACCGACCTCAAACACCCGCACAACTTGTTGGAAATAGGCAACATGTTGATCGCCTTGTTTCATGGCTTAAAAACTGGTATGTCTCTTTACCTCGTCAATCCCTCTTTATCTTGCCTTGATCTTATCTATTAACATTTTATTTTAGGGAAGCTAACTTTGCTAATGGTGCTGTACCTACAGGAAAGAAGGTAAGTCGTTGAGTCGCCTTCAGAAACAATTGTTGACTTTTTTTTCCTTTTTAGGCGCCTAAACGTGCTGTTTTGATAAGTGGAACACCTGGTATAGGAAAGACATCTGCTGCTCATGCAGTTGCTAAGCACTTTGGATATGATCTTATTGAACTAAACGCTTCTGATACGCGTAGTCAGAAACGTGTAAAAGCACGTGTTTTTTGGGGTTTTTCTTGAATCAACTTTGTGGTTCTTTGTTTTTCTTATTACCTTTTTAGGAGCTTGCACTTGGTCTTCAAGGTAACAGTTCACTTACACATTTCTTCAGTGGCGCAAAAAAACGGCAAAAGGAGAGAAAACGTGCTCTTATTGTTATGGACGAAGTTGACGGCATGTCTACTGGAGTATGTTCCGAATTATGCTTTGCAGTAGGAACGAAACTAATTTATCAAAAATAGGATAGGGGTGGTGTACGATCATTGATAGAAATGATAAAAATAACAAAACAACCAATAATATGCCTTTGTAATAACTGGTACGAAGCAATGTTTGTATTTTTTTTTTGAAAGAATTAACGTTTGGCTTTCCTTTCGTTAAACTTTTTGTAGGTATCCAAAACTAAAGACTCTGAAAAATCACTGCTTATTCATGGAGTTTAACGTGTACGTATTTGGCAAATATTCTTTATGACATTTCTCCACTTTGATAGACGCACTCTCTAAACACGTGATTCATGTTCTATTTTTGTGCATTTTTTGAATTAGCCTTTTTTTTTTGTCGACTTAATCACTTGGTAGGCCAACAACTTTCGAGATTACACATTGTATAAGAGGAATATTAAAAAATGAGAATTTTATGCTCGATAACCAGAGTTTAAAACGTGTCATTGAGTCATGTAATGGAGATTTAAGACAAATTTTGAACCTTTTACAAATCTGGAAAACAAGACCACAGGTGAGCTTTTCTGTCATATCCATTACCCCTCTATTAACCCCATATTAGTCCGTCAACTCAGGCAACTTGGAAGATAATCTCAGAGCAGCGGCTAAGGACAATGATTTTGGTAACAAGAAAAAACATAAACAAGCTTACTGACTTTTTTTTTTCGTTTAGATGCTGCTACTGCAGTTCGGAAGATATTTGAAACTAAACATCATACAGTGGCTGACCGCCTCAATTTTTTCTTTGCAGACTACGATAGGATACCATTACTCATACAAGTACGGAAAATCGATACCAAAGCAAAAGTGTCTGCTTGTTTGTCTAACTACTTCTATGAAGGATATTTATCCTAGTGTGCGCCCTGCAGATAGAGCATCTGGTATACGTGGTGATATAATGCAATTAAAACGTCTGAGTGAGGCTGCAGATGCTGTGTCTGTACGTAACCAAAATCGTGAGTTTTATTTCAGCTGATGTTCCTTGACAGGTTGGCGATTTGTTTATTAATTGTGTAAAACGAAATCAAGATTACTCATTATTAAGTGCTGTTGGTGTAACGGCATGTGTACAACCTGCTAGTTTAATGAATCCAATAAGACCACCTACACCACCTAGCTTCCCTGGGTACGACGTTAAGAATTAAATCAGAAAAAAGTTTTGTGGTAAACTAACCTTTTTGTTAGGTACTTTGCAAAGTTGTCATCAATGAAGCGAAAGAGAAATATACTTGATGCTGTCAGGACCAAGGTTGTTATAGAATCTAGTTTGACATCGCCTGAGATTGCTATGGAGCTTTTACCGCTATATAGAATTAAGCTTGTCAAACCTTTGGTAGAAAATCAACAGGTCCAAACAATATTCTTTGCTGTGATTCATCTTAACACGTGTTTATTTAGGATGGTATATCTGAAGTAATGCAATTTATGGATGCGTATCAACTCACAAAGGATGATAGAGATGCCATTTTAGAACTTGCACAATTAAAGAATGCAAGGGATATGACGAAGGTGATTTATCTTTTTTTTCTTATCTCACTGGAACTTGTTATCTAAACATGTTTTTAGGGTATCTCAAGCACTGTAAAACGTGCACTTACTACCAAGTGTAAAAAAGCAAATCATAGTTTAAAGTCAACAGCAGGTGTAGCTACAGAGGATTTATGGTCGAAGGGTAAAGTAACAAGGAAGAAGGCGAAAAAAACGACTAAGAAAAAAACAAAAAAGTAATAAACTTTAATAGATATTTACTAAACACCAATCTGTTTTTTATTTGTACTTTGTGCGGTTTTTTCTAAAAACGCAAATGGAACATTAACAATACACTTATACGGCTCCTTTTTGTACGCCAATGTTTTCTCCTTTACCGTATTCGGCCTTGGCTTGAGCATCTAAGATATTAAAGTAAGAAGCCTATAATTTTTCGAATAAAAAGAAAAAGTAAGTGGTACGTACCCATAGCTTGTTTTGTGTGGAAGTCATCAGCTACGGCGGTATGTGTGTCACCTTCGCCACCTTTCTTTACACCAATGTTCTCAGAACGAGAGTAGTTGGCCTTAGCTTGTGCGTCTAGATAAATACGTAAGAAAAGCGGATTGTAAAATAAAAAACCGAATATCACGTGCCCATAGCTTCACGAGTATGGAAATCATCAGCAACAGCGGTGTGAGTATCACCTTCACCTCCCTTTTTGACAGCAATGTTTTCTCCACGAGCGTAACTGTTCTTAGCTTGAGCGTCTAAACAAAACCCATTAGCTACTAGTACAGTAAAAATAATGATTAATAACGTACCCAAGGCTTGTTTGGTGTGGAAATCATCGGCTACAGCGGTATGGCTATCACCTTCTCCTCCCTTCTTTACGGCAATGTTCTCACCACGAGCGTATGAGTTCTTTGCTTGGGCATCTACGCGAAACGTTACGGAAAAGAAACCGAAAAAAACACTAAAAAAAGAAATATTTACCCAAAGCTTGTTTGGTGTGGAAATCGTCGGCTACAGCGGTATGGCTATCACCTTCTCCTCCCTTCTTTACAGCAATATTCTCACCGCGAGCGTATGAGTTCTTTGCTTGGGCGTCTAAAAAAACCGTTAGTATCAAATTAAGTAAAAACGTAAAAAACCGTAAAACGGATGTGTACCCAAAGCTTGCTTGGTGTGGAAATCATCAGCGACGGAAGTATGTTTATCACCTTCTCCTCCCTTCTTTACAGCAATGTTCTTACCGCGAGCGTACGAGTTCTTTGCTTGGGACTCTACAAGAAGGCTCTTTAGTTAAAACAACGATTGAGATTGGGAGTCGGAGCATACCCATGGCTTGCTTGGTGTGGAAATCATCAGCGACGGAGGTATGGCTATCACCTTCGCCTCCCTTCTTTACAGCGATGTTCTTACCGCGAGCGTAGCTGTTTTTTTGTTGGGAATCTACAAAAAGGTTAGAGCTCACTAACTTTAGCCCAAACGGTTTTTCAATGTGCACAAGTTTTTGCGGCCTTGAAAATAGGGCGCCTCCGTTTTAACGACGTTTGGAAAGTAAAGTCTCGTACCTTTTTGACTGGCCATAAGGACTGAGTCAGTTACAGCGGAAGGTTTCTCGCCGGTACCCTTTTGTTGGCTGAGTTGTTTACGCTTGGAGTCAGAGTTGATTTTCTGAGCTCTCATTTGCTAAAGGGCGCATTAGATAGTGAGAGGAAGCGTAAAAATAGCGTTGGTAGTGAGTTTCAGCAAGGCACTACGTACCGAAGCCATCTTAAAATCTTGCCAAGACATTGTTAGAGTGTTTTATTTTAGAGGTAGAGGGAAGTGTGGTGTTCAACGGGTTGGTTTCGGTTGAATGTCACAGGTTATTGTGAATCCCTTTTTTTGTGAGTTGTGATCGGTGTCAACGGCTTCCCCACTGAGCGACTCGGCGTTGGTCTTTTCGCTTTTTCGCGAATCCATACCGCGAGTTGAATTTAGTGCAGTTTTTATGTTTCTCACAAAATGAAAACTTCCTTTGTGCGCAAAGGCTCTACACGTAAACGGTTGCTACCGCCTCAAGGTACCAGGCCTTCAACACATAATGGACAGTTATTAATCTCCTCGGGATTGAGCGATTTGGATAGTACGAGCGTGTTCACAGCTTGCGCTAACTGCGGTAGGCATAATTGTGGGTGGTTTCGCCGTTGGTACACTAATACTCGTGGAAGAAGATCACTACTCCTCGTACGTGTTAAATTTAGCGTTGTGAACCCGTTTGTGCAGCAGTTATAACCACTTTAGTTATTATGACTACATAGCAAGGTATTTCCTTGCTGAAGGCGCAGCCAACGCACACACGCTATGTTTAGCCTCTACTACTTCAAGTAATACAAAATTCGTGAAAACCATACCGCGTGTTGTAAGCGCACCTAGTGGTGCTGCTGAACACAATAAGCAACAAGGTGCTACAAACAAGGTAACTTTGACCGTTATTTTAATGTAAATCCATAAACCGTTATTAGGACTTAAAAATCGCATGGCAATACGGAAAATACCTCAACCAAGAGCGAGACTACAAAAAACTTTCATCACAATCAAGTACACCAAAAAACGCCCAAAATGAACATTTAATAATGTTTCCTTTAGATCTAAGCTCTAAAAATTGGTGCCACACATTTGATGTAAGTAAACCAGTAAAACCGGAGGATATTGAGCGTCTGGACGTAACAGACTTGGACTTCTCTCATTTGAACGATTTTCAAGCAAAATGTCAGGCATTGTACACAACTTTGAGTAAAATGATCTACGAAAGAAATCAGTACGTCACTTATGTCTACCTTGTATACAAGGTCTATCTCAACGCTCGACCCTGACGTCATTGAAGGGAAATGGTAAAAACAAAGAAAGGCGTAATTTTGCGCATATTAATTAGATCTTTTGGATCAGCGGCATGGGGCGATGTCAATAAGGTTCGTCTTTGACATTTGATTTATTCGATTTTTTTGACATGTTGTAGACAAATATTTTTTTGACGTTCCTACACGCGTTGCGTGGACTATTACGGTCTTCATTAGCTGTGTGTATGATCACACTACCTGCACACGCTTTTAAACGTTCTCTTAACGTAAAAATTGGTCACCTAGCTGACTACATTTTCACAATGCAAGCTTTCAATGGTACGCAATGTGTCACTTTTTTTTGCTCCAGAAATCCCTTTTTTTTCTGAACACCTACTCACACTACGCGCGTAGACTCCTCAGATGAGACAGGAGCGGCATTCAAAGACTTTGATGGACTATTTCATATAAAAAAGTTGCCGTATTTGAATTCACTTACAAATGCAATGCCACGCTCTCCTAGCTTTACATTTAAGTTACAACGTAAAAAGTTGTCTATAGAGACTATTCATCTACCACCAGAGGATTTTAGAACAACAAGTGCTGATAACAGCAAAGAGTCAAAATCAGAAAAAGCTCGTGGCCAACGCAATACAAAGAGCGTACAGTGCCAGCCTGGACCAGAACAGAATAAATTGTTGGAGTTTTAACAATGTATTTAACAATAATAACAGGAGGGGGGTTTGTATCGATGTGATAGTAGAATGTGTACGGCGTAAGCAAGATTTTTCTTGTTTCTTTTTTTTTTTTTTTGTTATGGGTTTAGTAAATCGTATAATGACTAGTTGACGTTAACAATGCTATATTTCTTATCATTGAGCGTACCCATTTTGAGAAGTATGCAGGTCTTCGGACGTTATTCGGCTCTGGCATGTAGCTTAAGTCCAAGTCTGCTTCACCACTGACGACAGGATCTAAGAACTTCTCCATGTCGACTGAGTAAGGCTCAGAGCCTTCTAGTTCAATTGCATGTCCAAGATATTTTTCTATGCATGCTTTTAACCCACGGATGCTCCTGCCACATTGTATATTATCGTAGCGCTCTTGGTAGCACATGTTATAGTCCAGAAACTCCCTTGCGCAATGTCCAGCATCAATCGTGTCAATTAACAGCCTTCTGTTTACTACGATGTTTGATTGGCGCGGGTGTCTGTGATAACCGCCTTTAGGGTCACTAAAACGGGGGCCATCCTTGAAAAAACCTCCAGGGTTTGAATCTTCAAGTGGTAGGCTGTCCTGGTATGCTACTCTCTCTTCTAATGATGCAGCAGCACCCATTTGGCTAAATTAGCTTTTAATTTATATTCGTGACAACGCCTGAGCGTATACGAGTCAAATCTCTTGTTGAGCTTACAGCAGAAATTGTCAAGTTTAAGTTGCATAGTTTAAGGCAATTTGCAGTACACAGCTATTATTTTTTGGCATGAATGTATTAAAGCGTTATGAGGATTACCACCGATGGTCGGTAGCAGGTACATAACCATGTTCATCTTTTTCAGCAGTCACTAAGCCGTGTAATAGACTGTGAGCGTAAGCTTCAAACTGACGTGACACTGGGTTTAACAGCGTCAGTGAGGGCAAATCGGTTAATACGTTTTGGAGAGGTTTAGTTGAATAATAAAATAATACCCAATTCTTACTTACTACCCCAAGAACGAAACAACGCCTCCTGCAATTTCAGAGTGGAACATTACCCGAGTTTGCAAGGTATGGGTAAACCCAAGGTGGACACGTGTTCATTACAAACCAGGCATTTCTTCCGAGTATATGGTTGTCCTCATGTGCTATCATACTTTCGAGTATTTATCCTCTTGCAGCACCCATAAGCGCACGTGTTGACAAAAAACGAAAGAATTTTGTTTTGTTATTATTTGGTTTCTCTAATCGTCTATCAAGATTATTATCGTTGCAATTACCGTTATAACTGCCATTGAGAACTGTTACTTTGGCAAAAAGGATAGCCAGGTAGGCAATCTCACTGTAGTTACGGTCATCGTGACTGTTGAGGTATTGTTTGGTAACATTTTTTTGTGCTAGTGCCGCTATACTGTTGAACGCAAAGCAACCGTTGTTGTTAATGGAATGGAGGTTATAGATGATGTGAGAAACTTGGTGCCTGGCGATATTGTCAGAATTAGTATTGGTGATTACATACCTGCAGATGTACGCCTAGTAGACACTAATGTATTCTCTACGCACTTGATCTACAGCTACAAAGATTCACAGCGTCGGTGTAATGATTGCGTTTCTGGACAAGAAGATATAGAGGATGCACTTAATGTTGCATTTTGTGCATCACTAGCAATAGAGGGTACAGCGACAGGTACTGTTTTATGTCTTTACTTTTATTATCTGCATTTTCTGTGACTGTTGTAAGGTGTTGTTGTGAATACAGGCAAAAATACATGTAAGTTTCCATTCCTCTGGTGCCACGTCTTTTTAACACTAGTGCTCTTAGGGATTTACAAGAAATCTGCGAAGAATTTGAAGAAAAAAATTCAAACAAGAAAACAGGTCTAGTTTTTTAGGTTCTTACGTCGTTACCTGACATACCATGTTAGCTGATATTGGAGAGAATCCAAAATCTGGAAGGAATATTATTTGTTATATTGTTCACGTTGTCCAGTTTCTTGTCAGTATTCGTGCATGTAGATGGCATATTCTTCTTTGCGGGACTTCTGTTACTAGGTTGCTCTGTTATTGCGTTTTTCTTTGGTTTCTTACCAGCCTTTAGCACCTGAGATGCTCAAACTAGTCATTTGGGTTGCTCTGAGATACTCGATATATCGAGTGAGCAGCAATGCTGAAGTCAAAGTACAATATGCGTCTGTTTAAGCGAGCCTAATAGATTCTCATAGAGTGTACAAGCTATTGAACATCTTGGTACCACTTTAATTCACACTTTGACTTTTGTGGTTTAATGCTATGCTTTAGCCAATGTTACTGCTATTTGTATTGATAGATGTTGTATGTAATAACTATTGATATCATTGCTTTAACACTGTCTTTAGCATTAATACAAGGAACATGGTATGATATTATCAAAAAAGAACTTAAAGAAATTGTAAAGTTGTTTTAGCCCTGTGGTTGTTGGGATTTGGTGTGATGGCAGAGTATGGGATATAAATGATGGAATAATAGGATCATATATTGGAAATTCTGTACATTCTTCACACATTCGAGAGTACAACTGACACCTAAACTAGTCGTTTCACATGCTCATAAACGCTTCTTTGCTACTTTCTCGACAAAGGTTTGGATTGCTTAGAGATGACGCTATCGAAAACTTTGCTCGAGAAACACAGGTTGACTTATGTGAGACGAATTCGAGGATTATTTATTCTAATCAAAACAAGAATTTCTCAGTAAGTTGTCCAGATGGTCTATTTTTTAATATCCACGTGATATTTATTTTTAGCTTTGTGTATTTAAGGAGGATGTAAAAGGTGTTACCACATTATCAGTTATTGTCAAAGGTCCACCGCTGATGTTGATTGATATGTGTGATAAGTTTGTCAAGGATGGACTTGAGATACATTTCAATAGTGAGATGAAACGTAGTTTCAAAGATGGTCATGATTGTCTTCATAAAAATGGATCAGAATACTTAGTTAGTTTCTGTCAATTAAGTACTTACCCTCCTCTTTGTTTTTTATTTAAATTTAACTAGGTCTTGATTCAACAAAGTACAGAGGAGGAGACTACGACTTTGGTTCAGATAAGAACTTTCCTCCAAAAACTATGGCTTTTCTTGGAACATTCTCTTTGAAATTTAAGCTCATTGAAGGAGTCAAAAAAACTAGTACTTCACATGATTTAAATCAATCCAACAACTTGACTTGTTGACAGTAACATGTGCACGAAATGATGGTTTAAAATTCATAATGATGTCTTGGGATGGTGATGAAACTACAGCTAAAGCCATTGCTGAAAGATGTGGTATACTAACAAGTACATCAATACGGGAAAAAAACTTTGCATAAACAAGCTATAAGCAACCAATATCTAACATGATTTTTAAGAGAATCACCAAACCTTTGGACATACAATTGTGGTCAATAGACGCAAACTGATTAATACAAAAACCAAGAAAGATTGGGACAAGTACGTTCTTCTTTTCTTTTTGAAACACGTATTTACACAACATTGTACTAACAATTGCTACTTAAGTGTTTTGAAGCATGATGAGATTATTTTCACCAAAGCATCTTCCTTAGATAAACACTGGATTGTTAAACATCTTAAGCGTATTGGTCATACCGTAGCAATATTTGGTGATGGTACAGGAGATTATTCTTCAATTCTACAAGCAGATATTGGTATAGCTCCTAAAAATCTCAGTACAAATGTAGTAAAAGATGCTAGTCAGGTCATAACTCAGTACGCCCATATATTGAGTATATGTGATTACATTTTGAAGTTGTTGTATTAATTTCTTGACTCGCAGGGATAAAAATATTACCACTCTTATTGATTTAATTAACGACAGTAACAATATTTTTGGATTGATAACAAACTCAGTTTCTTGTATCATGTCGAGTATGATACCGCAAATAATTGGATTGATCTACATTATGCTTAAAATGCGTAATCCGTTGTTGTTTATTTACCTACGTGCGTTGCAACACCTACACCCTTTTCCTATTTTTTTCCTTTTTCAAAAGGTAAACGTTTTGCTGAACGTTAACTCTATTGTAGTTGTATTTGATGTTTTACTTGTTAATTTAAGTGATTTGATAAGAATTTACTTTAAAAGTAGCACGCACTCACATATTACCAAGAGGTACAATGGTGCCTTTAAACAAATGAATCCTAATAGCTTTTAGCATACCACTCCTACAGCAATTTCTACCAATCATCAGAAACGGCCTGCTTCAAACCTTTGCTGGCTTTTCAGTGTGCGTCAACCACCGCGAAACCGTGGCAATACTGTGCTCATTACTTTGTAATAGATCCTTTATAATCGCTGGTTGGTTTCATTTTGTACGCCTTCGAATTGATAGAAAAAAAACTTGTTTTAACCTCACTTTCTACTAGAGAGAAGTAAAACAGTCATCATGGATACTTATGCTTGGATACTTTTTTGCAGTATTAGTCACGCAAATACTACTCATAGTATTTGATAGGAAATGAAAGAAACATTCAACAAACAAAAAACTGTTTAAACATTCATGTTTTTATTCAACACGTAGTCAATTTAATTACCATCTCCTTGACCCCAATAAAACTTTCTTTCCATAATCTTATTAATAAATCCTTGTTGGAAAGACTGGTTTTCTGTTTCTTTCAACTCGTTATAAAAAGCCAATCCCTTATTATAACCACGTGTACCAGCGTCATCAAACCTAACATGAAAAAAAAAAGTCAATACTGCTCTTACATCGTATTCTAAAGCATACGTGTGATAAACCAATTCATCAATACCAGCATATTCTGCAGCGGCTAGTTGTAGCGCAGCCATCAACTCCCTGTCACCTCCAAAAGCACCTATTTAAACAGTTACAAGAAGCAAAATATACAAGGCATGCAGAATGTGCACTCCAGCTTAGTCTTAACTCCTACATACCTGTTCCCCAATTACCAGTGTGTACTATGACGTTTGGAGATTCTATGGACTTCTCTTTTGCTATCTATACAGCGAAATATAAGGTACTGTTTCACACTATTGACTAACCCTAAGTGATTCGTGCTTTGCAGCAAAAAAAGAAGTGTATGCAGTTGTAAACATATCAACAACTTGCTCTAGTTTGTATGGACCTCTACCATTTCCAAGAGCAGCCATACATATCAGATTGGTAGTAGTTGGTGGATTGATCACCTCAGTTGCACGTCTTATTGCATCACGACTACAAAACGATCAATAAGAACTCTTTAACAGCAACTTTTAAAAAATTATGATTGTACCTTGCCGTTTGGAATTGGTTACCGTACAGACCAAAAGGCCTTCCTCTATTAGGGTTTCTATCAGTAGCGACCTAGTATGTATAAGATTAGATTGTAGAACAGTAAAAAACCCTCGGATATGTACCTTGCAACGACGTTCAATGCCAGCAATAAGAATAGGTGTTGGAAAGAATTGATCTCTTGTCAAAGGCTTTAAATTGGGATTCTCGGCCGAGTTCGACTTCAAGTACTCTACAATAAACGTCTAAGAGTGATTGACTAACGTGACCTGATAGCATACCTTTAAGGTGACCCAAGGAAGGATGTTCTACAAAAAACAAAAAATGTAAGAAAACAGCGAAATTCACTTCAGTGAAAGCGTGCCTGCTACTTGCATTTCGTCTTGAGCGAATAATGGTCCTCCGTGAGCCACGAATAGATGTGTATCTGCAAAGTTAACATACCTTTTGGAGTAAATAATAATTCTGAACTCAACGTGGCACTTACCATTCAATGTCGTTTTTATTTTCACTTTCTGTATAAGAAAAAACGTCTTGTTGGCTCTTTAGAGTACATTTCTGGTTTGGCGGAAATCTTTTCAGAAAACGGTAAGTGGTTGTAATCTATGCCTTCTATGTATTACATAGAGGTTAATTACGCACTTATTAACAACAGGGATGGCTTTCCAGCGTGTAAACTGTAAATGGCCTGAAATTCGGTTAACACAGTTTTCATTGTTTTTATTTAGTACCTTTGTGTTCTGTGCCAGTGGGACATGCTATATCGTACACTAATTTTTTGAGTGGATTGTTAATGAGCGTGTTAAACGCTTCTACCATGCTACTAGTTTTAATTTTTACGCTGGCAGAGCAGAAGGGAGATATATCCTGTGGGTGCCTGCGTACAAGCTAGTTAGTTTGTAGTACTTTTTGACACGTTTACGTGTCTGTAGTGAGGAGTTTCTGGTGACTCTCAGCGTTACCCATAGTTCCTGTTGTAAAAACAAATAACAGCAACAGTAACTTGACCAAACAGCTTAAGTAGCCTAAACTCATTGTAAATTCCTACTGTAAACAAGAAGTAGCAACTTGACAGGCTTAAGGTATTATGCTTAATGCAGGTTATGCGGCTATACAGATATACAACAAGTCACTTTTAGATTTTCACAATAATAACTGTACATGATATCCTTTATTGCGTACTTTGCCTTGGATAAGTGAGCTTGCTAAGACCAATGCATAACGAAGACAACTATTGGGAGCCTACAAGAGCAACGCAATAATATTTCCATTTAGCTTACAACGAAAACAGTGAATCCGAGTGTAGGCAAAATATGTACAGGAGCTTGGTACTTTAAGAATACAACTGTTGTGTCACTAGCAAAAGCTACAGTTTTGCATCAAGGCACGTGCCGTGAGGGTACCTTAGAGTTCACATAACTATTTTAAGCAAACTATCATTGTAACCCCGTACCTTTAATCAACACTTACGCTGAACTAGTTCCTACCATGACAGAACCAAATGCCGCCACGAAAGACGTGCCTAAAGAAACTCCACCCAAGCAGACAGAAAAAGCTGATAAGCCTGCTGCAAAAGGCAGTACGTACCCCGCCTTACTTGAATAAACCTTTCTTACGTTCAATTTTGTGTAAAGCATGTGACGTATGAAAAACTGCTTGTTAGAACTCACGCACGTGTAGGAACGAAGAAAATGAGGCAAAAACCTGAAATACAAAATCTCATACTACCTGTAACATTGGATGATACAGATGGCTTTAATTGTCCTGCTTGTGGCATGGGATAACAAAAAACAAGGCAACGTTTGCTCAAGAATTCTGCACTCAAGTTGGTGTAGACCAGCAAAAAAAATGACAAATCGAGTACTAATAAAAAAAAGTTTTTTAATTATAAGTCTTGAATATTTAGTGTGATTATTTATGTACATTGCATGAACATTGGTTTGGCCAGACTTGGAGTTAATGTTTTTAGTACTACCACTAAAATACCTTGCTCTCAAAAAGAGATAGAGAGTTAACAAGTATTAAAATTAGTAGTACTTTGAAAATCCCTCGAAGCTAGAGGTGCAATGTTCGGATTATATAAATAACTGTCTGGCCAATTTTAGATTTTGGTTTTTGCCTTTTCTTCTTTTTTTTTTCTTTTTTTTTTTTTTATCCTTTTTTACAGCCGGTTTCATCTTAATCTCGAAAAAAAACTGTACAGTCGGGAACAAGATGAGTTGTCAAAAAAAACGGTGAGTCGTGAGAGAGGTAGAGAAACATTCGTGACACAAAAAAAGAGATGATATAGCCCATATGATATAGCCCATATGTTCGTGCGTTTGGTTTTTTTTTCGGTGGTTGTTTCTCCGTCTTTTTGGTGGATCCTGCTTTTTTCAATAATTGGAGAATTTCGTTTTTCTTTTTTTTTTTTTTCAGTTTGTTTTGATTTTCTTCTTTTTTTTTTTTTGTTTTACTCGGTACCCTTATCCGCTGGTTGCCCTGAACCTTTGTGAGCCAAGATTGTCGTTTTTTGCTTCTAATGCTTACTGAGGTTTGTTTGAGTAGGAGGTGGTGTCGTGTTTCTCACTGGAGTCCTCTTAGTTGCAACAGGTGATGAGGGTGTCTTCAAAGGAGCTGCTTTAGCAGGAGACTTAAAAAAGGAAGCAGAGTCAGAAGAAATCAATCAAACAGAAAAAATCAAAAAAAAAAATCGGATAAATACCTTTGGAGGTGCTGCCTTTTTAGCGCGTGCCATGTCAGCATAACTTGGCGTGGAAGGCGTTTTAGGTGGCGCTGTAGGCGTAGAAGTAGTTTTGACTGGCGTCTTTGGAGCAACAGCTGTCTGTTTATCCTGCAAAAAAGGTTGTTTAGTAAAGAATAATTTTTCTTTTGAGAAATCTTTTTTTTCTTTCAAAAATTTTCTTGTGTGCAAAGAGATGCACCTCTTTTCCGACTGGTTTTTTAGGAGTAGTATTTGCTTGTGGTTTATTTGCTTGGCTTCTAGGAGCAGATTTCCTTGGTGCATTACCCTTTGAAGGCGTTGAAGAACCGTTTTTGTTAAACTTTGAGCGTTTCTAAAATATTTAGTGAGCAGATGACCAAAAAAGTTGTGTGCAACAATAACGCCAAACAAAAAACAATTAAAAAACGAGAAAGTAGGCCTACCTCTTGTGCTCTCTTTGGTTTACTTGCAGGAGCTTTCGAAGCTGGTGACTTTGAAACTTGAGGAGCAGTTTTTACTACATCCTTAAAAGATTTTCCACCGAGTTTGCTATTAGCAGGTTTCCCTAAAAGCAAGTGAGCGAAAGCCGTTTATTCAAACGTGTAAAAAAATGGGTGGCGAAAGGCTTTTTTTTTGTTGATTACGTACATGCTGGAGCATCTTTTTGGCTCACTGAAACCTTTCCGTCAGGTGCAGGTGCCTTAGCAGGTGCGGGTTTTGTTGTATCTCGAACTTTTCTCTTGTCTTCAACTACTTCTAATTTTGCTCTAACGATACAGTTAGTAACGAAAAAAATACCACCAATGCGCATGTATAATTACACGTTACGGTACGCATTCTAAAAGAAGAAAGAGGCAAAAAAAAAAAAAAAAACTGTACTTACTCCGGTGAAATAGTCTTAGTTTGCTCTAATTCTACTACTGCGTCCTTCAATACGACTGGACAATCATCTGTGTCAAAACTAGGCGATTTGATACCTTTTTTTGTTTCTTCAAGTATAACTGCAAGCATTTGCTCTCTAGAATATGCCTGAACATCATCTCCGTCAGGAGAAGGTAGTGGAGGAAAGTGTGATGATGTAAATTCAATCTTTGTTGCAACATGTGCTAAACGAACGTTAAAACTAGAAAAAAACGCAATGGAGAAAAAAAAGGTAAACAAAACAACAAAAAAAATGGAATTCAAATAAAACAAGCGCTGAACCAAACGTACGTTTAACTGGTCTCCCTCTTGATGTCTTACGTTTACCTCTGTTACCACTACGGTTACCATTTGTATTCTAAACGCAGTTTTAGCCGAATAAATGCTGTTTTTGCTTCAAAAAAAAAAAACAAAACAAACAAAAAAAACAAACGCTTACACGATTTTCGTTTTGTCCTTCTGAGTAATTCATTTGATTACGTTTGTTATAAGCATTTCTTCCACCTCTACCACGGTTGAACCTCTTATTATTACGACCTCTAGATTCTCCTCTGTATCCCCCACGACCCATACGATCAGCCCACATGTGGTTGTACCTAGATAATCATTGTGAATTTTTGGAACTTGAACGGCGCTTTTTGTCATGCATTATAACGCGAATAAAGCACGTACCTAGGCTGGCCGTTCGCCATTTGATTTTGGTAAAAATTAGGGTAGCTGTAAGCTGCTGGTACAGTAGTAGTAGCTTGTGGTTGATAGTAACTACAGTGGATGAGCGAGTCGTACGTAGAATATTGATCAAGCGGATAATAAAGCGTACAATCCTTTCAAAAGTGTTTCAGATTTAATTCTGCAAGATATTGCTTTGTCATTGTATTTTTGAGATCGAAGAAAGAAACACGCATCAACAGTTTGATCCTAAGCGATAAAAAATGAGTTCTCAACATACATTTTATTATTTTTCGCAAATTATGACATACCTCCTCCTTGAAAACTACAAACCAAGTGTTGCTAACATCTGAGCGTACAGATACAATGTGTTGTGCGTATTCTGATCCAAACAGAGCTTTTATATCCTAAACGCGTTAGAAGACGCCAATAAAAAACTATTTCAAGCATAATTAAAGACAAGAAACAATATGCAGCGCGTTTACGCTACTATAGTTGCGATCTGTCACATGTCAGTAAAGTACCTCCTCAGTAACTGTACTGCTCGGAATATCGCGAATAATTATCGTATTACGCTTGTTTAGTTGTTCGGTTGGTTTCGCGGCCGTTTTGTCGCTATTAAACACAGCTTTTTCTGATTTCTCTAAAGCCTCCAAAACCAGGTCTTTATCTTTTGTGAGGGCCAATACTGTTGCCACTTGCATTACGTTTTCAATAGGCATAAAATGATTCCCGTCCATCGATTGCACAAGAACTGGATCAGTTGCCAAATAGTCCTTTGTAAATACATGATCGATTTGCTTTTGTAAGATACGCAATAATTGATCCCTATCTAGAACGTACGAGTGAGAAAAAAGGTAAAAAAGCGAATCTGTAAAGCGAGGCAGACACAAACGCCAAAATTCCAATACGGTGGCATATATGGTCTTACCCAAAGGTGCTACAGGCTGGGCGGATGTATTCCATTGCCAAGGCTCTGCTTGCTCTTCCGAAAGCTTGTATACGCCATTATCCGTTTGTTTTTGGGTGTTCAGCGCTCTAGGGGCATCATTCTCCGTAGTTTCTTTGAGCGCCGTTTGCACAACAGTTTTCTCAACTTGTGTACTGCTCATTGCGCGCTAGAGATCGCCACCCGTGTTTTGTAAATAAAGTAATGCAACAGCAGCTATTTTGTACGAAAAACAAAATATATGTGAAAATTTTGTTGGATTTTTATGGCCAAATGCGTGTATCATCAAGCCTTCACTTTCAAACGCACATAAGCATTCTTAAAACAATACTTATAAATAAAAAGGACGTAGTACAACAAAATTTGCATCTTTTTTACTTTTTGGGCTCTTGCACCTTATCTATTTTGACAGTAATGACATTCCATTGGATAAACATATACTATAGAGTGTGTTGACGATAACAAAACAAACAAAACGCGAACTGTGGGTTTTTACGTTGAAAAAAAAAATCTGTCAACTCATTTTTTTCTTTTATTGGTTCTCGAAGAAAAATTACATTTGACAAAACGGGACGAGTTGTTGTCAAGCTAGAGAGGGCATTTTTTTTACTTTTTCTTCTTTCCACCGCCGCCACCGCCGTGTTTAAAGACAATGATATCAGCATCTTGAACAACGTAGTTACGTCCTTCTTGTTTGTATTTACCTAGCACGAGGTCAGAAGGGAGTGTTTGCTAGTGTATTGCTGCGTGCCTTTAGCTTTTACTTCAGATTCAGTACCGAGTTCTTTCAAATCAGCAAACTTCATGACTTCAGCGCAAATAAAGAATTTTTCGAAATCTCCATGGATGACAGCACCGGCTTGTGGTGCTTTTGAATTGGCCTAATATAAAGTTACATCATGCTGGTTTTCCTGAGTTGCAAGAAAATCTGTTAAAAGCATACGTGAAGGGTCCAAGCTTTGACTTCATCAGGTCCACAGGTGAAGAAATTGATGAGGTGGAGTGTACGGAAACCTTGCAAGGTGAGTAAGTCACTGATGTGTCTATTACTTTGAGGTACCTTGTTGAACAATACGAGGAAGCATAGACTTTGTCTTCTTTTCCTTGCAATATTTTGCGGCTTCTTCTGGACCAAGATGGACAAGCTGAAGAATAATCAATTAAAGAGGTTTAACATTCAGTCATCAAAGCACGTACATTTTGCTCAAACGGTACACTGAATGGGATGATCAAATCTCCCTTCTTTTTGCTCTCAACCCATTCCTTGATTTTGGCCAACCTTTGCAAACTGTAAGGAAACAAAGAGTAGAGATACAAAACAAAAAAAAAGTGCACAAACAAAATCTAAAACACAGTTCGCGTTGTGAGCCTCCCAAAACTTTTTTGTTGTCTGTGCCAACGATGTTGAGAGTGCAAGAGGCGTAGAATGCTTTGGTAAGGCCAAAAAAAAAAGCAAGAAAGCGCTTGTTATTCTCACCATTTGTTCTTTTGTCTGAGGAATCCGCGTTCGCTCAAGTTGACAAGGTAGATTACTGGTTTAGCGGTCAACAACATCATTGAGTTCAAGACTTCAATCTTTAATCAGTTTCATTAGTATTCAAACGAGAGTACAATATGAAGAGCTACGTACTTCCTTGTTGCTCCATTCGCAAGTACGGATTTCTTCGCGATCCTCTACAAGTTTTTTGTAGATCTTACCGACAATGACCTACAAGAAAAACCATGAGCGCTCGGACGGGCCAAAGTCCAACAAATTGTTTCGAAAAAAATAAAAAGAAAGAACCACATACTGCTTCATCACGCTTTTCCTTTACTCTGGTTGCTTCCTTATCAATTTTTTCTTTGTAAGTCGTGATCCATTCAATATCTTTCTCCATAAGTTCTTCGGAGATGACTTGCAAATCTCTGATAGGGTCTACATTTCCTTCTACGTGAGTGACATCTTCATCCTCAAAGCATCCTATTGGTTGAAAAAAACGTTAAAAAGACCTCAGAGTAGGCTTGTAAGCGAGATACGTACGAACAAGATGGAAAATGCCGTCAACACCTTGGATGTTTGACAAAAACGCATTACCAAGACCTTCTCCCTTTGAAGCACCCTTGATCAAACCAGCGATATCTACAACCTACAGAATAATGTTTTAATTCAATTATACGTTTGATAGTGTTTTCCTAACCTCCAAAAAGGCGTTCATTTTCTTTGCTGGTTTATATTGCTTTACAAGCCAATCAAAGCGTCTATCAGGAAGTGTAACACGCGGTACATTCTGTCAGCACAAAACAATAGAACAAGCACGTATCTGACGTAGGATCGATGGTACAGAAAGGATAGTTCTCTGCAGGCACGGTAAGACCAGCGAGAATGTTAAACAGGGAAGATTTTCCTAAATACCCTCTGTTAGTACGAGCAAGCGTTCGTGTACTAGAGAATTAATTCGCAATTTTCACCCATTCTTCTCTGTGAGCGACGATTACGCGACAAAAAGACGTACCAACGTTTGGAAAGCCAACGATACCCATTTTCAAATGGTTTTTGACTCTACCGAGCATCTTTTTCACCTCTGGCTCACCCTTTTTCTTGCTCATTGTTGCAACGCTTTGTAACTATGAACTGTGCAGAAACAAAAGCAAAAAAAGTCAAAAGCTTAAGTATGCGCGGCTTAAACAACCAACAAACTTGCTTTACATAGCCTGGCTATGACAACAGACACGGCTCTTTACATTAACAAAGAGCTTGTCTGTTAACCTGGCTCACGTGCGCACAAGGTAGAGAGATACAAGTTGGCGTTAAATGTCACAAAACCTGTGCACATTGACTTTTATTTACAACAATTGCACTACTTTTACTGTGCGAAATTGATAAACTCCTCAAGCAAAAACTGAAGGTTTCGAGGGAATGAATAGAGGTGTAAAGTAGAATAAAATTGTGTGACCACACGGTAAATACCGTCTTGAATACCTACAGAAAGAAATAAGAAAGACATGTATAAAATAAATTCCAAAAGAAAAAATCAGCGTACATTTTACGACAGCATATGCTGTTGGAACACAAGTCATGGCAACGCCCTGATCGTGCTTGTACTCTTCGTATTTTTGTAAAGTGGCAAGACCATCAAGTAAAGCTGTAAGAACACGTGGGATTGCATCAGAAGTTTGTACACTTCCGTATGTATCATCAAGTTTTGAGGTTGCAATTAAAGTTGTAATTGCTTCAATACCCCAGCAAACGCACTCCCAGTCTCCAAATAGAGTATTTTCATTCGTAACAGGTCCATCAAAAGGAAGTAGCTGTGGTAGACCTTTATAACCAATAATCCTTGGACCAATAGCATCACCTGGCTTGCTTTGTACAAATTTAAGCATGTATGTCAAATAGTTGAGCGGGTGAATGCAAGCCTTATCAAACAGTAAATAACAAATTAATTAAGTATGAAAAAAAAAACCAAACAAATAACTTGGATTCCTTTTCCTAGTACGCACGTCAACTGCTGAGTTCCATGGCTCAAAAATTTCTTGGTTGCCTGTGCCATAAAACTGTCTTCTTATATTAATACTATCTATAGAACGTTGACGAAGCCAGAAGAATGCGTGGCGCTACAAATAGGTGTGAGAAGAGGGAGGTGCTACATGACATTTCATCTTGCTTACACGAAGTAAGTATGCTGGTATGATTTCATCTGCGATAACGTCTTGCTGTGTGATGACACCAAATCCTGGAAGCATTGCAGACATTAGAGCAGGTAGATCAGCTTGTGTTCCAGTAGGTGTAACGAAGTCGACTTCCTTTATGGAGAGGTGAGTAAAAGAGAGCAGCAAGTGAAGTTTTCAACAAAAAAATTGATGGATTAAAAACGTACATAGGTGTGTAGGGCTAGTTGTAACCTGCGTGCTGCTGAAATGAAAAATATAGTCACGAGAACAGGACCAATGGTGGAGACAGGATTCCATGATGAACCAAAATCCACGCCACGATACAGGAAAAACTCAAAGAAATATTGAAGTCCTTTAGCTGATAAAACCAAAGGTATTACATCTAGTTCAGTATGACATTAGATGGGATTATTGATTTTTTCCCGGGCTTCACGCACCTCTTAATGACTGCGCGATTGCATTACCAGTTCCTCTTTTTACTTGTGTCAGAAGAGGTAGCTTAAAAGATTTTTTAATCATGTGTTTGTGTTGACAGGTGTTTTGTCAAAAACGCCTTCACGTGGGTTACAAAGTACGTACGTTCACGCGTGGAAACATTGGCATATAATGCTTATTACGCGTTGTCATCAGAATATAATGCGCTGCGACTGTAAAACTGACCCAGTACGCGTAAGGATGTCCCATTCGAATACCAAATAAGTAACAGGCTGACAAGGCCATCCATCCTGCTGTAATGGATGATAGTATAATTGCTAAATAATCCCGTTACAACTACAACAAAAAAATAGCGCTTTTTTTGAAAAATCAACTTCTCAACTCGTTTGAGAAAGTTTTTGGGACTTTAAAAAGCTAAAATGAACATGTACCAGGTAGTGGGAATCGTAGCTAATGATACTGTTAGAGTTTGAAGGGAGATAAGGTAACATACCTTTAAAATCCAATGCCATAAACAAAATACAAGGGCCGCGCATAAGCAGAAGAACAAGGCGAAATATCGTAGGGTAAAAACGACGACAAGGCAAATCAGAAGCCATACGACTCCATAAGGTATCATACGCCTCAAAAGGCGTTTGTGGAGTATATCTGATGCTCTCATATGGAACTCGCGTAATTTGGGAAAATTAAGCACTTGTATTGTCATGGGTACGTTTTTAGGCTCTCTGATGCGCCTCTGAGGACCATCGAAGTACCGTTGCATCTCCATTGTGGAAAATTTTTTTCACTCTGTTTATTTGTTAAGTCAGTGTATTACTCGATCAAATGGATAAGCTGCTTTCTTGGTACAACCATCAAAGAAAAAAAAAACCAAGAGTAGAGAACGTGTTTGTTGGTATTTATTCCTCTTTGCTACAAATATCAGGTAGACCAAGAGCAATAGCGTGCTGTGTGATACTAGACTTTCTTCGTCTCTTTCTTTGAGGTAGATCTTCAGGAAGCTCTGTCTCGCATTCTTCGTTGTATTTCCTCTTTCTTTCTTGAGCAATCTGTTCTTTGGCACTTTTGAATTTTTGTATAAGTCTGAGACAAACACTTCCTTGGACTTGTCTACCTTTGCTTCCAGCAGGACGAAGTGCGTCTCGTTCAACTAAAAACTTGCACAACTCTGATAGGTTACTCTTGCCGAGCTTGACAGACTTCTGGAGTGTCTTAACCATGACGTATGATTTATCCATGGCATAGTCAAGAATGGCTATTATGCCATTCAATAGCGTGTCGTCTTGTATAATGTCTTCTTCGCTAAATTTACAGGACTTTGCCTTCTTCTTGGTTGTCTGAACAGCAAAAAACGTAGAAGCTGTCATGAGACCTTGCTTAACGAGATCCTCTCTAATACCTAAGAAAATAACAAGTCAGTACAACCTAAGGTTGATTTTTTGTTTTTTTCCTTACTTTCGGCTTTTGCACTATCTACTTGCGGAATCAATGCTTGGATATCAGTCACGCTGCTATCTGGAGCTAATCGTCCCTACAATGTATGTTTAGAGTTTATTCAATGTTTGCGTTTGTATTACAGCACGCAGTGCTTCAATGACTTGGTCAATCGGTTGGGCGACAGGACGTGTTCTTATTTCGGGATCTATATCTTCTTGGTGTAATCCGTAAAAGATCTAAAGAGAAATCACAAAGGAAGCAAAAAAGAAAAAAAAAAACAGTAGCTATCGTACAGGAGACGGAGGACTTTCGTCGAATACAGCAGAGGTGAATAAAGGCGGAGACATACCGTTACTATTTTGTGACGAAGAAGACAGGTCCTGAGATGATTGAGATTCTTTTTGAATCTGGCTATCCGTTGAAATACTCTGACTTTGGTTTTCGAAGTTTCTTCTTGCAATATCTTTGTCAGGTTTGTCCATTTGCACCTCGCTTTCAGCTGGGCTGCATAGGTCTTCAGACTCGGGAAGCTGATCCACTTCATCAAACTCGCCACGCTCAACTTGAGACTCGGATATCTCGGCTGTCTTGATTCTGAAAAGGCGAGTAAAGACGACAGGTAAAAAAATAGAATTCGTACTTTAGCGTGAGGGAATGGTAAGGTGTTTTTATTTGGCCAATGTGTATTTTTGAAGGTGCAGTCTCGTAGGTTACTTCATCGTTGATTGCTGAGCGGAAATGAGGCGGTTCGTAGTCGTCTGGTGTGTTTTCTCTGTTTTTTCTATTAGCAGGCAACAAGCAATGCTGGATGGTTGTAGCGTACGTGTAGAATAGCCTCATAGCCAACAGTCTCTGCGGAGGCACTGGTTCGAGTGTCTGTGTCATGCTTGGATACGTGAGTGGTGTTTAATTAAGGTGTCATATACCATATTAGTCGGCGTAGTAGAGTAGCAGTGGAATGTCGGATCTCGTCCTACATAGAAAGAGTTATTTTTTCGCGTAGATACTATGTATCTACTTACCTTTGTATGTGCAGCAAATGTCTTTTTATGTTGTTTTGATCCAGTGGTCTAATATACGGAATGAGAATAAGAAGGTCCATATCAACAAACTAACTAGTGACATTGAGATATCTTCTGCGTTTGGGTAATCTATCGAAACTAGCACGACGTGTAAATGTAATTTGCGTAGAGGAAGGCGTACAGTTGTAACTTTCAAGAAGCGTAGAATCATCATCTGGATCCAAGTAGATGCCAAATACGATCTTGCGCAACTTGACGATTGATTAGAGTGCGTACGGCTTTCTTAAATCGTACGTATCGTTTCTCAAGTGCATCAAAAGCACCGTTTTCCAACCACACTATAATTTTCTCTGAGTCACTATCGCGAGGTAGAAGCGTTTTAATATTGATGCCTTAAAACAGTTGAGTACAAATGTCACATTTTACGCGTTAGTGTACCTGCCAATCTCTTATCACCGTAGTACACTTCTGGAAATATACCTGATTCGTTAGTGTTATTTACTTTGCAAAATCATACCGCGTAAGTAGCTACACGAAATGTCAGTTGCATTAGTTTGTTCTGAATACTACACACCATATACTGGAAACTGAGGAGCGTAGCATGTTGCGCATAAGCTTTAGTGATTGGGTACGCGTAGGTACTTGTGGATTATGCTGATGTTGCATCATTCGTGACATGGTTACTTGATTGTTTAGTAAGGCTTAACAAAGTAATAGCATTAAGTCAGTAATGCGATTTATTATTAGTTTACGTGGAGTTTTCGTAACTCATTTTGGCTTAGATTCAGTAACTGTCTCTTTGTTTTCTGGGGTCTTCAAGAATGCTTGATTACCCTTAATATGGCGATTATGGAAGCGAAATTGCTTTGCTGATCGCGTGCCAAACTGTATTGCTCTTTTAGCTGCTTCAGAGGCAAACTTCAAACCGAGGTTGGTAGCAAGTGTGCGAAGTATTTTCTTATCACCAACTCCTATTGGCTCATTTAGATCGCATATCTCGTACAATTGCTTTGAGCGTAGAAACGCCATAACTCTCTCGTCCAAGAAAACCAATCTGCTCTCTACAAAAATCAGTCCATGCATCACACCACACAATTTACAACGTACCTTTACCGTTACTGGATATAACGCGATCATCACGGCCCATGTTGCGTGTCCATATTCTACCAACATCTATATCCAATTCAGCCCCTAATCCAGGCCATCCACCGTTGTTAAACGATGAGCGATGTCTACCATAACCAGCAAGTTGTTCATCTGCTCCAGAACCCAAAAGTAATACTCGAGCCTTTGACGAATACGGTTTCTCCTCTGTATACTCAATACCAACACCTCTGGCAGATAACCATATAGCTACAGCTATAGTTACATCCATCACTGTATCAGAAGGCGCCATAGCCTCTGTGACAGTTGGAATGAAAGTCTCCATCTCTGTATTAGAAACATTGACGAGAACAAGTCTAAACCTATCTTTACCAAACCTTTCTACCAAGTCTTTATAAGATGCAATAGCATTCTTCCTATCAGGTACAGCATTGAAATCTGCACCAGGTTTTGCAAAAGCAACATTCAACAAGTCAATTGTATGTGTAGGTAATACTTCTCCTGCTAAAGCAGCTACAACTGCAGAGTCAAGTCCACCAGAGAATAGAACAGCAACATCGTCTTTTTTAGTATCCTGTACTCTTGCTGTAACAGCCACCTTCATTACGTCATATAGCTCTGTTGACAGTTTCTCCCAGTCTATTTTAATACCTTCTGGTGGACCTTGTATTCCACCTCTTGGATCCTTTGTAGGGACATCAAATGGATAATGTTTTGTAACTATGCTATCTGTATCCAAGGAAACTTTAAACAATCCCGTTGAAATCTCCTTCCAAGCTATAGTAAAACAGTAAGCGATGGGCTTGGTATTTTTAGTGTACATCTTGTTAGTGTATTTTCCACAATGTCTCCTTGTGGTACGATAGATGAAATGATCAATAAATCAGGTGTCTCATGAATGAGCAAAGAACGTCGTCCAAGAGTATCCCTACCGAACCAACAACTCTTGGAATCAGGTTGAACTAGTGCCATTGCCCAAGGACCTAGAATACCATTGAATGTGTTGACAAGATCTTGATCATTTCTATCTCCAAGTGTTTTAGCTAGATGAATACCATCATTTTCACCTGAAGGCACCTTACAATGTCCGTAAATTTTAAAGGTTTTTTTTGGCTTTTTTCACTCACGTGGATGTTTCCTCCAAATATTTCACCGTTCCATGCTAGTAGACCACTTTTTCCAGTATCTAGCGGTTGTATGGTAATACCTGAATACGTTTTGAGGGTGTGTTAATGAAATAATTGTGTACCTTCTCCTCTGAGGCCTATTATTGCGTTAATTGGTATTTTTCGCGTAACGACGTACCTAGAACACTTGCAACTAAGGTTACTTCCCAACCATTTATAACAACGGTCTTCACTTTGATGCTATCAGGTCCTATACGCGTTGAATACTATCTACAAAGAATATTGTTTTATACCTCGACGGGACAACGGTTCTTTCCATTTTTCAACATCTGGTGGCTTTGTACCTGCTCTACAAATAATAAGGGTAATTCCGCACATACCAGTTTGTAGAGGCGTTTCTGCTTTTTCTGTGCGTCAACTTATTTCTTGAAGGTTTCTCACACCAATCTCAAGAAACACATTGAGCGTATAAAACTGTGTCTAATATTATTTGTACAATTTATGGGAAAATGAGTACAACAAACCCAGAACAGCAATTACCCGCGTTTTTATTACGCGTTGGGCGAAGTAGGCATGGATTGGTGCTCGTGAGGGCTTTACATCAAATTGTAGCTGACAATAAGCTTAACCCACGCTCCCCAATACCCTACATCGGTTTAGTGACGTCCAGACTTGTAACAATAATCGAATCGGCGGAATTTGATTGGCGTGCGCCTTCTATGGAAGCAGAGCAACAAATTACAACGAATCTAATCATGCTCCATTCTTGTCTTGAAGTGTACGTCATTTTTTCTCTGTTAAACCAAAATGTTCATAAAATGAACTAAAACGTATTTAGATCGCCACCACTAGTTATAAAAAAGTCATTCAGCAACTTAGCAAACGTTATATTAACAATTCTATCAAATGGAGGTGAAATGAATACAGCTATCACACCAGTGCGTAAAACACACCTACAACCAATTTTTCGATTAAAAATACAAAAAGGCATGCGGTGTAGCTGGTTTAATGCTTCTCCACAATTGCAATATTCCAAACGCAAGAACAAGTTGTACAAGTCTTATACGTATTCTATTGGACTTGATTAACAGATCTATAAATGAGAAATTTGTAAGAGCTGCATTTGCAGGCACGTGTGTCATGACAAGTTGTCGACAATTTTAGTAACATACTGACGGATTTTCTTTACAGGTTTTAAAGTAGCTATGAGCTCAAAATCAAACCCAATGTTAGCAGAGTTTATTGCACAATATACAGAACCTATCATTCTAAAAGCACGTGATACTGATAAACATATCATTCATGCACTTCGATTATTATCTTGTACTATTCGTGGCATGCCATTGAGCGTACGTTGAACACAAACAGTACTTTTTCTCTTTTTTTCCGTTTGTCTTTGAACTGAGATTTTAAGGTTTGTTCGTTTTTGATGTGACTCGTTCTCACTAATTATCTTTTTAGGTTACAAAGCCTATTCTTGAAGCACTGTTACGGTTCCCTGGTATTGGTAATCCTAAACTAATTCAACTTTCGTTGGAAGTATTCAAATATGTTCTTCTTGATTACAATGACTTGACACCACATATTTTTGATGCACTACTTAAAGCAAAACCAAAAACTTCCAAAGCCAGTGCAGGTGCAACTTATGCGTATGTCAACGCAGTGTCTCAAGGTATCAAGACACTCTCAACGTACGTAAAAGCAAAGATTTCAAAGAAACATTATTTTTGTTGCTGTTTCTGTTCATGTTATTGTGCCTTTTACTGACTATCTACCAGTGGTAACCCTCCAATATTGCTTCAAAAAATAGCGCCATACTTCGAAAAGGTTATACCTGTTTTTAGAGTTGAGGGTATGGCTGACGAAGTACTAATGATGATGACAACAGTAATTGAAGAGTCACTTACGCCATCAGTAATATCGGCTTTCCTCTCTAGCACAACAAACCCAGTTCCTGGACAACAAGTATCTAAAACATCACCAATACGCTCTATTGTATCTTCATTCGAGACTGGACTGTCTTACGTGTACGTGACGTCAAACAAATTTAGCTCTTTCCAAAAAAACCCACAAAAATTTACGTTGAATTCAGGTTCCACGTTTCTTGGTGTCAAATGCTTCAAGCCATTGTTGTTTTCTTCAATATGATCCAACAAGCAGTAACTGGAAATCCTACATTTACAACTAGAGCCGCAGAGACATGTGGACCTCTTTTACAAGTTATTGCTTCATTACATAGCGGTGGTAGCGAAACTATAAAAGCTCCAACACAACACGTCGAAATGGCATTGAAAGCTGGTTTAGAAGCACTCGGCATGCAAAACTTTCTAAAATTAGTACCTATTGAGTACCCAAAGGTAACTCATCTTGAGAGTCAGTCTTCGAAACATTTCCTAGTTTTTTCTTCTTTTTAGCAAGAACTAATTTTTTCCTTTCAGGTGCAAGGTGATGGAAGTGTAACAACTGGATCAAACCTTTTCTTACTTCCTTTTTTTTCACATGCTATTGAGAATCAACCAATTCGTGTTTTTTTGAATGAATTCTATCCAGCCATAAACCACGTATCAAAGTGCGTTGAACGTGCTGCTCCTGCAGTACGACAAGGGTTGAATACTATTGAAGCTCAAATATGGTATCTACTACCAAAGTTTGCAAAAGGAGCTCCAGATATTGCAGAACAGGTACTGTATTTAATCGATAATCATATTTTTTTTTGGGTTCGGAAATTAGTAAAAATTGAAGTCGTTGTATCTCGCTTTGTGAAAACCAGTTTCTTGTTTTTCTTTCATTTTCTTTAAAATTACTATTTGTATTACTTAAAAAACATATGTGAATAACATTATATAATCGTGTCATTTGACAAGTAATACTTTTTTCTTCTTACTTTTGATAAACTTTTTCTTTTAGTGGGCAAAACTAAGTTTCTTTTTTTTTTAGTTTCCTAAGCTAGCTAATATTCTTGGTTCACGATTACAAACCTCACAAGATGTAAATACTATCTGCAAGACATTAAGTAATATTATTCGAAGTGTCTGTAACCTACCAGAGGATTCACCAGCAAAAAAAGTAGTTGTAGATTTTGCAAAAAATTTCTTGCCAGTTCTTTTCAACATGTACTTGCAAGGACCAAATCTCCAAGGAGATATCATACAAACTGCAACTGCATTGTATATTAGAATAAGTCCACAGGAGGTAACAAAACGAAAATTATATAGATCACGTGACTCACTTTTTAAAATAGTTACAAGCCAACCTTTGGAAAACTGTAATATCAAAGATTTTGGTGTCTCAGAAGAGAATGATTGAAACACAATGTGAAACACCTCTTGCTATGGTTCAAATGCAACGTTTGATTCTTATTTCAAAGGCATTTGTAAAAACAATTAGCCCTGAACAGCGTCACGTTCTTTACTCGACACTTCAACCGCTTCTTGAACACAAAGATAGATCTTTACAGAAACGTGCTTGGCAAACAATTGCTGGCTTGGCTAACTTAGATAAACCTTTTGTTGAACAACAATGGAGAACGTTACTAGAGACTTACATTAAGTCAAATGAAAAGAGTGCACCTGGAACAGCTTACGTACGTTTTTTGTTGCCGCTCAAAAAAGTGTTTTGTTTTAAAAACGTTTCGACTTTATTTGTGACTAACGAGTTCCTAGTATCGTTTGCGTGTCTTGTATGCTTTGTTTATGTTCGCGCCAGCGTCTGAATTACCAATCCTATTCCGTACTGTAGTACCTTCATTGGTGATTGCAGCAAAGGAAGGAAATGCTAGAGCAAGACAACTTGCAGTAAACACGTTTACAGATTTGATACAAAACAGACTCATTGTTGACGGTGCTCAAGATAACAGTGATAGAGTGAATGGTATTGTACGAGATTTAATAGCTATGCTTGCAGCAGAATCACCACTAGCAATAGCAGCAGTCATTGGTACACAGACACTCTATACCGCGAGTTTTTTTGCTAATTTTTTTCCCCCTAGATATTCTTGCACACATCACAAAGTCGTATCATGGTACGTTTTTATGAAAAATACAGTCATTTCTTTTCCCTTCATGTATTTTCTTGACATTACGTCCGTCGGAAACTCATGTTTTTTCTACCCAAACGAGGAAGTTCTCGTTTACTTTTTTTTGTTTTTTTGTCGTTGTTATTCATGGGTTTTTTTTAGAATTGATGGGTCAACAGCTTGTTGGATTATTGCAGACAATAATGATCATGTTGGATTCACCAGATACTTCAGTAGCTCATGCTTCTATTGGCTTTATGAAAGTTATTATAAAATCTACTCCAAAGGCTTTCATTGCAGAATATTTACAGGATATTTTAAGCGGTGTTTTAAGTGATGGTAAAGGTGTTGGTATAACAAAGATGAAGGGTGATATTAAAGTCATTGTTCAGAGTATTATAAAGAAATTAGGGTACGAACAAACCAACACAAAACCAAAATAGTTTTCTTATAATTTTCGGGGTTTCTTCCCTGCATAGTTGGTTTTTGTTCGCTAAAGGTTGAAGCTGTCCTCGTCAGAAACTTATATTTTTTGCTTTAGTATCGATGCAGTATTACAAGCTACTCCTTATGAGCATCATCGATTTATTTCAAACACACGTAAGCAGATGAGAAGACTTAAAAGACAAAGCAAACAGAAAAAGAAAAACAAGAAAAAAATTAGCTTCGATTTTGATGACGATGATAGCGATGATGAAGAATTATCATACTTACAAGTACGCAACTTAAAAAACCACTACTCTTGTGCTCTTCTTTTGACATTAATGGCTGTTTTAGAAATCTACAAAGGGCATTAACCTTCAATCAACATGGGTTGTTGAAGCTGATACATCAACAGAAGGCATGGATCTTCTTGATTCTTCTGCTGGAAATGCTCATATCCGAGCAACAAATCCAAGATTTCAAAAATCTCTTCTTAAAACAAAAGAGGAATTCAAATACTCAGATGATGGCCGCTTGATCATTGAAGACCCAGAAGCAGAGGTAAAGTTGGAAAAAAAAAAGTTTGACTTAGACTTACAAAATCAATAGGGAGCGGATGATGGTAACGACTCAGATTCGGACTCTGATGACGATGTTAGTATGTTGGACGCTAAACGCACACTTCACAATAGAGGCAAGCGTAAAACGCCTGAGCCTGTTTCCGGTAGAAGGCGTGGACCTTCCATACAAGACGGAAAAAGATATAGAAGTAAGAAGGCTGGTGGTGATGTAAAACGCGGTAATATGGATCCTTACGCTTACGTTCCACTTGATCCTCGTCTTGTAAACAGAAAGAGACGTAAGCTTGCAGAACGTCACTTCAAACAGTTGATTCCACCTGGTAAAGACAAGCGATAAGTATAAACGTAAAAGAAATAAAACAAAATAAAGAAAAAAACTTAAACATTTCAAACTACAATCGTGTTGTGTATTGTTAGACTGGTTAAAACAAGAACATTGAGTCGAATTCTCCATTGTGTAAATCAGCAAGTAGTTCTTTGACATCTTGTTCTTGTTGGTGATTGTTAGAACCATTGAAGGCTTTCTGTGGTAGTTGATTGTTATGAGCTTGGATGTTGTGTTTCTTCGGAGTGGAGTAGTTGAACTGGATGCGATTACTCTTTTGAGGTAGTACTTTTGGTGCAGTTCTAGGGGGTGCTCTAGAAGCTGCTTGAATAGTCTGTTGCTTTGGAGCTGCTACTCTTTTGTAACCATTGTAAGGTGAATATTGTGGTGGGACTCTATTGTTGTTTTGCTGTTTAGTTACAGCCTGAGTTTGCAGCTTGAACTGGGCAAAGTGATTAAAGCTGGGTGCAAATTTCTTTGCTACTGTGTGCGTTCCAACTTCCTTCTTTGTGTTTTGGGTTAAGCATGGGCGCTGTGCTCCGTAAGGTTTTGGTGGAGGCGCTTTAACAGTGTAACTGCTGGTGTTCTTTCGCTGTGGATAAGCGTTGAACCCTGAGTTTTTCTGGGTTAGGTTTTGTGCTCTAGAAAATATATTAAGACTTCAGATAAGAAGTATGAAAAACAATACCGTGGATTGTGTTTTGCGTTGGCTCCACAATAAAAAGCGCTTCGAGATTGAGCAGGAGTAATCACAGATGGTTGAAAGTTCTGACTTGCGATGCTTGTTGAGTTATAGCGCCCGGTACCTAGTGGATTATTTCCAAGCTGTACAGCTGGCGCTTTTATCCTCCTACAGCTATAAGTTTTTTCCAAAAGGGACACCATACCTTAATCCAGGAGTAACAATCATGTTTTCTTTTTTAGCTGCTAGAAGCGAAAGACCAGTTTCGTCTACTGCTAGTCTCTTGTTCGGATATTGTTTGTCTAGTAGCTGCGAATTGAATTGAGGTTGCTCACCACTAAAAACAAATGTATCCAAAGTTTGTTGAACCTGAGCAAGCAATCTTAGTGTTGCAGTAAGAAGAATGAAAGGCGTACATTGGCTGATATCGGGATAGCTGCTTCAGATGGAGGAGGCAGATGCTGTCTATAGAAACGTAAGTGTTAATATCTTTAACTTAGAGGTGGGTACCTTCTACGCCGTTTAATACCTCGCTTACAACACTTGTGTTTACAAGTTTGTTTATCTCTACAAGTATGGCGACAAGCAGTCATCAAGACTAGCAAGTGTTATTAAACACATAAGAGGGTGCCCTACCTGATTGGGAAGAATTGCTGATTTTCGAACCAGAAGTTTGACCATCTGTAGTGCGTCTGATTGTCTGTTGATCACTAATGCTGGCCATCGTTGATGTTTGATTGCTCAGCCACGGTATAGGATCAACTCCAACTATGATATTCATCAATTAAGGACAAACACACGTACTCACCATATTGGTCATTTACAAGAGTAACTTTGATATCCTCTGTTAATGTTGATTCAATCGGTACTACATAGTTGATTACTTCTGCAGAGGAATATGTTGGGAACGACTTGACATCAACAAGAGTTGTACTGGAATGGATTAGGAATGCGCAACTTGTTTTGAAAGAAATACCTGTAGCCTACTACCAAATACGTTTTTCTAAAAGCAGTTGCCTTTGGTTTCCTTTTAAGTGTTCTCTTCACTGTAATGGCAAGTACATCCTTGGATTGTTTCTGCTGCTATTGATAAGTTACTAGAAGAACTAACATATAAACTGTGTACCCTGGTGACATTGATTTGGAATTGAGGTATTTCATCAAGGAACTCAAGCACTCGATCTCCAAAAGGTGGATTCCTAGATAAAAACTACTACAATCAGTATTCAGTATAGTTCTAAACTCTCACCATTTCTATTTGGCGTGGATTACATTTAGCTAGTTGTGATAGCGTTGTGATACCTCTCGTTGCCAGAGTCATGCCAAACGTTGCGCCAATGCTCTTAACTTGTCTTGTTTGATGAGGAAAGTTATCCCACATTTCCTGGACAAAGCTCTTCCTCCTTGTAAAGTAAGTTGGAAGGTTGATTTCTATTAATGTCACGTACATCTTTAGTATGTTTATGATTCCAGGGTACAGTTTTTGGTCGAGAGCAAATTGCTCCATTGCAAGTAGAATACGTCTACCTGTTTCAAAAAACTTACGTGCTTCTTGTTTCATTGAAAAGTCTTCAATGTTTTGTTGGTTTAATGAAGCCTTCGTGCGGTTTGTTAGCTGTCAAATTATGGTTTTAATAGTTTGTTATATTTTGGTACTTGGATGATAGTGTTAATCTTCATATGAGCGTCTTTAATTCTACCGTCTAGCTTAAAACGAGATTCCTTGTTTAAAGCATTAAGTGCTTTCTTCTCAGACCGCCTCTTTTAGAAGTGAATGTTAGCGAAACTGTTAGCACATATGAAGGCTTACAAGTACGCATGTCTTGAATTCATCAGCTCTTGATATTATGTCGATTACATTATCCATTCCAGTTTCATCCCCAAGTTCAAAAAACAACTTCATTGTTTCAAAGCGAAGCTGTGTATATTGTAAGAAAAAAAGCAGAATATAATCAAAAAATGCTTACGTAGAACTTTGCCATGACAATGCCCAAGTCCATAGCCTTGAAAGAGAAACTATCATTCTCGAACGATATCATATTGTATTCACCGAGGGCTTTCAATTGCTCTAAGCATAGCTCTATTATACAGGTTAGGAACAAAGTCTGAATACCTTGTACCTTTTATTCGCTGGTGTATTTGGGTATCTGATGAAACACTCTCAAGCCCATAGTACTTTGGGTTCCTCTTGATACGTACATAAAGGAATGTAGACTTGATCCACTCGATAGCAGAACCGACATCTGCCATGGCACCGAGAGATATCTCAGCATTTAAATGCTCAACCATTGTAAGATGCAAACTACGAGTTGTAAATCCTTTTTCAAATCTTGATGTTGTACCTGCTTTCTATAATTTGCTTTCCGTGCAATACGTTTCTGTACGATGCAGCCTGGTGACAATTTAAGTAAAAAAAAGGAATCTCGAGGTCACACCTTAGATTCCTCCGTTAGTATCACGGCAGTAGCACTTGTATCGAACTGAGGCCGGCCTGCTCTCCCGATCATTTGTTTCAGTTCTATTGAGTTGTACTCGACACATCCACCACTTCGCCATAGTGACGTTCCCTTTAAAACATTATGACAACTACTAGTACTCAAGCGCACCAAAATAATAACTAGATGAGCCGGTAGATTTACGCCTTGTGCTCTAAGAAAAAAATACATGAGTAGTTTATAAAGAAAGAAACGTACAAAGCGCTAGTTGAAAAGACAACCTTTAAGATTCCCTTTGCAAATAAATCTTGAACCTTTCTTCTGTTTTGTGCGAGCATCCTGTAATCTATTAACATTTAAACTTCTATTCTTTGTACCCAGCATTGTAGTATGCAATACCAACTTGTATTAACTCTGAGGAAAATTGTGTAAGTACGAAGTAATATAGGTTTGTTGATTGCCTTTTAGAGTTTTATCAGCCACTCTAGAAGCTGCTTCCATTAGCCTACCAAGCTATTAAAGTTCATATTCTTCAAGTTCCACTTACGACCGTCTTGTTGCTCCACTAACTAGCGGTGCTCGAATATCCTTCTTAAGTTGCAACGCTGCTTGAGTTGTCATCTTTCGTGAAGAACAAAACTAGCTTTTCGTTAGGATTCAAAACGCTATCCGCCTAGATTACCACAAGAGTCGGACGTCCACTGCTGTATCTTGTCAGAATCTCTTCTATCCTGTATTTCAAACGCATATTGAACAGAAAATCGTTTGTATTTTGCTTCTGTCCGAGCACTTCAATGCGAAGCTAAAGTGGAGGTAAATAATAAGAATAGAAACCAAAGAATACAACGTACCTTTACAGGCCTGTGCTCTTCCGAAAACCTATCCCATGTCAACAAATAAGTAGTGTAGATGCTTACTGTTTTATATTTTTATTTGGCACGCTAAGCCACTCGGCAATATCTCCTATATTATCAACTGACTTGCATTAGAAAAAGGTAAATGCAACAACTTACTAGTTGCTGATAAGGCTATGAACCTCATTGGAGCATTCTGTCTCGAATACGAAGATGCCGCTTTCATTCTAACTATTTTAGATACTTCAATCGAGATCTTTTTAGTACCGACTAACTACAGCTTCTAGAGTGGCGCCTCGGCTGGGTTCATTTAGAAGATGTACTTCATCGATGAGGATTAATCGAACACGCTCCACAAGGCTTCTCATTTCCTTCCAGCGTCGCGTTGTACTATCCCACTTTTCTGGTGTTGCCAAGATGACATCAGCACGCGAAAGGCTTCCTCGAGAAAGAGTTGTGGAGTCGCTCGTAAGTTCAACACCTACAGTCTTTGTAAGCGAAAGTTAGCATTTAGCGTGATGTACATGTTAGCTTCAAGTGCTTGAATTTTCGCATCCAGTCTTGCTTCCGTTCTTGGCAGAGAGCCTTTATTGGCGCCATATATAACGCAATAGGCTTATTCTAGTCTCTGTTTAGAAGAAAGAATAATTTGGATGTACTTGCCTTGTCCGTATTGTTGGAGTACTGTTGGAATAGACGAACCATTGCAAGCTCGAAGCATACTGTTTTACCTGCTCCAGTGGGCGCTTCAAATATTGTAAGAAACCTAAAGGGTTTTTGTAGATTTGCATACCGCTTATTACAACGTTTTCATCGTTATTTGTGAGCGCGTCGAAGCATTGAGATTGTACTGGGTTAAAATGCGGATAAGGAAACAAAGACCTAAACCTTTGTGGAACTGCCGAGATGCCTTTACTTTCATTAGGACAGGCGCGGATTAGAGCTTATGCGTACTTATGCATCCTGATGGTACAACCAAGTTTTCACTTTGTAGAGCATCTACCACACCAGTTATATGAAGTAAAGATTAGCGCAATGTGTACCAATGCGTGCTAAGTTTTGATTGTACGCAAAATCGTTGGTATGTTGAGATGAAGCCTGGTGCAAACCAGCTTGAGAGTTTGGTACATCCTATTACTGTTAGAGCCGCAGTAGTGATTGGCTACCCATGATTGAGACGGCATTAGCAACTCATGATCTGGGACAGGTCCAGGATTAAAGAAGTCTTTAAAATCGAACTCTTCTATAGGATCGCTGGCTGAGAGTAAGCAAACAATAACAACCAAGTAAACACCTTTGTTGCGATGCGAAGTCCCAATTCACTTCTTGGACGTCGTCCGAGATGTTCATCAATGTTGTGTAGTTTGTTATTACAAAGTTAGACGTGAGTAAAGCTGAATGGTGCCTTAACTAAAACGTCAAACTATAGAAACGCTGCCAGTTTAATTTTTGATTGCTCGTTTATGTAGTTGCGAGTATTGAGTTGTTTCTTTTTGACATCGTTTATGTTAAGTTCAGTTGTATTGTGCAGATAATCATTTGCATACTGTACATAGCACTATGGTGAAGATTACACGCAAATTTGGGCGCTCGCCTAAAGCTAGAGAGAAAATGATTCGGTACGCGTTTATTTCTCTTTTAAACTCACCCAATCCAGTACTATGGTCACCCAAGTGCTAAAACATCAAAAAATTCGCACTACCAACCCAAAAGCCAAGGAAGTGCGAAGGCATGTAGAGCGCATGATTACGCTCGCAAAGGAAGGTACAGTGTTTGGTAGAAACAAAGCGCTAGGCTTCCTCACAGAACCGTGGGTGGTAAATAAGCTATTTTCTGAATACAGCCAACGCTACTGGGACAGAAATGGTGGTTATACGCGAATACATCTTTGTGGCTACAGAAAAGGCGATAACTCCCAAATGGTACGTTGAGACACCTTTAAATCGTGTGGGCAGCCATTACGCGAGTGTTAGAAACGATTACTCACTATTGCAAAATCGTTTTTGACCTAAAACACTAGGCCATTTTGGAGCTCGTTGGAAGACCAGGTGATCCTTGGGAGGCCGCCAAGGAAGCCAAGAAACTCCAAGAATCTCAACAGCCTGCTGTAGTTGAAGACCCAGTACAACAGTCACTCAACGAAGGCGCAGCTGCTGCGCAACAATACTCTTAAAGAGACAGGAGCACCAAAGCTGTTTCATTCTCTGTTCAACTGTTTTAATCGCTAAAAGCCATGTATTCTATAAAGAAATCTTACATTTCATGACACGTGTTAGCTACCATGGTAGCTTAAAAAGGCCTGTGTAGGTGACCACGGTATTGTCTATTATCATTTAATGTCCCCACGTTAATTGCACATCTGTATCAGTATTTTCAAGCATCCTATTTTCGCGTGGCTCCCAAATTACCTGACGCTGAATGAGACAATTTTGAAGTGATAAAGAAAAGGGTTTCCGTACCTCATCGGTATTGGTATTACGTATGAATAGTTTGAAAGGAGCATCTTTGCGTTGAACTACAGCAACAGTACATTTCCACAGGTTTCCTGAAGTTACTATTAGCAAAGCTTCAGGTGCAAGCTAAAAGCTTGCCTTCGTTCCATGTTAACGGCTCATTATGCCAAATACCATCACCGTTAAAAGCACACGCCATCCACACTTCTTCACCCCACTTGGTTTCGTAGTGTACTGACATATTCACCCGTTTGGCACCTACATTAAATTTTTGATGAGTTCACTTGCACAACTTTCTTCAAACAAAACTTACTCCTTAGCTGCTTGTCAACCACAATTTCATCCAAGAATGTAAACACGCTTGTAATAGCTGATGCACTGGTCCATTCATGCTTTTGGTGACCAGCTGACCTACAAGGGCATCCAGCAATAGCGTTCTTCACAGGAGTGTCCAATGGTGCTATATAAACAATTACAAAGAACAATAATATGTCAACAACAGTACCAGAACTTGTCACCCAATCTATACACTTTTCTGTAAGAAAATCCTTAACATAGGCCTTATCACCTCTTTCAACAGAGTGAACAGAATCAGTAAACGCAATACAATCAAGACGAGCTGCAGCAGCTCTATTGCGTCTTATCAACTCTACAGATCCGTCTCCACCTCTAGAATGTGCAACACAAACAACTTGCAAAGCACTCGCCCTACCGACGAATTGTTCCCATACATACATTATGTGGTTTATGTAGTTCTCGTTTAGCTTTAAGAGAATCAGATTTAATCACTTCAAATTTGTTATGCTTACCCGTATTTTGACATGTTCTCCTGCTGGTTTTGGTACTGGTAAGTACTCTGGAAGCTCCATGATATCTCCATCACGGCTTGGGTTTTCATCTTGTTCTTCACCATCCTTTTCCTTTGTGATAGTATACCCTCTGTTTGCGTTTGGGTTAAACACAACTACGCCCCAGCCTCGCTCTTTTGCTTGTTGCAGATATGGTAATATTGTTCCGTCATCAAGTGTATTATTAATACATAACGCACGAGCCCATTGACCAGCTCTATAATCTCATCATTAGTACGAAATCCTTCTAAGTTTTACTATTACCTAACAGCTCCAGATCCTTGAATGATTAACAGTAATGTGTCACATGTCTGCCAATTATCGGAGGTAAAAATATTGACTGTTGGCTCTTGTGGTTGTGCATCGAGTGGAAGAAATACCTATGATTGAATGAGTATCTTCTGAGCTAAAGATGTCTGCCTCTTGTAGACCGTAATCATCTGTCATTAGATTTTGAATATCGTTGATGAGGCAATCACCTTTTATTACTTGTCAATGTTCATGTAAAGTAAAAGCAACGTACCAAGCGAATCGTAGTGTTTTTGACCGCACCAATGAAAAGGACGCCCTGAAAACGTTTAAGATTGATGGTTTTTTCTCGCTTTGTGTTTGTGTACCAGTGTCTTTGTTGACTAATTTACCGTTTCTGTACTCATAGTTGAAGTCTCCAATAGATTTTGGGGCGTTTGTGGTTGGTACAGTTTTTAATAACGCCTTATTTTATTAGGAGGTAGTACGCGCGTCGACATTACCTGGTAGAGCTTCCAGTTCTCTTCAGATGCATTTGCTTTAACGTCTGCAGGCGTTAACCTAACAAAGTCATTACACGTATTTGCCATAACACTAGAAACCAGTACTTTTCGTCAGAGCCTGGTTTGGTAAACTCCAACAAATGTTTGCGTGTATTTCCAAAAAGCTCTGATAAATACGTGTCCCAGTTTGTAGTTGCCATTTTGATAAAAGAACGCTGGAAAGACAAGACCTTAAGTCGATCACACTTAATTTTTTATTTTTAACACTTGCAAGAATCACGTTTTCTCATGTTGTTCTTTGCATTATAATAATTTCCTTCACTTGTTTTCACTCTTAGGTGCATCAGTAACAACGGACCTACAATTAGAATAAGTCGACAAATCGATGATTTTAAAACCATTTAATAACTTACGTGAGAGTAGGCGTCTTGCTTGAATCACAAGAATTACATCCCTTGCTGCTACACTTCCCATCTCCAAGCTTTTGTCCTGTACCAGAAAATGGTAAATAAGAACTAGAGTCTTGAGCTGGCTGCATTTGTTTTATCATTTCCAAAGCAAGATTTGTCTCAGCATTTACTCTTTCGATACAACATTAGTACACATTCAAATCATTGGCAGAATGACTTACGCATTAACCGAATGCTTGGGTGGTCTACTTCTACCATTATTTGTATTCTTTATGTATCCCATACTACCCAATCCACTTAATGTGCCATCAAGATAAGTAACCTAAAATCCATTGAACAACAGTTTTTTTTTCATAAATCAAATGAGAAATGTCAAATAAATAAAAATCGTACCAAAGAGGAAGGTAAATTCACACAAGAAAAGTAACCAGAGCAATCTACAATCTCAGAAATTACCAAACAAATTGGAAATAATACTACTCAAAAAGGGACATACATAAGCCTCCAACACATATACCACTGAAGTGACCTTTTGTATCGTTAGTCGTACAATTTATAAAGTAGATATCATACCAAGTAGAGAAACATTAGCACCTAATAGCCATCCAGCAAGTTGCATTCCTCCAAGCATTGCCCATAGAAAAAACTGAGGGCTTACAGGGTAGAAGAGCAAAGGTATTGCTGTATTTTTTGGCGCGAATAAGCACCTGACAGTGAGGTATGCAAATAAAATGCCTAGAGGAATTATTGTCAGAAAAAAAGCCATTTGCAACGTTGACGTTGACATCTAATACATACCTGAAAAACCAACAGAGCTAGCGCCCAGAAACTCGCTTGTTTGGTAAATAGGGTTTGTATCAAATCCTAGGGCGACAAGCACGTGAACTGTACCAGAGAGTAATGCAAACAGTAACGTTTGCCATAGAAACGTCCATGAGCCAATTGTCGCTTCGAAATACATTCCTAAACCCTCAAATATTTTTAATTTTACTTTTAACCGTCTTTCAAGCGTACTTGTAGCGCAAATAGGTTGACAACCAGGTGTACCAAGCTTACGTGAAAAAAATTGCTTGTTATTACTCTGTACCCTTTGTTACCGTTACGCGAGTGTTTTAAAGAGCGTTGTTACCTTCATTCCATGGTTTTGCGATTATAACTTTTGGTTGAAGTGAGTAGTCGGACAGTTTCCATTCTAGGCTGTATTGTAGTGCGTATACGATGCATAAAGTGACCATGAGAATTTTAGTTATCAGTGGCACTCCAAGAATTGCTCTCAAGCTGAAGCCTTGAGCTGACATGCCTAATATACAATTTGTCCCGAACGTCAAGAAATCCAGAATATAAAAAAGGTCAAATGAAATTCTTGAGTCTGCTTTACAATTAGAATTTGATAATTAACGGCAAGGCATACGCCAATATTCTGGCTCGTCAGTAAGTAATACGGCGAACTGAATGGAAACTGGCGTTGTCAACCTTGTCTTGGATTTCCTTAAGGCCCACAACCTTCAGAATGCTCACAAAGCACTAACAGAAGAGATTGGTATCCACAATAATCAAATTGCTGTTTTTTTAGCTGATTTTCTTTAACATCAACAGAAGTGTGCCCAATTCCCTCAAACACTCGTAAAACATCGAAATTAGAACGTACGCCATGCTTACTGTTTATAACCAACCTATTGTGGAGAGCGCAATTTTCCCTTTCTAAAAACTAGCAATTTGCCCTATGGCCATCTGACTATCGCTGTAGGCTTACTCAATGGAGCACAGAATGCATCTGCTGAAAAGGATAATTCTATCCCTCACCCTTTACCAAGGCCATTGGCCGCAGCGAAAAACGGTACTTTGGGTGGAGGAGGTCAACCTTCAAGCCTACCACCAATCACAGAAGGCCCTTTAGCAAATGCAATTAATCGCACTAAAGGTTATTGTCGTAGTTGACACCAAATTTCCAATCTCCCTCTTTTTTTTTTTTGGTTTTGTATTGTGTTGAGGAAAAGTAGCATGTATTAATTTCCTTAGATATCGACAAGAATCTAAGCAAGAGTTACGATGCCCCTGCCTCATATCTAACCAAACTTGCCCAAAGAAGAAGCAGAGTTTCATCACGTATGCCTTATGAATTCTTTTTCTAACAAAACCCAACAAAATCTAATACTACACACGCAGAGCGTAATCGTAACACTGATGCCACAGCAACACAACCAATTTTTGGGTCACAACCAAACCGCCCTCGTTCTAGAACAAGTTCTATTGGTGAACACGCGAGACGCCCATTATTTAAAAAGTAAACGCAAATTTCGGTCTTTTACCTCAAAAAGGGCATAGTTTCTAGCGATCTTTTAGTTTGTTTACTTATTGATTTAGGCGTGGCAGCGTTGAGATAACGTCAGTTAACACCATCGTTACTGACGGTACTGCAAAAAAAATAGTTTGTTGGTTTATTTTTACTGAATTGTTTGTTAATAGGCAGATCGGAAGCGTCAGTAACCTCAGCGTCAGATATTTCCGAAGAAGAAACAGATGGTTACTCTCGCGCAGAAGGTAAGCCAATAATACTGTTTCTGGACGTCAACCGAAGTGACATCTCGTTTTAGCTCCTGATCATGTAAAGTTAATTTCAGCTGGCGCTGATGACGCCTCAGACACTAGTAGAACGAGTGACGATGACTCTGAATATTCAGGACGAGCAAGCGCATCTTCAACTAGGGTTTGTTGATTGTTTAGCTTATTAGGATCTAAAATAAATCATAGACTCCGGGAAGCAGAACGCCTGGCATGTTTACACTAGAATTGGATAGTATTGATATAGATAATAAGCCGTTAAATGGAAATGTAGACGATCCTTACGCAGATTTTAATTTAGTTCACCCACCAGGTATCGCGTCATTTTACAAATTGTGCGTGCACAATTTAACTCTCTTTGTAGACGCAGGGCCATTTAAGTTTTTTGATCTTAAGGTACACCTCTACGCGTTACATTTCTGAAGACATTTTCATTTGGGTTTTTTTTTTGAAACGCGGTTTTTTTGCTAACTTGAAACAATAAGGTTGTTTATCAAAAGAAGAAAACAGGCTTTGAAGAAACACGAGACTTTCCTATTCGTACGCACGATTACATTGGCGGTCGCTACGAAATTATTTCATTCTTGGGTGCTGCAGCATTCTCTAGAGCTGTTAAGTGTTTAGATCATAAAACAGGCAAAGACGTACGTGGTTTTTTACTTCAAAGCGAAAATCATAAAGCTACAACCCCTAACCCTGCTGCTTTCAGGTCTGTATCAAAATTATTACAAACAATAAGGACTTTTTTGATCAGTCCTTGGATGAGATTAAACTGTTGTCATATGTTAATGCAAGCGGCGACCCTGACGAATATAATGTACTAAACATGTTCGGTACGAAACAATTTGTTTTGTCGTTTTTGCTGTTTTTCTGAAACTGACTTCTAATTGAAGATTATTTCTACTTTAAAGAACATCTCTTTATTGTATGTGAGTTACTTGGAAAGAACCTCTACGATTTTTATTCTCAAAATAGAGAAGCAGGTATGTCTCACTCGTAAAAGAGTTGAAACCATGTCCATTCTTTATGCTGATTTTTTTACTTTAGGAGGAGATCTTTACTTCACAATTCCTCGCCTTCAAAGGGTTGCAAAACAAATTATTAAGGCTCTCACGTTTGTGCATAGCCTCGGTTTGATCCATTGCGATCTAAAACCCGAAAATATCTTGATAAAGAATGCCGCACAGTACGTCTAATTAAAAAACATACACAACTCATTTTTTTTTGTAGATGTGAGGTGAAAGTCATCGATTTTGGCTCAAGTTGCTTTACAACAGACCACTTGAGTTCGTATGTACAATCACGATCATACAGGGCACCAGAAGTTATTTTAGGTACTGAATTTTTTTTAGTTATCACGTGCCTTTCACGTGACATTTTGCTTTTTCTTTAGGTTGTTCGTACGATGCTCGCATTGATATATGGTCTCTTGGTTGTATTCTTGCTGAGCTCTTCACTGGACAAGTACTGTTCCAGAACACTTCTGTACCAACGCTATTAGCTCGCTTGATTGGTATTTTGGGTACGCCAATTTGTATCAAAGAACGGTGTGACTCAAAAACTTGTAGGCCCAATTGGTCCTGAAATGATGAGTAAAGGAAAATTGGTCCATAAATTCTTTACTGCGAATAATCGCGTGTATGAATTTGTTGAAGGATCAAATACCATACAAATTTTAAAACCAAAACAAACTTCACTAGCAAGACGTTTGGGTAACCCAGATGATGAGGTGCGACCCTGTTATATTACGACTTATTTGTGCTAATAATCTAAAAGGAGTTTTTGGATTTTATGAGCAAACTTCTTCGCATTGATGCACGCGAACGGTACAATTCTTTGTTTCTTTTACTTGTTGGCTAATAGTGATGTTTTGTAGACCTTCTTCTAGTGATGCCTTAAAACATAGTTGGTTTGAAAAGAAGTACCCATTCGAGTTGTACATACCAGATAGTAGTAGTTAGATAAGAAGGAAAAAAAAACACTAGGCTAACGCAATTTTTTTTGTAAATATTTAAGTGAGTAATGGAGTTCAGAAACGGAATAAAAACGTAAAGATATCGTTATTGTCCCAAACCCCGATATTAGTGTATACCTTAGAATGGTACTAGTGTATAGTAGCGTTTAAACCATGAATACTTTCTCGTCAAGTGCTCATACCATCACGCTTTCACATTGGCAGAATATTACAGATGAAGGTGACTCAAAGGTGCTCATACTCTAGATCTTAGTAGTACAGCACTTACAGATGAAGCAATTAAAGCACTATCTGGTGTTCATAGCATTGATATCACTTTTTGCAACAACTTTACGGGTGAAGGTATTGATCTGAGTGGGTTCATACAGTAAGGAACAACTTGCTGTAACCAAAGTGAATCTATAATTGTTCTGACAGCTAAAATAACAATTGTTTTGGCAAGTAGGCAGACTTCCAACAGTATTTAGTGTACAGACCAAGTTCGAAAGTGCCAGGAAACTACTACATGATGTACTACATCTTGCTTGAAATTTTTATTATTTACAACTAGTTTTTTTTTTTTCCTACTTTCTTCTAAACACGTTTTCGCTTTAAGTCAATAGTACTAGATTGTTCACCTTCAACCGGACTATGCTGTGGTTGTAACCGGAATACTCTTTGATCATAAGGATTAGTGCTCTTGGCGCCTTGTTGAGCGCGTTTGGTTGCTTTACGATAATATCGTCCGAGTACTTGGTCTTTGTCGTGTTTAACGTACATCTTCTTACCATCTGGTGTAGTACGAAGTTGTAGAATGTAAACGAATGATTTGTTTTCACCCAAAAAGTCAATGAGTGTTTTTTTCTTATCTGCTGTATCATCAGGTTGTATAAGGTAGTGTCTTGTCTCCTCTGGTTTGATTTTATACGATATGACAAATTCCCCTTCCATACGCTTTGATAGACGTATAAGGAAGGTACCAACTTGCTCATCCTTCAAAGCGCGCTCTGCTTCTCTTCCAGTGACAAATGTGCATAAGTAGCTGAACAAACGTAAGCTTCTACGCGCCACTTCAAAACTGAACAAAATCAACGCACCCGTTATTAAACAACCACAGAAGGTGCTGTTGGTATCTTATCTTCTTCAAACCAGGACCTAACCAATTCCAAAACTGATCAAACTCTTTCTGGGTTATAACAGTTTTTTCCTCTACAATATTAACATCAGCAATGGTTTACACAATATACCTAAAGAAAAATCGCATACCTATGCCTTGATTGAACTTTGCTTTTAATAAGTAATCAAAGTCCGTTAAAAACAACGGACGTTGTATATCATTTATGTCTTGTTTTGTTGCTACCAAATAATGTTTTTGAAAATGATTCCAGAAGTACGGAATTGTGATTTCGAATTGATCTACAAAAGTAGGTATTGTGAATACAACGTGGTGAGAGTTTAATTAATAAGGTGTACCACCAAATGCATCTTGTTTTAACCAATAACCAGCAGCTTTCTTCCATTGGGAGTTTGTATTCGTCATTGAGATGAACGGTTTTGATGGAGCACTCTCCAGCAATTTTGTGAGCGTTGTACCATCAACTACAACCTACAAAGAACGAGTTAAAACTAAAAACCACTTTCCAGATTGCTCAAAATCATCAAAAAAAAAGCTTCAAGTCAAACTTTACCTGTATCTGAACAGTAAATGCGATTGACACTAAGCTTGGGAATGTTCCAGAAGGGAATTTAAGATCATTGAATACAGCAACACCATTTTGATCAAAAACCTTTTTATAAGTCTCGAGCTCTTGATTTTTTTGTTTGTTTCTTTGTGCAATATTTAATAGAGTAGGTTGTACGTGTCCAGTGCTAACATGAGAAGCACGAGACGATGTGAGTAGTCGTAAAGAGAAAGTGCCAATAAATTTTTTATGCAATACAACACCTGCCTTCTCTTGAAATAAACCAAGATAAACAGGATCTCCTCTAAAGAAGAAGAAAATAAGCAAAAAAAAAAAAAAACTGCCGAAATTTATAACCTCTTTTTTCGGTTACTCACCTCTGACCGGCAACGCCTTGTTGTAAATACTCAACGTCTCCCTCGTATATTTGTATTTGTGGTAATAGATGTGCTTTAATATATTCTGTAAGTTGCTCAGACGCCTTGAATTCTTTAGGTTCCAAAAACTGTTTTGTTTCAAGAGTCTAAATCCATAATTTAGTACTACAACATGGACCTTAACAAAACTTTTCTCGTTGTGGACAACAAAAGGGTAGCTTCAACGAAATAAAAACCAACAACGTCACGATAAAACACGTAATCCATGGTGTCTCGGGTAGACAGAGACAAAAAAAATAGTGTACACAATAGTATACTTTGTAAAGAACGGACGATCAAAGTTCTAGCGTTGCGCACCTCAACTGATTGTAATATTTGCATAAGTTGTTGTTTACAAGCCTGTAATTCACCAACTACTGAAGCAAAATCGCTTTGAACTAAAGAAGCTCTAACATGTTGTAGTCTGACTTCAATTTGTTTAACTTCTGAAATGAACCTTTTAAGAACGTGACGTAAGATTTTATGAACAAACTAAATTAAATACGCGTACAGGCCCTGAGAGAGTTTTTCCTTCTCTTGGAACCCGTCTCTGTGTAATTGATCCCCAGGCGGCATACCCTATGTATTTTTACATCTCAATATTACCAACTAAACACTCTACGTACGGGTTGCTTTTCTGAAATATTAAAATCAGTGGTAGGATCTAACTTCCGCATTCTTTTTTGTGGTGGTTGAAGCATCAAATCGTCCGTGGCCTCAACGTTCGTATATAATTGTTCTACGCCTTGTAGTTGTTGTGTTATAGCTTCGTGCTGATCTGCTCGATTTTGCATGTGGCCATTTTCTACGTGCTGTGCGACACCAGGGGCATCGTAGGGGTCGTTTGGCGCGTCGCTTGGGCCCCAATTAAAATATCCTGTTGTAGCGCTGGCCTCCTGCGTGTAACTACCATAAACTTGCATATTGCCACTGTATTCATTATAAATAAACGAATAACGTGCACTTTTATAAAAAAACGTACAGCATCAAGTCCTCATCGTCAAGGTGATTATTGTGGGTCATGTTGCGTGACAAAAGCCAAAAGAGTTGTTTTACTTTGAGTTTTCTACACCAAAAAAGTACATGTTCACTAAACGAATGCATAATACCCGGATAAGTTCCGTAAACTGTTACCTTTTTTCCACAATAAAGGAAAACACTAATTGCAGATCGCGAACTGCGCTTGTATTTATTATGCTTACAAAAGTGAGCCTCTTGGAGAGGATGTACCCTCAGATAGTGAGTCAAAGCGATTTGCGCGGGCAGAACGCGTAGTGTTACGCAAAGCGCGCACAACACGAATTTCTGTGGTGAGCACATTGGCAACCTTACCCCTAAATATCCGTCAGCGAAAAAACATGCTACTAAAAAGGAGGAAAGCTCTTTCTAAATTCGGAGGGACCCAAATCTTACCATCTGCTACGGGCGCTTGGTCTTGGTGTCTTTCTAGGAGATAATCCTTCACCACCACTTATCAAGCTCTCTTCTTCTTCGTCTTCTGGGCCACCTTCAGCAAGGGACAAGCCATCGTTATCGTAACTCATTGGCTCAGCAGTAGGTTCTTCAGGCACACGAATAAACCTCAAGAGGAAGCCCTACAAGTGGTAAGTATGAAAATAAAGTGGTAGAGGCAACAATAGAATCACATACCCAAGGAAGCTCGATGATACCAGCTACAACACAGAATCCCCATTGCTTGATGTCTATACTATTGTAAGTGGCCAGTGCGGGACTAAAAAACACGTACTCAATGGTTTAGTTTGGGTGGCTTTGCCACCAAATTGAACAATAAGTGCTTGGACGGCCATGGTTGACACAATAACGCCCAAGAAAATCCAGTTGGTCCACAAGTGGCTAAATATATTGACACCTACAACGAGTATGAACACGGTAACCATAACTAATTGAGTACTTACCATCACCGAGTATACGAGCATTTAACTCATTGAAAATTTGTGCGAACACAAAAGCATTGAAAATAATTGTATTAGTGATTTCCTTTTTGACAACGTCGTTGTTTCCTGAGTATAACCATGGGAACCATTTCTCGCCAGCATACAAGATACCGAACAAAAGGAACAATTGGTAAACGGAATGACCAATGATAAAGCGCCACATTCTAAGGAATGTTACTCTTTCTTCAAATCATTCTAGTACGTACTTGTATGTGATTAGCATACCATTACGGCCGTATGGTTTACGCTCGAGCAATGCAGGTGTTGGAGCCTCTGTGGCGAGGGCGAGAGCAGCGAGGGTGTCCATAATAAGATTAACCCACAAGAGTTGAACAGCTTTCAATGGACTTTCTCCTTCAGTGATAGCACCGACGAAAGCGATAGTTACAGCAACCACATTTACTAATAGATAGTTAATAATGTCTCTTCTAATGATTATAACACAGCGTACCAGTGAGCTGAAATTGGACAAATTTACGAATAGAATCGTAAACATTTCTACCCCACATGACAGCCTTTACAATGGATGTGAAGTTATCATCAAGCAAGATGATATCTGAAGCGCTCTTAGCAACTTCAGTTCCAGTAATACCCATAGCAAATCCTACATCAGCTTCTACGAGCTGTGGGGCATCATTAGTACCATCACCTTGAAATATGGGTAAGTAACAACGCTAAAAAAATATTGTGGAGTACCAGTTACAGCAACGACTTCACCCAACTTTTTCAATGCACGGACGACTCTGTATTTGTCACTTGGAGATGATCGAGCCATAACTTGGAGGCGAGGAGCAATCTCAAGAACTTGAGCATCAGTCAATTGTCTGAACTTTGGACCTAGATGACGGGATAAGAGACTTTTCGAAACAACTTTAATTGCTCACCTTCAATAGCAATACCATCAGCAGTCAAGATGCCACATCGCTTAGCAATATTCTTGGCAGTAAGAATGTTATCACCAGTCAACATACGGACTGTAATTCCAGCGCCTTGACATTGCTTTACGGCTTCTGGTACTTCTGGTCTGACTGGATCTTCAATACCAACAATAGCGATGAGTGTCATGTCTTTTACAACATCGAAGTCATCTTCAATAGCTTTTTTAACAAGCTTTTTACCGTCTGGGAGTTTTCTTACAGCGAGAGACAAAGTACGCAAACCGTTTGAAGCGTACTATTAGGTGTTACTAATGCACTAACGAAAATTGTAGGTACCGATTCAATAGTTTTGAGGAGTTCTTGCTTCTTTGCGTCAGTGAGTGTTTCCTCAGTTTTAGCACCATTCTTTGTAACCATGTAATCTTTGCACAAGTCAAGTAGAACTTCTGAAGCACCCTTGCAGTAGACAGTGTAGTCTGAGTCATTGTCCTTTATGATAGTAGTCATCCTCTTTGCTTTGCTAAGCAGAATAATTAGTACCAAAGAAAGGTCTGCACTCTTACCTTGAGAATGGAATGATATGAGCGACATCAGCTTCTTTGCGGACAGTCTCGTATTTAGCACCAATTTTTTGGGTAAGAAGGAGCAAAGCACATTCGGTTTTGCTTCCAACGTAATCTGGTGGGCCAACATCTTGTTGGACAATGTAAGCGTTTGAGTTGACGCTAATTCCATCAACCAAAGCTTTGTATGTATCGGCATCAATGGAGTCTTCAGCAAGCTCATCGTCTTCATCAAACAATTTACCTAAAAAAACGTAAGGCTTCTTCCAACATCCACAATTATGCATACCGGCAACCCACGATTTGACAACGGTCATTCTGTTTTGTGTCAAAGTACCAGTCTTATCAGAGCAAATTTGAGTGGCGGATCCCATAGTTTCACAAGCAACAAGATGGCGAACCAAATTGTTGTCCTTCATCATTTTACCCATACTGTAAGCCAAGGAAATGGTGACAGCAAGAGGCAAACCTAGAATAACTTAGAAGGTTGATAGCAAGCAAAAACACACCTTCAGGCACAGCGACAACTACAATAGTAATTGAGGTAATGACAAACTTGACCATAATATCCAATTCTTTCCATTCCCAATCGATTCTGTCAACCATTCTGCCAACAGACCAACTAAATTCAAAACTTAATTTCGTGCAACCTTTTGTTTGCGTTTGTACCGGATAATGAGAGCAAGGAAGATGAGCAAAGCAGCGCCAAATCCAAGTTTACCGACCATTTCAGCTAACCAATCTAGGCGTTCTTGGAGAGGTGTCTTTTCTGGCTCTTTGACAAGCAAACTCTTCAAAATACCCCATTGACTGCTGGTACCGACTGCAACGACGACCATCTTACCAGTACCTTCAGCAATTGTACAACCAGAGAGGAAGATCATGTCTTTACCGCCCTTTTTGATTGCCATAGGTTCACCAGTCATAGAAGACTCATCCGTTTTCAAACTGTGTCCCTCGATGTATAAACCATCTGAAATTAAAAAAATATTGTGTTAACACACTTTTCCGACTTTTTCGGGTTTGGTTTTCGTTTCTCGTACCAGCGGGTATGTAATCACCAGTTTCAAGTAGCACAATATCTCCAACAAGCAAATCGAATACAGAGATTACTTTCTGTTCACCATCACGAACTACCTTAGCTGTTCTATCATTTGATCTTGTAGATAACTCTTTAAATTTTTGCGCTTGATTCCAATCATTACCGGCTGTCACAAGCGATACTAATCCAACTATTTTGAAGTTAGAAAAGCGCCTTTATCTTCTTTTTGCAGCTCAAAAGTTCTTACCGGCTACAAGAATTGCAGTTCCTTCAATCCAACCGGTTTTGCGGTCGTGTCCTACGCTCATCTCAAGTATCTGATAATGCGTTAGTTAAAAAAAAAAAAGATACTAATTGGGCGTACGATACTGACGATAGCAGCGACTGATAGCAGCAACTAAGAATTTAGTGAGCGACGTGTTTTACGCGTTGGGAACACAAATTAACGCACCAAGATCTTATCTTGCAGTGCTTCCCAAAGAAAGGAGTAGAATGGAGGTACTGGAACCTCTGGGAAGCGATTTTCACCAAACCTATTGCATCACTAAGAATGAAATACCTTGTAATTGAAGAAACTAAGAACAATTGCTCTTGTGCGTGTAGAGTAGAAAACCGCTAAAAAGTTGCAAAAAGCCCAACGCACTCTTCAATTCTTTCCTCAAAAGGCGCTTCGCCCATGCTGAGACCCTCTTCTGCATCAGAACCAAGTTTTCTCACTAGAGCTTCAACAGCTCCGCTTTTTTGCAAGGTCTCCTCTGAAAAACCATTAATTAAGCTCTACATGCTCAACGCACTGTCGTCTTTATCTGTGATAAGGTCTACAAGTTCTTGGCGGCCAACTCCGAAGCCATCGCTTCTAATGTCTGCGACTTCAATTTCCACGAGGTCGTCTGACTTGTCCATGATAGATAGCCGAAAACTAATCGATAAAACTTAATGCGTTTACCTTATGCATAAAATATGCAACACAAAGATTTAGGCGCCTAAAGTGTATAATTACGTGAACTTAGCGTAACCATGTTGTAAACCCTACATTCGGCATGCCTAAAGTGTCACTCAGTACGCAAAAATAGGACCTAAAATGGAACAATCGTTTTTCGCGTTATTGGTACTCATAACATATTTCAAGAACTTACTTAGCGAGAAACAGGCACATTTCATAGCTAAGTCGTCAGTATCGTTTTTTTTAGTGCCTTAATTTGAACAACACAACAACAGCTAAAACAATGTCGGAGAAACCACGTGTGCTTATTCTTGGTGGAGTAGGGTTTGTAGGACGAAATCTCGTTACCTACCTTGTGAAGAACAACCTTGCCTCACGAATCTGTGTCGCTGACAAAGTTTTGCCCCAGGTTCGTAGTTAACTATTGAAACGGAACTGCTTCGGACTATTTTGTAACGATCTGAATTAGACAGCTGGTTTGAGCGCTGAGGAGCTAAAGACTTATGAAAGCGAAATGGTTACTTTCAAACAAGCGAGTTTGGCTAAAGATGGTTCGTTTTGTGCCCTTTTACTGATTTTAAATCAATGTAGCACACATCGAGAAAGTATTCGCTCACGATGGTGGAAACTGGAAGTATGTCATCAATTTGGCTGCTGTGACTAAATACAGTCAACCGTTTGAGGTTAGTCTCTGATCCAGCGCAGCGTTAGTACACTGTTACTAATTTGAGGCGTAAATACGCCCTCCCGTCACTCACGCGTCATGTCATAGGTATACAAGGAGAACATTATCGAGTTATCCCAAAAATGCGCCGCTGCTGCTAAAGCAAATGGTGCAGCACGTTATGTTGAGGTCTCCACTGCTCAAGTATACGATGCTGGTAAAAAACCATCTGTAGAGACTTCAAGTTTGAAGCCTTGGACACAACAAGCAAAGGTACAGAATACTACTTATTCGCTAGCTACTGCAAAAAAAACAAAACTAAAAAAAAGTTATTGTATTCACATTTGTTAAAAAAGCAAAATCTGGCAAAGCATTGACCGTTAAATTTTAGGCAAGTTTGGAAGCCGAGAACTCTGTAAAGGCCTGCAGTGGCTTGAACTACGTAATTGTTCGTCCTGCTATTATCTATGGTCCTGGTGACACCTCTGGCATTAGTACGTTATAATATATTTGTGAGTCGTTAGCGCCTTATACCTATTCTAGCTCCTCGTATTATTGCCGCCGCTACTTACAAGGTACTAATTCGTTGTTAATTTTATTTTTAAAATTCGCTTAAAATGATTACGCAACCAATATTGACCTGCTTTCTAGAAACGTAATAAGCCTATGGAGTTCTTGTGGACCAAAACTCTCAAGATCAACACTGTTCACGTCCGCGATGTTGCCACCGCTGTATTTTTCTTGTGCGAAAAAGGTGAATCTGGTGCCGTCTACAATCTCGCTGATAAGAGCGAAACTGGTACGTGTAACGTTACAACCGTCAGCTGACATTCTTTTTTAAGACCAAGGAAGCATAAACAAGGTATTAGAAGAAATTTTCGGTATCAAAACTGGTTTCAAGGGTACACTCATGTCCAAAACTGCTACAACTGTCTCCATGAAGACCGTAGCTGAAGTAGCCAATGATAAGCATCTCAAGCCTTGGTCCGAGCTTTGCAAAGACAAGGGAGTCCTTGACACACCACTTACCCCATACCTCGACGAGGAATTGCTTTACAATAACGGTCTATCAGTTGATGGTAGCGCTATTGAAAAGTTGGGTTTCAAATACAGCGAACCAAAGGTACAAAAATCTCGTATTTGGTGCATCACTAAGATTTTTTTTAGCTCAACGCTGGCCTTATTCGCGAAGTCATTACAGATTTTGAGGCAAAGGGTTATTTCCCAAAAGGTGTAGCATCATAGATCCGAGTTTATCTTTGTCTTACTGTAACCGTTGTAAAATGGCAATAAATACCTGTGTTTAAAAAGATCGTAGTTGTTTGTGACACTAAACTGTTTGAAGAAAGTAGATTACTTGACCGCCAACGTTTTGCCTTTTTATTGGTTTTTTTTAACACAGAAAGAAACATTCGCAATTTTTGAAGTTGAAAGTTTACAAAAACAGAAAGCATGTGGCGCGTTATTGCCTATGATCAAGTGAGCTTACACAGTACGCTTGCTTGGTTGTATAAATTGCTAAATAGAGCACAGGAACTTTATCATCGCGTAATTCGCGCTCGTTACGCGTAAAAGTACGTAACGCACAACGCCCGTTCTATTCAGGGCCAAAAACATCTGTTATGAGCCAAGTGTTGGAAAAAACGCCAAAACAGGTGCGACCATACTTGTACGTCATTTAATTACGCCGTGAAGCACTAAACTCAGAAAAATAGGGATTTGTTAAGATTGGATAAGCCTATTGGTTCTCAACTGCTCTACGCACCCTGCACGTGGGGATTAGCATTCGGGGCACATGCCATCGGTGGTCTACCTTCTCTAGGGATGCTGGGTACAATTCGACAGAAAAACAATCCTTTGACACTTGTAGGCCTATTCGGTATTGGATCTGTAATTATGCGCGGCAGTGGTTGTGTTATTAATGATTTATGGGATAAAGAAATTGACAAAAAAGTGTGAAATTTTTTGGTGAAAAAAAAGACTGACATGTTTAGGTTGAACGCACTCGCTCAAGACCTCTCGCTAGTGAACTCATTTCGCGCACACAAGGTACCTGAATCTAATGCCTAGGATCGAAGTACTTGAACTCACGTAACAATAGCTATTGGATTTCTGGGTGTCAATATGTTAATGGGTACTTCATTCTACTTTGGTAAATTTCTAATTATTGCAGGCCTTGGCGTTTTATTGCAGTTAAACAATCTTTGTATAGCTTTGGGTATTACAGTTTTACCACTTGTCGCTTTGTATCCAGCAGTTAAACGTGTATCTTATTGGCCTCAGCTGGTTCTTGGATTCACATTCAACTGGGGAGCACTAATGGGCTTTGCAGCAATCACGGGATCAATCTCAGCTGTACCAATATGCCTTTATATTGCAGGGATCAGTTGGACTCTTATTTATGACACGATATATGCTCATCAAGATAAGAAAGACGATATAGTGGCTGGCGTTAAATCAACAGCTCTTTTATTCGGTGATAACACAAAGTACGATCTTTTTTATTTGCAAGTTTTTTTTTCTGAAATCCGAAAAAATGCTAAATGTGTGACAAGTTTTAGCGAAGCTTTTTGCTAACACTTACCTAGGCGTACTTTATATGCTTTTACAGCAATTACAAGCACTGCGATGGTTGGCGCTGGTATAATGGCAGGTATTGCTTGGCCTTTCTATGCCTTTGCTGCGGCAGGAACTGCACAGCTATGCTGGCAGATAAAAACAGTTGATTTAGATAACCCTAAGGATTGCATGAAGAAATTCGTCTCCAACAAACATTATGGCTTGCTTATGTTTGCAGGTGTATTTTTTTCGTCACTTATGACTTATATGCCAACATTGGCGTTGTAGTTAAACAAAAACACAAAGAACAAAAGATGTCTTCTTTTTTACCTTTTTTTTTCTTTTGTTCGTCACAATTTTGACACAACTTCGTTTGGATAATGTACGCTCTAGGCTCATTATTGTGTAAAAGAAGAAATAAACGAACTCCGTCTTATTTTAAGTCCGTAAAGAACGGACAAAAAAATAGAGGTAAAACTCTGCCAACTCGCCCAAAATCTCGTTTTGTTATTAGCTAGATGCTCTTGTAAATTCCCAGCACTTCCGAATAATGTCAAACACAGGGAACAGTTTCATATCATTTCATGTTTAATTGTAATACACGTGAAGGAACAGTTATAAGACGAAAGTTTTTGGAAAGGGAGTTTATTGTGTACTAGTTATCAACTCAACCAAAATAAAAAAATTGTTTTAATCTGTGTTTTGGTATGAGTTTCATCGTTTGAGTGGGTGGTCCAATTTTAACCTTTTTACCACGTGTGCTGTAGTGTATCGGGACTTTTTTGCCATTATTTTTTTTGTAACTTTTCAACCATGGTATTCGGTAATCGCACAAACTCAAAGTAAGCGACCCTAGCAGTAAGCTCATGTCGTCTAAAAAGAGCAGGGGCACTAGGAGCCCCCGCAGGGCAGGAAAGAAGAGCCGAGCGCCATTACAAGGGGAGCTAAATACTACCGAAGCCTTACGAACAACTAGTAGCAAGTTTGGTTGTAGCAAAAACACTATTAGCATTAATAGCAACAGCAGCAAAGCAAAAACCCAAAAACCCCGCAAGCGCGAGAGTAGCAGCACAATCGCCTCTTCTAATGAAAGCTCGTCGAGCACTTTAAACCTAATACAAGATTTACCAGAGGAGGTATTAGTTCAGGTGCTCTGCATGCTAGACGCAAACAAGGTAATAGAATTCGCAGGGGTGTGCAGTGCCTGGGCTCGTATTGCACAGGACGAGATTCTTTGGAAGACTTTATGTTATCGTCGCTACCATAGCATTGAACAAACTACTATTTCCCAATGCGAAACGTGGAAGCAAGTTTTTTACAACAAAACATTGCTAGAAAATAAAACCTGGATTCCGGCACAAACGAAGGACATGAAACCAATTAAAACGTTTTATAACGAATTTTTGGGTACGGCTTTTTCTCTTTTTTTTTTTTTTTTGTCACTTTCTTTTCCCTGACGGCGTGCACCCCTGATTTTTAAACTGTTGATCATTGAATGTGCTAATTTCCACTTACAGCTATTACTTGCCTCGACTACAGCGGTAATTTATTAGCTACTGGTGCAGGTTTACAAGATGAAGCTTTTGACTTGGTTGCTGGTTCGTTTTTTGCAGACAAGACAGTAAAAGTATGGGACATGGATACCGGAAAGCGATTACACACTTTAATGGGCCATACAGAGTCAATTACAGATATCAAGATTTCGTACGTTTCAAATTAACCCTTTGTAGTTACACATAACGCGTGTGGGTGCAACCCTCATTTTCTTGACTTCACCTCTAGAAAAACAAAAATTCTCAAAACTTTGATGTTTTTTTTTAATTATTATTCTCGCTCTATATTTAATTGTAACATTGCTTTATTATAGGGGCAACATGGTAGCTTCCTCTAGTTTTGATCATTGCGTAAAGGTTTGTGAAATTACTTGTCCTCTTTGTTTTCTGCGTTACTTCACGTTGTTTTACTAAAACATTATAAAGCTATGGCGGTTACCAACAGCTGAAGACTATGATTACGATGAAGATGACGAAGATGATGTACCATCTCTCCCAAGTGACTACGAGTACTGTGTATTTACACTAAAAGGCCACCGGTATGTATAACTACTAAATGGGCATCCCTAAATCCCGCAATTTCTGATATTCCGAAAATCGTAACTCTGGAGTAGTAAAACTGTTGAGAGCGTATACTTGGACGATAGAAAGGTTGTGAGTGCTGGAGGCGATAGAAAAATAAAAATCTGGAGCGTGCGATCGGGGCAGTGTCGAGAAACGCTAGGAGGACGTCACTGTGGTAAGTATTGTTTGTTTTGTAGATTGGGCGTTGTTTTCTAATTTATTGTTTAGAAGACGGTCACCGAATGGCTATTTTATGTATGGACTACAAGACTGGTAAAATCTCAACTGGTAGCAAGGATCATAATGTGAAACTATGGGATATGCACAAGAAAGTAGTTATTCGTACTATGGAGGGTCACAAACATCCAGTTTGTAAGTTTTTTGAATTTTTTTTTTGTTTTTTGCAAATTCTTCCTAGCGTTCTTGTTTTTCTTACAGTGTCTGAAAATACTAAGTGTTCCTTTTGTAGTGAAAGTACGCATGGACGACCGATTTATCGTGAGTGGAGGACAAAAGAACATAAAAATTTGGGACAAGTCATCTGGCGAGTGTATACGCTCTATTCGTGGTCACTCAAGTGTTCTACCACCTGGGTGGATATCTGGCCTTCAATTTGACGAAAATAAAATCATTACATCGTACGTCTGTACCCTTTATTTTCCGTTTTCCTAACTTGAGGTTTTACTCAATCAATTTTTTTTGGTAATACTTTTTTTCTAATGTTCTGGTTTTAGTGCCTTTGATCGTACAGTTAAGATTTGGGACTTCAGGACAGGTCGGTGCTTGGCTACATTGAAACCACACAAAGAACGTGTAACGTGTTTGAAATACGATAAAGGCCGTCTAGTAACAGGTTCAAAAGATAAAACAGTGAAGGTACACCAACAAAAAATATTGCACGTTTTTATTTCTTACTGTTGCCAAAGATTTGGAATTTTGGTGCTGGTGGTGCTAGTACATCTTCCTGTCCAGCTTTGAGCGAAAAAGGTTCCTCAAAAAATGGATGTTCTATTATGTAATGTGTGTTTAAACGCCTGTCACTGTGATCAGTTAGATGTTACTTTCCATTTCTCCTTACGTGTAATTTTGCTGGTGAAGTACGTACTACTGACACGGCATTTGGTCTGTCTTTTTAAAAAAGAGCAGAGAACTTGTAATTTAAATAAATCGCCAAGCGAATATAGGCTACTTTTTGTGTACCTGTTCTTTTGTGCGACATATCGCACTATTGGCACAAAAAAAAGTGAACAAGTTGCAAGGAAACAAAGACTCTTGGACGCTTTAATTTGGCCTTTTTTTTATTTTACTCTTCTGTGTTGTAGTGCTCTACACGTATTAATTTTGAAATATTTTGATTCAAAATCGTTGAGAACTTGTATATGATGTGTTCTAGGCCCATTGAGGCAATAGTTTCAGAAGGTTTTTCCTTTTCAGCTAATAATGCCTTAACCACTATTTTGTAACAGATTTTAGTTTTGTGATCCTACAACAGTCTAAAATGCCGTACAAATATGAGAGGCAGATCTAAACTGCGAGGAAGCAGCGTCTTCTTGAGAAGCAACTGAAAACCATTACATTGAAAAAAATAAGAAGGCAAACGCGTAGCTGTCTTACCTTGTAGTAGTTGACCCAGTAGGCGCTGCGAAAGAAGTCTAGGATGTCTCGCGTAAAGAGCTCTAAAATTTGCTTCTAGGATGTACCAGGCTTCTTCTCTGACTCTTACATCGCTGTCCCGGCAACAATGGCTTACAGTGGATACAGTAGCGTCATCTAAGCGGAGATCTGCTAGTATTTGTAGCGCTTGGATGCGAACGGTTGAAGATTGGTCTGATGTTGCCAACTTCTGCAAAGATTCCTGAGCAAGCCCAGAAATTGGCGGAGTAAGCTTGTTCCACAGGGTAACAACACCTGATTGGTGGTAAAAAAAGTACTGTTGTTTGACAATAGGGTAGCGAACCTGAAATACCTTCTTGTCGAATGCTAAAAGGAGTAAGTACTGTTTAGGATTAATTAGATAATACTACTCACTTCATCGTTGAGTCTTGTAGCATAGCTACGAATAGGATGATTGCGTGATTTTCCTTCGGTAGCGAGTAGTATGAATATATCGTGTTCAAAAAACGTGCAGCTTTCTGTCTTACTAGTGCCGGAATGTTACATTGTTTTGTACGATTTTTTGTAGAACCTTTTGATGAGTAGACGGACATAAGTTTGTCCATGCTGTTTAGTACGAGCTTTCTAACTCGTATTGACATCTCCATCGCTTTACAGATTGTTTCGGATATGCCTAAGATTGTACTTCGTTAAACGAAGAGTTTACTTGTTCGATATACTGTACGTTTTATGCCCTTCATGTCAATGCTGTGAGCTGTTTTTGATGTACTTTGTACTTGAAAAAGTTAGTACTGGAGCTATCTTTGTATGCTTACCAAGCATATGTAAGAGCCATGGTAACCTCTGCTTCATGTAGAACATATCGTTGTCACAAACAAATGCTAACATTGACGCTATGCAGGACTTAGTGAGACACATAGTCCATCTGTTACCTGCTACTGTGCATGTTGGATCATCGTGTTGCTGTTGCACTACTCGGAGCTGCAAAAGTGTAAGCGTGGAGTAGTGTCATGGAGCTTACGATAAGATCTAGGCAGCAGTCTGATACTCCAGCAAACTGTGTGTACGCATCTGCTATTAGGGAGAATACTTGCTGTACAATAGTTCTATCTCGATCAACATCTAGGCTACACGCGGCACAGACTACAAGTTTTAAACTTGCATACACTATTTAGTTCGTTATTGATTAACATAAATTGCTACGTACGTTCGGATGTTGTTGACGGAGGCCAAAATCCAGTAGGTGAATCTTTCGCCGATAACAGGTATTGTACTATATGAGATACTTGCATGCTAAGCCACCAGCCCGTAAACGCCTATGATAGAAAGTCAAGTCATAGCTTAACAGCGCTTAAGTTGCTAGAAGCCCTCGATAGTTGGCTTGGCGCAGGTAAACCCATTTAACTTGTGCTCAGTCCACAATATACCGTTTTGCTATGCTAGTGCCAATTAAATCTAGTGGCATGCCAGAATCATCGAAAACGCTTGCAACAACCTCTCAAACTGTGGATAACAAAAACAAAACTTTTGACCAAGAAGTTGGTTGTCTATTCTCTTCTGCCATTTTCCATGCTTGTTCAGCTCATCATCATATCTTGCCCATTGCCGCCTTCTTCGAAAGAAGTGGCCAACACAAATATGCTGATGTGTCCAAATCGATAATAAATAGTTGAATCTCAACTGGAAGATGTAATAGATGGCAAACATCAGATTGCAAAGTAAATCCCTATTTATCAGTCATTTGGTACTTTATTTTAGCTAATGATACACTATCAATACCTTTGGTGCACCAGTGTTGGTACTGGCGAGCATTTTGAGTGTTAATAACTTGTTTCTGACTTACAGTGAGGTCAAGGGATGTAAACAAAATAATAGCCAGGGCTACCAATTTATAAGACATACAACTGTGTGCTTTTAGTATTTGCTTACATTGTATGTGGCAGAAATCACGTGTAATCGCTACTGACACGCTTTTGTCGAGAGACACGTTGGTACGCTGTTTGGATACATTGTTGTGCGGAAACGTTTTTATTTTGCTTTTCTTGCACCGATTTCTAGCCTATATGGTTAACGTTGGTTGAATGCTAGTTATTAAACGAGTGCACGGTTTCTACATAAAGCTGTACGGGCCATCCAGTTCTAGAAGTGCCGTGGGATGTTAATCATCGTCTAATGATATCAAATTTACTTAGGTGCTTATTTATTGCTCAACTACAGTTTCAGGTTGTCCATTTACTTTAAAGTTAAATACATCAGGCCTGTTATAGTGTCCAGTCTAAATCGTAGTGAATACATTACCAGTAGCGCAAAGCAAAAATCAATAGAGGACGTACAACATCGAAATCCATCTTTCCTTTAACAATCAAACTCAAGTCAAGATCGTGAACTAATAATGTCTCTTCCTTGTCATTGAACGCTAGGATATTTCCGAAAGGATCTATAATAGCACTTCCACCACAACTCATCACTTTTTTAGCTTCCCTGTCAGCACTAAAACAACAAAAAATAAGCAAAAACGGATCAAGGCCGAAGTTTGGTAAGAGAATAAAAAATCACGTGCTCTGAAATCTCCTCTTTTAAGGGCATATCTTCTGGGTACATGTCAGAAGTAAAAAACTGGTTACAGCCAAGGACAAAGCATCGTCCCTCTTGAGCAATAGTCTAAATAGTAACATTTAGACACCAAGTTTGAAAGTTCTTTTTTTTGAAGTAACCTGTAGTAAAGGTGTCCACGTGGTTCTTGCATCTGCAGTAGGAGCAACATAAATATCAACACCTGTACAATAAATTTATAAGCTTGTATGTCCGTTTTAAAGATTATTTGCTGAGAACCTTTGTTGTACATTGCCATACGTGCCATAGGCATGAAGTTCTCCCAACATATTAGACCGCCAACAGTAACGCCGAGTTTGGTCTTTATAGTAGTAAGCGTAGATCCATCCCCTTCGCCCTATAGTACACGATTAATACAATTAATAGCTTAGGTGTGTTTGTACCCAAATGACACGTTCCTGACCTGTCGGTTTAAGCTTCCTATGTTTCCCAAGTAGCTCCCCACTTGGACCAAAGTATAAAATTGAGCAATACAGTGTCCCTATGTCACATTACATCTTAAACAAAGAAGTGAGTTACCTTTAGTGCGCTCCATAACACCCACGGCCATGTACATGTTACTCTCACGTGCCATAGCGCCTAAAAGTGTTACCATTTTTATGTAGTGTACTGTACAAAAGTACCTAATCGCTTAGTTTGTGGTCCTGGAACATCAACTGAGTTTTCGTAGTACTTTTGCCACAATTCTCTTCCCTTTTCTGCTCTTGACCCAACAACAGTGCCAAATGATAACCCTCTTGGGTAACAAGGTACTAAAGCCTATAGATAATCAATCACGTGATAGCACGATTAATGATTTGTAAATGAAGGTGAGATATCAAAAAAAACCCTAAAAAGTGTACCTCAGGAAACACAACTAACTGTGCATTCTCTTTTGCTGCTTTAGCAACCCATACACCTATTTTCTCGATTGTTTTGTCACAATCAAATCCAACACTACCAATCTGAGCTACAGCAACGCGTACTACACGTAAATTAATTGTAGAAATGATAAATAACCTAAAAGCGTACTACTTTTTGAAGCCATGATAGAAAAGTCCAAAACAATACAGTTTACAATGCCTTAAACTCGTTAAGTACTGCTACGCTACGAATCCACAAAAACAAATTCATAGTGATGCTAATGCGAAGAAGGGAGTGTCGTTTGATGGTAATCTCAATTTTTTATTATTTCTTTCGCTGTTACCGTAAGTACAAAGTTTCTTATAAGAAGTGTTTTTTTTTCGACTGTAATTTTAGGCAGTGTCATTCAAAGCGTCTGCTTTGAACGAACCACTACTTAATTTAAACAGAATATCGTCAAGTTTTCCACATGATGCTGCAACAAATCCTAAGTATATTGGAGATGCTCTATATGGTCGTGTCATGAATTCAGGATGAGATTGAACTCTAATCGAATCGTTAGTTTACCAAACTTACGGTTTTTTCTGTTGGTACCCTATGTAGAATGGATGTGTAGGCAGTTCAATGATTTCTTGTCTATCACCTGTCTCAGAATCTTGGTTTACACCAACAAACATGAGACCGTTTTTCTCAAACTCAGGAACAAGTTCAGGGTTAACCTCATATCTAAGAAAAAATTGAGAAAAAGGTTATTTTCCTCATTGTTGTGCTCTAATCATACCTGTGTCTGTGTCTTTCAGATATGACTTTTTTGCATCCGTAGAGTTTGTACGTGATACAATCTTCAGTCTTAAACACTGTAGAACGCTTACCAAGCCTCATAGTACCACCCTGTTAAAACCAAGTCAACAAACTTACAACAAAAAACATAAGAATTATCTTTTTGAGCACTTACCATTTTACCACTGTGTTCGAGCATCTTAACAATAACCTTTGGTTCAGATTTATCATCCAATTCAGCTGATCCAGCATTTTCCCAACCCAAAACAGAACGTGCATACTCAACAACAGCAATCTAAAAAAAAGAATTAAGAAGCTTATTTTTTCTTCGTTTATCTCTTTTTGTCGTACCTGCATACCAAGACAAATACCCAAATAAGGTATTTTATGTTCTCTAGCATGTTTTGCAGCGAGAATTTTACCTTCAGTGCCTAAACGAAGGGAGATGAGCAACTTGTTTTTTAAACACGTGAAAAACACGTGTACCTCTGCTACCAAAGCCACCAGGTACAAGAATACCATTAGCTTTATGAAGTGTGCCCCATGACTCAAAATAAGCAGCAGGATCATCTGCTTTCTTCTTTTCTTCCAAGCACTCAGCTTCAATCCAATGAATTTTGATTTTATGTTTCACTTGGAAGGAAGCATGTTGAAGTGCCTTGATAACACTCAAATAAGAATCTTGTAGGCCTGTATATTTGCCTATAAACGAAGAAATTAGCAAAAGCAACAAGATATAAGAATAGCAACACCGTAAAACTCGAGGACGGATAAGAAACAAACAATTGATAGGTTTGTTTAAGAGAAAAATATCAATTAGTATTGAGAATGTCACGTACCAACCATAGCAATATGAATAGTCTCTGAGTCTTCAAAACGATCTAAACTATCTACAACATCTGCCATAGCATCCCATTTTTTCAATCGTGGCATGCTCTTACTACAAAAAGGCGTTAGAAGGATCATGTTGGTACCAACATTTCGCTTATTCAAAAAAAATAATGTTTCGACAAACCTTGGTGTGGTTGCGAGTTTGTTTGCCAGAATTTTAGACAATCCTTGTTTGAGCAGCAAGCCTTATTGTTTTTTTTAACACTAGTGTATAATACTTATCTTATAAGTGACTTACTTGGTACTCTGTAAATATTTGAAACATCATGACAACCAAGAACATGTTGTGGAGTGACATGACAAAAGTTTGATATTTTACGTTTGGTTACTTCAGATATTGGCTGAGAAGAACGACAAATGATCACGTCAGGGTATAATCCAAGTGCCCTCAATTCACGAACCTTTAGAGCAATATAAGCACACATGCACAATATTCACAATAACGTACTGAGTGCTGTGTAGGCTTTGTTTTTTGCTCACCTTTAAATAAAAATCGTCAAAATAAAGTCAAAACAATATATATACTTGATACGCACCTACAACACCAAGGACTGGTACAAGAGATACATGCATAAGCATAAAATCATTTGGACCGAGTCTATCATCAAAAGAGAATTGACGAAGTGCCTATGACGACTGTTGTTAGTTGGAGTACTAAAATCTTATTTTTTTTGTTTTACCTCAATGAAAGGCATGGATTCAATATCGCCAACAGTACCGCCCAACTCAATAATACATATCTCTGGAGGATCTAAAAGTACTCATAAGTAATCATCATACACAATCACGGCTATTTAATACCATCAGAACCATCTACAGGGATGTGTGATACACGCCAAATCCAGTCTTTAATTTCATTGACAATATGTGGCACCACCTTAATTAAAAGCGCGTTAAATCGATGAAATATAATACAGATACAAGTGTTATTTAGGAGAAAGAATATGAAGACAAGCTGTTTGATTTTTTTAAGACATTTTGATTTTTTCTTGTTTTGGGTCGCACCTGTACTGTTTTGCCCAAAAAGTCTCCACGACGTTCCTGCGGATATGTTAGTATCGTTTCACGCGTATTATGAGGCTTAAATATCGTTGTACCTTCTCAATAACGCGATTGTAGATTTTACCAGTGGTGATGTTGTTGTCGCGTGTTAAGGTAATATCAACAAAGCGCTCATAGTTCCCCAAGTCTAAATCAGCTTCACCACCGTCGTCTAACACGAATACTTCACCATGTTCAAAGGGGCTCATTGTGCCAGCGTCTATGCTACATTTTGATTATTTTCAAGGTGATTTTACAGAATTCTGTATTGTTTAAACCGTACTTGATGTAAGGGTCGATTTTTATAGCGGTGACGCGAAATCCCATGCTATGTTGAGTTTAGAAATCAAACAAACGAAGTTGTTCATTACGAATATAAAAGTTTGCGAAAAAAAGCGTATACGCCTCCCGCACTTACCTACGCATAATCCTCCCTGTGCTTGAAGCAATAACACCTTTGCCCAAACCACTCAAAACGCCTCCAGATACAACTACGTAACGAACCATAATATACTAAGCAAGCGTAGCAATACAAACAAGCTTCCCGCCTATTTTGTGTCAAAAGAAAAGTTGGCGAAAAATATGAAATTTCTTGTAAAAACAGAAAAACTAAGTTGATTAATCACTGTACACAAAAAAAATGAGGCTTTTTAAGCAATACAACGGTCCTACTTGTAGTCTCTATAAGGCCCCATGCGAAGTTGCTTTTCACCTGTTCAGCAACGAGTAATACAAGTAATTCGCGCTGCCTATAATGATGATCACAGACAAGTTGTAGTGTAAAGTACACGAAATAAGTTAAATTTATTGAGACAGATATTTAGTTCTTTACTTCAAATCTGCTAATCATTCCTCGTACACCTGCTGGAGACTTTTGTGCTTTGCCGGATTGCAAACGAGCTAGTTTTTTCTCTCTCTTCTTTGCTTCTTCAACTTGATTATTTTCAGCTACCTCTACTTTGGTATCTACTTGCACCTCGACTTCAACTTCAACTTCAACAGCGGGTTTTGGTGCTTCCTTGGCTTCTTCCTCTTCCTCTTCCTTTGCTTTCTTGGCTGCTTCTTTAGCTTCTGCTCTAGCTGACTTGGCTGCTGCCTTGGCTTCAGCCTTAGCTTCTGCTTCTTGTCTGGCAGCTTCCTGGGCCTCGGCTTCTTTTCTAGCTGCTTCTTTAGCTTCTGCTCTGGCTGATTTGGCTGCTGCCTTGGCTTCAACCTTAGCATCTGCCTCTTTCTTGGCTGCTTCTTTGGCATCGGCTTCAGCTTTAGCCTCAGCTTCTAGTCTGGCAGCTTCCTGGGCCTCAGCTTCAGCTTGCTTTTGTCGTCGTAGCTTACGCAGTCTCTTCTTTTCCTTCCTATCTAGCTCCTTTTGTTCAGCATCACCTGTTTCACCATTGGATGTAACCTCAGCACCGAAATGAATGTCACCTTCCATGGCACCAACTTCAATTTTAAGTTCTTTTTCTTGCTCTTTTGGAGCTTCTTCCTCATTAGTTTCTTCAACTTCTTGCTTCTCAGGCTCTTCTTCATGTTCTTCAGCGCTGGTAGCTTCTTTTTCTTCTTTTTTCTCTTTACTTTCATCTGCAGCGGATGCTGATTTTTTGTCACTATGTGACTTGTCATCAGCTACAGGCTCTTCGTAAACAGCTTTAGACTGTTCACGTTTGAACCACAAGCGACCTATGCCACCTTGCCAAGCTTGAATGAGGTCGGCTAGAAGGACGAAATGTAAGTACAAACAAACATACAGGAGAGCTTCGTACTCTTTAATTCTGTCCGCATCTTCTTAATTGGCTTTAAGTCTACAATATCCATGTCTTTAACAAGACAATTGATGCAATTTTGCCTGAAAAAACCCAGTTAAAATGTAAATTCTAATACATTGTATTTTGCGTACTTTAGATTTTTGTTGTACTTCAAGCACTCAAGGTATGTAGTATCCAAAATGTATAGTGCTGTTTGTGGTCTTACATTAGTTTCAAGAATCTCTGTAAGTGTTGAAAGGAGCTCTGGGATGTTAAAGCTCTCTACAAAATCCACTAGATTACAAGCACATAATACAGGAATCTAAAAAATACGTTATAAATCACTCCTTATGGATTTTTCTTAAACGTACGTCAGTGTTTCTGAAGTAAATCCACCGTAACAATGCATCAAATGATGTTTTATCGACGCATTTGTAACGCTTATCTAGTACACAAACCTCACCTTCCTTTAGAGCAGCGAATAATGTCTTGAACTCTTGTGAAGCCCTATACATTTTATATGAGCACAGTAAAAGGTTAAACAGATAACAGGCAATACGTACTCTACCAAAACTGCTTTGTGACATGGTACAACGTCTCCCTTGAGCTTGAATTTGATGTCACCTGTTTTCTAAACGATTTATAAGCGATGAAAGAGAGTTGTAGAGGTAAACTTACAGGTGTGCTTTCATAGAGAGTCTTAAAGTCTTGATGAATGGTAAATTTATCAATAAGCTTTGGTTTTGGTAGAATTACAGTCTCCTCTAAAGAGCAACAACCTATTAGAATTGACACGAATAAATTTGTACTGTTACCTCCTCTAACGATTAATACAGCTTCCTGAAATAGATCCAAGCCTAAACGAGCGACCTGCTTGCTCTGTAAGAACTCTGTATTATGATCTACAGCGAATTGGAAGCAAACATCTTTTGCTGGTGTGATCTGCAATTAATGGTGAGTGTGAGTCACGGAATGAGCAAAAAATACTAGATTCCGTACTTTCATATCACCAGAAGTGCGAAGAACTCTGTAAACATTATCGAGAGTCAATTTAGTAGATAACCATTGTTGTGCGAGTTCTAGTAAGCGTTTCATTTCGTAAGTGTGAGCGAGGTAAATCACTGACACAGCTAACATCTCTGTCAATGCATCGTAATCCAAACAACCACTAGTTTTGTACTTGTTAATAAATAGACCTCTAGATAGCAATTATTTAAATTGTTTATGTACCTGTAAATATAGTGCAATACACGTTCCAAAGCTACAGGTATAAGAGGAGGAACATCTTCTAGCTCAAGCGTTGTGATATCTTTTTTAACTTTTCTTGTTTTCACGATTTTGGTGAACATGTTAGGACAACGAACTCTAATCACATACGAGTGTGCAGGTATAGGTGTACCCTACAGTATTACTTAACAACATCAAACAGACAAGATAGTTGCCAACGTATTAACACGTGCCTTTACTAAGAATATAACGTCTGTGAATGTGCTTGCACCTGTGGCAATCATATCTACATGATTAACCTCAAGACTAGTACGAACTGAACGCTTTGCGATAGTACCAACACGCATTGTACGATATTTCTTGGTTGCTTTTTTCTTGCCTTTTTTACCAGGTGCGGCTGACTCGAAGCTGTATTCGTCTGCAAGAAAAACAATGTTAAAACAAGCTTGTTTTAAGCGGTAATAAAAAGAAATGTCTCGCAATATTTTTTTTCCTTATTTTCCTTGTTTAGAAATATTATCAATTTTTGTACCTTCGTATCCTGAGTTAAACGATTTTGTGCGTTTTTTAAGTGTTTTGTCTTGTTTAGAGACATTAGAGAGCCTGTGTGCGAATAAGGGAACATAAAAAGTTGCTGTTATGCGTTGTACGTCTTTTTCTTGCCACGAGCACTCTTTGGGTAAGACTTTCTTCCCGAATCTAGAGAAAATTAGCGTGTTGAAGTGTTAGATGCTGGTAAATCACCTTCTGAACTGTTTACAGTACTCCTTTGTGTTGAAACTCTGTCAGAACTATTGTTTCGGCTAGCATCGTCTTTACTGAGAGTAATGGCGTGTTCACTCTCCACATTATCTTCGTCTGACGTAATATAAGCTGGCATGTGCTAAAGTAGAAGCGTACCGGTAAGAACTGAAATCATGGCATTAACTTCTTTGAGAGCAGATTTAAGCGTAGCTACGCTGTCACTGGAAAGTTTTACTGATAGTACGTTCTCTGCGTTCACCTTTCGGAATCCTATCGTAACTTACTTGTTTTGTTCAAGGTTTACATGTTATACATACCTATGGAAAGCAATAATGAGCGTGTTTGAGGGAATTTTTCAAACTCCCTTATTTTAAGTGTTCGCGCTGTAGCTCCGTCTGTATTCGTAGTGACAGTACTTAGTACTTTGCTCAACCACCCCATTACCACCAGGACCTATAAATATTTACCATTGGCGTTACATTGTATGTGTAGTACGTCTGGCGTTCTTGCGTTATCATTGGGCTTGAATGACTCCAACAATTTGGAAAAGGATTCCTAACAGCTAATTTAGCTCACGTTGTTGGCAATAATGTACTTTAGGGATGGTATCCTCCGACATGGCTTTGTCTTATGGGATGGAATAGAATGGCAACTATTGACTTTTGTTGATCGTGGTTTTTAAAGTTGCAAAAAGCGCTCTCCTACCTCGCTCATGCTAAAAGAGGGTCGACCAAGGTGTTTTAAAAAAATTACGGCAGAATCGAGGTGTACTGTTGTTTCCTTTTAGGGTTAACGCCATCATTGCGTTATCGTTGATATACGAGTATCTGGCGCTGTTTATTTCGCGCAACTATGCAGTTAATGTACAATTCCTTGCCTAGCGAAACACCAAAAAGAAAAGATGAACGGTGGTTGTTGCTTTGTTAAACAATTCTTAAACGGACAATCTCATTTTATGTAAAAACTTGTTCATTGCGATTTCTCGTTTACTTTTTCAAGTGCCTTCTCCATTAGGCTAGTATACACAGGATTTAAATGTGTACCATCAAGTTCATACTCTTTTTTTAGCTTATCATTTTCTGTAAGCAACGAATCAAAAAATTCAAGCCATTTCATTTTAGGATTACCAAGATCTATTACTTTACGCCTGAGCACTTTGTTGAACACTTTTACTATGTGCCTACACAAAATTATAATTAAAACATGCAACAATTCACCTCTCTTTGAACCTCGCTCTTTGCGTACCTTGTGACATCAATGACTGGAATTACAGGGTGTATGTAAATAGTGTAATCGTATTTCTCCATCAGTTCAACAAGAACTTTAAGGTAGATATCAACCGTCACAGTTGCGCCTTCTTCAATATCCTATTTTTGGAAAATTGTTTAGGTCCAAAAAAAAAAAATGCTTTTTCGCTATTTTAATGAATGTGTGGCTGAAAAAGACGAAAACAAAGAGAATAGGAGTGAAACATATAGAATAAACTCTAACGATTGTTTTTAGGGTAAATTGTTTTGCTCTTGTCTTCTGTCAAGCATGGTTTTTGTAAGAAAAAAAAAAGAGTTTTCTGGTTTGTGATGCTGTCTTACCTTGTATCTACACTTCTGTACTGATATAACAAATCCTTCGCGACAATCTATTTCACCAAATACAAATATAATATGAGATCCTTTCGGTACAGTTGGCACTACATTATAAAAGTTCTGTTTTGGGAAGAAATTGCTTTCAGGTCTCAAATGCCAACATTTTAACCCAGTCACAAGTTTGGGGTAAATTAGATGGTCGCTACCCTATACATTGAGTTGTTAGCAAACCAAAAAATGTGCTAAAGCCAACACTGTCTCAAGTTTGTTCAGCTGATGTACCTTATATTTTATTGTTTGCCAAGCTGGCGTCATTGAATGACTATCACCAGCGACGTATAAGTATGGCAACTTTTTTAGAGGGAGAGTGTGATACGTCATTAATTGTTGTATGCAGCAATAGTAAGCATGCTCATTACGTATGCGTGTTTCATGCATGTTTCGGCCTTCGCGTACAGGTGCTATTTTTTGTGAGTGTTGCTGTTTGTTAACACTTTCTTTTGAATAGCGTACTTATGATATCAGTCAACGGTTCAATGACATCCAGTGCACCCACAATATAGATTATTTTAACGAGCGTACACAGTAGTGCAAGAAGATCTAGTTCCAAGGAGTTATATGGCTGATTTGGTGGTTGAATTGGGAACGACTTCATAGGGATTTTCTGTGCAGAGTTTTCTAGTTTCGGATTAGGTGACAGCTCACAAAGCCCATTAATTTTTTTTGTACTTGGCTTGTTGGGGTTTGTACTATGAAAGTCTTCTAGGTTACCAACATGGGCAATAAGGTTGTAAATATGAGCACCAGATAAATTGGATATGTGGATATCTGGATTGTTCTTGCAAAACTTCTTTATGGCATCATATGCGTCCTTTTGTACATTAGGTAGGTAACATAAAGGTGCTAGTGTACCTGGTACTTGTTAAGAACTTCGAGTGCATGTACGTAGTTTAGGCAATATGTAGCACTGTTAGGTTCTAAATCAAGAGCTTCCTAGTGTTTCTGGTGAGGGTGATTGTGAATCTTGAGAGTTTTATACCCCATAGAGAGTTGCAGCTTCCTTAACAGCTTTTGGGAAACAGTAAGCAGGTGGATGTTTTTGTAGCAATACGCACCTCCATTATCCTTTATAACTAGGGCAAGAAACGCTAGTGCTGGACCGGATTGCTGTGCGCTATCCATTTCATTCTTAAGCGCTTTAACACCCGCCTTTTGTGTTAACAAGCTAAGTTGTTCTCGGACAGCCTTATTTTCTAAACAAGAATAATAGTAAGTAACATGAACGAGCTGATTTTGTTTGAATACCTGATTGTGTTATAAGTAGCTTTAAAAATACTTTGAAAGCATCACTATAAAATTTTTGATATACCATTGCTTTGCCATACTCAAACAAAGCATCAAAATTATTTTCATCTCTTCCAAGCACGTTCTAAAAAACAAGGTTAAACAAAATACCCAAGAATACTAGCTTACGCCTAAAAAGCTTGCTCCAGTTTCGCTATCGCCAGTGGCGTAGCAAGCGCGTGCTATGCGAACCTATAGGAAAGTTACGTCACGTGTGTTAGACAGTCATTGTATTACCTTGATGTCTTCTACCCTCTTGGGGTCTTCTTTGACTCCCGGGAAGGAAAGACTTTTTGTATAGCATGGCCTGGCTCTAGTATCTTTGATTGCCAAGTAAGAATCTCCCAAACTAATTGATATAGGTAAGAATACTATTCTATCACCCTCTTGTAGTACCCTGTTGAGGATATTAAAAAACAATTAAAAGAGTGCTAAAGTGTGTACCAAGTATCATCTCCACATCATTGACATGGTATTCTAGACCTTTAGAAAAGTACTTGATGGCTTCTTTGTGTTTTTTTGCTTGTAAGTAAATCCATCCTGGAAGAGAGTATTTCAGTCTCACAACGTCCAGAGTCCGTAATTGACTTACCCAAGTTATAGAGACACTCTCTATTTCTTTTATCAGCACCTTCTAGTATTTGTTTGTAGATTGAAGCGGCTTGCTAAGATGTATTTAAAAACCAGTAAAAAAGCAGATTTTTGATTTTGTTGTTTGTACGGCGTAGTTGTTTTCTTGTTGAACTTTTTGAGCTAGAGCCAATGCAACTGGTACTGATACATTTGATAATTGCTGTTGTACTGATGTATCGATGTTCTCTATTCACAAGATTTGTCAAAAAAAGGAAAACATGTCAAAGGTATCTGTACTTATAGCATCTTTTTGAGTTTGTAGTGTTTTTGAACATTTAGATAACCACTTTGAAAAAATAGATATCTGTGCTTTAGATAAACCAGGTAGTTTACTTCCTCTTTCAAAGAAAGCTTTGGCGTTTTCAATAGAACCAAGGTGAAAGCTCGCCATTCTAGCATCAAAGGTTAGTTCATTCAACTTCAAATACACTAATTACCCAGCTCTAAAATGAGCTTTGATGTGAGTAGGTTGTACTTCTATACATTTGTAAGCATCTCTTAGTGCTTCTACCAGGGGCTATTAATATTTGAAGAAGGAGGTATGACCTGGATTGGAAAGATGTGCATACCTGTATAATTCTTTTTATACAAGTAAACTTGACTTCTATTTGAATAACAATCGGCGTTAGTTGGATCACATTCAAGTGCTTCTGTATACGCCTAGAGTGAATCAATATATGGTTCGTTATTAGGTAGTTACGTACTTGGCATGCAGCGTCATACTGCTTGTTCTTCAGGTGATCATTTCCTTTTTGTTTTAATTTCACTGTGACATTTAGTGGCTACTACTTATTGCTCTATAGAGCACGTACATGCTACCTCCACGTTGTTGTGCTTTGGTTCCCTTTTTAATTTAGGTATTGTACTACAAAGAAATGTATACGTACTCTTTCTTTTGTACTGGCTGTTTTTCGGTTGGAGTAGTTCTTGAGGAGTGTTAGCTTTGCAGAACGTTCGAGCGGAGGTACTTTTTTTCAACAATAAATACATCATCCTTGTTTTCAACAAACTTGGACACAGATTGGCTGTTGCTCATCTTTTCACCACTATTGGATCAATTTGAGCCTGTAGGGGTTTAATTATTAATAGTAGTACCTGTCCAGCATTGCTATCGCCTGTGAAGCTACTAGGTATTAGATAGGAGCTATTTTAAAGTGTGTACCATGTAGTTTTTTTACAGAGCCGTGTTTTTTATTGTAAGCCGTAACGAAGCTCTATATTCATTGTTTAACGCGTTGGGACAAGTTTGACGTACCTCTATTAATGTTTGAAAAGTGTCATTGCGTTTATGGTCCCATTGGAGTATAACCGTGTGTTCTGGGTCTCCTTCGTAGTGCACGTATATTCGCATGTTGCGCAGCAATAAGAAATGTTGTTTACTACTTTTACTGACTTTACCTACATTCGTTACTTTTCGTTATCAACAATTAAAAGGCTATACAACACTCGCAATGTCACAAACACGGCGTAGAAAGGACATGAAAGGCGTAGCAGATGGCAGCATTAACACACGTACGCATAATACGCTATACGCACACTTATACGGCTATCATGATGAAAAAAATTATGTAGAATGTTCTTTAGACAGTTTTCGCTTGTTCTAATTTCCGTTTTAGATGCTGAAGCCGATGACATGTACCAAAGTGACGAACCAAAGAGAAACTGGTTTATGGGTGCGTTTCTATCTTGACAAAATAAAAACGCGGACAAACCCCACTTTTTGGGCAGCGTATTTATTTGTACTGAGAATGAGCATGCATTTAATCTAAAGGCGGTTACTAACTTCTGGCACTCAGGTTTTATTTACTCCATTCCGCATTGGAAACTGGGCACTTGGCTACGTTTGCTATTTGTAGCTGTAATTATTGGCGCCTTTATAGTGCTTTTCGCTGTTGCACCGTGCGTGACTCTCACTTTTTCTGAGTAGTATTCTAAGGCGTCATTCATAGAATCCGAGACAGAGTCGTGAAAGGATTGACTTATATTCTTGTGAGTAAAATTTGACTTTTTTTCGTTATGAAGTTAATGGAAGTTCTTTTCTCCCACACCATCAACAAATTGAGTCCTCATTCGCCGTACTTGGGATATATAGCACCCAGTATATTTATTGATGATGTGGTGAGAAAAAACTTCCATCATACTTCCAGATTTCTTCAAACTTCTAGATTTTCCATTCCCCTTTTTTTTTGCGTTACTTAACTAAGACGTTGGAGTATTAGGATTGGATATCAACGCATAAGATTATCGGTGCTATAACATTCATATACTTGTATATCTTTGCTACTGTCTTGTTACTACCTGGGCTTATTCTTACGTTGGGTACGGTAGAGTTACTCTTCAAATCACAAAAAAGTAATACTTGCATAAGGTGGCGGTTTTGTATTCGGTCTGTGGCTTGGTATACTTCTTGTAGTCATTGGATCTAACCTTGGTGCATTTATGGCTTTCTTATTAGGTCGTACTGCTCTACGTTCATGGATCACAGAAAAGGTAATTAGCGTGTCAAATGATAATGTTTACTGACCTCTCTTCAACAGATTTCGAAGTTCCCTATTTTTGCTGCTATTGATTCAGCCATTGAAGATGAAGGTTGGAAGATTATTCTCCTTGTTAGGCTAGCTCCTGTTCTACCTTTCAATCTTCTAAACTATGGTTTGGCCTTGACAAAAGTCAAGAGTTGGCAATATGTTGTCTTTAGCGTGATTGGTATGTTACCTGGTACTGCAATGTAAGTCATTTTTGAATTTAAAAATTAAGTCGTGATAGAAATAACTTTGTTGCAGGTATGTTTACTTTGGTAGCGCTTTTAAGAATTTAGCAAGTCTCGCTTCTGGTTCAGTACCAAGCACTGCAAAGTGGATAACACTCGGTGTTTCTGGTGTAGTCATCATTGTCGTATGTTGTAGCTTTGTTGGTTTTTTGTCTTTCCCATAGAATATCCACGAAAGGCTTCTATAAATATGTTTACTGGACTAATCACATTTTTTATAGACTGTTGTTTTTATTACTTTCATCGCAAAACGTGCTATTGGAAAAGCATTGGCGAAACAAAAGGAAAAAGAAGGTACTACAGCGTTTTATTGTTATTTCAGAACTAACTCCTTCTAGCACGTGCAGGCGAAGATGGTCCACTGCTTGAAGGCGATGACGTGATGGTACCACCGCCTGAGGATGATTGGTTAATGGCTCCAGTGTTTTCATTGAAATGGTTTGCTCTGGTTCTAGCCGGGCTGTTTTGGGGTGCACCAGGTACATACTTTATCGGGCTTACATCACATATTGACACAATGTAATAAATAGGTTTGGCACTCCTTGGATACGGTATTTACGGTATATACACAGGCTGGCCTTAAGTTTTTACAAATGATAAGATTTTAAATAAAAATTCTGTATTCGAGCGTAGCATATGTGTATTCGTGTTATTTACGCTAAAACCTCATTGACACCACGGCTAGTTTGTTCATAATTTGGCATCAATCCCAATTAGTTTGATTGATCAATTCAGCACGTGAAAATTCAACGAGTTTTCTGAAAATGTTCAGTATTTTTTTCAATTTACTTCATACAAGCCGCATATGTCATTTCAAGGGTCTAATCACCAACAAGTTTGGATGTTTACGCCAGAGAAGCTCCAAAAGCTTAGATTGGAGTCAAATGCAAGAGGAGCAAGCAAAGTACGCGCCAATAGTTTAAATCTTTAAAATTTACTTTAATTTAGTTCCCTGGAGGTGCGTATAACCCGTCAGGAAATCATAACAGTAATTTAGGCAATACGTTAACCCTTAAGGAAGAACAAACGCTGTTGCGTCTGTATGCGTTCAAAATGAAGACTTGGGGAGGTAAATTTGGCTGCCCAGTAGATGTACGGTCTTTTGTAGTTATTACCCTTAAGACGATATAAACCCTGTATTGTTAGTACTAATAGCGAAGTGTAGGCACTGGTACATCTATTTCTATTCAAAACACAGATAATAGACAGCATTCTATTAATCAATCTAATCAATACTCAAACTTACTAGATAACGGCAGAAATTTATTTCAAACGTTTTTTTCTTTACAAATCGGTTATGGAGCATAGCAATCTGGGTTTAATAATGTGCGACTACCATGCGATCATAGTGCTTATGAATATTAAAGGCTTACTTGTCTATACCTTGCGGGAAAGACCAACGAGTATTATGTTTTAGCGGAAGCTATAGAATCCAAAACCAAAAAAGCAGTGAAAGTAAAAGAGTACGCCATTGTTGTTAGACCACTTTATCACTGACCTTTGTGTTTGTTATGTAGAATTGTAGATACTGAATTACTGCTCTTGAATGACTTAAAATTTCACTTGAAAGTCTACACACCATCTAAAGCAGCGTTTGGATTGGCTGCAGAGTTCTGTGTAAGCGCAGAATGTTATTCTTATTTTTTTCTTGGTTTATTGTCGCCACATGCTGAACGTGTACTAATTTTTTATTGGGTTACAGAAAATAGTACACTATCCTCAAAAGGATATGATATCTGCTGTAATGGCTAACCTAATGGAGTGTATAGTACGTCTCAAAATAACGAATATATTTTTTTTTCATTCTCTTTTAACAAGTTTATATTTAGATTGGCGATTCGTTTTTGATTTACCCTCCAACTCAACTAGCATTAGCATCACTAGCATACACAGCAGCTGTGCTCGGTTATAAAGAAGAATGTGATAAGTGAGTGCTCCGTATTTTGTTCTCTTGGATCACAGTGTTGATTTTTATTTTTTCCCTCTGATTAATCTATGAAATTAGGTTCATAGAAGATAATATAAGTATGGCTGATGAAGAAAAAATCCCTGAAATAAGAAGAGGCATACAAGCGTTAATACCAACAATGGAGAAAATTCGCATACAAACAAGTTTTCTTAGTGCAACGAAGCCACTACAAGCAAAACTTAAAGCCCTGACTGCTCAACCAAAATAATAAGTAATAAAAAATCCAATTATTTACACGTTGAGTACAATTGTTCGGAATGAATGACATGATTTGTTTTCTCTTTTCTTTTCCATTTGCATACAGTAAGGAAACAATCCTTGCTTTTCAGTCTCATAGACATCATCGGTTTCACTAAATGCACCAAACTGTAGCAACCATTGCGTCAAACCTGTTTTATTGTTCATTAACTTGTACCAATACAATTCGTCGGTTGTCAATATCAAATATAGCAGCGAGTTTCTGGTAAGTAAGTGTGGTGCAATGAATACAAATAACGATGTTTTATTAATACCAAAGAAGAAAGTTCACGTGTTTTGATTTTACACTTTTACAGCATTATTATTTTGCTTAGCGATCCTTCTTGTCCAAAGTACGCTTCAACTTTGGTTGTTGTACTAATTTTGGAAGTACACGCTTCCCTTGACCATAGCCAATATAGCACAAACCTCCCCACAGAACACAAACTCCAATCTTGTAACTCCAACTGTCTCCAGCTAAAAAAGGTAGTCAGCACACTACACAAGTACAAACAACATTATTATTTGAAAACTTACCAAAAGGAGATAGTACAGTACTCACAAGCATCAAAAATCCAAGAAAACCAACAACAGAGCACTAATCGAAGTAAGTCTAAAATGCTTCCGATTTTTCTTTAATAAGTACCAATTGAGCGACTGTGCCATTGTTTGAGTGGTCGTAAGGAGATGGTTTACTTTTCGATGGTCTGTAGTATCCAAGGATGAGAGAGAAGCAATCCTAGCAAAAAAGATGTCAGAAACTTGGAGCAAATGAGGTTTATTTTCCAGTTACAAAAAATAACGTACGTGTCTATCTCCATCAGCAAAAGAGTTTAGGTAGTATCTCGTTACAGCATTTAGGCCATCATTCATCATACCAGCTTTTGTGCGTACACCAGTTCTAAACATTTCTTGTTAGATAACGAGTACATAGGAAGTTTTTTGGTTTTCTCAAGCCAAGGAAAGAGAAATACAACAAATCTTGTCTTGTACTAACCTTGTCATGTCGGTTTTCAAGGCACCAGTACCACTGTACTGTCTGCTAATATTGTCGGCATTATCAGCCCAGACTAGTAAACTATAAGATTGATCCAGTAATTTTTATGCGTACTATTTTTAAACAAACTGTCAAGTTCTTTGTGTGCTGCTACAGAATCACCTTCTTCGCATATACCAACAGTGGCAAGCTGCTGAGGTAGAATATGCCTTCCAAAAACGCTCTAGTACCACATAAGAATAAAAGGAACCATAATAGATGGAAAAAAAAACGTACTTGAGCGACATTTGTTCTATCCAAGTTATCCATACAATTAGTACGTATAACACCTTTTTGCATCTGGTGTACTTTACTACCAGTTGCGCTAAAGTATTTAATATCCTTAAGAGGATCTACTGCAATAGCTAGGAGGTTATCAAGTGTCTTTGGATCAGAAGAGCGGATTTTATGATGGTAGTCAAACCCAAAGTACCTGTGAAAAAAAAACGAGTTGGGAAGAGTTCGTAAAACATTAGTTTTTGATACGTACATAAGTTTATCATCATTCATTGCCTCGACTTGCTCTCCGTATGTTTTACCTAGCTTCTCTTCGCCACCCTTTTGGTCCACGAGATTGACACAAACTTGATTACCATAGAGTTCCTTTTGTTGTTGGAAGTGAAGCTGGATTGCTTCTGCCTTATTGTAAAAACAATCAGCTTTTTTGATTTCAACAGCTTGCAGTACGTACATCTTCAGTTGGTTTGGTTAACACTGGTTTAGGCTTCCACTTTAGATTAGGTTTCTGTTCCCAGTATAGAGGTATAGATCCACGAGTTTGAACAAATGATGCGCGTTTAACAGTCTCTTTGTTAACGACAATCTTAAATCAAAAAAAATCAGCAAAAATCAATTATGTAACAAAACCCGCACTTGTTCAGTCTCACAGTTGTTTGCTACATCTCCACGTTCATCAATACCACGTACATTATACCTTGTTCCTGCACGATTGACATTACGACGAGATATTAAAGCATAAACGAAAGAATTATCGTTAACTGAAGGTTCATGGATTGACACAACTGATGGTTTGTCAAGGTAAAATAAAAACTTCAATTAAAAAAACGGGAACTGTTGCTAAAATTGTTTTTAGCGTAGTATGTGTCGCAACGCGTTTTTCTGTTCGAAAAGGATACAACCACACATCACTGGGATGATAAACTTATTCATAAGGTCCACAGGATCCTTTTGTTTGCTTGACGTGAAAGGAGAGAGCAAGAACTTGTTCCAAAGGAACCTAGAGTCAGCCTAGACATAAAGGCGGTTAAAAATAAACTGATTTTTTTTAAGTGAAAAAAAAAATAAATAAGAGCTAAAAGTATTGAACGTACACGCATCCAGAGGGGTTGTAATAGGACATCTGGCTCAAATAATGATTGACGTTGAAGTGTGTGGGTAAGGTCGTATGTTGTAGAGTAGTAATAGTTTGGTATCTCAAGAGCTTGGTTTAATCTGTCGAGATATACTTTTTCGTCAAGTTGCTTTGAAAAAAAGTTAATGTGACGGTTCGCCTCAAAATGCGTGTACTTGATCAACGTTGAGGTCCATGTCGTTTGTAAAGGGAATAACCTCTGTTTCGGTTATGCGCCATATTTGTTGGTCGTTTATTTTACCAACTAAAGCACGGTTCTTTATAACGATAAGGTAGTAGCCTAAAGGAATTTAATGGAGTTTTACGTGGGTTTTGTTGTTTTACCTCCTAGAAGCTTGATACTACCCATTATACCGTATATTTGCATGATTTTAGCGTGCTTTAGGTGTAAGCTGCTCGCGTCATCAGCCACTGGAACGAGTAAGGTTGTATTATACCAGATTAACAATTTATCCATCCGTACACGTCAATTTGTGGCTGCTTGAGCGGCCTATCACAAGCGCATCGTTGTCCGTGTCTGCAACGACAACAAATTTGTCTGTTTTCAAATATAGCTTGTACGCCATGCTACGTTGAACTTACAGTCTGGTCTTGAAGTGTGACGTACTTTGACTTTAATTTTATTGTCTTTAACCAGAAACTGGAATGTGACATCTACAACACCGTTTATACTACGTTATACCCACCTGACGCCTCATTTATACCCTATAACATTTTAGAAACGTTTTTACAAAGCCACTACAATGAAGGCTACCAGGCTGGTTAACGCTCAATCGGATCACTGGATACTTAACATACGCGATATAACTAACCAAAGCATACTATTGACGTTATCTGGCTTCTTTTTTGCAATAACCGATTTGATAACAGATCATACTGTCAAATTTCAACCAGAAGTAGTATCTGATGTTGAGAACTCGAAATACGCCACAAAGATATTAAAACTAAGCGGAGAACAACGTTCATTTGTGTACTCGCTTGTAAAAGTCATTGGCGCGTTTGGCTTGTTTATTTACGCACCACAACTATCTCCGGATGACATTTGGGATGTCACAACCCATGACTTCTGGCTTGCACTTGCAGGTATGAACCATGTGTCACATGTAATTTCCAATCCTGACAAACCCTAGCTGGCGTTGTACATAGTATTGCAGTGTTATTTCTATTCAAGTGCTATGAGTGCTGTCACGGATCTACAGTTTTGAATCCGTTACGTGCGTAATACCTTTATTCTAAATAAGCTAACCATGACATTCCTAGTTGGAACTGTAGTTATTTGTAATGTCTTAACGGATTTATTCTTCAGCCATTCGATAGGTAAAGTTGATTCTTCCTATCTTTTCTTATATGTCTACAGCTACTGCTTCGTACTTTGGCACATTCGTTGCACTTGTTTTAATACTGGTTGGTTCTCTAATTCCATCAACGTACGGAATACCAAGACGGCTACTAAAGGTACATTGAAATCACTAAAAGAACTTGTATTTCGTTCTTGCTAAGTCTAGCCTTTAGAAGGAGTTTTGGCATCAAGAACATCTCCAATTGGGTGGGATCAGTATCTTATGCTATTGTCTTAGCGATATATTAGGTACAAAAACTCATAGCAAAACAACAAAACAGTTACTATTTGATTTGCTTATTATTTACAGAAACGACTTGTATTGAAAACGAGTATTCTTCTATGAACGACCACGGATTCTTTTGTATTTCAGGAGTAGGTCACTTCGTAGGTATGCCACAAAGTAAAACAAACTAGTTTTTACTGCTTTGCTTCTTTCTGTTTGCTGAACAATTGCACATGTCATTCGTTTTGTTTTTTTGACTTGACCAAAGAAGTTGCGAGCAGTTTAGTACTTTTAGATAGTTTGTTTTGTTTTTTTCTAAACCATTTTGTGTAGGGCTCATTAGTTGCTTTTTTATTTTTAGAGAATACAGACAAGAAACACTTTTTTTATTGTCGTCTCCAGCAAAAATTCAATTAAGTATTCTTGCCTTTATTGGAGATTTTATAGCATTCGGTGGTGTCTACCTGAGGTAAAAATAAGTGCAAATATAGCGCATCGCATCGAATGATATACCACTTACACTAGCATCTAGTTCTTTCGCCTACATTGAAAACGGTGACAGTGATAAAATCAGCACAATAGAAAGTTCAATGAAGCAGATAACAAACTTTGTGTTATCATCTATTTTATTCAATACAACAGGTATAGGAAGACCTGTATATCATAAAAGATGGAAATTTATATCATGGCTGATAATGTGCATTGGTTTTACTCTACTGTATAGTGGTATGTCATCAGGTGATTGAGAATAAAAAAAGTAATTAATCCTGGTTTCACCAACATTGTACAATTACACTTAGTTTGGTGTCACTTAACTCACTGTGCTTAATACATGCGTTAGTCAATTCTAGTTCAACAATGTAAGAGCTGTTGATTGTACAACTTTGCAATTGTTTTCTGAAAAGTGCAAAAAAGGGAATTCGCCTGAATTAACAGAATTGCGAGAAAAAATACTGTGAATCACGTGTTTTGAACCGAGAAAGAATAAAGGGAAATAAGGCAACCAGCATGAGCTCGGTCCACATTCAACTGCACTGTTGGTTAAAATATTACTACAGGAACTCAACAAACTCTACATGTTGAATGCTAGAAATATTAATTTGAGGAACAGAACTTTGACAAAAATAGCAGAGTCGTATCATTTTATCTCCCATGGCCACCGAACATGTGTTTGTAAATGTTTCAAAGTAGAACGTGTAGTACAAAAGACTACATGATGTTGCTTTTAGGATGATATACTCGTAATTAGCTCAAGCTGGAAAATGTCTTCTGTCTCACAAAGGAGTTTCTTACCCTTACTCTCACATTTTTCTTGGAGAAATGCGCGACAGTTTGTCCGAGTTGTATAACAATCGGCTATTTACTAACATCAATTAGGTAGAAGACACGATTTCCGCCTCGTTTCCTCAAAGGAACTCACAATAGGAACACCTTCAATAAGTGCTACATTCTTAAGGCGTTTTGAACATTATTTTGGCTTTTCCAAACGACTCAGAAGCATGATCCGCACACTGATTGTTATTATCATATCTTCTACTATAGTACTTGCTGCTCACTTCTGTGGAAGAGTGTACGAATGCGACGAAGGATGTAATACGTGCGCTAAGCAAGACAATTTCGTTGACTATGATTTTGGATGTTCAAATACGCCCAGTGGATGGCTAGACCATGAATGGAACGATACAGATATTCTAACGTACCTATACGACTCAGTTAATTGTACTGGACCAAGAACATTATTCATACGCCTTACCCTCAATTTCTGCACTAAAACATACATGGAGACAACCTACCATAAAATTATATGTTCTGGACAGAATAGACCACCTTTGCCTCCTTTTACTCTTCCACCTATTAGAGAACAAGTTCCTACCTCCTCTCCCACAGAAGAACCGACTGTGGAGCCAACAGAAGCGCCAACAGAACCACCAACGGAGCGTTGCCTTCAGAATGCTTCATGCCGGTTGGTGACACGTGTAATTGGTACCGCGATTGTTTGGAGAAAGCACATAATTGTGAAGGCACTGCAGATGACTATGCCATACGTTACGCTGAGAAATTTTGCAACCTTTACGAACAAAACTACGACAACTTTCCAGATGCTGGAAAAGCGTGGATCAATAATGTGAGAAAATGCCTGCAAGACGCTATGGTGCCTTTGCTTCAGCCAGAAAAATCGACGTGGACTTGCCATGCTATAAAGACATTCGCATTTGAGTCTCACGCTCCTTGCTATTTGTATCCGGGTCCAGGAAATCCTGGCATTTGCAGCATAAGCTTGGTGACCAGTTTCTTAGAAGTTTTGAAAACAATACGCCCTGCTCTTTACACTGACCTGGTCGCAACAGCTTCTCAAATGCTTCAAGTCAGTCTTACATGTATAGGTGATACAACTGCAAATGCAGCGGAATTCACTTGGTTAAGTGTAGTAGAGATTGGTGTTAGTGTCAAAGATTTCTTTAACTTTAAGCGCTCACTTGAGCGTACAGTTGAGTTTGACTCTGAAGCGGCTGTACAAATCGTAGATTCTATTGCCTCACAAGCCAGTTTGGATGACACCAAAGTCCTTCTTATTGGTGTACCTTCGGCATCTAACAACGACGACTCAGAACTACTTGTTTCGATGATAGTGGCTGACAATACTTTTCTTAATAGTAATGTCACCACTAACGTAACAGATGTTGCGAGAACACTCGCGCAAAAGATTGTGAATGGTGAGATAACTATCAACTTACGTAATCAATCAGTACCTTGGTCATCAGTGCGTCTTTGCAAAGATGGAAATTGCACTATGAGTCATGAGGATTTTGAAGCACCTACAGTATCTACCCCTACTTCTCATGCAATTGAGACATGGGTTTTCTTCCCAGTACTATTGCTTGTAATGGTTATATTCTCTCAACTTTAAATAAACATAAGATTCCTCAATTATTTTGGTTTCACCTTTTTTTTCCCTTTTGAACAGTTCATTATGAGGCATTTTAAAGAGTTGTGGAGAAAAGTTAAGTTCTGTGCAAAAAAACGCGATTGTGTTATTATCTCATTCTTACCTTACAATGACATGCTCGGTAGATATATACTTAATAAAACTCCATTGCAGCACAAGATTCAATTGGATAAGTAAATCATTGGATAGAAGTGAATTCAACGGAGTAAAAAAGTGCATAATACACGTGCTCAAATTATTTATTTTCTTACAAGCATATCTATAGGTGTCCTATGAGTTCAAAGGTAAACCCGAGAATGTGTTACAACTGCAGCATTTTCATGCACAATTGCCAGTCAGCGTTTTTGACAAAGAAAAATCAGAAAGTAGCAACAATCAGTATTATGTGTTAGGGCCTAGCTTTACGTATACATGCTGATGCAAAAGGAGGTGGTACAAATAGCAGACTACTGGATACATGCAAACTTAAGTTTAAAGAATAGACAAACCCACTGTCATCAATTAGTAATTGCAAAAAGTAGCTTTCAATGCTTTGACTCCTTGCTCTGTTACTGCAGTATCATAAGCGCGAATATCATAAACACCTGTAAGTACTTTGATGCCTTCATCAGTTATTGAAGTACCACAAAGGTCAATAGTATGAACTCCCTTAAGAGCTTTAACACCTTCATCAGTTACTGAAGTATAACTGAGGTCAATAGTATGAACGCCAGCAAGTGTTTTGATGCCTTCATCTGTTATATTCTCACACTTGAAGAGGCGTATCCTATGAACTCCAGCAAGTGCTTTAATGCCTTCATCAGTTACTGAAGTGGTGTTTAGGATAATAGTATGAACTCCAGCAAGTGCTTTGATGCCCTCATCTGTTATGTTCTCGCATTGAGTAAGGGATATATCATAAACACCCTTCAGTGCTTTGATGCCTTCATCAGTTACTAAAGTGCTACCCAGACGAATAGTATGAACTCCAGCAAGTGCTTTAATGCCTTCATCAGTTACTGAAGTACCATGGAGGCAAATAGTATGAACTCCCGCAAGTGCTTTAATGCCTTCATCTGTTATGTTCTCGCATTGAGTAAGGGATATGTCATAAACACCCTTCAGTGCTTTGATGCCTTCATCAGTTACTAAAGTGCTACCCAGACGAATAGTATGAACTCCAGCAAGTGTTTTAATACCTTTGTCAGTAACTGAATAGCCTTCAATGTAATAGTCTGTACTCCTGCAAATTGTTTGATAACATTATCATTAGAAACACGTTTGTTGATACTGATTTTGGTGTGTTGAAGAATACCAGCATGTTTTACAGCCGATTTTGCTTGAGCTAACGTGTTAATTGTTATAGCGTGGTATCCAATAATGTCATGAACGATAGAAGCAATGAAATGGCATGTTTGGCAAGCTTTAAATCGAGATTTGGTTGTTTGACGCAAGATATCTGCTATAATCTCTGTAGGAAGCTCTAACAAACTTATACTGGTTGTACTGTTGATTTTACAACTCTTTGACGTGGAGCGCATATTAATGGGTTTGCACTACTTTTTGAGAAGAGCTACGATTGACTAAAAAATGTGCTGTTTTCTGCAAAAATATTGTACAAAAGGATTCCAAAAGAACAGATTTCGAAGAAATACAACATGCCGCCAAATTTCGCGAAATGTAGTGCAAACCCCTTATGTGGGAGGTTTATATCCAAGGAGTACGGAAGAGGAGTGGTTATCTTATTTATTCCCGTGAGATAGTGATCTCCGGACGGTGTACAATCAAGGAATCACGTGTTCGGAGGTGTTACATTTTTCACTCTTACAAATACTGTATAATATCGCGGACGGCACACAGAACGAAAGTGTAGATACTGATCCCTTCAGACACTCAAATTACATGTAAAGACTAGCCAAGAGCCTGTTTAAACGTCCAGTTTTAACACAATAAGACCATATACACAATAAACAACTTCTTTTGTGCTAATTTATCGTCACGACCAACCTTCCACCGTGGTTTTACAGATATTAGTTTAGCCCAGGAACACGAAATATCGATGTGAAGACTGATTGACTTCAAACTAGACGTAGTTGGTTTCAAACACAGTTAACTTTGTACATTACTCATTAATAATTTTATTGTATCTCCACGCCATTCACTGGTTGTTTAGGAATCATGAGAGTTGCCCTCTCGTAATCTATCCCAGGTTTTTCTATAAGAGGTGTACCTTCATTTGTGTCAACAGAAGGATGTAATAAGATATCTGGTGCATAATGCTTAATAGTTGCAATAACTGATTCAACATCAAGTTTCCACCAATAAGGGATTGGTATAATTCTTATACCTACATAAACGTCGTAAATATAACATCCGGTATTTAGATTTAATAGTTACCTTGTCTGTTGCATTCCTCTGCTTTTAAAACATCATGAGAACTTCTCAACAAAGTGGTTCCAAAAAGACTTGGTGAGTCTTTAAAGTGTTGTTCTCCTTGATACTCAAATGCAAGAGAAAAGTGAGGTACGTATATATCCATGGATAATATGACACGTTTTGTTTGAAAGTAGTACTCTTCAATGACATCATAACCACTAAATATATTCTTGACACATTGAAATAGATACCATTGCTTTGATCTCTTACTAGTATCACATTTTGAAAAAATATCAAAAGCTAAGGGAGAGCTTGGGTAACGATATTGTAGCATATCTATCACCTTACGTGTAGATACACTAGTTCCAATACCAAGGCTATTGATTGATACACGGTACCTAATAACTCATAAGAAGATAGATTAGTAAAAACAAAACCATACCATAGCCCAAGATTCTCAATATTGAAGTTAGATTCTACAGAAGCCAAAAAACGTGACACGTTGTTGATATCTTCCCAATATTCGCTCTTTTGCATACTACACTAATTAGCTTTTTTGAAACTACAATTAAACACTCACTCTTCAGGCCATGGATGAGTTGGGTAGAGAGCCTGTAATGTATCACTCAGTGAGCCATAATATCTTAGATAAATTAGCAATATTACAGTTAGACTTCCTTACTTTTTGATTATATATCTACAACGGGACCGAATAATACCAGGTTTGATCGTCAACCATTCATCTAGTTCCTTGACACCAATACGATGTGCCATATTGTTGAAATACGTACGATGCTGTCCTATCGTAGTGTGCGAAGCAGGTATAAGGGTATTGAGTTTTGGGTTTGTTGATGGCAGTCGCATGTGCCGAGAACGGTGCTTCCAGGCTATAGTTGGATATAGCTCTTTTATCGTTTTATCCAATGAGGATTTTGTAAGTTTTATCGGTGACGCCTTTGAGAAAGCGTTCCAAGATACCCAGGACCTACACTAGCAATGTCAGTATTGGGGTTTTTTCAGACTTCACGTGCCAATCCTGTACTACTTTAACATTTAAATCTTCTGCAACACTCTCAAACTGTTTTCTCATATGTTCTTTATCATCCCAATACTTTGCTGGAACGCGCCTGAATCACTTCAGAAAAGCTGTCAAACCACAACAATGACTTACCCGAATCTCCATGGTTCCCAGTTAAACCGTGGAAACACAGTTTGAAGAAGACTGCCAAGCGATGAGTTATATCTGGAAGCAATGTCAGCGAACACAAACGCGAAACCATGTTGGTACCTGTTCATCACGTGTCTGCCGTGCTTATTAAACGCGATTGATGACACTTCATACCAATCTTCTAGCGTTTTAACAACAAGTTGCTTCCCAATTCTATTCACCCATGTTTTTTCGTTCTCTAGCAACACTGCATGCTTAAAATGTCTCTTGGGTACACGCTTGCGCGGTTTGGTAAAAAAATGCTTCAATTGCATGCATTATTCTCTTTTCTGCTAAATTACAGACACCAACCAAAGCTGTCTCGCTTTGCAATATGTATTTAACGAAATCTTGACCCACATAGTACTACAGCGTCAATTTATTTGTTTTAGGCTCAAAATTTTTTTTACAAGGGCTGAAGATTGTCATTGTTCGTTTTAAAGTTTGTCATTATGATTCAAAGGTTACTAAAGTATTTACATGTGTTATTATCCTTTTTTTTGGTTTATAAACCCACCATTGATTCATTAAGTGTCATTTTTTGGTACGGGTTCAATTTCACTTTCAGGGTTTTGTTGTTCAGATTTAACTTCTTGTTGTTCTGACTGTTGTACATCTGGGACGAGAGACAAATTGTCAATCTCTTTTTCTAAAGAAGCTTCCTTCTTACGCCTTAAAAAAAGCTTATAAGCAAAGACATACATTAAAAACCGTTTTGTAGACTCACTTTTGTCTTTCCTTCAATCGTTCATAACGTCTACAATTTGTAGGAAGTTCAAATCGGCATAGGGGACAGCTATTATGCTAATACATCAGTTAGTAAGCGAGCTCATAGATAACTCTAGAAATACCACTACACATACCTTTCGTAGCCATGGTTGAATACACTCTTTGCAGAACGAATGTTTGCAAGGTAAAAGAAGAATTTCATCGCCCTTTTGAATGGTTAGGTAAGTAAAGGTACTCTACAAAAAAATCTACGTACCTCTGAGAAAGAGCTCAAGCATACACAACAATCACCACCCATTAGTGCATGATCATGTGTAAGAATAATAGTTGGAAGATTTTCTACTGCTTTTGGGTCTGCAGGTGGTTTACGTTTAAATCGTTGATTGTTAATAGGATCTAGGATAGGCGCAAACAACCTAAAAGCAAAATTTAGCCAAAACAAGAACAGAAAACAGAAAACGAAAAGAGACAATTTGGCGGCATTTTTAGAGTTTTCAGATAAAAAGATGCCGCAAAAAAAGAGGAATAAGGGAGAAAATTTCTTACGTATCAACAGCGTCATCAATAGCTGTTGTAGCGCTATGCAATCGTCGTCCAAGCGAATTAAATACACGACCAATGGTAATCGGGTTAGGTTGTGGTGTTTCTCCATCTTCATTTGCTTCGTTATCGGGCTCTTGTGTATTGTTTGGCGCAGCATCGCTAGGTTGCGCTGTATTCTCTGTTTCTTCATCGTCAGATGGCACTTGCACCTGGTTTTAGCGTTAGCATTCATATTTAAAGAAATACTATTTTGTACCCACGAAGCTGAATCAGAGAGACTTGGGCGGTTTGAGTCAAGTGGCGGATAAAGCGGCATTGTTGGTGCCGGTTTGGGTGCTGGTTTTGTCGCGTGATTTTGTAGATCCTGCGCTCGAGGTCCAGAAGCTGTACCTTGTACTGACGGCGAAGGGTAGGCCGATCTACTTTGTTGAGGCGTCACAGGATTGAATTGGTTGTTTGTTATTGGTCGCGAATTAACGTGTTGTGGCTGATGATATGGTGGTTGGTGTGTGTATGTAGGTGAATATGCAGGGGTTGGATGTTGATGGTATTGCGGTTGAGGAGTATTATATGGTGGAGGGTATGAAGTCGGGTAAGCTCCTGGGTACACGTAACTTTGCGTTTGTACAGGTGTAGGATGTAGTTGTGTTTGATAAGTGGAATTATACGATGTTTGCGTAACTGCTTGAGGAGCGCTGTTTGTTGTTGTTGGCGGCTGAAACCTGGCGTCAGGTTGACGTATGGCTCTCGCGTATATTTGGTTAATGGAAGGAGGGCTCAAAACCGGTTGGGAGTGTGTATGAGTAGGCGCTGGCGGTGCTACATTGTAATTTTGTCGTGGCGCGTGTTGCGTTTGTCTTTCATGTACTTCTTCGATGAAATACGAAAAGCAGGTGCTACAGCTTGGGCCAGCTTGAGTTTGATTTGCTGGTACTAACTTTGAGCAACGATGGCACCAATAGCGATGCCTTAGGCCACTGTTTTGCATGGGGTTGTTTCAAATGATGCTGTATACAAAGCTTTCCCAAATTTATGTAAAACATGAAAACTTAAGTTGGTAAGTCCGCATTCAGAGAAGACCCAAACTTTCATTCGAAGGCTAGCTGTGCAACGTTACCACATGCCATACAACAAAACTAACATCATTGTGACATTTTGACACGCAATGTATTTTTTAATTTTGGCAACTATTGTTTGGTACAAAGTACAAATACGGCAATGATTATACGACTCCCATACTAACGAGCAAATCAACAAATTCTGTACGGCAAAAACTGTTAACAACAAAAAAAAAATATCAACTCGCACCATTCCACTGTAATAATCCGTCACCATCCTTATCGGCTTCTTTATAAGCTTCTCTGGCCTTAATCTCTTCAGCAGCAGTCCACGCGCTTGAGGAGACCTAAAATTCGATTTAGATAAAAACAAGTAACTAATCCACTATTATACCATGCTCTCCCAGAAGATATTCCACTCGTGAATATCAATAGCACCTAAACAACGTAAATACACCTACTACCACGTGGTATTACCGGAGTTGTCCGCATCAATTTTTCTAAACGCCTTTACAGCCTCTTGTACGCGCTTCAACTTCTCCAAGTTATCAAGGATATGAAATCTATAACGTTTTAACCAAAAATTAAAGCTATCACAAAACCGCCCAGGCTAGCGTACTTATCGTGCTTTCTCCACCACGCTATGAACTCTTCAAAGTCAATATGACCGTCCTAAAACGATATTTAATGGTGCACGATCAAACTTTTTATGTACCCCGTCTTTATCAATCTCCTTTACAGCAGCTATAGATTGGTCTTTAGTCATCTGTGAATGTTAGGCCGTTAAACACAACGGAAGATAACGTACAAAGTACCCAAGATCATAACTAAGCTACAGGAGTGTTAGTGGCGTTCTTTGGTAAATATTCGCACCTCCAGAAATTCGGCAGGGTCTATTGTGCCACTATTGTCGGCGTCGTACTTGAGGAACAGACCTTTATCAGTAAGTTAAAAATGGCTACATCCATCAGCGTACTTTTAATGATAAATTTTGGCGCGTTAGGGTTAGATAATTGTCCTCCTGCTTGCATTGTTGCGGTTTATTTGTTGTGATACTAAGTTTAGCTAGAAAAATACGCCACTTAACCCCCAACAAACCCGACGCTTCGATCACTGTACGTCCACGATGTCACGGTTTTGGCGTGATGCAATAGGCGTCGCTACTGGAGCTAGAATGGTTATAGACGCTGCAATAACTAGCAAAAGGTACGTGTAGCCATATGTAGCCATACGGTAGTGTGTTAAAGTGTATTATAGAACTTCGAGATGGACTCAGCATACAACAAAGCAAAACATACAAATACGCAAAGACCCATTGCCAGAAACGCGTAAAACACCACTTAGACCAAATAAAATAAAAATGACTGAATCACCGAACTCAGTACGATGACGCCCATACAATATTCCGAATTAATGTTCTTAGCTTCAAGACAAAGCAGTACCACGCAAAGTGCCATCATCAAGAACAATGCGTGCAATGCACGTAGGAGGTACGCTGACGTACGATCGAACAAATGTTAACATTAGCTGTAGGATTAATGGCAGGTATGGGAATGGGAGCAGTATCCGAAATGGTGCGACGGAGCTTTGGTGGTGGAGAGCCTGACAGACCAGGTACTGAACTTTTTCAAAAAATGAGTGTAACGTATATAGCGGCTATGAATTCGAAAAACATGCAACGTATAACTGATACAATGTCGAGAATGCGTGGTGCAGCTTTAAAACTAGGACAAATGTTTTCTATGCAAGGTACACCAAGTGTTGTTTTAAAATGTGACACGTGTCACTAACATTTCCCTAGATGAAAATCTCGTTTCTCCAGCATTTGCACAAACCCTTGAACGGTATGAGTTGTATAAAGTACATATAAATAACTCCATATTAGAGTACGGAATAATGCTGATTTCATGCCTTTTTTCCAAGTCGAGGTACATTACAAACATTGATATTTTGTGTTTTGACTTTGGGTTTTTGTAGGAAATTATGGTTAGAGATTTTGGAGAAAATTGGCGTGATAATTTTACGTCTTTTGAAGAATTACCTCTTGCAGCAGCTTCAATTGGTCAAGTACACAGTGCAGTATATAAAAACGGAGATAAAGTTGCTGTGAAAGTACAGTACCCAGGTAACAATCAAGCACTTAATGTGGCAGCATCTGACTCAGCTTAAGGAGTTCGAGAGAGTATTACTAGTGATATAGATAATATTGCTTCATTGTTGTCACTATCTTCCATGCTACCTAAAGGAGCACATATAAACAAGTCACTAGCAAACGCAAAAAAAGAACTTACCTGGGAGTGTGATTATATTCGTGAAGGTAAATATCAACAACAGTTCAGAGAACTATTGGAAGATGAAGGTACCAACCACAACGATTTGTACTACTAGTAAGAATACTAAATTTCATTGTTTTTTAGAAGTATTTAAAGTACCTAAACTCTATGGAGAAGCCAGTTCTGAATCTGTTATTACGTCAGAATTTATTCACGGTTTACCTGTTGATAAGCTTACTACATTGCCTCAAGAAGTTAGAGATTGGGTATGATTCATGCTATCATACTTGATTTTAAGTCATGTTAGTACTAACTACGTTGATTAGGTAGGTTATAATATCTTAAAGCTGTGTTTGAAAGAGATCTTCCTATTCAACACAATGCAAACTGATCCAAATTGGACTAATTTTTTTTACAATACAGAGACCAATCAGGTAATTATTCTTGCGTCTTTTATTCTTATATTTGTTAGATTGGATTACTAGACTTTGGTGCTAGTCGAGAATTCGATCCATCATTTATTGACACTTACTTTAAAGTCATAAAGGTACTTGTTAAGAAAGGCCTTTTTCTTTTACTTACTTTAGTACAGGCAGCTATAAACAGAGATAAAGAGTCAGTTATAAAACACTCCATTACGCTAGGATTCCTTACAGGCGAAGAAACAAAGATTATGAACGATGTAAGTGACGAGTTAAATAATATTTTGTTGAAGTTTAACATTTTTGAACAGGCTCACTGCGGTGCTGTTGTTGTGTTAGGCGATCCGTTTGCAACTGAAGGAAATTATGATTTTGGGCAACAAACAGTTACTAAACAAGTAAAAGACTTGATACCAACAATGCTCAAGCATCGCTTGACACCTCCTCCAGAAGAGACATACTCATTGCATAGAAAGTTATCTGGATGTTTCTTAATATGCTCAAAATTGAAGGCGAATATTCCTTGCAAAGACATGTGGTTGGACATTGTAGAGCAATACACAAGTAAAAATAAAACATAGTAAGAATTGTATACAATACCGTATGTTACAAGTTCATATTGTATTGACAAACAAGACACGACGCAACTCGCTACATAAATAACAAGGAACAGCTGTGAATTACTCGAGTCACAGTCAAGTCTGGAGTATACACTTGGTCAACACTTCATAAGCATGTACAACATGTCTGTCGCTTTAGTGTTTGCTTTCTTGGCAGCGTTTACTACTTTCACGTGTTGTGAAACGGTTTATCCTTTATACACTATTAACTCTATAAATACTGGATTTACGGACTCGGACTACAATGTTATCGCTAACAACTTTGGTTTCGCGCAAATGACTGCATCTTCAGAGCAAATAAACGGTTTCCATAAAGTTAACCCCAATTTCAAAGTAGTACAATACTTTGATTCCCTTACAGGACCAGCAAATACAATTGAACCTATTAATGTTAGAAAATCAGTAGCGTTTACTCCAAACGCTAGGTTATCTTTTGATATATCTACTACAGATACTACACTCGACTTTGAGTACTTGTCGAATACAGCAAAGTTTTTGGTAAGTTTGTATTTTCATCTTTTTCTGCTTTGTTTTTTAACTCCTACCAAAGGCTAGTACAATACCTGGCGACATCAGCAAAAACGGCGCTGAGTATGTCACATTTATAAGAGTTGGAGATGAGATTATGCGTGTAGATAAAGTGCTTGATAATAAGTTGGTTGTAACACGTGGTTTGGATGATACAAGGCCAACAAAGCACAATGAAAATTCAACTATATTTTCTCCTTTGTACTATGGAGAACGCGTTCCAGGATTTTCAAAGGACGCTCATATTGTTTATCAAAGAGACCCTGAAGCGATAGCATATCCTCAAGCTCTTGTAAATGCAACATCAAGCTCAATATCGAAAGGCTATGACGGTTCTTGGTTTGACAATTTCGCTGCAGGTACGGAGTCTTGTCTGTTTTAGGTAAACCTCATTTTAACTATATTGTCGGATTTTGTACATCCATGATACAGTTTTACATCGTCATCAAAGTTTTCGGTGCTGATATTGCAATATCAGTGACATTTTGGGTCCCAAGTGTTAGCGTTTCTCCAAAAACAATCATGTTTTCAAAAAAAAAAAAAACAACTTATTTTAGGCATGTACGACACTGTAAGGATTGATAACAAAAAAGTTAAACTTGATGAAATCTGGAACTTTAAAACTGGATCGCCATACACAACTGATGTACATGTACTTGCTGAGCAGAATGCATTAAAGAGTATTTGGAATCAATTATATCAGAAATTTGGTCATTACCCTACAATTCTCGCAAACAACGCTGAAGGTTTTGGCAAATACTACCTTTCCAATGATTAATCCTTGTTAGGATGTTGGTTTCCTGAAAAAGGAAACTGCAGAATACTAGTAGAAGGCAGTACGGTGAGACCACTTGACGGATACAGGTAAACAAATGCTTTTGCTAATAGCTTTTTTTTCTGTTGCTTAACTTGGCTTTAGTTTGGAATCCTTCTCGGGTTCAGAGCAAAATACAGATCCGTTCCATAATGGATGCAATATATCAAGTTTATCTTGGTCATTTCACCCGCTAACGATTTGGGTGAGGAACGTCCAAAACGCAATGGATGCAGCACAAAAAGATTTACAAGCTTTTCCAATGATATCTCAAGCTGGTTGCAAATCACCTTTTCTTGAGATAGCAAAGGACAGGGATAGAATAGAAACGTTTGGATATTCTTCATTCCTTCTAGGTAACCTTTTATAACATGTTATTGAGTCATGTCTATTACTAGATCGTATTTAAACAACTTTTTAGCATCCAGTCACCCAAAGCAAAAAATGAGATTCGGTCTTCCTTGCATGTACCGAAACGCTTCTGGTCACCGATATGCGCATGTGCATGAAAGATATTCCTGGAATATAGGAACGCCAATCCATACTGAAACGCCAGACAACATATCTGGCTATCAACCTGAAGGTACAGTGATACTGAAAGCCTTCAGCTTTTCTAGAAAAGGATGAATTAATTATTGCTCCATAGGACACGTGTCATACATGAGGCTATTCGATAATGGCGCTATTCTTGTAAATCCTACAAACAATACTGATACTCCCATTAAGCTACCTAGTGAGTTATACGATCCAGTTGAGAAACAATACGTTCAAAAGGTTACAATGCTTGCACACACAGGCTTGATTTTACTCAAATCACCACCTTAATAAATGTATCACGTTTCCTGCATTCACAACCTCTCAACCAATGCTACTATTGCACAATATCGAATAGTAGCACTTCTGTTACAATAAGCAAGAACACCTATTGTATACCTTTTGATAATCCAGTAGTAAAGTAAACATTTTCACAAACTAAGATTTGATTTAAACAAAATCTGTCGCAAACGAAACAGTTTGACAAAAACAGCATTCACGTTTCTTATCTTTATCACACTACATGCCGCAGTTTACAAAATGAAAATTGTTTACTTTATTTCACTGGAATAGAAGATAAAGAAGTGCCTGACCATCAGATATTCGACCTTGTGGCACTTCCAGTCGAAATAATAGTTACAAATAAATTGATTGATTTTAAAATTGTTATATTTGCCTCTTCCATGTACTCAAGCGACTGATTTTGTTGAGAAACCTTACCGTCGTAACAAAGAAAACTGAAGGTTGCGGTTTACTTTCTTGTCACCCCAATACGTTTCGGCGTAATCTTCCTTAAAATTGTATCAAAAGATTCATCCTCAAAACTTTGTCTCCTTAGTGTAACTACACGTGAAGCCACATGAAAAAAGTGAATTGTTATGTCCCAATAAATCCCTGGCCACAAACATGTTTGGGTACCCAGCCATGATCCGTTAAGCAAGGTAAACAACTTAAAAAGAGATGTTTATTTGTTTCTCAAAGAGTGTCACAACCACCCGTGAGTGTACAGTTTGTATTTGGAAAGTACCAAGAAGAAAAAAAAAATGCTGGAAATATTAGTTTCGCATCTCGAGCAACAATCCTTTGTTTCTAAGGCTATCCTCACGTTTTCTCTCATTGTCTTAACGTATTTAATTCATGGCTCGTTATACTTAATCCTAGATGTATGGCACTACCCTGAATGGCTATATAAGTACAAAATACAACGAAAGGTACAATAAAAAAAAAGCGGAAAGCAGTTTATCCGTCGATTGAAAACTTGTAGGTTGAGTTTGACTCAACAAAGATTCCTCTTATTTTAAGAAATCTTGCCGTAAACTTTATACTCGTAATATTTCCCTCGTCATTCATCTTCCACGGCGTAGCCCAAGCAAACGGAAATCACCTCTTCAAGGTACAACTTCATCATCTTTTTGATATGTTTTCTCAAGCCCACAGGGAGATATTCCTTCACCCTTGCGTATGGTCATTGAGATAGCAATCATGGTGTTTATGGAAGAAGTATTTTTCTATTACGGGCATCGCTTACTCCATATTCCTTTTCTCTACAAAAAGTACGAGTACTTTTAATTTATTTATCACGCACAAATTACTTAAGTTTGTTTTTAGTGTTCACAAGGTGCATCATATTTTTAAGTCTCCTATAGCCTTGACAACAGGATTCTGCCACCCTGTTGAAATGATAATAAGCAATGTACGCTCTTTCTACAACATCATTATTGGTTAGACTTAACTTTTCTTTCCTGTAGGTGTTACCTTTAGTACTCTGTCCACTTATCGTCCAATGCCACATTGTCACTTCTTGGACATGGTTTGTTTTGGCTTTGATAGCTTCTCAATCGCACCATTGTGGGTACGTAAATTTTTTGTTTCGAACAGATAATGTTTATCACGTGAGGTAGATATGATTTCCCAATATTTGTTGACCACAATCCGAATTTTCACGATTTACACCACGAATCTTTTACTTACAATTACGGATTACTTGGATATTTGGACCAATTCCATAATACATACAAAGAGAGTGTTAAATGCAGTTAACATAATTATTACTTCAAACAACATGTTAAAACCGCCAAATAAAGAAATAACTTTGAGCTTGTTTTGTGACAACATATCATCAAATACGAGTATTGACAAGAGAGTACACCCAGTTGTACCTTCACATACTTAAAGTTTTACACAGTTGTGTTTTACTCCCTCTGAAGTGAACTAACTGCTCGCATAGTCGAATACAACTACAAGGTTGGTAGTACTCACATTTATTGTACAAAAAGTTGCAAGTAATTAATCATCTTGCAACTCATCTAGATTATCATTTAATCGCGTAACAAGGCGTTGAATAGCCAAAACAGATTTACCACCTTCAAAAATAAAAAAGTCAGAAAAAAACAAAGAAAAAAAAACAGTCGTTCAAACCTTTCATGATAGGCAACAATTTACGCAACAGATCTGCCCTCTCTAGACCCTAGACACTCATATAAGTACTAGCACATACGTGGAACACAAGAAATAAAAAACCAATGAAATAGTAGACGCACAAGGATAGGAGGTTTAGAACCAGGTGGGTAACCCAACAAATCATCAATTAGTTCAGCTAATTTATTAACCTTTGCATCCGCAGTCAACTTTTGCACATAGAGCTTTAACCAATGTTTGTATTCATTAGCAGATCCTATGAGGTAATAACAGTTAATAAAGGGGCAAACACAAGTACTATTAAAGGAGGGACAAAAGAGGCACATACCAATTGATAATGCACATTGAATTTGGTTCTCCAAGTGAGAAACAGTATGTATAGCTTGTAGTTCAGTTGTTACGTTTTGTAGTAATAGTGCTGATGGTTCATTGTTTACAAGCATTTGTAATCGTTGTAAAGGTCCTCGGCTACCTAGACCAACCTTTGCATTCAAATCGGAGTTATAGTCAGACAAGTGGAACTGAGAACCTAAAAAACAAAAAAAGTTAAGAAAAAAAAAGTTGCTACTAAGTTCGAGGTACCTGCTATCCGTTGCCAACAAGCCATATCTTTACTGAATAAATAAGATTCTTTGGTATCAAGCGTAACTATAGGTAAGCCTAAAAATAAAAAAGTGTCAACGGCGGAACCTTAAAAAGCAAAACAGAAAAAAAACAACAAAAAAGTCATACCTTCAGATGACAAACTGACAATACTAACATCATTCATAAAACCCTTTGTATTTGTCTAATAAAATAATTAATTAACAAACCCACTACAATGACTACAAGACCAACCTTAACATGAAGTGATCTCTCCACAACATTCCAAACCTAAAAGCAACAGGTTGTTAACAAAGCCCACATATAAAACAGAAAAACTTGCAATTAAAAAAACTTTAAAACCTTTACTTACTAATATCTTTCCTGTGGCTGCAGCGCACATCAAGTATTCGTTATTTGCTTCTAAGAAAGAAACCAAACCTCCCATATATATGCATGCAAAGATACGACGACCAACAGGACTGTAAATATACAAATGACCGTCTTCTGTAGCGAAAGCAGAAAAGAACCGGTTTCCATGTAACAAGGCTATTTTTCCATCAACAGCATCTTGCCACAATGGCCCAGCTGAAGGATCTTTTGTGATTACTGAAATTGTAGATACACCTTAAAGGCAAAATCAGCAAAAACGAAAAAAAATGGAAAACAATGAATACCTAGCTCCGAAGTTGCCGAACCAGACCAAGATACCTCCACAAAGCCAGCATCTTCAGCACGGTCTACATCCATGGAATCAATGAGCGCTCTCTAAGCCGATAATAAGTTTGAATGATTCTTGTTTTTGAGGGACGCTGTTGACATACTGCACCAGCACAAAGTCCAGGAATCTTCTTTGTGACACTAGTAACGCCAGGAGCAGGGCGTAGATTATGTCGAACAATACTCAAACCAGAGTTTGATCGTTGTGGAGAGATGATAGGCGAGAGAGGCTCTCTTTTACGCTTCTTTCTAGAACCACTTGTCCGTTTTTCTGCAGGACGCTAATTAAAGAAGGAAAAACTATTAGCAAACATGTCTTAGTATCAACAACGCACTTTTGTGCCTGTTTTCGCCTTAGGTGATTCTGGTTTTTCACTTTTTTCATTTTTCTTTTGTGACAAGCCAACAGGTGTAGGCATTGCTGAGCTATAAAAACAATGTAAGAAACCTGGTACAGAGTATTTCTTTTCAAAGAGAAGCTAACCGTGGAGTTGGCACTACGTTTGGTGTTTTAAATGGTGTCATCGGCTCTGGTGTAGTTGCTGGACTAATGACATTACATTAAACAACAAGGTTATCAAATAAAACGTACTTTAACAACTGAGGCGTGATTCTTCTTTTACCATTTACGCGCGTTTCTGTTTGTTGAGAACGCTCATCTGAAATCGTTAAATCTATGCTCATAGGTTCTACAAGCCATGTTGTTTAGAACAACGGTATTACAAAGCAAAAGCATACCTGGTCCTGGATTCGGTGGTAAAGAATCATCTAGAGGTCTTACAGCCTCCCTTTCAGCACCAGATTTAGGACTATCAGAGAAACTAATCTCAGCAGAACTATCATCGCCGCTGCGCTCTTGGGAGTCAAGATCTATTAAATCAGGGTCCTCTACTATATTAGTAAAATTGCCACCAAGCTCTTCGTATAGGTCTATCATATGTTGTTTCATCTACAGGAATATAAGAATGAAAACGAAGGAAATACATCAAAACTTTCTCCACTACTCACCTCTTTATTCGTCAATCGAGGACCTAATAACTCTTCTGATATAGCAACAACACACATTGTGCCGTCACCTGAGCATGCTACGAAAGAATAACCTATGAAACGTTATTATAATCAAACACTACTCGCAATGTTGTACCATCAGGATGCCAGCAAATATCTAGAACGCTGGATTGAAAAATAGACTTCAATATCATCAAAGCGCGTGGGTTATTAGTGAGCCAGACTGATATCTTGGTGTCTTTGCTTCCCAATGCACAACATAGATGCGTCTGCCCATCTCGTTTAAAAACGCTTCCACTGAAAGCCTAATAGCGTAAGAAAAGCAACAAAGAGTGTGCCACAGGAAAGACGTACAGCACGGACAACTTCTTGAGAATGCCCAACAAAATCTCTTCCAAGCTTCCATGTGGTACGCATCAATATTGGCGCTACATGCTTTCCTGACTTTACAGCACAAGTAGATACCAACACTTGGCCATCAGGAGACCAACTACAAAACAATCATTAAAAAAAACCGAGCGTATAAGATACAACGCATTAAACACTTACCATGGTCTTTTAAAAAATACAGAACTACTGCTGCGTTTATACGCCTCAGATACTTTATGTTCAAGCTCAAAATCAGTTGTACGCCAAATGAGGAGAGAACGGTCATCAGCCTTAATGAATTAGGTAGTTGTGATTAATAATAATAGTTTGTATTACCTGGGAAGCTAGGAAGTGTCCAGCAGGATCCTTAGTCGAGAAATTAGACAAAAACAATTAAAGCAAATTATTAGAATATTTACCCATGCAATTCCCTTTACTATTCCTTTGTGTCCTTGAAGTACTTTGAGTAATTTACGTGGACCAACATCCCATATATAAATTTTATTATCATGACTGCATGCAGCCAATCTCAAGCCATCAGGAGACCAACAAACATCAACAACATCTAGATTAAAAGACGTCAATTTGATGTTCATTATGCAACCATAAAATGTTTTTTAAATCTCTATCCCCTACGCCATGCAATGATGCTCACCTGCTTCTGGTCCACGTAAAAACGCCAAGCGTGTCCAGTTTTCTACGTTATCTGTTTGTTCCTTTAGTGCACCTGGCACTTCAACTCGTTCTATATGAGTTTTATCTAAATGCCACACAATAACGGCTTTGTCATCTGCGCCGCTAGCCAAGTATTTTCCTAACAAAGCAATTAACAACAAAGGCTTTTTTATTTTTTTATTAGAGCTGCATCACGTGCCATCTGGAGACCATCTGACAGAGTTTACTGGTCCAGTGTGGGAGTTTATTTCGCATAACAATAATTTTGTGTCTTCCAACTATCAAGGTAAGCGAGTATTTACGCCAACTGTCGCTTACCTCTTCTTGGTTGGGGTCGTATAGTGGTTCAGTATTCCAAATTTTTATCTTGTTGTCTTGTACCGTTAAAATACTATCAAAGCGTGATAAGCGTACCTCCTCCGCCCGTGGCAAAGCGAACACCGTCAGGTTGAATAGCGATCGAAAATATTGGAAACCCTTTTGGCTTTAGGAACGACAAACACTCACAAACGCGTCCAAGTAATTTATAAACAAGCAATTGGCGCGGAACGCGAAAAAGCTTTATTTTTTCTTTTAAAACAACGTACCATCATGAGAAACCCATCCAGGCTTTGATATGTGGGTGTCTGTGTTCTCTGGGTTCATTTCGAGCTTCTTGACATACGTAACGCAAATAGGGTACTTTGGTTTACTCAGCTTCTTGGGTAGCTAAAAAGCGGGACGAAAACAAAAAAACGTCAAATTTCTATGCTGCTTGAACGTTAAAGAATTACAAACATAGGCCCAAAGAGACCTATAATACGTGCCACATACTATGAGGAGTGTATGCTAAAAAAGTCTAAAAACTATCTTCGCCAAACACCAAAAAGGTTGTGCAAAGTTACATTCAACGCTATTATTCATCTTAAAGATGCACTTTTTCTACCGATTGACGATACGTAAAAAAAATGTGACATGTGTCTACAACCTACGCGTACGGACTAGATACACGCGCCAATTGCGATACGTAACACAAACTCGCTGCAATATGCGGAGGCACAATATTTACCAAAACTATTTCGGCTCAAGCCAAAAATTGTTTTTCGACAATTGTCGACCATCAACATGAGGTGTAATAAACTAGTTTAGGACACTATTTTTTTTTAAATCCGTGATTTACCGCGCCAGCTAGGTTTTGTCAATTTTATTGCGAATTTGCATGGAAAAAACCATTAACGGTTACTAAAAAACACTCAAAAGCTATCTTAGTAAACAACAACTCCTCCAAGGTTCGACCCCAACTTTCGTCCAACGCTAACCCTCTTAGTTACCAACAAAACAATAATGTCTGCAGGAAAACCAACCTCACGTTCTCAAAGAGCTGGCCTACAAGTACGCCGCTAAATAACGTCTAGTTAGTAGAGCAATTCTAACCACTCTTAGTTCCCTGTTGGTCGTATCCATCGTTTTCTCAAAGAGCGTACCTACGCGGGCGGTCGTGTCGGTGCTACTGCTGCTGTATACTCTGCTGCTATCTTGGAGTACCTCACAGCCGAAGTCCTTGAGCTCGCGGTAAGATCTAGAGTCGATCTGCAAAAAACTTCTTTTCACCCTCTTTACCCGTCTTTTTAACTACCAGTGAACTCATGTTCATTTTTTATCATTGAAACCACGCTCATACCGAATAGGGCAACGCCTCGAAAGATTTGAAAGTAAAACGTATAACTCCACGCCATCTTCAATTGGCCATTCGTGGAGATGAAGAGCTCGACACTTTGATCAAAGCTACCATTGCTGGTGGCGGTGTCATCCCTCACATCCACAGATCCTTGGTGCGAAAGCAAGCCGAGAAGAAAGCCCCAATGTAAGCGGTGCTATGTGGAGAACAGTCCCAAGCATACTGGCTCGCGATTTTTATTGCGTGTACCATGGCCCTTGTATGTAGATGAGTATAATAATAAAAATTTTGTTGTTTTAAACGCTATGCCTACGTTAATAGAGGAATTCTGTTCAACTTTTTGTAATTACATGATAACGGCTAGATTTTTTTTTTCTTTATTTACATAAAATCTCTCATTGGATCAGAGCGTTTAACGCGCTTCCTTCTATACTCTTCGAGCTGTTCTGTGGTTACACCGTCGTATTTCTTTACGTCGGGGTCTTCACTCTTTTTACTGCTTGATCTCTTCTTCTTATCCCTCTTGCGCTTCTTGTGCTTGTGTTTTTTGCCTTTCCTGTGTTTGTCTTTTTTCTTGCGCCTTTTTTTCGGTTTGCTTTCAGAAGAAGAGTCGCTATCTTCAATAGGCTCTTTAGGTTCTGAGCGCTTTGGTACAAGCTCCTTTGGTGTTTCAAACACTGGAGCTTTACCAGTGCAGTAGGAGTTTTTGGTGAAACTGCCACAGCAAGCGTAACCCCATTTACCATCACGCCAAAAAGATCCCCACACTTTTTTATGGTTTTGTAGAAGCTCTAAAAAGGAGTTAAAATTGTTAATTCGTTTTTTGCTTCAACTTTTTTTTTATGAACAGAAATTCACTTATCAATCGTTTAGAACGTACCGTCTTCTTTGTATTTACTGGATGGTATAACTTCTTTGCCTTTTACTACACTTCCGTCCGGGTTGTATTCAACATAGCGCATTGTTTCCCCTAGCAGTGCAGTTTCCTTTGGTTTTAGGTACTCTGCGCCGCCATATTGGTCAATAAGCTCTATTAGGGTATTAGCGGCTGTTTTGCGTCGTTTTTTTGTTTTTCCTAAACGTACTTTTTTGTTGTTGTGTCCTAACCCTGCTCGATTCTTCTTTGTATTTAGCGTACATGACCTCTGTTTGCGATGGCGCTGCATGGAAGTGAACATCCACACCTTGGGATGCAGCCTCCCAAGCGAAGCGTCTCGCCTGCTCAAACATTTCAGTTACTTTCGGTGTGTCATCTGTTTCCCACATCTCATCTGAGAACAGCGTCAGCGTACGACAAGGTGAAAAAAAAAAAGTTTTTGTTGAACGTACCGACAGGTATTACATCACCTCCTCTCATACTACGTGTTTGGGGGTCGTAGTTATCGTCATCCAAATCTTTAAGGTATTTTGCTGTGTCTGAGCGGTTACGTAAGTTTCTAGTGGTACTTTTTGTTTTTGGGTCTACAGCAGGTGCAAATGCTTCTGTAGCTTCTTCCTTTGCTGCATTGGCTTCATCCACAAGGCTTTCAGTCTCTCCTGCTGTTGCTGAGCCCGTGTGAGGGTATCTTTTTTGATCGCTGTCAGGTGCTGTATTAAATTCGTCTAACTGTTTCTGTGACTTCTGTAGTCGCCTCTCTGCCTCTATTTTTTCAAATTCTGCAATGTTCTTTTTCTGACTCTTAGGATTGTAACCATTCCATCTGCTCACATTTAGAATATGCGCTATCATTGTATGGTTTATTTAAAAACATACCTATCCCTCTTTGCTTCGAAACCATGCTCAACCTCTACAATTACCTCATCTGGTTGAATATCTTCGTTTGTCCATTTGGCTCCCTTTTTACGTGGTCTATCAACACATTCCAGTGTCTTATGTGTCATTGCACCGCAATTTTCGCAGGCGCCTTTTCGATATTTAGTAGCTGCTGGTCCCTGAAATGGTGTCAAAATGATGCCGTTTGATTCTTCACAAACATGAGTATACGTACCTTAAATTTGCCTCTGGCATACCAATCAGAAAATCCAGACATTTTTTTTCCTTCACGTCGTTGATGGTCCAATCCAGGCCTTCCAGTATGCAAATACCCTACAAGAATGTAATTACATTGGTTTTTGTAATAAAATAAATTAAATCACGTACATGGCGCATCAGCAATAAAGTCAGGGATGTAAGGGTTAATTTCTTTTCCGTGTTCATCTTTTTCTGGTTCTATAATACCAGCTCGTCTCGCCTCTTGAGTTTCGAGCCGTTTTTTACGTTCTTGCCTATTTAGCGCTACAGAAAGGTAAACACACAGCCCACAGATTGAAAAATCATTACAACGTTTTTTTTGGGCGTTTACGTACTTGAAGTGGCCATTGTGGTATTATGCCACCAGCGTTAAGCAAAAGCAATGCAGTATCAAAGCAAACTGTTGATGTTAGTCAAAGAAAAGTCAAAATAGCACCAATCGTTGACTTTGTTTTGACAGTGTGTTTTGACATTGTATTTTGACATGTGGACCACTAAAACGATAGTGTAATGTCAGAAGTATTTTCCGCAGCTTTATTGAAAGGTTCAGTGGTAGTTGTTACCGGTGGTGGTACGTTTATTGTGAAAAAAAGATATTGATCGGTTAGGTACTGGAATTGGGCTAGCAACAGCCAAATTGGCAGCGAAATTGGGCGCAAAGGTAGCCGTATGTGGTATGAGCAGTTTTATTTACAAAATAACTAAAAACATACAGGAAGGCGTGAAGAACCCTTAAAAAAGGCATGTGAAACACTGAAGGACCTTGGTTATGATTCATATTATAAAACGTGCGACATTCGCAAAGAGGACACTGTAAAACAATTTGTGGCGAGCGTTCTAAGTCACTATGGAAGAATTGACGTCCTAGGTAGTTATTGGATATAGTTTTAGTTGTAACTGTTTTTTTTAGTCAACAACGCAGGTGGACAGTTTGTTATACTGGCAGAGCATCTCTCTGTAAAGGGGTTTGATGCCGTTGTCCGCAATAATTTGTTGGGCACGTGGGTTATGACACGTGAAGTTGCAACTCAGGTTTGTTGTCTTTTTTGTTTTTTTCAAGTTTCAACAAAATGTAGGCGTTTATTCCACAAAAGAAAGGCAGAATTGTGAATATTATAGCGCAGATAAAACAAGGATTTCCTGGCATGGTTCATACTGGCGCAGCACGTGCTGGTGTAGAGGTACAATATAACTATGAGCAAAAGGCCTAATGATAAAATTGCAGAATGTTACAAAAACCCTTTCCAGAGAATGGTCCAGGTTTAATATTGCCGTCAATGCTATAGCACCAGGAGTAATTGAGTACGTTATTCGATTTTCATAATACGTGGTTAATTTCACTTAGCTCTGGCGCATTGGGAAAGTACCCAGAACCATTTTTGGCAAGTTCACGCAAAGCAATACTTGGTGGAAAGTTTGGTACATTAACAAGTTACTAAATATGTCCTAAACTTTGTGATAGGTACTTCTGATGATATCGCCAATCTTGCCGTTTATTTGAGCAGCTGGAAGGCTGCAAAGTTTATCACAGGTCAGACATACTATGTTGATGGTGGTGCTGTACGTTACTTAATTATTATTATACTATGATAACACTTGTTAGTCGGTGTATGGTGGAGACATTAGTTTTATGTTCTCTAAAATGTAGGAAGTATTCTGCGTTCTGTTTTTTTTTGCCTTAAAAATTAGTGACGTGCCTCCTAAATAAATAGCGTACAAATTTAGTGACAGCGATCGTATGTATTTGCGACAAACATGCTTTGCGTTCCGTAGAAACCCGACAATTCTTAAAATTATTCAGTTAAAGTCAAAAATAATTAAGACAGAAAAACCAACTCCTGATCGTAATTAAGCATCCAGTGTTGAGTGCAACGAGTTGAGTACAAATGGATATTGAACTTACAATTATTGAAGCTGACAACCTCGTTAATAAAGATATTGGTGGGAAATCTGACCCGTAATGTGCCTGTGGTGCTTTTAATTACTTATTTCTTTGCAGATACGTCGTTATACGCTGGGAAGAACAAAAAATAAAGACTAGGGTTATAAAAAACTCCCTACAACCTAGATGGGATGCAGTACGTATAAATACTCACGTCTTTAACCTTACCAACAAAAGCTATTCCGTATTCGAATCAACAACCCATCACAGCCCATAGACTTACGCGTCATGGACAAGGTACGTCGTAGTACGCTTTTTCTATTTTTAATTCGCGTAGGACAAGTTTGTTGATGACAGCCTTGGAAGGACCTTCATATCCGTTGCCTCATTAGCTCAAGGTACTACACGGCTATAAAATGGTTTTTAACAGTTATTCAGGTCAAACAAGAGAAGCATGGATTAAACTAGATCAAGTAGAAACCGGACGTATCAAAGTGAGAATTGCACGTGTCGATAAAGCGGGGAAAGGAGGAAAAAAGAAAAAGCATCACCACGCACACACTCCAGTCAGTTCAGGGACAGGCACTACAATTATTCCGTCTGGTGCGCCAATGGCTCAGCCTTCAGCACCTCCGGCAAACTATACGCCTGCGCCTCAACCAAATGTCCAGTATGGAGCTCAACCAGTGCAACCGATGCAACAGCAACCTGTGCAATACGGCAATCAAGTGCAAATGCAAGGACAACCAATGCAAGGACAACCAATGCAACCAATGCAACCTGTGCAACCAATGCAACAGCAACCTGTTCAGTACGGCCAAGTACCGATGCAAGGTCAACCAATGCAACAGCAGCCTGTTCAATACGGCGGCCAAGTACAAATGCAAGGACAACCAATGCAAGGACAGCCAACGCAACCAATGCAACCACAACCCGTACAAGCTGTTCAACCAGCAGGAATTTCGTCATGGTTTCAAGGTGCCCTTGATTACAATTTCTAGTGGTCTTATGTTGGTAATAGGCAATGCTTCAAACATTACGCGAGATCCTCATGGACATGTATTGTATGGAAAGCCAATTCAACCAGCACCTGCATACGTTGGACAGATAATGCCTGCACCTTATGTTTATAGACCACCTACAGTTTTTTATCAGCCACCACAAGCCATAAGAGGGTAAGTTCTTTTTACTTCTGTTGATTGATGGATAATGATTGAAGTCAACTCTGATAATAATTCTTTCTAACATCGTTTTAGTTTACAAAGCCAACCTACAATTCCTCCACCGCAGTTCTTTTACGGTATGCCTGCGAATTATCAGCAACCTGCGTACGTTTTTACTCCTTTGTACACATGAATTTGTTTGTGTTAATGTTATTTGTTATAGCTATGCCCCACCTGCTGTTCAAGTGGTTCCTGTGGTACCAGGTGTGAGCTACCAAGAAGATTTCTCAGTAAATGAATCAAATTGTAATAGCCCTTATGCGGTACTTGGATTAATTTGATTGTTTGTTTTGTGTTACTTATGTGAACTACAGCCAAGTCCAGAAGTGGTAGCTGATTTCTCTGATGGAGATTATACAACTACGAATGTTAATTACAATGGGGATTGTACTAGCGTGACTCATCTCAACCTTTTCTATAATGGTAACTACTTTTTTCAGAGCAACAAAGTTGCTGTGAAGAAAAATGCTCACTAATGAGTTATAGATGTTCGAGCTATTAAAGGCTTAAGCAAATTCCCAAATTTAATGAGATTGACTGTGAGAGCAAATGATTTGCAGTCGTTGGTTGGTATTAACGAAGCTCCATATTTGAGGTAAAACTTTGCTCTATTTTTTTTAATGCACGTGACTAACTTTGTCTAATTTAGGTGGATAGATGCTTCCTCAAATGATTTAACTACTTTATCGGGTCTAAGCAATGCACCAAGCTTAGAGTATGTTCTGGACTTATTTGATAGTCTCGTATACTAATCTTTGTTTTCAGGTGGCTTAACGTACAAAACAATGACATTAAGGATTTTGGTGGTTTTGCCTTTGCTCCAAATTTAACGTTCGTCTATCTACTTTTTCTTGCGGATTTTACTCACGTTTTGGTTATAATAGATGGTTAAATTGTCATCATAATGATATACGCTCATTACAAGGATGTGAAGCTTTCCGTAGTCTTGCTTTTATTGATTTGTCTTCAAATGACTTGAAAACAGTCAGAGGACTTGAACAATGTTTGATGTTACAAGAAGTACGTATCTGATATTGATGTAGCTTTATACTAATTGCCATTAGATCAATGTTGCTAACAATGACTTGTCAGATATGTCAAGTGTACTTCAGCTCGCTCAGCTACCTCACTTGTTTTGCCTTAATATTTATTTAAATAAGTTTTCTGCCACTCAACAGAACCAAATAGTCACTTACTTTAAAGGTGTAAAACCAAATTGTGTTGTAGTAAACTCAGCTGCAGAGAGTAAGGCGAGAGGTCATAATGTAAAGTACCGTAAGAAATAAATACTACAGTTGCATACAAGTGACAAGTCTGCTACTTTTCTAATTGGTTACTTTGGGAACATTGAGTTTATTTTACATCCATTATTGCTTGCCACGAGGCATGGATGATGAATTAGGCATAAAGCCCATTCTGCAACGGCACATATTACGGAGAGTTAAAGCGTATACACACGCCAACAATCGTAATAATTTTCAACGAAAACTATTTGAGGATTTTCGCCTCAAATTCTGAGATAGTCTAAATCGGTTTAATATGTACAAATTCAGTTCACTACTACACCTCGTCCTTGTCACTATTGTAATTATAAGACAAACAAATACAACGACAATGGGTAATTTCGTTAACAAACGTATGTGTCAGGCGTCATTTGACGTTTTGTTCTATCTGTGAAAAGGCTTACTTGGCTTGATCTAGCATACGTTCCAGAACCAGAGATGGCGACAACAGATGCAGCAAAGCGCGTTTATTTCGGTGCAGGGTGCTTTTGGGGCACAGAAAAGTTCTTTAAAAAGCAGTTTAAAGTAAACACTAAAGTCGGTTATTGTAATGGTAAAGTAGATACACCAACGTACCATGTAAAACGGAGCGATGAAGTTACGATTATTAATACTTTTACCCATAGGCTGTATGTACAGGCAAAACAGGCCATGTAGAGGCGCTAGAGGTTGTTTATGAGCCTGAAGTTGATTTTCGTGAATTATGCAGGTTCTTTTTCCGTATGCACGATCCAACCACCCTCAATCGCCAAGGAAACGATAGAGGTATGTAAAAAAAGCCAAGTAGCAACCTTACGAGTGTTTTTTTCAAAACGTCATTTCTAATCCTCACCTTCTCTTATCAGGCACTCAATACCGCAGTGGTATCTACTACACAGATGACGAGCAAAAAAAGATAGCAGAAGAAGTAAAAGCTGAAATTGCTTCCTCAGGAAAGTACAAAAACCCAATCGTTACTGAAATTGAGGCACTCGGTAAATTTTGGGATGCTGAGGACTATCATCAGGTACGTCATTTGTTATTGAAGGAAGATTGTTTGGTATTGACACTTCACTAGGATTACCTCGCAAAGAATCCAGGTGGTTACTGTAACCACAAATTACGCTGGTAAACCTTCAAATGTGGGTTCGTTCAGCATTGTCAATAAATACAACATTTTCAAATAACACAGCAACCATTTAACCTGACGTGATGCAATTAATTACAGTGCCAATTTTTCATCTGACATTATTCGGGAACATCAATCTTTTCACCTTTAACTGTCGTTTACTCATTTCTTCGAGATCACTACCACAGTACTTACGTACAAAGTCAACTGTAGTGTCAAAAAGTACAGATACGACCACAGACTTGTGGTTCAACAAAACAGCCTACAAAATGGCACGTTTGGTTGAGTGTTTCCTTGTTTGAGAAAACCTCAATTGGTGCTCACAAAGAGAATATTGTTGAACTGACAATGTTGGTTAGTCAATTGATCACTGTTAGTTTTCCAATAAACGTTGATAATAGAAAAGATTTGAGAATTAAATGCTGTAGCTGCAAATATTAAATACGCAATGTTACGATCTGGCTAAAATTCATGTTTGCATAGTCTTTTGCTGTATTCTGAGTTAGAAAAGTAACCTGCTCATTTGTTATATGGTCAATGTGAAATGATTGAACTATCCTGGATCAGTCTCTGAAGACAACATGTTTTGGTGTCTTTAAGATTTTCTAGCATCTCCTTCGTTAACCTTCAATGGCTTTGGCACTCAGTGATTTTTGGCTTGCAATGAACGAATATACCATACGCCTTTCCCAAATTTATTACGTTATCCACCACGAGCGAATACAATACCTGAAGTTTGACACGAGATTTCTGTAAAAGTCGAACCTTGATTCTGAATAAAAAAGTGAAACAACAAGTTGTTGCATCCTTATCGAGTGAAGTACAACAAAAAGTCCATATACAACTGAGATTCCAAACTGCTCAAAGTTCGTATCCAATGAACAACGACCAGTTACTAGCCGCAACGTTGATGTACTACAGCGCACCAACAAACCACGTTTCTCTTGTCTTTAAACATTCCTTGTAAATAAATGTACCACATCAACAACATGATCTTTTTTCGAACCAGCAAATTTATGCTTTCAACTTAAAACTTTCACAACTATTTAGTTTAGCTGAACCATGATCACGTTGGATGGACTCATATTTATTCAAAAACAGACCAAGAGACTTTTATCTCCTATTTGCCAGCATTATCGGCTTTAGAAGTCAACCTGTAATTCGCTGTAGAATACTTTTGAGGACTTTGGTGACTTTATTTTTACCATAGAAAGTTAACGAACCGCAATGCAGCTAATACACTTAGTAGTATTGTGCTGTGCGTTATTTGGATTTTATGTCTTGGCAGGCTTTTCGGAGGTCAATAACGTTGAAGTAAGCAATAATTCTCTCTATAGAACCTCAAACGCTATAGCTTCCGCCGCTTCATTTTTTAATTCAACGCCGAGCGGTTTTTGCGCGTAACCAATCACCTCTCCCTGTAACTGGTGACCCTTATGGCCGTTTCAATTGTACGACACCTGCATGAACGCTCTGTCTTACTGTGTCTAGTCTCCTTTGTTGAAGAACTTAGCGACGCTACTAATGCCACTGCTGTCGCTGATTTAGAGATACTAATCACTCACCACGATTTGCTGGATGACGAAATTTTGGGCGTTAAAACGACGGCTGGATTTGCTCTTTGTTGTACACCAGTAATGGCGCAATCTACTAACTGTCAGGCTGGCAAGGTACCTGTCACCAAACTATAAATGTCAATACTGAACGCGTTCAAAGTTGGTAATACCAGATGAAAGCAAGCTCTCCTGTACCAACACACAAAATCCAAGGAACTGTACATACAACGGAGATGCTCCAATGTGGTATTGGTCTGAGATTGTTGACAAGAAGCTAGAACTCGCTGATGTACGTAAAACGGCGGGTTTTTTGTTCACTAGATCAAAACTCTTACTGGTTTATTTGATAGAGTGTCAGTATAACCAAAAGCGGAGTTTATTACTTGTACGTTTATTTTTTGGTTTAACTTGAGCCAAACTTCTATTTCTCACTCAAAATACCACTAATGTTCTTTAGTTATGTCCTCAACTGTGATGCACCTGTTGATGGGGCCTCGTTATTACTTTCAGGCGAAACAGAATGGAAAAATCCTTACGGCTATTTGCCTGGTACTATTGTCTACTGGTTGCCAGTTGCGTGTAATAACTTGCTTATGTTGTACTCAAATATTGGTTTTTATAGGTTTATTACACGTTTGCTATCTTGTACTGCATGCTATTTGCGTATTGGTGTACACTCGTTTTTATTCACAGAGATGATATTATGGGCCTTCAAATTGCTATTACTATTGTTGTTCTAGTTGGTGGTATTGAGTCACTTGTATGGGCTATTGACTATACAATATATAATCGCTCTGGAAATGTCTGTATCTTTTTTTTTTAATAGGGTGTTTTTTTCGGGTTTTTCTTTTGTTGTGCTTGATTCTCTTTTTTCCTTCACTTCGATAAGCTGATGGATTTAATATCGTGGGCGCTTTAATGACTTCATTAAAGCAGACATTAGGTCGTTTAATTCTTCTTTTTGTATCTGTCGGTTATACCATTACAAGGTACTCTATTCTTTTATTTTTGCTTTTTTTTTCACAATTTAACTTTGGTCCATCGTAAAATATAACTTGTGCGTTTTATAGACCTACGTTAAACTGGAAAGAGAAAGGAGGTATAACAGCTGTTATTGGAACATACTTTTTCTTTATAATGGCTTGGCAATACGTACTTGTTATTCAAGCAATGGGTACAGATGTACCTGATAGTATCTTCCTTGGTATTATATTTTTCTCTACACTTATCAACTTTGCTATCTTTGCATGGGTACGTGTTTTTTGGAACACTTTGTTCAAACAGATTTGTTAATTGCTCGCCAATATCGCACGTGACCTAGTTTTTTCTAATTATGATCTTTTAGATTTTCTTTGCGATTTACTTTATGATGCAACACTTGAAGTCAACCAAACAAATGGCAAAGTTTATCATGTTCAAAAAACTTGCTATCATTTTGGGTATTGCTCTTGGTACTGCTGTATTCATGTTTATTCTAGAGTTGTACGTACATGTGATTTAAAAAAAAGAGCATGCTTTTTTTTTGTTATCTAAAATGGAATTTAGGATTATTACTTGGGCTGGTCTACGTGATAAAGCTTTCAGAGGATTGTGGGTCTTTGACTTTTACTGGGAACTTATTTTTTGGATTGTATTAACTATTATTGCAATCATTTGGAGACCAACTGGTAACAATAAGCGCTATGCATACTCTGAGCAGCTTAACGATCAAGATGACGGTATAGAACTCGAAGAGACAGATGGTGGGGCAGTCGCTGCGCAAAACCCTCAACAAGACTCATCATCCGAAGAGGTAAAACAACCCAAGAATTCATCTTTGTTAACATTATTTTTTCTTCAGGATGAGGAGCCTCCTGTTACTTTAGATGCTACTGAAGACATAGAGCTTGACATGGACAGTTAATAGATTTAAAAAAAAATGTAATGAAAATAGGATCAAGATCTTTGTTTGCTATACAAGTGCTTGTTTATTCTTTTATTTCATTTTTTGGTGGTTTTCGTTAATTGCTTTTTTTTTCTCTTGTTTCGCTTCACTTTCCGCGAGAAAAAAGAGAAGACAAGGACGAAACCCTTTGAGAGGCAAAAAAATATCCCTTTGTTTTTTGGATTATTTGGGTAGAGTTGAGATGAGTACTCGGGCCAAGAAGTGGATGAATGGTTGTGTGGCAATTGCCAAAGTCATCGATTGATGAAATCCGGACTCGTTAGCGCATTTAAACGCCATTTTTGTTGTGACTTTAAAATCTTCTCTGTTATCTATCTTATCAGCCAATAACTTGTTACCAATTACTTTAGTAGCCCAGATATCGCCATATTCCTTTTATGCGTCAATAAAAGAAAGCAAATCAAAGACTTTAAACGCACCTTTGTGACGTAGCGGGTTGAAAAATGGTATACAGCACCTGAACCCTCTTGGAATTTAATAGCGAATGGAAGATCAACTGGGAACTAAGTATTGTGAGCAAAGTTAGTGTTTTTGTACGCTATCTCACTGTTTCTTTCGCTAGAACTTGGACTTTCTCAGTATTGAGCACTTGAAAGCGTCTAAGGCCTGGTCTACGTAACAATTTGGCACCAGTCTGATATCTACAGAGTGTCAATGAGAATTAAAATACGTATTAGCATTAATTGGGTTGCAAGTAAAGCGTGTAGTGGTTTTACATATAAACGCTGTTTCAACCGTTTTAATTTTGACGTACGATTGGAATAGCGCCATTTCTGGGCCTTCTATGAAGCTTACTTCGACTGGCTTGTCAATTGTAGTTTGCCCTTGTTTTGGGCGTACTAGGCCTTCGAAAACCCTAGAAACTGTGCTTATTGCGCTATCGAACGATAGTAGACATCCACCAGAGGCTACAAAATTTTTTACAGTCGCTGTTGTGTCTTCTCCAAGTTTTACGTCGTCTGCGATAATTAGGAGTTGTGTTGGTTTGATTGTAAGTGTTTCTGTTTGCAACGCTTTCTCCTCAATCCCAGTCACAGTGAGATTGTTGTGTAAAAAGAACGACCTAATTGGTGCGTTTTCGTTGGAGCTTATCAATACCACTGAGTCTGGTTGAAGTTGTCGAAAGATCCGAGCATATTCTTCTTTAGTGTCGTCTTCAAAGTATTGAAGGCCCAGTTGGTATGCAGAACGGTTTTCGGCGTTTTTGACGAGCTCTAGCCAAGCAGGGTCGCGTTTCAAAGTAACAGCTGGTTTAGGCTCTGGAGGTGGTACAGTGATGCCAGGAATCCTGGGCATCTGCATTGGCGGCATACCCATCATTTTGTGCAGAGTTGTTAAAGCCAAACGTCAATGAAAAATATTGACAAATCAAATCTAAGCGTAATTGTTTTTTCAACTTGGCGTTGTTGTGTATTCACTTACATGGGCATTTATGTTTGCACAGGTTAAACATCCAGCAAGAAGAAGCATTGCGACGCCGTGTTCACTGAACCTCAGAGCTATGTAAAATTAAAATGCTTTCTGACACATTGGACTTTGTGTTGTCGCCGATCTTGCTATTGTAGTTTTTATGGGTGTAGTCCAAAGTAAATAACATTGTTTATTTGTGGTTCAAGATGACCTGGTAGGCTGATGGAGCCTATTTACAGAGCATCCTTCATAGTAAATAAATAAATGTTAAATACAACTTTAGTTTTGCAGTGCTTTGTGCACTTCTTCCATATTAGCATGGTCACCAGATCCTTTATTTGCGTGGGAGTACAGGACCTGGTTAAACATGTTAAAGAATATCAACAAGCTTTAAAATACCTTATTTCCTGGTCCTAATACAAAGATACCTCCTTGTTGCAGTGTGTCACCTTGTACTGTTCCAGGAGCGATTCCATCTACGAACACGTTTCGCATCATACCAGCATAATTAGCTGTAGGTCCAACTGTAGACCATAAACTTCTTGGTAGCGAAAACGCCTGCAATAGTTTTTTTTATGAATATTATAAATGTTATCACGTGACTTGACTTACCTTGTACAACTTTAAACTAGGGTCAACGTATAGCTCAAATACATTATTATCAAGCTTAGCTTCTGAAAGAAAATTTTTCGCCATTGGGACGGTCCCGTTTCCTTTTCTCCGTAAACACCACAACAATCCAAAACAATAAACTCACCAATAACTACTATTTGTGCCAACGCTTTCTTGAAACTATCTTGATGCGTAATAAGGGATTCTAAGGATGTTTGAATAATGTGATAATTATATTATTGTTAGCGCACGAATTTGAGCTTTAGTGCAAACCTAACTACTTGTGAGATAATTTTAGAAGGGTACTAACGTACTCAACCGAAATGCCGAACAAAGGTGAGTATAACACGTCTTTGTTGCCACAAGCTCTCGGGATCCACTTCTTTATCCTGGATATCGCGTATGCGCAAACTAGAAACTTTTGGAAAACCCTCTTGGGCTGTACACCTATTTCGGCGTTGTGTAGTCGTATGCGTTCTCCTGAGCGTAGGTTTACGCGCCAAAGCGGCGAACCTAACGCTGTTCAGCATCTGTGTCAACTTTTTGATTGCTTAACGTCAACAATAAGGACTTATCCTTCTTTCCACAAGCAAGCGCAGTACTCACAAAATGCGTTCGTTTCTCTGGTTTCAAAAAAAGAACATAATTTACAAGTTTGGAAATTGTAGGCGTGTTGTTTCTCAAACCCTGTTTTACACACTCGCTTGTTTTACGTCCATAATGGCTGCACAGTTGCTGCAGGATCACAACTTGACCACTTTTGACTCGTGCTATCCCTAAAGCTACACAGCGTGTACACTAACGCCAGTATACGGCGTGCTTTATTCAATAATGCCATCCGTTAAAGAGTGAACAACAAATACAATGGCAGCAATCAAAAGTGCGTGTAATCATTTTATAGTTGTATGCTAACGCATACAGAAGGAAATGCGTCCCCTAGTACAAAACTTAGACAAGCAAGTGATTCATTTGCATGCATTATGTTTATTTACGTTAGGCTATACTCAAAGTAACATTTGCAGGCGATAGCTATAAGAATTTTTCTATTTCGTCCACAGCTACAGTACGTTCAAACAATACGCGCAAAATATGCTAAAACGTACAGTGTGGCAGTTTTAAACCCGTAATAGCCGAAAGAAACCATATAACAGGTACTAGCGGTGCTTCCGCCATATCTCACTTCCTTCAGGCGATGTGGTAAAGGAATATGCACTCTACGCAATTGCGAAAGTGGCTGCCGTTTCTAAGCCATCACGTATCACAACAGTCGTAAAAGCTGCTGGAAGTACATTATCCAAGTCTAGCAGTGCTCCCAAAGTAACCCGGTTTGGTACAACATCAATTACAACATGAATTCGCCACAATCGGTCCTAACACGTTCTAAAGTGACAGAAATACCAGATGATATTTTATTGTGGGACCTTCATAAATTATGGGGTCTTAGCAGCGGAACTGACAAATTATTTTACTATGGAAAACGTTCAGGACCGTTTCCACCAAAATGTACGCTCACATGACGCATTTTGATAAAAAATACTAAAAGAAAATGTTCTTTAGCAAAGTTAACAACTATGGATTCTCAATGGAAGAAGCTCAGGGTACGTAGCTACCGTTAAAAAAATACAAGTTGTATCTTAATTTTTTTTTTAAGGCGATCAAAAAAGATAGAGAAGGTCGTGTTGCTGGCATGGTTGAGAGTGCAACTTCATTTAGATCTATAAGAACAGTAAAAAAAAAAGCAAAGTCTCTCCCAGACACACTGTTCTTTGATACTCTAGCGTACGTGACATTCAGTTCAAAATGTTTGCATTTTTTCGATTTTGCATTCACAGAATAAGTGTCAACGTTTTTTATTTACTCAATTTTTTTCTGTAGTTATTTAATGGCTTGTGGTCTACATACGCCTCAATTATTTGAAAAACCAACGGATACAAGTCTAGTATCCAAAGTACGTGTAACGTATTTAAGAGGGGAAAGATATGAAATGAACGATGTTCCACTCACTGTTGCCTCTGGTATGGTATTTTAAAGTATTGTTACTTATTAACACAATAAAATTAGCATTACTTGTAGATTATTTTACCAAACGAAGAAACCCTATCATCTCTGAAGAGGCGTTTAAACGTACAAACTGAAATTGTTGAACTTTTAAGCAGTAGCTCATTTGGGTTTTTGTAGAACATGGTGATAACCTTGCAACTATTATAATGAACCTACCAATTTCATCACGGAAAATTCTAGCAGGGACATGTAAATTTTTAGGTCTGTTGGACGTTTGCAAGGACTCAAACCAAATGGTAAAAAAAAAAGAATTGCTTTTTTTGTCCTTCTTTTTTTTCTTTCACATATTTTTTTACAATTTATTTATCTACACTACCATTATTGTTTTTTCGTGGAAGGACTAACTGATCAAAATCATTAGAGTCCTGACAAACTTGTTGATGCTTGGTCAAAGTTATTGCACATAAAACCAAAAGTTCTTAAGACTTTGATAAACAGACAAAGTAATATATTTCCAGAAAGCAAGACTGTGTTACCTTCTAAGGAGGTAAACTTCAACAATCGCACAATTTGTAATCATATAATATCTCTAATTACAACAAATAGGAACTTATTAAAAAACTAATGGAAAATTCAGCTGAGGCTATTGAAGATGATGAAAAGGCTCAAGATGTTCTTAAAAATCTTCCTTCGAAATTCTTTGATGGTAAAGTGGATGCAATAGATTTAGACACCCTCGTTGCCAAGACACCAAAGGCAGCTCTTCCATCACTACCACCTCCACCAGGTTTGAAACTTTAGTGTTGTGACAATGTACTTACATTCGCTTGGCAGGTTTTGGCGATGGTGACTTTCCTTGGGATTCAGATAGTGATGATCTACTACCTGCCATACCGCCCCCAGTTCCCGCCTTGCCTGGAATACCTGGATTACCTAGATTGCCACCTGACAGTGAGGAAAAGTTTCCTTGGGATGACGATGATGATGTAAAACTTCCGTAAGCTCTTTGTTCTCTTACCTTTACTAATTTACGAAAAAGAGAAAAGTCTCGCCATGACACATCAGCTCCAGAATATGAGCCCCCACCGCCTGTATTTAAACTACCTGAACCAAATGCCATAGAGATAAATCCAGTCAGAGTAGACCAAAAGCCTATGGTACCTGTAGCAACTCCTGGTGATGTTAAATTTAGTACGTGTTAGAAGTTTATTCCACCATTGAATGCTGACAAAAATAAGGTGTTGATAAGGCTAATAAACGTAAAACAGTTCTAGGTACTGTGATATTAGCCTTTGTAGTTATCTTATATCAATATACTAACATAAGTATTTTAGTTGACACTGCATTCTTGCAGGAAATGTCGCAGGTAAAAGAAAGCTCTTAAAACGCATTTACTAATAATTATGTAGCTATCTGCGGATCTTGACGATGGTTTCAATAGCTTAGTCATAGATGAACCGAGGGTTGAACCCAAAAAGTCTCGTATTAAATCAATGTTCACAGTATGTCTAAAGCTATTTTGTTCTCAAAAAGTGTTCACTTGCCACACTCGATCTAAATTCTGTTTTAGCTAGAATTAGAGTTATTCGAAGATTTTGAAGATGAGTCACGCGGTAGTGGGCGCAGTACAAGAGCAAGAGCTCCTACAGATTCCCTCACTGTGCTTGAAAATGATTTGGATGCATCTATGGGATACAATGAAATAAAGACTAAACAAAACAACACTGAACCTGACGATGAAAGCTATGAAAACGATGCATTGACAGCCCTAGAGAATGACTTGGAACTTACTGTATCTCACCAAACAGTCCAAAGTTCGCTATCTGTAAACACATCACAACCCGAGAAGCAGAAGGTTCACAAAACAAGCCCAAAACTAGAAACTGCTAAGGACCAAGCGCCTAACGGTTTACCTAAATTAGAGAACCGAGGTGGTGCTATAAAGTTACCACCAATACCAAACGCCACAAAAGAGCAAGATGATGCTTTTGATCAAGTAATAGATGATATTATGAACGCAAGAGATAGCGTTGATATTAAGAATGATCATGGTCCTCTAGACGCAGAAGACTTTTCTTTTGGTGAACTTGAAGATGAATTAAACACCATCATGGTGAAGTCAACATCAAGCGTGAAGATTACACCAGACCCCAAAGGTTCAAGGACAAGTATAGATGATCCTCCTGCAGTCCAAGAAGTTGAAAAGACTCCACCAAGGCTAAGACTTGATACACTCGAAAACGACTTGGAGGAATACATGAGCGTTGTATCGGGTAACTCTGCCAGAGAATTTAAGGCTGACATTCAGAAAAAGCCGCCACTATCTAAGGACCAACGTTCGCGAGCGAGGAACGCTGCAGAGGAGCCATTCGTTGCTCCTCCCGCACCTCTATCCAAAGAAGAAGAAAATTCATTTACTGAGCTTGAAAACGAGCTGGATGATATAATGACCACAGGCGGCTTGACGTTGTTGTCTCTAAAGAGTGAGGAAGAATCTTCCAAGACGACAAATACGTCTACTGCAAGTGGTAGTACAGAAGACAAATCAACACAATCAAAATTACAACCAGCAGAATCTTCAAGCATCACTAGCGAGAGTACAATTAAACTACAGCCTTCAGGACAGAAAAAACACCCACAGAAGACTGCTAAAATGAACTATACGCCAAAGAAGCAGGGAAGAGGTCCTAAAGCCGTCAAGAAGGGATGGAATCCTAAAAGAGGCTTAAAGTTTCCTGGAGGGAAGAAGAAACATATGCCTAAGCGCAAGTCAGGACCAAAGAAATCTGGTGCTAAAGCATCACCTAAACCGAAATCATTTCCATCTATCATGGCACGTCTCAAGAACTATGAGCAAAAGGTTGAACATCACTCTCAAAGCGCTGAAGCAGCAAAGCTAAAGACAAGGTAAACAAAACTATGTGAAGTCTAATTTCTTACCCTATTCTTTAGCGCAAGCAAGAAAGCTCTCAAGTCTTCTCGCAAGCATTACACTCCTCCTAAATCTACTACAGAAGATATTTCAAATAATCAAACGCCAAACATTGGTAATAAAACCAATGAGAAGCATGTACAGCAAAACAAGATTGTTTTGGAAAGAAGCGAACCTGAGGTAACAAACCTTCTTTCGTTTTTTTTTTGGTATTTATTCTCAACCTTTATCTTTAGATGACAGAAATCAACCGTAGCGAAGCTATGATTGCCGCTGATACAATCCAAAAGGCTCGTGCTTTGCAGGTAGGATATCTTATCAGTTTTTAACGAATCTATAAAAATTCTTATTTCTTTCCAACAAGGACGAGGAAAACAACAAAAAACAACGTATCAACAAGAATAAATCACCTAAGGAAATACTACAAATAAATATTGGTGCAAGTACCCTTGCAAAGCAGTTTGAGAAGCGGGCTCAAGAACGTACAGAGCCTGAGAAGAGAGCACCAAAGCGAACAAAGCAAGTCAAACCTTGGACGAAGCCAACAACTCCAGTTGAAACAGCTCCTACTCCTTCTCATGCTCCTGTCCCCTCCCCTGCTGTAGGACACCCCAAAAAAGTATCAAAGGATGAACAAGCTTCTACAGAGTCCGTTTTGAACGCTTTTGATGATATTATGGCAATGGAGTTTGATCTTGATGCAGCATTAGCTTCTGATGTTAAAGAGGTACAGAAGGAGCCTGTAAACGAAGAAAAATCACAAGATTTTAATTGGGTTCAACCTTCGACTACGCAGAGTACAAAACCTGTAAAAACCGTATCAAAGGACGCTAGCACGTCTCAAAAGTATACTCTAACCGAAGAAACCTTCAATATCGAGCAAAGACGGATAGAACGTAAACCAGAGCCTAAAGTCGTCAAGAAGCACATAGAATCATCTACAAGTATACACAAAAGCAGTAGATCACCACAAACAAAAGAAAAGAAGGAACCAGTTACTCAATCGTCTCTTGACGAATTTGATTCAATTATTTCTTCAATCCAGGATACAGCAGATGTCTTTAAGCCTAGTACTGTTGAAACAAAAGAACTCAAGTTTGAGCCAAAGATTGAGCTTGAACCGGCTCCAGAACCCGAACCTGAACCTGAGGTTCCAGAAACTAATCCTGAGCCTTACGTGTCTGTTATTGATACCCTAAAGGAGCAAAAACGGAAACAAAAGGAAGAAGAAGCTGCGTACGTGTATGAGTATGAGGACTCAGATGAAGCAGAGGAAGTTCAAGTTGATGAAGATGCTTTTGAGTTCAAGCTTGATATGAACGATTTTGCTGATTTCGCTGAGCCTGAAGAAAGTGTAGATCAAAATGATGATATACAGAGCTTGTTGGCAACTTTACAAGCGCAGCAAAAAGATCTTGAATCTCAGTTTTAAGTAAAATAATGAGAAATAAATTGTATTTTAAAATATATTGTGATTGTTGTGGTGTAGGTTTTACACCTGTTCCCAATTGTACCTTGCTTCATTTACAAACTATATCTATATTGCAGCATAATAAATAAAAGGGGTTGTGGAATAACTTTATTTTACATCTATGTCTACAAATTGTTTTTGTTTTTCTTTCTTTTTCGGATGATTCATGGTCTCTTATCATGAATCAAACATTAAGGAAACTATCAATTAATCCATCAAGGTCATTACTTGGAGCACTATCAGCTTCTGGATCTGTTGCTCTATAAGTAGCATCATCAAGCATTTGATCCAAGAAACTCTCTTGTGCTTCTTGAGTATTATCATCTCGATTGCTTGCTCTACTTCCAAGAACAGCTTGTACTTCAGGTCCAGATCCTTGTTTTAAAAAATCTTCAAACTCATCCAAGTCATCCATATATGAATTAAATGATTGACTTGGTGTATCTACTACAGCACCACAATATACTTTGTTTTTACTTGTTTGTTCATTCTCAAATTCTGCTATTGCTTTTTCTCTCTTATCCTTTCTCTTTAATATTTCTACTTGCATATCAAGACCGATACCTATTTGGAAGAAAAAAGTCAATGATACAAGAAGGAGTGAGTAAAAAAAAAGTGGGAAATAAATCCTTGGATTTTCTCGTTTACCTCTGATGTTCTCAGTTTTTTCTGATTTTTTGAGTTCCTCTTTGATTTGTTCGTTTTCTTTAGAGGCATTCTAGGATTATTTGATTAGATTATGATTTGTACAGATTGTATTTGCTGAATAGGAAACAACAACAAGGTTGGAAAAAAAAAGAACGTACACTTATTTTAGTTAAAAATTGATGAATGCAACCAAAAAATGAGTCACTTTGTGTTATTGTTGGTTCTCCATAGTAGTCTAATACTTGATTATATTTATGCTCAAGGTTTTCTAAATCAGATAGAGCATCACTTAGAGCACTATAGGCGCTCTCGCGAAATTGCTAGGAGGGAGAAGTCAATAAAAGAACTTTGTTCATGAAAAATAACTGTTTAACCATACTTTAACCCTGTGCTTTAACATGCTGTCCTGTCCCTCTAATGCACTTTTCATGTCTATTTTTTCGTCAAACGTATTTTTGATTGTTCCTAGGGCCTTTGCAATCTTAAAAATGTTCTCTGCAACCACACTTAGTAAAGAAAACAAGGAAGAAACAGAAACAATATAACGCCTTTTTTTGCACTTGATATTTTTGTTTGGATTCTTGGATTGAAGGGACGTACCGCGTTCGGCTTTTTCGACGTTTGGTAAATCTTCTAGTAAAGTAAGGCATTCAGGACATCTAGTCCTTATTTCTTCTGCTATAAAATGAGCAAACCCAGTCTTTCCACCTTTTGCTTTCAAGTCGCAAATCTGTTGAAATACAAGTTAGCTATTATTCTACGTCTTTTGATTACCTTTGCAAGTGATGTCGTTAAACGGAACCCAAAGGCTTGACCACGCTTAGTATTACCGTTGAGGTAGTTACCAACACTCAGTACAAGTAATAAAAGCTTTGCAAAGTTATTTGCTCCGTTACCATACATAATCTCATAACATCCACGGTGAAGAGTTTTTGTGCGCTGAAAAAAACCTGAATTAGTTTGCTTCTCTTTGGTACTATATGTACCTGTTTAACTGCATCTAGTTCAGCATCAAATGAACGCATAAAAGACCATATATTGAGTCTCTCCAAGAATTTTGGAACACGCATACATACCTAGGAACATCAACTTAGTTCAAGAAGGATAGTTGAGAAGGACTTTTTTTATGTTACAAAAAAAACCAATGAAGTCATTTAGAACGTAGGTGCCCCTAGTGTTGTTTTTTAACGTACGTTTAATACATACTTCTCTGAAGGTCCAAATTTTGCTGAGCCAAAATCAAGGAATGGTTCAAGAGCTTGACATTCAGTATCACTTGGTGCTGACTTGATAAGCATTTTTATATCAGCTTCATCTAATTTATCATCGTCCAAGTCAAGTATAGCTTGACGTAATGTGTTCATGTCCATGTCAGGGAATCTATTCAATACTAACATGCGTATATCATTACTCCTTTTTAATGGGAGCTTAGCTGCAGCTTCTGCTCCTTTTCTAGGAGGAAGACGAGGTTCCTAGTTCCATAAAGTAAGCAAAAAAAACCAAACAAACAAAAACCTAAATGTTCAACGAGGTGTCTCTTTTTGTCCTCCACAATAAATATTATTAAGATCGCGATAATAGTTAATATGGTAGAGAGATGGGGAAACGATAATTAGAATGTGTCTGACCAATACGGCACATGCACGAAAAAAGGAGGAAATAAATTATGTTTTTGTTAACTTACGCTTCCGTTGTTCGTTTTCTTTGCTCTCATCTTACTCCACGTGGTAGCATTGAATAATTTTTCTACCTTTGTTACATTTACTTTGACTTTTCTATCATCTAATTTTGCCCATAGAGTTCCTTTAATCTTCTGAGGAGGTATCAAATCCCAGTTCAAATGCTTCATTTCATTTCGTGGGTATATCTTTGGTTTCTCCTTTACAAACTGGCTACGTTGGTCAGGTGTAGGGGGTGCAGCCTATGAATGCATGTTAATAACAATAACTTAACAATTAAAGTACCATTCTACCACCAATAGGTGCGTGTACTTCTAGTGATTCTTGTTCTAGCTTTTTTTAGCTTTTTGTTTGATTAGAAAAAAGCACATACCTTCATCGTAAGGTGTATAGAGTGCCTCTTTTTGTAACATAGAACGTCCCTCGCCACTAGTTCTATGGTGGCTTATTCTATTAGACGCAATAGCGTGTACTAATCCTGTAGTCTGCTTTGAGAATGCAGCTAAGCCATCTTCTACATTTGCACGTATCACTTAAAACAAAACATGAGAATTATTCATCAAACTACAAACGATATGTAAGCTGTAAACGTACTATCAATGTTGTTCGTTTTAGCTATAGTTGTTAAAAGACTACCAAATAAGTCTTTGACACAACGAGATAGTTCAGATGCAGGTACACGGTTAGATAGCATTCCCTTTAACATTTGTGCAACATCAATTATTTCGTTGTTACTAATGTCGTCATTGGGTCCTCCAGACTCTGGTCTGTCTATAATTTTGGCATTAGTGCTTATTTGTGGCCATTGAATTCTATCTTACTTATATTGTTCTTTCTATCGCTTAATAATTGAAACACTTTCAGTTGTTTACGTAGCCCAGTATTTTCAGTCTTTGACAATCCCTAAACATTTCGAAAAATAAGAAAAGTATGTACATCCTGGTTCATTTAATGTTCATTTCTATATAATACCTGTGCTATGCGTTTAATACCTAAGTGAACAAAATAAGCCATTTTTTAACAAGCCAAGATTATTAAAAAAGAAAGAACATACAGTGATGTCACTGTCATCTTACCTTTATCAAAACTTTTTGCAACAAAGCTCTTTTGTTCCAAACTGCTAAACCTCCTCGAGAAAAGAGTAACATTAAAACATGTCATTGTGGCTGTCTAAAGTAATATATTAAGCGCTTGAAAGACGTAATGGAAAAAGAGTGAAATACTTTTTTTGTAAACTAAAACAAATAATTTGGCTCCAGTCTTTAGTCACATGTGTACCTGTAAGTCCTCGTTGTGTTTTAATAGTAAGTATCGTAGTAATTCATCTAATCTATCATCTAGTTCACCCAAAACTTGCCTGTAGTAATAAGCTAGTTAAAGAGTGGTTTTTGGGTTTTGTTGCTATTTTTTTGTAAATACTTACTTGAATAGTGCTTCGTTGATTACTGACAAAACAGCAAATGTCTTTAAAATGCAAGCTTTTGAATCAACGTCAACAATATCTAGAGCATTTCTAAAGTAATCCATAATTTGTTCTGTCTTTACGACTATTGTTAAACCAGCCTTGTATGAACAAAAATTAGTCAAGTGTAATGTACAAAAAAATTATAAAATACCTTCGTTCTCATCAATCCTTCTAAGCATTTAATGATCATACCGATAATCTTGCGTGCTTTCTCATTTACAATACCACTCGTTCTATGCATAAACATTACAACGGGTACTACAACCATTAAGTGTACCTCTCTCGCTTTGTAAAACCCCACAAGGCCTCAATCAGCAGCCCAGCGCCACCAATAGCTTTTTAACTTGTAAGCCACGTGAAACATGTAAACGGGTCATGACGTACCTAGAAATTCTTGTGTCCATTGTTCAGATTCAGTTTTAAGATATATTGAAAGTTGACGAAGAACGCTCACTGTGTTGAAGTGTCAGAAAAGAATTTTATAAGGGGTTTGTTTTTTTCTTTCTCGAGAATTTTTATCGTACCACCAAATCCTTTTTCACGAAGGTGCTTTTCATAGTATTGCGGTGGCTTCTGTCCTGAGTTTATTTTATGCATTTTGGCCTTTTGAATGCGGTTAATAAGTCCATATTTGGAATCATTGAAAATCTGTAAAGTCCAAAAAAAAAGTTTTTCCAAGGTTTTTTTTGTGCAACAGTTTTTCTTTTTTCACTCTTCTTACGTTGTGCTTGGCGCTTATTAAAACCCACTTCTTTGCAGGATCCCATTCTCTCATTGCCTTCTTTTGTAAAGGAGGAACAGCCATTTCGTCCTTTTTGAGAGAAATTAAAAAAACAATTAACGTTGATTGGTGTAATGTACCAATAATGCTTCAAACATATGATTCAGTTGCTCCACTGGAGGGTGTGCTACTTTTTTCTTCATTTGCAAAGCCTCAGCAACTGGTACAACCGTTGGAGCTTTTTTTCTTCTTCCCCTAAGCGCATTTCGTGGCGACAACGCGCTACCCTTCTTTGGTGGAGGTGCACCAACGCTTGCTACGATTTTTGTCAATACATTTACAATTAATTGATGTACGACCTGTCCTAAACGGCACAGCAGAGTTTGTGCTACCTACAAGCTCTACTTCAACTGGGCTAGATGCAGCGCGTTTATTTTTCTTTTTGAGCTTGTCTTTCCAATTACTATCAAATACTATCAACGCAAGCGTAGGCGCGAATATTTCCGTACAGTTTGGACGTAGATTTGTTTAGAAATTCCATTATTCAAGCGGTTCTAAAGGTACAACGTACACTAAGAAACAAACTAGCAGATATAGGCGTGATTGCTTAGTCGGGCGAAATCTGGTACATTCGTTGACTAAATTGCTATCGCAACAAACCGCTTTGGGCACAAATTAAAGAAGGCGCGGTTTTAAACAGAGTGTTTAATTTGGAAAGCAGTGTACTGTACATTAGTTGGCTTTATTATTGTTTGAGCATTCATTTTTTAGACAACTAACAGAGTTGTAGCATTTCTAACAGCTTTGCGCCAAATTTTTGACAATAACCGTTCATTGACACTTTAATGTAACACACAACACTCCATCACGCGTATAAAGCCTCTATTGGAAACATGAAGGCGCTAGGGCGTACACAACAAAGTAAAATATTCTCTCAATTAAAAAATAGACTAAAACTGATGTAGGCGCACATGTAAGTGCCCCTCCTGCTAAGTGCGACAGTAACGCCCAACTAAAATTCACTAACACTTCAAGACGTAATACTCATGGATATTGGGACTGCAAATACAACCAACGCTCTTTAATGGAGCAGGTAGGTGAGATACTAAGAATAAAACAACTTGATGAATGGTATGACATTACTTTGGAGAATGTAAATGAACATGGAGCATTATCTATGATCTGGTACAAACCAACCTTTTCTGACAGGTTCAAGCTGACACATTTTACTTCAGGTCAAGATTTGGCGGTTCCTTGAGTGCTTGTTTAGCTGGGGTTTTCCCACACTTCAAATGGGAGCCACTACAATTCATGTAAGTCGAAATGAAGTGATAAGTTCCAGGATTAATCAAACACTGTAGTATTGCTCCAAAACGCTACTGGCTTAATCGTAGTAATCAAATACAAGCGCTTGAGCGTATTGCAGAGGATATCGAGGTGAAACAACTTAGTGATTGGTATAACGTGGGTGTGGGTAGAATTGACGTTCAGAAATACCAAGCAAAGGGCATTCTGTACAAACCAAATGACGACTTTTTTTTCTTCTTTCTTTCTCAAAAAGCAAAACAAGTAAGGTTTACATTGACTAGGCGGGTTTTTGATCACTCAATAACGCAAAGCATCGTTGGTGTTTATTCTGATTATCCCTGGATTGAATGGAAATTCTTGTACGTTATAGTGTAAGATAGAAGCCAATCTAAGTCAAAAACAAAGAACTGCACCTGTTGCATATTGGCAAAGTAAGCAAAACAGAAGAGATGCAATGGATGTTATAGGAAAGGATCTAGGGTTATTTACAGTAGATGAATTTTGTAACTATAGTTGCAAAATTATTGATACTCATGGAGCTTCTGGGCTCTCGTACGTATTCTCAGAATGGAGTCAGCTATTTGTGCTCTTTTTTGGTATTTTTTGGACTCTCCGATTTATACTGGTTCTAGGCAATACTACAATCACTCGCTGTGGTCTTGTTTAGTAGATCTATATCCTGAATTTAATTTTCGGCCGTGGGAGTTCAGGTACACTGTGTTTTTGTTGAATTTTTTGTTGACAGTTTCTTCTAAGAGTTCGCAAACGTTTTTGGACGACAGGAGCTAATATGAGGGACTACTTTGAAGAAATTGCGCGTAGAGTGAATGTGTATACATTAGATGATTGGCATAGATGTACCAGAAAAGAGTTAATTGCTTACCAATGCTTTATGTTTCACAAGTAAGACAAACGAAAAAAAAATACAACTTTGTAACTGTTTTTTTTTTGTTTAGTTTTAAAGGCTCTCTGTTTTCTGCGTTATCCTTGGCATATCCAAAACATAAATGGTTAAAATCAGAAATGAAATACGATGATCCAAGGAAGATAACGTTTTGGCGTTCAAAAACCAATCAAAGACAATTTCTTTTGGATGCACAAAAAACACTAAATTTAGAAAAAACAGAAAGTTGGTACGTATTGACTTGTGGGATACTTTCTTTATCAACTATTGAGTACTAACGTTGGAGAAATAGGTATAGAGTATCATATGACCAAATAAAAAAACTAGGTGGGTCACCATTGTATAAACATTGGCCTCAAGTAATATCTTTGGTTGATCCAAAATTTAACTGGAATTGGAAGAAATTTCTCGACACCAAAAGTTCAACACAACTGCACGTTCTTTTGCTCCTACTTTTTTACATCATGTCACATTAGACGCACGATTATCTGACATACATATAGGACTGTTGTTAAACACATGCATACGCTATTATCTCCTCCAACATAGAAAAGGCATCAAGAATAAACTTAAAAGCCAGTTTTTGTAAATAACAAAAAATAAGTTTATAAATCGTCTATTTAACAAATATCGTCTTCTGCGTCTTCGCCTCCACCAGATTCCTTATCAAGTTGTTGTTTGATTTTTAGTAATTGCGAGGTATACCATTGATCAAGTCTTGTAATAGAATCATAATCAAAAATAGCCTAAAAAAACAGTAAGAAATCAATAAATAAAAGCAAAGAGTACAACGACGTTTAAAAGACCCACTAACCTTTTGAAATGCCTCAACATCATAATTAGAACATGCTTCAATGAGTTCCTTTACAAATATTAGAAAACAGTTAAAACACGTGATTGTTAGAGAAATAGAGGCGATAGATAAAAATGAATTAACGTACAGCTAGGAACTTGCATTGACGAGTACCACTGAATTCCAACTGCAAATCTTGGTATTTCTCAAGTGCTTTGCGTGCGCCTACAACATCGCGTACCAAATGACATACAGCAGCTTTCATGAAGTGGTCTTTAGCCTTATATTTACCAAGAGCAGAACCTTTGATAAAAATTAGAAGGACGAAATAAGCTAAAAGCCTGATATTAACAAGAAAGAACAAAAACGCGTACCTAGAGATTCTGTGGCTACTTTTTCGTATATATTTATTGCTCTGTCGTAGTCTGGTATTAGAGTAGCAAGGTGAGCTACTTCTAATGCGCATTTATTCCCTTGAGCTGTAGAACCTTCACCCTTTTCAAATAATGAGTTTTTTTGTTACATTTAAGCATTTATCAAAGCGCACCTCGAAAAAGTCTGCAGCTTGTTGTAATGCTTCAATAGCTTTTTCATTCTCTTGTTCAGCCTGGTGTATCTCTCCTATATCTTTATACAGTTTTGCAGCCATAGAGAAGCGTCCATCGTCTTTTTAGTTGAAAAAAAAGTCTGTCAGTCCAAAACTAGGTGTCAACGTGTCATTTATCTTTCTCGTACCAATGTACATTGAAGCAGCAGCCGTCAAACATTTAACAGCATCTTGTGGTGCTGTTTTTCTATAACATTTAGCAGCGCTTGTGTACTGTAGATGTTAATGAAACGTTTTTGAGGTTTTTTCTTATTTACCTGGTTCGAAACATCAAATCTATTGTCCGGGGATGCTTTACTGCGATATTTAGTTAATACAAGTGGTACAAATGTAAATTACCTGTAGCATGTTGCAGCGCTTGAAAACGCATCACCAGCTTCATTCCCTAGAATATGGGTAAGCGTTGATGTGGTTTTATGTTGTTTAACTCAAACGGAATTTGTTTAAAATACATTAAATTCGTAAAATTATAATTCAACATACATTCTTTCGCGACTTTGAGTTGGTTGGCGGCTTTAACAAAAAGTTCAGCTGCTTCTTCCAGCTTTTGCCTTTTACCCCACCACGCTCTTTCGGCTGCAACACTCTTCTGTTCAGCGAGTTTAACCAGTTCTTTACCTTTGTTTGCTGCCATTGTGGAGCAGTAATTTTAACTTAATCAAGACTAACGCTGACCACAGTATTCATTGCTTGCCTAAGCTACAGAAATGCTGTAAAGCAATATACGCGTGACAAACCAACATGAAAGCGCCAATAAAGCATGTTGAACCACCAAAGTCAGTTCTAGATGTAATAGAGACTAAAGCTACGCCAGAAACGCTTACTTGGCTGGGCAGACGCCTAATGAAATCAGTACAACTTCTAAAATGATCCAAGACGCTTACAGTACCTAAGATACCAGAAGACGGCGTGAAATGGGCTTGTTTGTATGGTAGTAGGCACGTATAGTGTAAAACTACAGATTATGACATTAAACAGGGTACACGACAAAACAGTCAATTGGTTGGATTCAGAGGCTCAATTAGACGTTATGATAGCCATAGACGACAACAAAGTACACTAGACGCTACCAGACGCTCCTAATTTCACTAGCTGTCACAATGGCATGCTGACAACCTACTTCTATCACCTTGGCACTACTCTGAATTCGCCAGAATAATCGGTTCAGGAATGGTCGATTATGTACACAAGAGACCCGCAGAGATGTATTACAACACTTACGTTACGCTCCAAGGTTCGTTTTAATACCACAAGGCCATAGTGACAAAAGGTCGTTAGGATTAAAGGATTCAAGATGTGCTTATAAGTATGGTACTATTGGTGTTGATGCTCTTGTTAAAGGTATAACCCAATGTTAAGACTATTTGATGTGAATTCATTTTTTGTAGATTTGGTCGAGTGGAAGTATCTTTACGCCGCTGGTAGATTCCACAAACCAGTGCGTTCATATAACAGAAAAGTTAAAACAAAAAATTCTATCCTCTAAGCATGATGTTTTCTCTTTCCTTATTTTTTCTTGTTTTCTTTCTACTCTATTGTACCCTTATCGACTTTCTTATAAACTATGTAAAGGTAGTACAACTTCTGGAGGATGATAGAATCACAGCTGCACAAGCGCAGAACTTGAAATCAGCTGTATCAACTGCTTTGCTACAACTTCCTGAAGAATTTTCTGAACAAGATTTATACGAAACAATATGTGGTTTATCATATCTTGGTGATATTCGTAATAGAGTATCCGCAGAGAGTCCAACAAAAGTGATGGACTTGGTTAATAAAGGCGATAATTTCGAGCTTATTAAAGGCCTATACAGTAACACAATACAACAACTTTCAAAAGAAAAATACATGTCAATAAAAAGTAAAGGACAAGGCAAAAACGTACCAGATGTCTTCATGGTACGATGACTTTTTCTTTAAACTCTTATCTCCTTCATAACTTGAATCTAAACTGTGCGTAGCAAGATCATTTGAATCATATTAAGCTCATGGGAACGCTTCCTATTAATCTAAAAAATATAATATTAAAACATAATGCAAAAAAAAAACAATCCGAAGCTGAAACATTTAAACGTATTGTACAAGCTAAAAAAACAAGAAAAGTAGTGAGACAAAGTGTGAGTATTATATAACTACTATATTTAAATACGTAATAACTTACTGACGTATTTACAGGTCGGAAAAATTGTTTCAACATCAAGTAATGCAATGGTACGTACAACTTTTCTTATTTTTTTCACTTTTTCTTATAAATTGTTTACTAGGTACTTAACGGATTTCTTGCATCTGGAGTTGGACGAAGTTTATTCTACGTAGCGTAAGATTATCTTCAAAGATATCAAGATTGTTTTAATCAAGTGGTAGGCGTAAATTCCGAAAAGGACTTAACGGTGAAAGCAGAGGACGTGATACACTTCTTAAAAGACCAAAAATGGCTGTTGATCAAGCTATGGCGAATAAAGAGCTCCCTCGATTGCCTCCTAAGCCAAGGAAAGTGAGACGCTAAAAAACCGCTTCCAACACCAGAAACCAACCAACAAAAACCCATGTACAACAAAATTTTAAATGACATGGCTGCAAGAGCTCGTGTCGAACCGCTGTACTCTTAACCTGAATAGTTGATTAAAATACGTGATGAAGGTAATTCAAGGCTCTTTCTACATAATTTAGTTTACTGGTTGGAAATGTTTTGATTGAAAGATATGCGTGTAGTTTCATACCAGACTCGCACGTGGCTACTTCGAACAGATTTTACTAATAAACTTGCGACAAATATACTCTATCACGCCGTCTCGACATGAGCCTGACCAAGAATGCGCTTGGAACAAAGGTTTACTTAAGTACACTTCAAGTGCCGCTAGCCAACAGTTTAAACTATGTGCTAACCCTTAACCTTTAAAATGCGCTGATTGTGTATGACATGAAGCTCACAATACCGGATAAACGTTGAACACTACAACATTCCAATCGTTCACAACATCGACGCACAGTTGTGAACTATGTGAGTCTTGTTTACCCCATACTCAATCGACTCAAAACGCAATGCACCTCTTCGACTCACTTGCCATCGCCTGTCTACTTGTAATGCTCATATGCCCTGCAGCTAGTACTGAAGAAGAGGAGGAGGCACAAACTTGTTCTGGAAAATGGTGTTCAAGATTGTTCACCAATGACACTGGAAAGACTTATTGTGGGGACAGGTGGGGTACGTGCCCTTCAAAACGTTTCATGAGCTACGCTTTGATATTAATTTGTTAGTTTCACTGTTGGTCTTACCTAAGTAGTATGATAAAGTCTCAGGTTCAAAAAAATGTAAAAAGTGCATTAAACGTACTGCAGGTGGCAAGAAATGCAATCACCGAGATGGCCAAATGCACCAAAACCCCGTCGGCAACAGCATCACAAAATACGAGTGTAAATGATTTTTTTGTACCTAAATCTTGAACTGTTTAAGTCAAAATTACCAACAAAAAAAAAAGTGTAAACAAATAAGGTAGCATGTTGCTTAAATGCTTGTATTCAATTGCTATTAAGGTGTCATATGATAAACAAATTTATTTTGAACGTTACAAAGAATGCATACTTAATGAGATTCGCGTTTGTTGAACTAGTGGTAGCCTAGGGAGGTTAGAATACTTGGGAAAACACAAATAATATCAAGGTAGTCATAGCTTTGTTTTGGTTGCATGTTGGGAAACTGAGTTGTAGAGAGCTTCTTTTCTGTCCTTAAATTAAAGAAAATGTAATTACTTGGGTATAATACAACGCTATATAACAAAGACGTTTACCAGGTTGCGCTACATTTATGTACTAAAGCTGCTACCAGTAACTTCCTTTAGTTTGAAGTGTACTTTGCCCTTCACAATAGCAAGCACAATTGAATGGGCAGATGGATATGCAGTAATTTGATTTGTTAAGTAACACAGGTTACAATATGCTACAATGGCGCTGTTACCGTGATTCTTGTAAAATTGTCATAACAACAAGTTGAGAAACTTTGAGTTGGGTTTTAGTGGCTACAGCGGTAGAACAATTACAGGTGATGGTACTTGAGTTGTGATGCCGCTGAACTTAAGCAATCCGTCGTCATTGATTAGAAACGTTATTATACTATTAGTATTTTGGTTTGCTACTAACATGTATTCGCCTGTCTGGTCAATAGCAAAAGATCTAGGATACTACAAGAAAAAAATAAGAAAAGTTGTTTGTGAAGTCTACGTACAAGGCCTTCAGAACCAATTATCTGTTTATTTTCAACAAGGCCAGTATCAGGATCGATGGCAAACACAGAAATAGAGTTATGACCCCTATTAGAAGCGTATAGAATATTTGGAAGCTTTGGATGGAGTACGATTTCAGCGGCAATGTTGAATCCATTATAAACAAATGGTAAAGTAGAAACAACCTGGAAAGGCTGCAAAATACCACCTCTGAGATAGCATGATGTTACCTAAATAGCTTATCAAAACAACCCAACAGAACCCACTGATTTCGGGCATACAGTACTAGCTGTTTCTGATACGATGTACGCATATTTCAGCGAGCTGTGTAGCACTGCATGTCGAGTTCCTGTGTTTGCGCTAAGCTGTATAAATGGCTCGATGCTGTTTGGTGTCAGTGGTGCTTTTAAGGTATTCGGTTTAACATCAAGGTCGTATTGATACACTCTAGACAAACCCAGATCCATGGTAAACGCGTAAGAATTATCATGACCAATAACCACTTCATGAGCGCGAGGATTTTTTGTATTATTATGCTGAATCATCTGAATAGTTGGAGAAATATAGCCTGTTAAGAAATAGTCAAACAACAGCATACAGTTTTCTCGAAGTGTCTTGTACCGTTGGCGACAGGGAAAACTGCAATGTTACCAGTACCTATTCCGTTACAATGAGTATGTGTAGGTCTGAGAAAAAGAGCGCAGGAGTTTAAAGTACCGAAATTCGCAACAAAGACATAGTTCCCTGTTTTATCAGTTATCACGTGACATGCGTATTGTCCATAAGTTGGTTGGACGCTAAGTTCTTCCAAGGTATAATTTGATGCTATACGAAAACTAGTAACATTCGATTCTTCACCTTCGTTGACAGCATAAATATACTTCTTTGTTGGATCAACAGTTAAAAACGAAGGACTTTCTTTGTGAATGGTTAGCACGTTTTTTGTGTTTCAAAAATCCTTACGTAAGGCGTTCATACTTACTTGTTTTAACTGCTTGGCCATCGTTTATAGGCGTGAGTTTACCAAATGCGAAGGTAAAAGCATAAATACCTAGCGAAAAATAAGTTTTCGAATTAAAGAGTCTAATGCCTACCTTCTCCGTTACCGCCCATTTCTGGCGTATAGGTACCCACATATACTACTTGCTCAGCTATTGTAGAGGTTAACAGGATGGCTAGATTAGAAATACGTACCAACAACGCAAGAACAGAGAATAATAAGGCAGGCGTATACGTGACTTGTTGTAAACATTGGGGTTTAAAGTGCGTTGTGATACAAAATACGAATTCGTGAGTAATGTAGAATGGATAACGTTAGTTACCATTCACACTCACTTACTAGAAACACTGATAGAGTAAGGTTTATAGGACGTATTTTTTCCACATAGAAACGGATCGTTGAATCCAACTTATTTGATGAATACGTCAAAAACCGTTCACCTCAGCGTTTTTCCTCAGTTTCTCAACTGTTTCCTGTATTTTCTATTTCACAAGCTCCTTTTGATGTTAAGTGGTCACTAGTCGTAAGACAAAACATTTGTATTGTAGCTGAGTCTTTGTCGTTGCTTCGGTGGAAATTCTGTGCTAATTTGAAGGACAAATATTTTGTTTATTTAATAGAAGGATGATGTTCTTTGCTGGTGAGAGAACGTAAAATGGTTTGTTATTTATCTCTTTGTGCAACAAATGTTATCTGCGCCACCAGGGCAAAGACCGCTTGTAACAACTCCATCACAAGTAGAACGGTCTTGGCAAGTGCTTATTTTTCCTTTTACAACACATCTGTTCTTGTTGAGTGGGAATGTTCCCAAAAATGTCTGTGCTTCTACAGTTCTACGTCTTGATACTCTATTATTGGGGATAATTCTGAAGTCTGCGTAGATTGTGTCTACAAAGAAGGTGATTAGTTTTTTTTCTCACAAATACAAGTGTAGTTAAGTACTTCTGTCTCTGACACCGCTGTTGATAGTCTTCAATAAGTCTGATTGAAGGAACTTTGAACTACCAGCTGAGAATACAAGTGAAGCCAAAGCATCAAATTCGTATTTCTTCAAAGGAACAGTAACATACTTCCTGAAAAGCAAAAATTAGATGTGAATACTGTTTGTCTTATTCTCTTACTTGATCGTTCTGGCAGCACCTCTTGCGATATCGTGGCGAAGTACATCACGTGCTTCTCTTTCTGTCAAAGGAGGAGAAACTCTGTATTGCTATTGTGCAAAAAACGTCAGTCTTCAACTTGGAACTCTTAAAGATAACTTGAAAAGGTTTTGTTTGGTTACCTTTCCTTTGTATGTTGTAGCTGCCATTGTCATACATTTCATACACTTATGACCGAATCCAATAGTTTTGATATCTCTATTATACCTTTTGGTGTCCGATGGAAAGTTTCAAAGTCTTCAATAAGATCCAAACCTACAGGTCCAATTTTAATGTTTTTGTTTGGAGAAGGTTTTCTTGGGACTTCTGGTTTCTCTTCTTCTTTTGGGTTTACTGGTCTAACTGGCATTGCTTTAACGCAACTAATATAACAAGTTAGATCTAATGATAACGAGGAGTAGTTGAAGTGAACATAAAACTACGAACCATTGTGTAGTATCAGGACAACGAGCGTTTGCAACAGATCTTCCTGCACAAGAACCTGAGTTCTTACAGATACCGCTAGTTCCACCTACATGCAATTAGTTATACATAAAAATGACACTAAGAAATAAGAGACGCACGACTAGTAGCACATTTTACAGGAAACTGTGGTTTTGGTTTTTCTATTTCTTTTGGTTCTACACAACTAAAGGAAAAGAGATACAAATAAGTATCTAAATACAACTCCATTTATACGAACCATTGAGTTCCTTTTGGGCAACGAGTGTTAAAAGTAGATTCACCTCTGCATGAAGTTGCACGTGTGCAAATACCATCAGTTCCACCTGTATGAATAAGTAAACTGGTACTCTACAAAAACAACCAATAACGTACGATTAACAGCGCATTTCACAGGAGGCTGTGGTGTAGGTAAACTCGTTCCACGAATGCAACGTGGACCAACCTTAAAACCAGAAGGAGGTGATTCCTTAAGTGCGTTCTCTGTTTGTCTACCCATAAAACCATCAACAACAATACGGTTGTTGCGTCCAACATTGCGGTTGTAAAGCCTTAAACAAGGATACTTAGAACGATAGAGCGCGTACATGGAGCGAATAATACATCGGTAACAAACGTACGCTTGGAATGCCTTGATAGAAGTGTCTCCAAATGGCGTCACACGGTCTCTTCTATAATAAAATGACTCCTTAGCACCCCTCGCTGGGTTGTTTTCAAAGCCAAATTTTATCAAAGTAGGACGCCATAATTTGTAGTTCTCAACGTCAATTTTGAGTCCAGAGCTAGACAAACCATGACCTAGTTCGTTGTTAGGAGTTGTAAACAAAGTACGACATACCAAATCGTGGTCGAATAGGACCGAAACAAAGAGGTGCTTGTGTATACAGGTAGTGTTGTACAAGCGTAACTAAAGCTCCAATAACTAGAAGTGGTTCTTCTGGAGCATCTGGGGAATTTACCGCTTGAATTAAAGCGTCAACGACTCTAGGTCTTAGGTATCTAACGGCAGTTAGGTTTATTTAAGCTTCGGGAATTTTAGAAAGAAGAAAAAGGATTTACCCAACTGCGCTCTCTCCGACAATAATTTGTTCGTGTATGCCTTCAATGGACTTTAATTGGTTGGCTTTGAGGCAGTTTACTTCTTGTGCAAGTTGTTTACCTAAACCAACCACAGACTTGGTATCACACGCCTCAGGGAGGTCAAGAACAACTAAAATGTGATTTGTGAGCGAATGGGTATTAAAACTGAATCTAACCATTTCCAACCTTATCAGTAGGTGACATTGAGTGTGCCAAAGCTATTACAGCCACCAAAAGTAAGGTGAGACAAGCTTTCATTGTGTTTTGGTTAAATGACTGTACCAAAAGCGTCGTCCAAAATGAAAAAAACTTTCTTGTTTTAGAAAATTTGCTGTACTTTTTTAAGATTCTGTGGAGTATCTGTACATATTTTTAGTAGTAGAGAGATCATCTCATAGTTGAAGTTGATGTACAAAAGAAGTTTCATTATTTACAAATTTTATCATAGAATTCTCGACTACTCTTGCTTGTTTGCAAGGTTTCTTTCTTCGTTTATGTTCCATACTAGTATGCCCATACGTAGTAACTTTTTTCTTAATCCCACGCAATGTCCCATGTCTGCTAGAAGCTATAGTACAAAAACAAGAGATTAACTTAATAGCACAAAAAAACGGCATAAAAGTACGTACTTTTGCTGCTTCCACAAACGTTTGACGGAGACTCCCAGGACACAGGTTACTTTAAAATGAGAGTAAGTTGATGAATTTGTTTGCACATGAGCGCTAGTACCTTGCACTTAAATGTGCGTTCTTCCAATCCTCAAAGAACTCAAAAATCTCCTCACCAGCACTCATTCTAAATTACTTAATAAGACATCCAAGGAAGTTTACTATTAACGTACTTGTGTATGAAATTCTTTGGGAGAACTGGCTGGAAAATACCTTTGTAGGGAAGTTGAGTATGAATTAAACGTGGTGTGAAAAGTACCTGGAGCACAACCCCACTTGAAATTTGTACAAAAAACAACTGCTTCTAAAATATATCCTTGCTCGTTGTAATCAACTTTTCGAACAATATTAGAAACCCACACCCTAGCTAAGTTTAGGAGATATCCAATCCAATAAACAGCAAAAATGTTATATCATACCTTCCAAAAGGATCCGAAGTTCCTTCAAGTATCAAGCCACCTACAAAAGGCAGTAAGAAAAAAAAAAGAGCTCAACTTCAAAAAACACGTGCCTGGTAACACTTGTTGTGACATTATTCTGAAAGCTTGAGGCACAAAGTCTTCTTCGTAATGCTGCCTTAGTACATTAAAGGCACGTACTAATCTTACAGACTCTGGTTTCCCAGCAACTGTTTTTAATGGAAAGTTAAAGCCACCTACAGTTGGACTCCAAATAAATATAATGATTCATTTAATGTTTAACCAAACTTTCTTACCTTTTCGAAATGTTGTATTGCCATCAGCGTATTTCTGTGCTTTACGAACGCGCTCATTTTCAATCTCTAGGCCTAGTACCTTCAAATCCGGGTTATGCCTATTGTAAGAGTTACATCAAAGCGATTTGAGGAGTCTTGTCGCTATTTATGCGTAAGTACGTTCTAAACCGTTTTGCACTCTCCATTGTTGTTATTGGTAGCCGCCCATACCCCAAATCAACGAATAAGGCTTCTTTCCAGGGTCCATCTTCGCGTGTAACTATTTCCTGTGCATAATGCAACAAAAACGCATCTAGCCTTCTCAATCTATTATGAGCAGTCTTTCCGCGCGTACCCTGGCCTATTTATCGATAAGTTTATTAGTTTAGGCCAATTTAGCGTTTAGATGCAAATACCTTGCGCCTTTTTAAAGTGTATATGCTTTTGCTTCATTTATATCCAAATGGGTTTTGCTCGTTGTGACAAAATGTCAAAATTGTGTTGAAGTTAAAAGAATATTGTTCAGATTTTCGTAAAACCAGCAAGCTTTTTCACAGTCTACCACAATTATACACCACGCCCATTAAACCACATTTACATTGATACAAGCGTTGCACTAGTACAAAAATAGAGCAGAAGAAAAACAAGAAAAAAAAACTAATGTCACAAACACTTTTCTGTAAGGTCATTGTGGAGGAAGAACATGTGTCAAAATTTAGATGAAAGATTCCTACTGTTGACACTAGAATTGCAGCCATCCATTAAATGCAACCACAGCGATCAACAGTTTTTTTTTTACGACCTGCACTGCTTGTCTATTTTTCGGCATAAAAACCAGAGTGGGAAGCATAGTGGTATAGGACGTGCTCCATTTTATTATTAATTTTTTTTTGGACATACTACTACACTGTGTGCACGAAATACAAGTATAAAATTGAATGGCTAAAAAAGATTGAGAGAGATTGGTTCGAAATATGATTTTTTTTTTTTGGTTTTGTTCTCCAAAAATAAACCAAATAAATTTATTGATGAGGATGATCATCAGCATCTTCCCAGTCATCTGGTTCTTCAAAATCTTTGACAATTGGCATCTCTTCGTATGTTTCAACAGGAGCAGGGAAAGTATGAAGGATTTCAATTTCTTTCTCACCAAAAGATAAATCATACTCCATAAGGAATGTATCACGATCTTCTGGAAGAACATTTACAGATAACCTAAAGAAAAGAAAACGTAAGCAAAACGAACACAAAAGCAAGAGAGACAAGGCAAAACCAAAGAAAAAAAACGGAGAAAAGAAAAAAGAAAACGACTTCCGGGACTAGCAGGCCGCTCAAAAAACAGTCTGTAGGTAAAATAAACGTACATAGATTTAAACAAACGAGAAATCTTTGCTCTGGCTACATCGTCGTGACCAGATCTACACAAAACAAGTCAACACAAACAAGTCTACGCTCCTTTCTTTTCAAAAAAACAGAAAACAAACAAACAATAGAACGTACGATGAACGTGTCAAATCAAATAATTTTTCAAGTTTCTCGAAACGACGGCTTTGCATATGGTTGAACTCGGCCAAGAATGATCTTATTGGGTAGATAGCCTCTTCAAGTTGTTTTTCCCATGCATCAACCTCAGCAACTTGCTTCTTGGCTTCAGCAGTAGCTTCTTGGTACTCTTTCTTGAGTTCCCAGATTTTGACTTGCTTTTTCTTTTTTTTCTCGCTCCATTCTGCGTAGTATGGCTCTTTGATCAACTCTTCTGGTGTTGTATTTTCAAGTTTAAGTGTAGCAATAGTATTGTACATTGTTCTCTTGATTCTATCAATGTTCTTTTGAGAGTAAAGAGAAAATTGCTCATCAGTCTTAACAATCTCTTCTGGGTCGGTATCAAGTGTGATTTCAGGCTAAACAGAACCAAAGTAAGTTCGCGTAAATGAAGATGTTCAAGAAAAAAGAAATTAGCTCCTTTTTCACGTTGAGAGCGTTTTTACTCTAACGTTGTCACCACAAGTCAAAGAACTATGTCATGACAATACAACCAATAGATTTTTATAAGCGCAAAAAAAAGCAAAAAAAAGTGTTTGGAGCGTTTAGGGTACACTAAGAAAAATGAAAAGTAGTTCTATTACTACGCACCATGACGAAAGGTCTGCCCCAGTACTTGAATCTCTAAAAAAGAAACGCTATAAGTACAAAACACCCAGAAAACCGAAAAACCCAAAAAAAAAAAATCGTACAAGGTTTTGTTTCTTGGCCTCAGCAAGTCCTTCCTTATTACCACTGGCTTCAAGCTCCTTCATTTCTTCATCAGAGACAGGTTTAGGTAGACCTTTTTTCTGTGCTTCGCTCAGTTCAGCGTAAATCTCAACTCTCAATTTTTCGCGCTCATCAACTTCATCCTTGAGGTTGTGCAAAGCAGTTTCCTTCTTGTTAGCGCTATGGATCAAATTCAATGCATGTCTTGTCTTTACTGCCTTCTCATTCTCATCGAGTCTCTCTTCAACAGCACGAAGCATAATAACGAGTTCTTCATTATCGCGAATATGTTGCTTCTTTTCTTCGCGTTCTGGTCCTTCTTCATCTAGGATAGCCATCTCGTTGATCTCTTCTTCAGATAGCTTCTCTGGTAGGTCCATTCCTTTGGTGATACCACGCATAACCTCAATAAACTTTGAGCGGACTTCTTTGGTATTAATCTTTTCTTCCAAGTCACGCATGTAATTATCTTCCTCAGTTAGCCAGTGCTTATCAGAAAGAATATGTCTAGCGGTAAACATAAGTTTCAAAGAGAAAAGAGCTAATCAAAGAAAGTTCGACACTTTGTTCTATTTTTTTGAAAAAAAACTGTTTTGGCGTTTTGATGGCTTCAGTGGTTACCTTGTGACTTGGTACCAGAAGTAACGTTTCTCTTCAATACGGTGAGGCTGTTCGAGGTACTCTTTGATGTTGAAAGGATTTTCAGACTGAAAAAGCGTTAGCGAAGCCGAATAGTAGGAAAGGCAAAAAGTAGCGTGTTTTTTGCCGTTTAGAGAAACATACACCAGGTCTGAGATGTTTATGGCAAACATAATCGTGGTCTTCAAACCAATCGTTCCATTCCTCCTCAGTTGGCAAAGGACAAGTTCTTGCTTCCCAATAGAGGCGCCTGTCTACACGGCAGAAAATGTAATGATACCAAGGCTCATTTGGAGCGCGCAATTGGGTAGTACTAAGTGAATTAGAGCGTGCCATACACAAGGCAACAAAATAATAGCGTTTTGAATGATCAAGAGCGAGTTATTGGTTGAACCCAGAACGTACTCTCCCAAATGCCATGTTTTGAACTCTCTGAGTGCATTAGCCCAATAAGTGCCAGTAAATACTGAAGGGCTAGGAGCAACAGGCTCAGCTTTAGCCTCAGTTCTTGTGACAATGCGATCTGGGCGGTATGTGTCCTTTGCGCGGTAGGCACGACGACCTCTTAGCGAATGTGGTGCTGTCTTGTCTACATTCTAAAAATTAAGTATTAAGCTATTGTAAGGGCTCCACGCTGCTCCAAGGGTTTTTCTTTAGTTTCCCAGCTTTATTTGTGTACCTTCGTAACAAGCACCGCTCGTGACCTTTGAGCAACTTTAAGAAACATGGTTGCTTTATTATTCGAGTACGAAGCCTCTGGTTTGAATACAAGCGACCGACTTTTTAACCATGGTTTTTCAAAAACAAACCACCAAAAAACAATTCACCGCAAGCGCCGTTTACTGTGATGTTATGTGAGCCACAAGAACGCTAACTTGTCTGGGTTTGTTTGGGTAAAGAACGTTGAAACAAGAGCTTTTAGATTCTCCTTGGCGAGAGGTAGCGCTGGTGTTTTTTGCTATTTAGCCGTTCATTCGTAAAAATGCACTTTTTTTTTTGCGGATAGTGTATTGTTTGTAGCCGCGAATGAAGCAAACTACGTTACATATCATGACCATCGGATTAGACTGCCAAAAATCGTGTTTGGGCAGAACTGTTTTTCTGGATTTGGGCTATGCGGTTGTCATGTACTAATTGCAGGGCGTCACATGCTCTTTGTGATCATGAGAGGCCTTGTAGTACGCGTATTGCGTGTATTGTGTTTACGTAACGTGAATTGTAGGCGTTTGTAAGCGAGCGGGCATTCTATGCCTATATACCGTGGGAACTAGAGGCAGAAAGCCTGGTACGATAAACACATGCGCGGTTGTGTAATTTTAATGCAGGAACGACGGAAAAGGCTCTAAGAGATAAGATAGTAATATTACAAAACGCGATAAAGCAACAAAAGGAAGCACAAAGCAATTTAAAGGTTATTCTAAGTACAAGCGGTACAAATACGTTAAAAACAGTAGTACCAATTGTGCCTAAACTGGTACGCGGACATACCACTCTGCTACATGTGTACTGAATAGTTCGAAGCCTTTTTTTATTATGGCGAATACAAAACTCGTTTACACAGCTGATGTCCAAGCGAGTGTCGACGCATTTCGAGGGTTTGTTGGCTCAATGTTCCCACTACCACATACTAAAGTGAGCGCTCTTGATATGTTTTCCACAAAACGCACGTGTTCAAGAGGTTGCTATAGTAAGCTTACTTTTTCTCTTATAGCTACTCCTCAGCGTTTCAGACTTCTATCTATGCTAGCTTTGCAGCAGTTATACGCTAGGAATGAAGATAAATCTAAAGACTTTGCAACTCAGGCAATGATAACTTATCGTGGTTTGGTTGATAGGCCTAGTCCTATCACTGCAGGTGTACATTTTACTTTAATGCTATTTTATGGCTTACATTTTGCAACAGCTGGCTTGATGATTATGTCTTCGTATTCATTTTCTATTGGTATGTTCGTAGTGGCCTTTAAGCAAATAGAAGCAGCAGATGACATGATGCAGTTTTTAACTGCTGTGAGAAGGCTTAGATACAGTACGTACTGATTCGTTTGTTTTCTGCAATGAAAAAACTATGAAACAGAAAGTAACTGAACCCTTCAATCACTGATAAGTATTTAACATCAATATGCTGCTCATGTTGGTTAAATATGATATCATCATATTTGAATACTGTCACGTGATACTCTATAAAAGTCTAAAATAAGCACAAGCCTTTTTGTTCCTTGTCTCATCATCCAATACGATTTACAGCTTGAAACTCAATTCTGATTTAGATGAAGAGAACAATTATAGTTTTGGTGATCACGTAAATGTAATGAGGCTATATACAGCACCATTACAACATTACGCACTTACAAAAAATTATGAAAATGATCGTGACTGGGCTAGAGAAATGCTACGTACTAAGTGTCAGTACATAAAAGAAGATATGAAAGATGGATATGGCGATATTGTAGTACTCTTGAATTCTCTACAAGGGTTAGCAGAAATAGAGGTACACAAAAAAACATTTTTCTCTTCATTACTTTGTTTTTATACTGAAAATTTTCCACTTTCTCAGTACGTTTTATCCTCACCATATAAAATATTCCATCTTTCTTTGTGGTCGTAGTAGTAACGCCAAAGATCGCTCCTGAGCCCAGTCAAATTATTAGTGGTGGGGAGAGCAAGTTTGGCGTATACTACCGCTCTTTGTTCCTGTTTATCTTAATCTGTCAAAGACCTTTAATCGTTTGTGCTAACAAGTTATTTAAAGATCAGTCACTTCCTACAATCACACAAGATAAAACACAAACGTCTTGGTGAACAATATATCAAAGAAGCCTTGGATATTACTGAAGGACTTAGTAGCAAGCCAGTAACTCAGTTTTTTTCATATAGTATAGCATCACGTTTATATTGTTTATTAAACTATAAAGAACGTGCTCTTGATCTTGCTAGAAAGGGTAATACAATAGCACGTGCAGTGCTTATTGGAAAGCCTCTACATCCATTTATTACATTCAGTCTGATAGATCTATGGATTGTGTATTATAAATATGGAAAAGCTGGGGAAGTACATGAGTTATTAAAATTAATAGAATCGTTAGCTTTGAGCTATCCGCATATTTCCCCTCATATTCAGGTTAGTTTTTTTCAAATTACCTTTTTGTTATTACGTTACTTTGAGCTAATCAGTTTCCAAAATAGTATGTGAGCAAGTATGGTCTGCAATTTCCTCCAATGAAACCACCTCATTCCTCGAGGACTTGTCACCAAGGCCCAAGAGCAACATAAGATGATCGCGTTAGGTGTATTCCATAAATAAAATCTTTTTGGTGATCACATACAACTTGTTGGAATAACCATTGGTAAAACTGGAAATTATGAGTTTTATTGTGAGTTAGGTGATACAGGGATACAAGGAATTTCAGTTAAAATACGATTCGAATAAATGAACTGCACGACCAGCACATCGTTATTTTTATACCTTCCTTGATGCATGTTTTTCTGTTCAAAGTGTAATTAAGTTCATCAGTCGCAAAGTGTGTATTCAACTTAAACTTCGATCTTCGTTAAAGCTACATCGCAGCGATTGTGTTCGTTGCAACGAACAGGTTATCATAACACTCAGGTTAACTTATCTCAAACCAATAGATCTTAGAAGGTTATCCAGAGCTGTAGATTTGTAGTATAGGTTAATTTGCGTAAGCAGATGAACAACGAATAATCAGTGTCCAGTAAACAAGACCAAGTACCGCTTTACAGCGCTGTAATGCTGTATTTATTGGCAAAATCGTTCCGTTTCAGTCTCATTTTACGTCGGTTCTTCTTTTGATACGACCTGTGTCACATTACTTTTTTGTAAGTGTACATACCATAAATGACTTTTTTATTTGGTTTTACTTTTTCAGCTGACGTCACACAACGCCATGAAGAAAAAGACAGAGCGCGTATTGGCGAAGCATAAGCGACTCGATCGGTTATTGAAAGGCGGCCAAACACTCCAATTAACATACGTAGATGAGCCTGCTCCTGTCAAAAAAGAGAGCGCAAAGTTAGACGCCTTCCGACCAGGTTTGAGCTTTTTACGATCTTATTTTGTTAATAATTGACTCTAGGTCTGAAGCATATCCTTAAAACACTGAAGAAACGCGCTAGTCATATTCAAACTACTATACAGAATGATAGAGAGGTAGCAGCACAATATTTAGGCTTATTGGCGGCTATAACAAACAAGCACGTGTCAGATGAAGTAATGACGGTATGAAAAGAACATTAAAAGAATGTGCGTAACTGAAACTGCAGGGACTTCAAAGAGCGTATGACCTGCACGCTAAACTAGGGGAGTTACAATATGATCTAGATAAGGTATGTAACGTTTAGACACACGTGATATGTTGGGTTTTTGGAATATTTTTTTTCAGAGTTTATTTTTACATGATTCTTTTAGAGTATCTTGTTCATTAGTGGTCTTGAATCTTTGGGTGCGAGATGTTACGCGTAGGCATTTATTAATACTGTTGCCTTTAGATGAAGTTGTCAGAAAAGGAACCGCTGAGAAGCGCTCTTTTGATCAAAAGTTGCAACATTATGATAACTCATTAGGAAAGGTACATGCTAGATTGTTGGATTAAATAGCTGCTCTAATGCGCTCTTAGGTTAGAGCAATTAAAACTAAAAAGAGCTCTGCAGCAAAGCTGAAAGAGGCGATGGATGAAAAAACAGAAGCGCACAAAGTATTTAAAGAGGTACTAGTTATATTTCTTTTTACCTTTTCATGTAAACTCTTACTCACGTGTTAGAGCGAACAAACGACTCTTAATACTCTCACAGAGGTTAACTCAAAGATTGAAGATATACTCATCGAACGCATATGCTCCTTACACAAGTCCTACGTATGTAAACAATAGAGGTTCTATTTTTGACTTATGTTTTTGTAGCTTCAATACTTTAAGGATGGCGTTGAGTTTCTTGAAGATGTAGCACCAGCTATAGAGTTATTACAAAACACTACAGGATCATCAAATGGAAGGAAAGGAGTAAGTGGGCTTTTATTTAGTCAATCAAAGTATTTTTCTTAATGGAAGTGTTAGAGTACAAGAGTGTTTGGTGTTCCACTTCTGGGTGAGTTGTGATTATGAAACTTTACAATATTTAATTGTTTTTTAGACCTCGCAAGGAAGACAGGAGAAGACGTTCCTGGGATTGTCTCAGGTAAATAGTTCATTAATAGTAGGTTAAAAGTGGTAACATAAAATTATAGAAGCTTGCAAGTGGTTAATGACAACAGATAAGGCTTTACTGCGTGAGGGTATATTCAGGTATGAAAACAAATGATTTTATTTTTTTTTCATTTTTTTCTTATTTTTTATTTCAGGATATCATTGTCCAAAGACAAAGTACGTTAGATGGAATATAGATGCCAGTAAATACTAATTACAATCAAGCTTGATATTTTCAAGTCAAAAGTAGATGCTGGTCGTACAATCAAGTTTACTAATTCGCTGGAAGCTTCTGCAACTCTCAAGGTATAACATAACCCAGAAATCTACCTCTCACATGCGCGGTTTAGTTCTATCTTCGAGATCTTCCTGCGCCCTTAGTCACACCAACTACGGAAGGATATAACGCAATAGTATCTCTGTATAGTGCGTAGAAAAGGAGCTATATAAAATTGTAGCTGACTTTTTTCTTAAGAGGATAACTCTGGAGATGATAGAGTACAGAAGATGGCTGCGCATTTAAAATCACTTGAAAAGCCTATATATGAGTCTTCTAAGATCATACTTAAAGTTTGCTACGAGGTACGTACATTGTTTGTTCCTTCTGTGCTATTTTTGGAAGGTTTTCAAAAACTATTGTCACGTGATTTAGTAGCTAATTTCCATTTTTAGACTCAAAAGTATCAAGATGTTAATAAGATGAATACGCAGAATATAGCAACAACAATAGGACCTAGCCTTGTTAATTTGAGTGCGTTGGTCTAAGGATTTTTCTTTCTGTACTTTGTTGATGTCTTACAACATCTCAGCTGGCATTCCGTCCTTGCAAAGTATAGAAATGGGTAATACAATTGTCAAATTTTTTATTGATTATTATCCACAACTCTTTGACGATAGTTCGGCACAAACTGGTATAAAACTTCTGCTCACTATTTATATCTAAACCTTGTCTCTAGAAAAAAAATCCCCTGGTGCAGGTCAGACCGATAAAAAGACGGAAAATGGTGCGACCCTTTATCACCAACTGCTTTCTTTCACCAACAGTATATTTTTTAGTCCAAACCAAGAAGCCAACGCTTAAGCGACCAAAACCTCCTACTACAACCCCACCAAACCCTACCACATCCATTCGCCATCCATCTCCTAAAAGAAGGAACGCTGATACACCAGCACCTACAAAGTCCAGGGAGAAAGAGAGAACAACATCTGCGACTGAATCTGGTCCTGATCATCTTCAACGAAGAAAAATGCGAAGTATTTCTACATCAGGATGGTCTGATACTGATGCCACTTCGGAGAATGGTACACTTTCTGGAGATATGCAATATCACATGGCTTTATCATCGACAGATGAGAGTGGTACTGATTTATTAGAACCTCACAAGGGCTTTTTCTCTGGCGGCGATAATTCACCTGCCTTCAAAGTGAGCTCTTCTGAACCTGAGTCCACTGATAACGGTTCTGCCGATCCGGATGTTGGAAAGATAAATCCTACGCCCCAACAAGGAGAAACCAATGCTGAATCTGATAAAGAAGAAGATAAACAACCCGATATAGAGGAGTTACTTGATGATATTGGAGAGTATGTCATTGATATAAAACCTCAAACCGAACTATCACTGGTACGCTAAGACATTTTTTACTATTACTTACTACAAAGCTACGCGAATACTAGCGTTGGCATAATTCCGTGAGCTCCTTTAGTTCAAAAACTACTACTAACGTTTTTCTCGATTTTTTCTTAATATTTTGTTTAGCTAGAGGATAGCTTTTGTAATAGGGTTTGCTCTGGTCTTCTTGTACTTAAACTAGATGTTGTTATTCATGGGTTATATTTAGATAAATTAAGAGGTACATAGATGTTCTCACGTGAAATCATTGCTTAACTTGTTCATAGCATCTGATGTTTTACAAATATGGGATGGTTTGTCTTTCTCAGAATTCTCAGCATCAAGTTCAAGGAAGATAATGACTGTACTACAAAAGGTGAAGGAGTTTATCAGTAAAGATGACAAAGTGCGCAATCGTATCTGAACAATAGGCAAGTGACTAATACTTGTACATAGGAAGATAACGGCAAATGCGAGATTGACAAGTGAGTAGAAACTTTAAGTTGTTTTTTTTCTTCTTTCTAACTTCTTTTCTTTTTGAACAGACTTTTCCGTTTCTATACAGCTGTTGTTTTTTCAGAGCTTGCAGAGTGTGTTGATGTGGAATGTGTTGATAAGATTGCTGCCCATACTGCATCAGTTGTTCGTCTTATTACATCTCAATCACTTGATGGTTCTGCGGCTCTTATAGAAGCCTTGAAAGGCTGTGCTCAAATGGTCCGTTAAAATAACTTTAATAAGCCGTTTCTAAATGATAAAATAGCTTCTACGCAATGGGTTCATGTACGCTTCCTTGGCAGAACAAAGCAAAGTAGACGCATTATTTAAAGCAATAACAAATATTTATGATTATGTGGGTGAGCTTAATGCACTAGTTCCACAAGGGTATGAGTTGGTTGTTAAAAAAAACGAGACCTTACACTGTTTTTTTAGGAGATCAAGCGAACTTATCTTGACTGTCAGGAAGCTTCTTCCTGCTTTGAAGCAATTGAGTGGTATTATACAAGAAACATCAAGTATAATACCTCTTGCTCCAGGATCTAATCTTGGAGATAAGAAACCTCTCTTGGAGTCATTATCATCGCTTAAAAGTATAGCTCAGAGTTTAAATGATCCAACAGTTTTCAAAGAAGCTACAACCATTGTTAATGAACTAAAAAATATATCATGTGATAACTTTGATACTATTGCGCAAGCGTTTAAAACAATCATCACCACAGTAAGACAAGTACGTAACTGATTTCAACAAAGCACCTGGCTAAGTTTTATTGTAGAAGGACTATGCTGAGTTTGTTGATTGCTTATCACATACTTCTTCAAACGTTGTATTTTATCTTTTGACAGGAGCGAGAATACTTGTATGCCAGGAAATACAAGGAGATGATGCTGAATTCATGCTTTTACATGCCTCTTCATTATTGTGTAGGTATCTAGAGGCAGTAAGGAACCACAGTACCTCACAAGAATAATCCAAATAAAAAACTGTACATCCATAAAAACAAACTTTGTCCTGTAAGAAAGTGCTTTATGTCAACAGCACCTAGTATACTAGATGCAACGAGACTCTATAAACTACTAAACAGTGTAGCAACCATACACACGTACAGTGACAAAAGTGGTACCAACGAGACAAGATCACTGAAAACTAAGTTTTTTCAAACACTTTCTAACGTTGTTAATAAATAGTCATGCATCAAGCTATAGATGTACATCAGGAAGTACCTGCCAGTACTGAATCGAGCGAATACTTTCGTTCTATTACAGACGAGGACACGCCCGTTGATTACAGTACGGATTTTTTTTTCCCGCTTTAACTAATTACAGCGTAGAAAAGGGAAAAGACAAGCGTGAGCTTGGATCTAAAGCTGTTTGGACGTTATCAAGTGCTAAACCAGGTAAATTGACATATTATTACCTTAATAGTACTCACGACGCGCAGGATTTGGTGTAGATAAACTAAGAGATGATTCTATAGATACATTTTGGCAGTAAGTTTAAAAAGATTAGTTTTCGCGTATGAATACCCAAACTGATTTGTACACGAAGGTCTGACGGCTTACAGCCGCATTTTGTCAATATTCAATTCCCGAAAAGTGTCAAAGTTGATGAAGTGCTCGTTTATTGCTCTATCGTACAAGATGAGAGTTATACGCCCACAAAATTCTCTGTACGTTCTGGTACTACACACCACGATCTTCAGGTTAGTGAAACAATGCCCAAGAAGGGAGAATATTCCCTTTTTTGAAAATCATTAATTTTGATTAAAAGGAAGTCAAAGTGTACGAAGTTGAAAAGCCTGAAGGATGGATTGTCATTGAGCTTACAGACGCCAAGTACCTCTTATAATATTACTTTACAACCTTATTAATACTTTTAACTAGTGGAGGAGCTTTAGAAACAAACTTGCTCCAAGTAGCGGTTCTTGCAAACTACAACTTGGGTAGAGATACACATATTCGACAAATAAAAGTTTTTGGACCTCTAGTGTACGCCACGCAGCTCCTCTCTATGTACACTTATAAACTAAATGTCATTAGATCATTAAATGAAATGTTTGATGTTCCACACTGGTCTGCTCCTGAGTTTTCTATGTACAACGGATTGCGCTGAATTTTTTGCTCTAAAAATGTCAGGACACTTATCACGCTACACAATCACTTTTTAAGAGGATGCCACCTTGTAAATAAACACCTCTTATAACGCACTTCCAACCCTAAAGAAATGAGCTGGTGTTCTAGATCAACGAGTTTTATTCCAACCGCAGAATACTCAAACCAGACAAACACCTTCTTGTCTAGTTAACAATTCAAATCAAGCCTGATCTTGTCTACATTATAAAACTAGCAAATCAAACACTCACTGTCGGAGTGCGTGGAACATTATACGACACCACTACGCCAAAAGTTTATTAAAACACTCACATCTCTGGAGTGCGGTGGAAGCTTATGACGTACGATACATATCACGTAACAAGTATTTCAGTTTCCCATACCATCTCTCCTGTTACTTTCATCTTCTTACTAACGCCTTTGGTGATCATTATTTGCTCCTCGGCATAGTAACTGAAGGCACTGAATGGTCATTTCTGACTAAACGCTTAATTCGTAGTAGCTGGCACAGGATAAAAACATAGAACCAGATGATATCAACACCTCTAAAGCGTAACAAATCTCAAAAAATTCTGATTTGAGCCATTCTACGAACTGTACAATATCGGACTTTACCGACATCGCTAAAGCCCATCACAACAGAATAACAGAAACTTTGGATGTAAAGCATAAATCTCGTAAACCCCATCCAGAAAGTTCTGCTAATTTTGCAAATTTATTTTTTTTACCAAAAAAACCAAAATACAATCACAACAAGTTGTGAATCATTCGCATAAGGTTTCAATACAAAGTTATATCTACAATTGCTTGGTATGGCAACTTCGCAGTTACAACTTGGATCTCCCGGCTTGGATCCCGGTACCTGGCGCATGCAAATCGCTGCCGACTAATGGGGCGCATCCGTCGCTTTGCATGCGCCAGGTACCGGGATCCAAGGCCGGAGGGCCAAATTGAGAAAGTTGCGGATCCAGATTCCGACCGAAACGCAATATAATGCGGAGGTTATTTATTCGCTTCTTAACGCCTGAAGCGATCTTTTAAACGCACAAAGAGCAGTATGGAGTGAGTTCCTCAATAGTAGAAGATAATATCACAGAGATTTCACATTGTTGTTAATTTATTGTTTAATGTGTTCATGTGTTGAGTCTAGAGGATAGGCCTTATTCTCAACGTTCAAGGTTGATGGCTTAGAAGATTTTAACTAGCATGGTATTGATAAAGTAGTTGTCGTATTGCTTCGCTGGTAGGATTAAATTTTCAGCTACACATAAGTATAAATGTGTTTCCACTTTTCTTCTTATCCTTCGTCGCTGGGTGGTTTCACATGATTTCAACTCTTGCTTTTCTGTTTGTTTGGAAATTCAATGGGTTAATGGAATGGCAAAGAGAAGGTGTGACGGTTGAGCACAAGAGTTTTTTTCTTCTCAACAAAACAGTTGCTAAAACAGTCGTTAAGTGTTTCTGTTAGTTTTGTATTGCTTGTGAAAACGACAGTAGTAGGTCCATATTGAACAACACGGTATTTGACACACGTAAACACTCTAAACAAGCGAAAACAGTTTTTTCAACGTAATAAAGCTTGGAGAGCTTTCAAACAACGATATTATAGCCTTTGGCGCGTTAATACAGGTATAATATTATTTTTGCCTTTAACAGCTTTTAATTCACTTTTAACGTCGTAAATAAACGTAATGTCATCAGTTTGTCATTATTTCAACAAAATGGTACTTGGCGCATTTATTCAAAACACGCCAACCTCACCAAATCTGTTCCTATTTCATTCTTGTTTGTTGCTCCGCGCAGTCAATAACAGTACAATAGCTATTGGCCTTACGGAACGTAACGATAGGGCAACACGTGTTGGTGACTGTTTCGTTGTACGTTTTTCGAAAACCAAACACATTTTTCGGCTCTGATGAGATTTTTCGATTAAATAACAACCAAATTGGGTTGCCTGTTACGTTTTAATTCGTATTGAAATGAGGAATTTAGAGTACTCACAAAAGAGGTTTTAGAAAGGTTTTTTTTTATCTTTTTTCAACTGTTTCGATAGAATTTCCATTTGCCTTTCGCCACGCGTGGTTCAAGTGTCAAAAAACATGAACTATCTGGTGGTTTTTAAATAAAAATACTGCGGTAACTCTAGATTGTGTTCAGTTGGGAATGGTAATACCAAAGCCCATTTACCATCAAAACTGTTACCAACGAAAAGCTTTTTTTTTGTTTTTTTTTTGTGTTCATTGATTGATAAAACAAAAATCTCCGTTAACGTATCTTAGGTTTTTTGGTAGGGTTTTTACCGTAGATTCAGAATACAATAAAAACACGGAGCTTTATGAAAGCTCAAAAAAAGTATATCACGTTCTAGAATTCTACAAAGATTTTACACTTTGTCGTTGATATACAACCATAAATGACTGACAGCGATGATGAACCACCTACCCCAAGTACGCACATAACCTCAATAATCTCTTTGAGAAGATTACTACAGTTTTTGGGCACCAAAACTATCCGTGAAAAAGCTCTTTTTTAACCATAACAAACCATCAACAACTACCTCAACAACTACTCAACAATGTCTCTGTCTACTACTACTTCCTCTCTCACACTCACCCCTACCCGTACAGTAATGACTAGGACAGACCTAGCCAAGTGTTCATGTATTAGACTTCGCGCAATAGCAAAGGCTTGGGAGATGACGCGCTACTCCAAATTGCGAAAGACCGCTCTAGTTGAAGCCATTTACACAACTATGCGTACGTTGTTAACAGTTTGAAAGCTCTAAAATTTTTCGCTTTCTTTTTAACTATTCAACTTACTGTCAACTTCGACTTTTATTCTAACTCACTTTAGACAACGAAGGAGATCAGTTGATGCTGGAGCGGGCCAGTTATCAACGCGAAGAAGTTAACAACGCCCTATTCCGTATCAAAAAGCGTAAGCGTAACGCCAAGTCCAAAGCCAGGCAGGCTGAGTACGATGCTGAGGTTGCTCGTAAAGCTGAGGCTGCTCGTAAGGCTGAAGCTGACCGAGAAGCTGAAGCTGCTCGCCGAGCGGACATAACGGTTCAAATGGGTGCCTTTGCTGCCCAATTCAACGCAAAGCTTGCTGCTCAAAAGGCTGAGCATGACAAAACAAACGCAAAGCTGGCTGCTCAAAAAGCCGAGCATGACAAGACCAAAGCTGAACATAACACCAAACTTACAACATTGGAAGGCGAATGTACAGCCTTGAAAACTACAACTAAACGCCTTAAAGTTGGTTTGGCGGTTACTAATTGCGCGTTCCTTCAAATGGCGCTTCTAATCGCCTTCAGTTCGATAAGAGATAAGACTCTCGATGAAATTATAGAAAAAGGTACGTACACTTTTTTTTTTCGAAGAATTTTCTAAATCACTAACTTTTTTCCCTGTAGACTACGACTGTCTTGGTGTACACGTAGATGCCCTGGCCATTCTTGTCGCTTTCTTCTATGACGTTCTGGAAAATATCATCTACCCTGATGATTTTCTTTACGAAAACGGTGCTCGTAAACGGGACTGGAAGAAGGAGACTACGTTTAATGTTTTCATTGGAAAGTATTTCAAGGTCCGCCCAGACCTCCTGCGCCACATGCTTGTGCATGACACACATGTACAAAACGTAGTTGGGGAAATACCTCAACACAAAATATCAAAGCCTGACCTTGCCGTTGTACCCAAATCTATAAAAATAGGCGAGAACGACAAGGTCAAGATACACCAAATCGCCATAATTTGGGAACTCAAAAAGGGAACTGGTACGCTTTCTCTTTTTTTTTTGTTCTTTTTTTTTCCTCTTTCTTTCATTGTACTAATGTTGTCTTAGCGGATTTTACAACTGCAGAGAAGGGGCAAACATGGCACTACCTCCACAAGCTCCTTTATGCCCAAAAAACACGCACGGAGGCATATGCCATTCTTATGAACTTTGACAAGGTAATGTTCCTGAAGATTTCGATGGCAACACGTGAGGAGCTGAAAAACCCAAGCTACTTCACGTGTGGGCCGTACGACATTGATGGTGTGGGCGGGAAATATCTGTTCACAATGCTCAACCAAACTCCTGAAGCGCTGGGCTTTCGCATCAAAAAATTCAAGTATAAAGATACGGAGTACTTGGCTGGCGGAATTTTGGGTATTGGCACTTCGGCTGTAGTTTATTCTCTACAGATTCCTACCAAAGATGGGAAGGACACAAGAATAGTTGCGGTCAAGGAATTTAAACAAGACCGTAAACAGTTTATCCATGAAGAGATCAACATATACAAAAAGCTTAAGAATGTTTCTAGCGTACCTAACTTGGTACGCAACCATCTTTCCTTTTTTTTCTTTGGCTAACGTTTTTTTATTGTAGGTTCATTATACACAAGACCATATTTTTTTAAGTCCCGTTGGCACAAGAATAAAAAATTGGGGTGATGTTGAAGACACTTATGGCTTTATATCTGGCATAATTAATACACTAAAGGCCGCGCACGAAATGAAAATAATTCATAGGTATGTCCAACTATTTTATATGCAGCGACATTCAATGTGTCAAATTTTTTCAGTGAAGCGCAAGTGCCACTTTATGTTCGCTGCGTTTTTCTTTTCATACTAGATGTGTCAGTACTGATATTAGTTTAGGGATGTTTCCACGTCTAACATTTTGTTTGCGGACAAAAAACCTTTACTAATCGACTGGGGTTGTGCTGTCGCCCCTGGTGTACCTGTGGTTATCGCAGGGACGCTAAAATATGCACCACATCATGTCTTGTGTTCCTTTGGTTCTAAGAAGCTTGTCAGATACAAACCTTCTGATGACCTACAGTCGTTTGTGTTCGTATTAGCTTATCTATGTGGCCAAAAGAAAAAAAGTTGGGATGCTGCTTATGATAAGTGGGCAGCTATCACATGCAAGCCTAACTATGATGCCAAGGAAGAAGACGATCTCAGAGAGCTATTGTTTCGCGAACGAAGCATGAACATGCTTTTTGGGTGGTCGAATGCTCTCAATCTTGCTAAGAAAGCTGATTATGATGGCCTTATTATCGAACTTGTAAACATGCTTAAAGATATGAGATCTTATTGGAAGTGTAAAGACTGTAAGCGCTATAATTGTGATTGTAATAAAAAAATAGAGTAAACCACAAAGAACGAAATAAGTTTTTGCTTTTTTTTTTCCTATTCTGATCTTTACACTGTATTCGCTCGCAATAATTTCTTCGTGCATATTGTGTGAAATGTTATAGCGATCCTGCAAACTTGGCACCACACTTTGCGCCTGTGGCGAGAAAAAGCGCCACCAAGTGTACCTAATTTAGGTAGATTTCCAGCGCTAGACATTCCTGGCAGTGTCTCAAAAGCGATACTGACGCTGATGATGTGTTCTATGTATTGCACGTCGAATTTCGCCGAATAACAAGACTCTCTGGCTTTCCTATGAAAAGTCTGCGTCAGTCAATCCGACACCGCCGGGTAAATTAATAACCGGTCATTGGAGCATGAGCTGCCGTCATTGTAGACAGAAGCATACAAAGTGCGATCGTGGCACACCTTGTTGTAAACATAACGGACTGAAATACGAATTTTATTCAATTTTGTTGTAGCTACTTGTCTAAACGATGGTATTGAATGTATGTACCTTAAGCCCGCGCGTAGGGGTCGCAAAAAAGGTACCTACAAGGCTAATTACGATGTTATTTCTTGTTTTCATGTAAACTCATTCTCGTTTATTTTGACGTAATGTTGAGCTTGTTGCAACGTCATTGCGCTTGTTTAGCGTTTTACACACTAAATCTCACGTGGTTTGTGTTACATTTATTCTTACACTCTGTTCAAAGGGACTAACAGCAACGTACTAAAGAATAAGATACTGGAACTGGAAGAGGCGTTAAACAGAGAAAAAGTGACACAACAGCAACTAAAACAGGCTTTAAGAGTCTGCACTAAAAGAAAGGCGTACATGGAATCCAACCCACCCTCTAAAAAACGAAAAGCGGACAATTTAAAAGTACAAAACAAATCGGGATTTCCGATCAGTTATTTCTTACCTTTGTATTGCAGTTCTCTCCGTGTCTATCAAGCGCTTCTATAGCTCATGCTGTAGACATACATGCATGTATAGATAATTATGGGACGTTTACTGGCTGTGAGTTTCCTACAATCCCTGTTAATGGTATACACTTCGATGATTTCTTTCAAGGAAAGAAAACCGGACATACTTTAAAACTGTATTCAATGTTGGCTCTTCAGCAACTATATCATAAGCAAAAACAGCGTTCAAAAGAGTTTGCTGTTCTTGCAGAACAGTGTAAGACTGCTCTTATAGATAAACCGACAGTTGGAACAGCAGGTACGCCGAAATAATACAAAGTTAAAGTAACAAATCTTTAGTCGGGTTGATTTGTTTGTCAATGTACTACATCTCTATTGAAGAGAGAGATCGTTCTATCGAGACTATGAAGCTTGCTAATAGTATATTTGAATTCATCGATGCTATGAGAAGGGCTAGGGGTATACCTACAGAGCAGAGTGATTTACACCTTGCGTTTGCAACAATTTTAAAAGTATTTTTATTAAACATGGACTTACACAATGGCGATATTCGTGACGTCAAAGATAGCATTCTTTCTCTTCGTTCTAAATTCACGAAATATACATATTATCATATGGCTTCAGCAAAACTAATATTAGAGCACCTGGCAATTCTAGAGGCACGTGTTCTAAAAAAATTCTGAAAAAGTTCTTTTTTTCGAAAATGCAGTGAGCATTCAAAGTTGTAAACTATCTTCAAGTACAGTTTTATGTTTTCTCTACTCTATCAATTATCAATTACCTTATAAATTGCGTCACAACTTCAAGTTCGAGACTAACTTTTTTTTAACATAGTGTAAACAATGGCAACGTGATGGGTCTCCTTCGTCGTATCTAAAAGCGTTACAATATGTACAAGAATCACAACAGATTTGTAAATTACTAGGGGAAGTCAGGGATAAAGTTGCTATTGGAAGTAATTTTATTGTGGCTAAAATATATCACATGTTGAATCTTCGAGATAGTTCTCTTGAAGCAGCAAATAATGTTATTTCACAAATTGCAGCTTGGAGATTACAAGACCGTCCATTACATCCTTTTGTAAGCTTGGCTATTGGTGGTGTATTTCACGTTTATGATGAATATGGTATGGTGCCTGTAGAAAGAGATTTTATGGTTGAAACAATAGAGTTGCTTGCTTCTGTTTATCCTTTGGTTGGAAATAATGTTGAGGTAAATTCTTTATTTTTTCTTCTTTTTTGTCCCGTTGATGGTTGGCTTATGCTTTTTTTGTAGTATTTCATAATGGGATTCTTAGAAAAGATATGTCCCGGTGCAATGAATGCTAGTATAGAAACAGTAGAGGAGAAGTATTAAAGAATGTTACCTTTTTTTGTCTTTCGGTTGTTTAAATTCAGTTTCCCTGACCCAAGAAACCTTGTAGTTATTACATAATAAACGTATTTATTAAAATAACTTTTCATCTATCAAAATTCGTTCATAGTGGGCAACAACATATTTGTGGAGCTGTGCAAATATTTTATTGTGGAGTAGATTTGAGAATGTCTTGGACTTTTTCTGGTGTGTATGCAACATAATTGAATGTCTTTAATCTTAACTTACCTTTTATATGTAAAATTAGATAAAATAAATCATATTTTATATCATACCTTCAGGTGCCTTACTTCTATCAAGTACATATTCTTGTACACCACAATTTTTTACATTTTCAAGTCCTAGAACTCCATCTTCATCTAAATGCTGTAGAACCGCACGGAATAGCTTATATGGTACTTGATGTGTAACGATTAATACAGAACGACCAGCGTATTCACGAGATAATAAATCAAGGAATGAGCTGACACGCATTTCAACATCCGGATAATTTTCACCACCAGGAAATCGAAACCTTTTGGTTCGAGTTAGATTACTTTCCAGCGTTTTACAAAAGTCTATACCAGTATTTTCCATCTCTTTGCCGAGCCTCATATTCAACAGGAAATTCTTCTTTTACTGTACTTGCGCGCAATCCGTGTAAACGACCAAACTCTTTTTCTCTGATTTCGGTTTAAGAAAAAAAGAAGAAAGCAAAGACAGAATGCGTTACCGTAATAGGTTGCTCTTGTAAATCTTTAAGTCATATGGAAGCTCTTTAATAATACTATTAGCAGTTTGTCTCGCCCTTGGTACACGTGTAAGTACACACAGCAGGCTTAAAATAACAGCAAACCTTAAGTAAGGAGAACAAAAACAAATATCAAACTGATTCGTCTTCGCAAGAGTTTGCCCTGAAAGTCACGTGTTAACAAAAACGTTGTATTTTTTGATTTTTTTAACGTGCCTGTGAAAGAAGCTTGGATAAAACCTTTCTTTGTTAGAGCTATATCTGCATCTCGTACAGACGCTAAAAAACAAGTAAGATATGTCAATCATATCATTTTTGTGGTTGAAATACTTGCCTAATGTGTCAATATCAGGTTGATTAAGGTCCAGAGCTGCATTCTACATTTAAATAAGATACTTGCGTTGGCCTCAGGTTAAATATCTAAAGAACCAACAACTCACCTGTTCACTCTGTCCATGTCGTATAATGACTACTCTTTTTGGCCATTTTGGAGGTACATACATATCACGTAACTATGTAGAACATGTACTTAGCAAAAAACCAATCACAAAAGAACTTTGCAATGACTCACATTTGGTACAGATACTGACCTTTGTAGTCTTTGGCTTCGCTTCTAAACACGTGAAGCAATTAAACAACAGTACCAGGTAATGATTAAATACATACCTTATTGATAACAGAGGTAGGTGTTTGAAATAAACGCATAGTATCTTCAAGAGTTGAAGCATCTCGTATCAGCGTTGGCTTTGTTTTTTTTGTTTTTTTCGTTAGCTTGATTCGTTTAGCGTCTCCACTTCGATCTTGTTGTGCATCTGAAGGGAGTGGACGCTTTTTACTGACATGTGTCAAATGCTTTAAATGGATGACGGCTGTTATAGTACCCTTTGGGCGGATTCTTTACTTTGCAAGCTAGTAGAGCTACTTCTGCGATCGGTGAGTCGCTTTCGTTTGTTTCTAGTTTTTCGAGCTTTTCAAGTATTGCCATGCTCTTTGGTGATAGCTACCATCTATTTAGAATGTACATTAATTTACAAATGTCGTACTGCGCCCACAATATCATACTTTGCATCAAAGGCGTCACAACGGTCCTAAATATATTAGTGTTGCTCTGCAAGCACCTTTCCGTACCAATGTGATAATAATATTCGACTTCTGGTTCAAAGCAACAATCCCGCGCTTTGAAAATGCTCCTATCGAAGCTTTAACCTTTCTAGGGCGTAATGGCGTCGATATTTTATCTCCACAACATTCAATGTAAAAATTGGGTATAATACGCGTTACTTTGCCACTATAGATATGTCAGGGCCATTAGATTCGTTAAAAAAGGTTAACGTACTTTGAAAAAGTACCGCTTTCAACTAGACGTTGAAACTCCACTACGCTACTACCTGAAATACATTCAATTATCAAGGTGCCTTTGCTTGTATGAAGTATGACTTCCATTAACAGAAGTGACGCGAAAAAACGGTAAATTTCTGTACAAAGACTGTAACGTTTTTGTATTGTTCATTGGCTGAATAGCATTCTCGTTTATAATCTCCCAAACTATTCACAGATGGAGTGTATAAACAGCTACGGTGTTGCTACGCCAAGATTCGCTTGTAGTGGTATTGCGCCTTGTGATGTTGGTGGAAATACTATAGGTACGAAATTATGGGTGATGTGGTCACTTATACGGTTAGATGTGCCATTAAACGGGAGTATTGTGCGTATTAGCTTTGAGGAGCGTAAAAGAATTTTAATGGAGCCCGTACGTGAACTACAGCTTTTTTAGTATACCCTCAAAGCATTTAAAACGACTATACATTAATTTACAAAACATAGCTACACAAAGACGTTATTACGTGTGTGCTGCACGATGGAGTAAACAATAACATCATCACAACGACTTTTGGAGGTACTTGTAGTATCTGGACAAAAGATTACAAACAACAACTTGCGACGCTTGAAACGTGCTCCGGCAGCAAGTGGAAGGTATCACAAACAATAAAACACGACTTTCTTCGCTAACCGATTATTGTTTAGGTGCCAATTTTAGATGCTTCTCTCTCACCTGATGGCACTCAGTATGACCTTCATTTTTAGTTTTAACCTTTTATTTACCTTGTAACTTCTTTATTAGCATCTGTTTTGTTTCTTTTAATCGCAATCGAGATAAGCAGGTATGCTTTATTACAAAAACAGAATCTTGTTTTTTTCGTTTAGAATTGTGTACTGATTCTTGGTGTTTTAAAGGTTGATGCAAATGAAGTTTTCAAGCAAGCAACATTAAAAATTTACAAGATCGAGAATAGCACGTTTACCCACGTGTTAACAAAAGTGAGTTTTTTGACTTTATTTTTTTTTGTGAAATACGGCTTGTTCATTCACTTGACCTTCAGAATACATTGATTTTTATTCTTCTTTGGATTAAATAATATCAATAGGAGAATTTTTATGACGCTAGCTTTGCATGGGTTTCAAATGACGTATTAGTTGGTTATATCAACACTACTCAACCCGAGTATTTATTCACAACATCTGCAAATCCAAAAATATTTCTTTTGAACAAGAAAGGAGAAGTATTAAAAGAAAGAGAATTACAAGGTGGTATAATATCAACAATGACTGTAAACAGTGAATATAAACGAGTCGCTTTTATTCAGTCAAAGAGACTAACAACTGTAACAAACTTTGATCTTGAGAACATATGGCACAGGAAAATACCAGGTATTTTCGTCTCTATTCTTAAAGTAACTGTACTTGTCTTGTATGCTTACGTACTACTTGAAGGTTATGGTGATGTATTTTGTGCAAATTGGAAGGGTGATAGGTTGTTTGTACCTTGCGATAGGTGAGAGCATGCAAGTTTTTATTAATAGAATATTTCCGTTATGTTTACTTTGTTCTTTAGGAGATATTTTTATTTATGTGGACCTACGGAGGAAGACTCTACTGAATTTACTATGCAAAAGTCTGTAGGACGTACTTACTTTTTTACATGGGCTGATTCAGGTACACGCTTTCGTTGGAGTAGGTACTAACTAACCCATTCAGCCAAAGAAATAGTTTTTCTGTTCTCGCCTGGAGGTTGTCATAGAGTTGATCTTGTCAAGTCTAAACTAGAAACATACCAACAACATGACTTGGCTTGTTGTGGTGTAGATATCAATCCAATGGGAACGTTAGGTATAAACGACTTGTCGTGGAAAAATGTTCTCATTAATTAATACAAATTAGTTGCTGCTGGAGACCTAAGTGGACTTGTAAGTTCTCGTTCTTAGTTGGCGCTTTAGCTAACCTTCAATAAGGTCAAGTTATGGCCAGCGAAGTCGTCAGAGGAAACAACTGGTGATCCATTTCGTACGTTTGCTTTACCAGGTTCAGTAAGAAGTACACGATGGCGTTCTGATAAACAAGTGCGTGGCATTTTTTTGGTGGGAGTTTTTTTTTGACTGTTTTGGGTAGTTACTTGTTGGTCTAATGGATGGCACTGTATGGGTTTTAGAGCTTGATAAAGAACCATTGAAAATTTTTACTATGGAGTCAACTGTAACATGTTTATCATTTGGTAAACATAAGCAAGATGAACCTCCATCTATCCTTGCAGCAAGTATGGTATTACTTCGTTTTTCCATTCAAACATTGTAACTTAGGTGATACTGCAAGTACCCTTGAAGTATGGACTATTGATGGTGATAATTATACACGCCAGTGTAGCTTGAAAGGTAGGTGGCGATTGTACAAGGCTTTTGTGAGTGTTGCTGATGATTTTTTCTAAAAACAGGTCATGGAACTGAAGAAATTTGGAGTACTGCATGGAGTATAGGTAAAAATATTTCATACCTCTCTCATTTGTTTATTTGATTTTAGATAATCGATATCTAGCAACTGGAAGTGAAGATAGAACTATACATATTTATGATATGATGGATATGTCAAAACCAATTCTTGTTGAAACGTTAAAGGTGCTTTCGGAAAAAACCAGGATTACTTTTCGTGACTCATATAATATCTAGGGCATGACTGCTGCTGTCACGTGTTTAGATTGGAAAATGACGTCGCTAGGATCTACGCTTGCTGCTAGTTCAGGTATGAAGAAAATAAATACACGAGCGTTTTGTCTTTTCTTAACTATTATTTCAGATGATAGGACTGTTCATGTTTGGACGAATGAAGGGTCCACTTTCACATTACATCATAAATTCCAGACTTTGCATAGACACCTTATGATAACGTATTGTGTTTTAACAGATACCGATTGTCTAGTTTGCGTTACAATGAGCGGACAAATGTACTCTTGGTGCGCTTCAACAACCTCCTTTTATTGGCTTTTTTGCTTGCAAGAAAAGTACTGATGTTTTCGATAGGAATGTATCTTCAAAAGAGCATATTGCACAAAACAAACCACATATAGGATCTATAGAGGGTATATCATGGTGCCCGAAAAAGAAAATTCTTGCAACATGTTCATCTGATTGCACTGTAAATGTGTACAAACATAAATAAAAATACTTTACACTATAAAACAACGGTACAGATTTGTTGACTCCATAATGCCGATACACCTGAATCTGTAAGGTGTAGTAAATAGATCTATAATATGTATACGTGTTATATACCCATTACTAGAGAACACAAAAAAGGCAAAAGAGGGACAAAGTCATATGTTTATTAATGATTGTTGGGAAACAATTTGCGAACATGATTCAGTACTTTGTCTTGTGCACTTTTTATAACAATACCGGAAACACAGTTACCACTTGTGTTTTCAACGACGCCAGAAACAGAAGTAAAATAGTGCATTTCACCCGCCTTTGGATCACCTCGCATGAAGTAGTAAAATCCGGTAGCATTCATAGACGAAGCAAGGTCAATACCGTCCTCAAGAGAGTCCACTTTTATGGTATGTTCACCGGTACCAGTTAGCGCAACTCCAGATGTCAACATGTACTTAGAAACTAGCAAAACAATAAATCACGTGATAGGTTCAGTTCACACGTGCACTTTAAAGTCGGTTTAGGTGTTCGAAACTTACGTACTTGTTTTGCTAACAGGACAAGCGTATTGTGATGCTGCCGTCATTGGGTACGATAGGGAGCCCTTTTCAGCTATAGTCCATAAAGAAAAATCTACAAAAGAAGTTATACTTCAGGCTTGATAGAAACAGTACTAATACGCGCGTACCTCCAGCAGTTTTGTCACATGATACGGTCACTGTGTTGTAAAAAAAAAAGTAAGTTTAAACTCAAAAAAATAGGAATAGCCCCGAGCGATGGTGTTTGGTTTGATTGCTTAGACTGGTAACAAGAAGGTAAACGTACAGTTGGCTGTTCTGCCAAAGTCACCCACCATATTTAAAACAACGCCTTTGCCACCGTCCAAGCCAACAACAGACATGTCCTTGAAATCGCCAACGCAAGCCTAGGCAAAAAAGCTGAGTAAAAAAGCAATCTCAGTTCAGAACACATTGTACCTCAGCGTTAGGGAGTTCATAATCGTCCCATCGTTGACATGTACTACACTCGTAAGACATACCACATCTTCCATTCGCTGCACAAATGTCCAACGTATACTGGTATTTTCCTTGCTACGACAAACGTTACATTCTACAATCTGCGAGTTTTCTTGCTAACCGTACTTTACAATTAGGGCACGGCATGGTGCCTAAACCAACAACAATTTTGCTTTGTATTACTGTAAGATCATACTTCGTTCCATCAGCGGCTACAATATTACTGCAAATACCCGCCAAAGAGCAAGAAATGAAAACCGCTAAACAAATCACACGTGATAGCATTTTGGCAATAGAGTGATTGGTTGTCAAAGAGAATGGATCGATTAATCCGGCTTAACTCATATTTATAAGATACAAATGTGAGTTGCTGTATACACGTCACGGTGTGAAAAGTGGTACGAAAGTTATAAATTGTTTAGCACAAATTTACTTGTAAACTTTGTCTTAAAAGCACTAGGTGCTATGAACGTATGATCAACACAAGTCCGCTATTTTCTCCACCCAAACTTATTAGTTCAGTTTTATAGTTCAGTAGTATCGGAGCAAGATAGGTACTTTTTGTACATCATTTTTTCTGAAAATAAGAATAAAAACAGTTATCGTCAGTTGGAAGCGTGTGAAAAGCGCCTTCAAGCGTCTTGTGCAATGTTGCATCAATTAAGGCGTGTGAAGTATAATTCAGTGCATTTGAAATGCTGTAGAGTTGGTTCAAGGTTGAAGTACGTTTATCATGTATTTTGTTTTAGACAAAATAACGTTAAGTTAAGCTTTTTATTTGATTGATTTACAAATTTGATCAAATCATTTGCGCTCAAGTCGCATGTACAGTGCTTCTTCTCTTCTATTTAGCCTCATTACTAATTATTTTACAGCTTGAGCCTAATTACATCTACGGATAGTCCATTTGGCATTGGTTGTTCCTTTGATGAGTCTAAGCTTAACAAAGAAGCTTAAAGAGGTACCAAACGACCACAAATACTTGAGAGTAGAAGAAAAACTGCATTTACTGACAAACAGTAGATGTTGTACTTCCAGTAAACGACCACATAGAGATGTTACCAAAACGGCTTTTAAAAAGGTCTCACAAACACAAGCCCATCATAGCAGTGATGAAGAAGTATCTCAGCAAACGTTGAATCTAGGTGGTAAGATTGGAAATGGCACAAAACTCATAGCATAGACAACCTCCCAAAGAATACATGACAATGAAGCAGTGTTGTAATGAAAGATTCTAATTCTACACTCAATGGCTTTATAGGCTGTTATTGTATGGTGATAGATGATTAGGTATGTACTTGCAAGGGACAATATTGAAGTAGCATGCACAGAATAATATCCAAGTATTTACAGATAAAAAAAAAACCCTGTAGATTATGTGATAAAAGGTAAAACTTGTTTGAAGGTTCTGCTAGACACAAAGCTATCACATGGGGCTGTGCTTATGTGCATTTAGAAAAAGAACCCCAGAGTCTAGGATTGGCTTTCATCATGAGGGGCGCGTGGTGTAATTGGTATCACGGTCGCTTTGCATGCGACAGGTACCGGGATCGAAGCCCGGCGTGTCCACTCCTCTTTTTATGCTTTACCTGCTGTTAACATGCCTTTGTTTCTTTTTTCTTTCTTCTCACCCGGTTCTACCTGTCGCATGCAAAGCGACCGTGATACCAATTACACCACGCGCCCCTCATGATGAAAGCCAATCCTAGACTCTGGGGTTCTTTTTCTAAATGCACATAAGCACAGCCCCATGTGATAGCTTTGTGTCTAGCAGAACCTTCAAACAAGTTTTACCTTTTATCACATACTTGCAGACAACAATACTTCACCAACCATGAAATAGTCACAGTAACTATTCCATCAATTGACATTAGAAAGCCAATTCAACCAACAATGATAAAGAACTGCAAATAGTACTCTTGTTGAGTAAGGTCAGGCAGAGCTAAGCAACTTGCAGTGTAGTCTTGCAAAATATATTAGTAATATCTGTACAAACAATGTCTTTTTTCTGGTCCTGCTTTTGCTACATTTGTTCAACAGAGCATGTAGCGTCACAATAAACAACAAAATAGATTTCACAAAATGATGTTTTGGTCGCTCCTGCAGTTTTTTGATCCGGGATTCATCACATGCAAACGTGTATGCATCTAATAGCCATTTCAACACCTTTGCATGCAATGGCTCCCGGGATCCAAGGTCGGGGATCAGATTGTAATTGTGAAAGTTGACACTCCTAAAACCTTGCAAAGTGGGTTGTAAAACGCTAAATAAAACAATCGCTACCAATTTACACCAATTTTCGGACATAACGAAATAAGAACAAGAATTGTGTTTCTTTTACAAAACTGCCCCAAATCACTATAAAACAACTCCACGCACTGTTTAAAACATCCCACAATTTTTAGTGCATGGAAAAGCAACTCTTCATAAAGCTTTCATCTTTCTGTTATAACCGAGGTGCATAGTTGTCGTGCTTCCCCGATGGAAGGTTGTGGCTGATTATACTTCGTTTTAACTGATTGGGCTCTCGGGGCAATACTTTGTGGCATACTTCGCTTTCTCCCCGTTAGCCCTTTAAACCACCATTACAGCCACAGATGCACTAAGCGACACAACTATCTGCGGTGCTGCGACAGAGCTGGCATCGCTGAAGGATAGTCGTGACTTGCTTGTGCTAAAAACCTGAAATCATTTACTTCGCAAAAAATGTTGTTTTCTGAAAGAACCCTTGTGCCTTTAAGGACACGGATGAGCAAATCATTCACTGTGTACCTTGGCACTGCTGTTGCACACTACGCGATCACCTCTTTTTGGTGTTACTGACATTGTTGATCTTCAGCTTGTGCCAAAAGCGAGTTTCTTACTCTTTTTCCTGTACTCTCTACTATACGTATTCCAAGTGTTCTACATGGCACTTTGTTCTTCAACAACATTAAGCTAGTTCCTACGTTATGTTGTATTTTATTGCTCTGACATTAACAGTCCGGCCTTTTCATATAAACCTTGTGCAACTTTTTCAAGCTCGTCTTTCTTTTCTAAGTTTTCATAGTTGCAAAGAGGCACAATATCCATCCCATAGAAAGCACCGAACCACGCAGCGGCAATAGTCCCAGTCGAATCAGAATCTCCTCCATGAAGAACACCGCTAAGACGTATATTACATATCTACAGAAAGCTGTTAATACTCACTGTTCACATAATGTTATCCAATCTCCATCACATGCCAGTAAAGCGTCATATGCGATAATAGTAGAATCGTGACCGCTAGCACCGCCCCAACCATTATACGAAATTGCACTGTAGAACTTGTCTCTGAAAATTATAAGAGACTAAAAGTAACATATTTTTTTGTACCTTTCTTCAACTCCGTATTTATCGGGAAACAGAGGTCTTTTATCGCTTTGACTTAGGTGCCTTATTGTAATATAATCAATCCACTTTGATATAAAATACCCCATAGATTCGAGGTTTATATTCACATGTCTTTTCGTCATTTTGATAAAATGTACTACACGCGGGAGTACACTAAGCATTCTCCATCCCCATGATTTTATAGGAAGTTGCATGAAAGCGAAACTTGTGAAAAGAGCAGAAACAAAGCCGCCCAAGTATCCAGTTGGATGATGATGAGTCATCCGAGATGTGTCCACAGACACAGATATTAAGTCATCTATTTGAGATGGTAGAGGGTACATGGCACCTATACACATAGCTCTCATAGACGCACCACATCCTTGAAAAAACAAAACGTTTGCAATTTATAAGTTCTTACTTTGTACCTCCTCCTGAATGATTATAAGGTACTTTATCCCAAGAACTAGCTTGTCTTCCTAGATTTTGCAAGCCTTCTAATGTAGTAGGTCCTGAAAAAGCACTTGAGAATGACGATAAATTATCACGTTTTTTCACCTGCAGCTCTTCCTTGCATATCAAAAAAAGCCTCGTAGTAGGCTTTGCCTATCCGCTGTATAAGAGGGATATTACCTTCGCTGATTAACCCTTTAGCAGTTGCCAGGTGAAGCACTGTATCTATTTGTAGAGTTAGTGCAAAAAAGGAAAAAAACGAATTAGTGCTACCGTCAGACACCCTCCAGTCGTTTCCTTTCAACGGTAGGTTTTTAACACCCATTCCTTTAGTTAGACGATGTAAATCATCATGAATACGCTTCCCGTCTTTACAAAATTCCCATATACCAGCATGATAGCCCATAGCGTCTCCAACAGCGCCCAGAATCTGTTACGCAGTTAACGGACAGTTTTATTAATGTAATAAACAATTTCGCACCATTAACGCTTTAACTTTCTCCCTTGTACTTTCTTGCGCGTAAAAAGTCTTAACGTGAGCACAAGAAGGCCATTCAACAGGTTTTTTTTGAATACACAGTTTTAATACATCTATTGTACGCGTATCCTTCTGTATTGCGCTACCATCGCTTTGTTGTATATCATCTGTATCAATTGCGTCAATTGCAGAATCAAGCTCGGACAGATCAATGTCGTCCTCGAATAGAAACTTGTACTTATCGTCTTCCATATCCTTGCAGTGTTTTCAAGATAATCAGCAAAAGCACGTGCCTTACGTGGGGTTTTGGGGTCAAAAACCAGAAGAGAAAATTCAAACATTTTTGTTTCGGCATGTATTGGCGTAAATGCCTTCGTATACGCACTATGAAGCCCATTTTATACTCTATTATATTAACAGTCTTGTTTACCATGCTGGTAACCATGCTAGTGCTCCCTGATGGTAGTACGACGTATGTACCGTATTATGCGCAGTAATGTATCTAAACGTCATAGAAATAAGGCGCAGAAGCTAGCAGAAGACTTACAAAGGCGCTTTAGCTATGTAAACGTTAACGCCAACGTGGTCACCTACCAACAGATTCTAATACCATATTTTGTAAATAACGTACGTTTTTCGGCGTATAAAGTGGTTTTTAAAACTGTCATAGCAAATGAAGCCTGCACAGGTAATAACGAGGCCTGAACCGCTTCAAGCGCCTATAAACTGTAAGAAAATAGCGTCTGAGGTACCAGCCATTCCTGTTAGCAACCACAAACATAACCACTCGCAGATAAAACTTGTCGATTTGGTACTTTTTACAGGCGATCTAGACGCGCTCGAAATACGTCTGAATGAACTGGATGACGTGGTAGACTTTTTTGTTATAGCAGGCGTACATCACGTGCCAGTATATTCCAACAGCGACCCTAATGATGAAAGAGGTATTGGCGCACTTGGTTTGCTTGATAGGGCAAAACAGAGATTTTCTTCATTCCTCTCAAAGATGCATTATATGAGATTAAACAGTAGTTACTCAAACAATGCACAACACAAAGAACTGTCAGTTCAGAAAAAAGTGAGATTTGATATCATTAATCAGTTTAAACAAGAGTTTGGCCGTAAATTTATAAGTGATGGTGACATTATACTTTATAGTAACGCCAAGCAAGTTCCTGATAGTAAATTCCTAAACAGACTTAAGTATTGCAAGTCGGCGAGAGGTACAACACAACAATATAGTTTTTCATAACAGCCACGTTGTTTACGTTTTTCAACAGACGAGCTTCCCGTATCACTGGGCTGTATAGTGTATCAGTGTTCATTCGAGTGGATCATAAACCAAGAATCAGATTTACTCAGTCCTATAGTTGTCAAGGTCGATGCAGGTATAAGATTTGTTTGCTCATTTTTTAGAATGCTGATTAGATATTTTAGTTTCATTTGAGGATTATGAAGATATATTTCACGCTCATAAAAACTCATGTGCTCAGTTAAATGACTTTGGTAATATTGCTTCTATTATGTATAGCCAAGCACAAACAAATCCTGAGCTATTCATTGAACACACTGACAGTGTCAACTTGTGGCTAGAGTATAAACGGTATGAATCCTTTTTCTTGCTGAATTACTTACTAGTACGCAAAGGGAACCGCAGAAATTATTTAAAAGCGTTACTAGAGCACCCCCAAATACCCAAAAAAGTTTCATTCCATGGTTTGCAAAACACAACGCTGCTCGCTTTTCTTCGTTTTTCCCAGTAGCATCTGTGGATGATTCGAAATATGCTGGATGTTGTAATTGGTAAACCACTTACTAGAGCTACTACCTACTATCATCAGTTTTATCGTCTAAGTCCATGAAAGGTACGTTAGGTAGTTTCATATTCTTTATTTACGTTTACCACAGGCCGTGATTTCTGGAATCAGGAACAAATGATTCTAAACAGAGCAACTTTAAAAACTACGGCGTTACAAACGCGTTAGAAGCTTTGTTATGGTAACACTGGTACATAGCGCGTTGAATCCCTACCCGCATTTCCGCCCAGTCTAGACCAAAAACTCACACTGTGTATTGTCTGAAACTCCACTATACTGCAAGTATTTTTGTCATACTTACAGCAACTTTTACGCTCAGTGTTTGCTAATAATGCACCGCAAAATACTCCAACTTTCAATGTAAATAAAAATCACGTGATTGTAAAATTCCTGCACCAACAACATGCGAAGAAACAATAAAACATAAAGTGGGTGCGTGTGAATATTGTTACATGAGCTAATTTTGCCATAGGGTCGATTACGCATTGGCCTTTAGCAAACAATAATATTGGTTGCGGAGCTTTGTTGTAAGAAAATTAAAATGACACTCACTTTTTATTTCGTATTATTACGTAATTTTCAAATGAATGAAAACTTGCATCTTTTTCGCTAGTTGGGTTTAAACAATATTCGAATCGTTTGTTCTAAAGAAAGAAAAGACTGAAGCCTTTTTGTTCCGCCATTACATTGATCTTATTACCGGATTTGACTACACTCACGCCACATCCTTATATTCCATAAAAACTACAACAAAACCGCAACACCTCCTGTTATGGATTACTACTTGGGTATCTATGCTTGCTTTTTCGCAACGAATTATCTTGATGGCTTAGCTCGTATGAAAAGATCACGTGAAAAACGTCGAAGAAACCACATTACATCTCCCAATCCTTATGAAGAGAGGCTAAAAGATTTTAACGAGTTCCAGATAGGCGTATTCAGCAATGTTATCCTCAATTTATTCGGAAGCTTGTTATGGCCCTGGCAGATTTTCTGGCGCTCTGCGCCATACATTGCACTGTATTTTGATCCAAGCAATGAAAGCACCAAAATGAAGTGAGTAGACCATACAATAAAGCGTCCCTTGTAGTAGTTGCCATTACAAATAAATAAAGGAATTTAAAACAACCGACCACTTCCTTGAATCATCACGATAAACATTTGTGAAGTGCAAAAGTTAGTCAGGCTTTTTTTTTTTCCTGAAAACAATCGTCATGCTACATCATTTGCAAGGATAGTCCTCCAAACCTTGCCAAACCCTGTTAAATCCATTACCCCAAGTATGACATTTCTGTAGACTGTGTGGCTTTAGATTTTCTTTCTGGAATTCGGAACAAATGATTCTTCACAGAGCAATTTGCTACTAGCTACAAAAAGCGCGTTAAAAGCTCCCAGGTTGTAACATTGATACATGTGCTCAATATTATAGCGTCAGATTCGAGTTTCAAGTAACATTTCCGTCTTGGATGAAGAACTTAAAATAAAACTGTGACAAGTCGTAAACAATCGTATCGTCAATCTAATTCTCATAAAATCAAGTTCTCTGTCCACCACACTATCATACCTGCAATCTATTATTGGATTGTACCTTTTCGTAAAGCTATTCCGTAATGAGTTGGTTAAAAGGCGTCGCAGAGCATGTTTCTAATGAGTACGAAACCATTGATACGCTTGGTAACGCTTTCTAGCGATTTATTTATTTGGAGACTTGATAATAAACATTCGGACTTTGGAGTATGCCCCAAAGGCGATCATGGGTTGTTTAGAAGCGGTATGCCTTTTTAGGGTGTTTTTTTAGTGCCTTGTTGTAGTGCAGTACTCTAACCTTGTGTAGAGGATAACTACTTGATATTGAAGGTAATATAGCGTAGACTAACAAATATACTCCAAACAGAGAACTTCCTACTATCCACGCGCTAGTGTATGCGTTAATACCCCACTTAGGTTAACTACGCTGATGATCAAAGTCGAACATTTGACGTTTACACTTGGGTTGGAAAAGCCGCCAAACAGGAGGTACAGAACGCTCTCAAGCGACAACTACATCAACGCAATAGCTTACGAGTCTTTTTAGGCGTTACTAAACAAACGCTGTGACGAATTGGTAGAACATGTAAAAGAGTGCACACGAAACCGTGAGCTTGAAAGAGAAGAATCTAGC